>JAVJIX010000035.1:1832500-3032500 GCA_036785185.1 Paratrypauchen microcephalus
AGATGGCGCAATCTCTGATTGGTTCACTTAGCTGTCTGTCTACGCGCAACCGCAGCGCATTCTGTGGATCAACCGTTACCAGACTCACTCGCTGGTACAGCGATGAGTCATGGATTCTTCCAGGCAAGCTGTGGGGCAGAATGGTCTTCATTATCAACAGTGACAGCGAATATGTCCAAGGTGCCCATGACCTGATGGCAATAACCCAGTTCTCTGGAGCTTCACTCGAGAGACTAGGGTCTTCTCTGACCTTTGGACATCTCCTGATGAGGACCACCACATGTCCTCTAAACCTGAGGAACCTGACTGGGTCTACAGCTCTTTGACTGAAACCAACAAAGTCATGGGAAACAGTGATGCTTCCTTCATTCAGCATGTGGAGGAAAATAACCTGTGCGTGGACACAAATGTCACTGACCATGACGTGATCTGGGATGAGGAACATGTCCTGTTCTGGTTTGAGATGGACCAGAGTGACGAGATCAGCCTCAGCCTGAACCAGGAGCATGTGTCTGACCCAGAACAGACTGAGACTGCTATTGAGAACTCTCCAAAAGATCTCAAGGTCAATGTGGCTGACAAGGGCGTGCGCAAGAGCTCTTCCTGCTGGTCAGCCATGAAGAAAAGGTTTGGAGGTGTCATGGCGAGTATATGACCTGTGTGCGCTGTTGCTCCACCTCCAGGAGGCACTAAAGGCACCACTCCCAACTTTATTAAAATAAAATGTTAGCAATCAAATGTGTTCATGTATTTGTTGGCCTAATGGTTTTCTTAATGATTGTTTTCTTCTTTATAATGACAAACAAATAGACAACTACACAATACACACAACTGAAATAACGGAACAGAGATTATTTTTCATTGTGTATAAAAGGGGGGTATTATGCAAAATTGGCTTTTTGGAGCACTCTGCCATGTTATAACGTTGTTCCCTCATCAAAAACATACCTGGTTTTAGATATCATCCATGCATGTTTGAGTAATCAAGCAATCTCTCCTGGGCCCTATACAAACCCTTCTTTTTGTTACCAGTACAATTATGTACAATTATGAGCCCACAAGCCTTCGTCATCCATGACAATTCTCCGTAACGTTTTTTACAATTTGAGCCTTATTTCGGTAATAAAACAAGTTGTTTTACTCACCCATATCACTTTGGTGTCATATGGAGCATTTCCGGAGATGTTTTAGATTAGCGTTAGGCTAACGCCGTTAACCTAGCGCGAATTATAGCCATAGCTCGGAGCATTCCCCGAGCATGTAATATGCCCCGTGCGGGCTCCAAATAACACAAACTTTAGCACTTTTCAAATCATAGAAGCTCGATGTCTTTAGTCTACGATTTCGTTTGAATCAAAAGTGGCCTGTAATCCGAGATTTATCCATAGTTTACAGCTATGCGTTCCATGTTTGGGTCCCGGGACCTGCGAGCACACTCCGCGCATGCGCACTGGTGTCCTCATCTACTCGAAACTATGGCTAAATCTCGTATTACAGGCCACTTTTGACCAAACGAAATCATAGACTAAAGACATCGAGCTTCTATGATTTGAAAAGTGCTAAAGTTTGTGTTATTTGGAGCCTGCACGGGGCATATTACATGCTCGGGGAATGCCCCGAGCTATGGCTATAAGTCGCGCTAGGCTAACGGCGTTAGCCTAACGCTAATCTAAAACATCTCCGGAAATGCTCCATATGACACCAAAGTGATATGGGTGAGTAAAACAACTTGTTTTATTACCGAAATAAGGCTCAAATTGTAACAAAAACGTTACTTTTCCTTTATATATACAAAAGCATGACACAAAACAATATCCTACAGCTTCACAAACCTGATGTGATGTGCAGTAGTTTCATTAGCGGGATGCACCCTGATTATGTTACGATGTCACTCTGAAGGATTAGAGACTTGGAGAGCATGGTGAGCAAAGGGAGGGGGTACTCAGAGAAAGAGAAAACTAAGCTTGTTAATAGAATGTTTTCAGCAGTTATTGTATTTTCAAAACAATAAAAGGTAAAGTGGTGATCTAAATATCTTATGTGTTATCACTTGATTCTTTAGACAGTGGGAGGGCTGATCACTGAAACTCATTAGTGGGCAAAACTGAATCTATAAACGTTGTGGTAAAGCTGTCCACTGTCTTCTAGTGCTATAAACGAGAGTAATTCATCTTGCAGAATGTGTTAATTGTAGTTTTACCAGAAGACTCCCTCAAGTTCTGTGAAAGTAGTAATTGTTTAATCAATCTATTAAAGCGATTAGTGCCTCCGCCTCCGCATCGGTTTGTAAAAGCAATGTTTCCCCTGAGGAGCAATCAGGAAGAGTATTGTGTGTGTATGTGTGTGTGTGTGTGCATGTATGTGTGTGTGTTTGTGTGCGTGCTGGGGAGGGCTGTCAATTATAGACCAGACTGAGATACTGATTGAGGATTTTAGATAGTGGCCAGTAACAAGATTGGCCTAGAGCGTAAACAATTACACTCTTAATTAATCCAGTTGAAATGAGGTGCAGGTTGAAGCCATGTTTAAGAAAAGAGATTAAATGAGCAAAAAGTGACATACACAGCATAGTTTGGACTCATTGTAGTATTAACAGTGGTTTATGTTGAGTCTAGAATATGTCCTGTTTGTGAAAGCTAGATAGACGGATATGGATAGATAAATAGGCATACATTAAAGTTCAAAGTCAGATTTATTGTCAAAAACCATATGTACAGGTTGCACACACTGGATTTGAAATTGCAGCGCTCCCTAGGCCCACAGTGAACATAAAACATCTAATAAACAAGACAATAAACACAATGACTAAAACATCACATATACCCGTAGCAAAAGTACAGTAAACTTGTATATAATACAAGGTAAAACACAATGTGTAGCGTAATAAAGCTCAAATGGTGTCATTTAAGCAGCAGTGTCAGTGTCATTTAAGTGTCATGAAGAAAGAAAGAAACAAATAAAGAAATAAATACATAATGATTTCACGTAAAACAGCCTAAGAACAAATCCTTGATCGTGAATTGAATAAAAATAACATAAAAATGGGTGTTAGTTACAGGAAACAACCAAGTATAGCCACAAGATAGGCCGCTGTGTGTGACAGGCAACATCTGCTATGTCATCACACATGTGGGGGCATTTCAGTCCTAAAAGTCCCAGAAGCTATCTCAGTCATGTGCCTAAATGACTTAAAACTCATTACACCATTAAGCACACGCACACCACATGCTGAATCAGAGATGCTTTTTTTCTGTAAGATGTATGACAGATGTGATTTAATAGCCTTGGTTATTCACATTAGCAAAAAATAGGATTGCAATTAGGCTAACCATTAGATTCCTGTGATTTTGCTTTGCCTGCTCTGCTATTTTCTGATCATTCATGTCTAAAATGTAACCACAACTGAACTGGACATAAAAGACTCCATCCATAAGTGGGTTTAGTATGATTAACTCAGATTCAGGAGCTGGACCTCTTCGCCAGCTAACCACAGCTCATCTCGATCACGCCTTCAATTACCCAGAAGCCCCATTTATACAGCCATCCCGACATCACCGTCTGTGTCCGCTCTCTCGACCCCCTCCCACCTCGTCTCTCTCGTCCATCCTTCAGTCCGAAGACATCATCTTTAAGGAGGAGGGGTTCCAAATCAGCTGGGTGACCATTTTGTATCGGAGACAAGAGCCCCCACCCTGAGTCTCCCCTCAGCCACTACATCTATCCACTTTCAATAAATAAATATCGTCATCGTATTTCATTGTTGTGGCGTGGTCCTTGCTAGTGAAGTCGCTATTATGTACAAATGATAGCATATAATGAAGCAGGTGTTACTAACTG
The DNA here is from genome assembly GCA_036785185.1 of Paratrypauchen microcephalus. NCBI lineage: Eukaryota > Metazoa > Chordata > Actinopteri > Gobiiformes > Gobiidae > Paratrypauchen > Paratrypauchen microcephalus. The sequence continues at coordinate 1,836,338 of JAVJIX010000035.1, forward strand.
TGCTTTCTTTGCTGTACTAAATAGCCTCTAGGGGCAGCATCATATGGGAAAATTAGACAAATTAAACGTTTTACAGTTTGGCTTTAAAGGACCTACAGTATATTACACAAAATTGAGTATTGAGAGCTTTAAGTCATGCTATAATGTTCTTGTTCTCTGTACCTTATTAAAAATATACTTGGAGTTGTGTTTTTTTTAATATATTCACACATGTTTGAGTAATCCTGCATTATTAGTCTAGCTACATCTTTAAAGCTCAGAATGTTCTGTTCCACCTTGTGATGTCATGGAGTGGTAGTTTTCAAGTTAACAGCTACATTTTACCTTTAGTTTAGTAGACTTCAGTGGAAGTGGAAGTGAAAAATGTTTTCTGTTTGAAGAAAGAATAAGAAAGAGAAGAAAGAACTAAATGTGCAGGATTTGGGTGTTAAACATGTGTGGATGAAACAAAACACAACTCCAGATATACAGATCTGGAAAAAAATAAGAGACCATTGCATTTTTTTTCCAAAATCAGCATCTCTACATGTATTACAGCCATTCCATTCCAGCGTCTGTTGAAATCCAACACAAACACAAAGCTGAGCTACTTCAGTTCTTGCACCAGGAGTGGAATAAAGTCACCCAAGAACAATGTGAAAGACTTGTGGAGAGCATGCCAAGACGCATGAAAGCTGTGATTAAAAATAAGGGATATTGCACCAAATATTGATTTTTGAACTCTTCTTAAGTGTAAACATTAGTATTATGTTGTTTTGAAATGAATTTGATCTTGTTTCTTTGCATTGTTTGTGGTCTGAAAATATGTATCTTTTTTGTTATTTTGACCATTTGTCATTTTCTGCAAATAAATGCTCTAAACCAGTGGTCCCCAACCTTTTTTGAGCCACGGACCGGTTAATGTCCCCCAGAATTTGGGGGGGGGGGGGGCACGCAAATATTGGCGGATAAATACCACTAAATAAATGTATGCGAACAACACAAGAACTGTGGCATATTATAAATATAATAATAACAGTGAATCCACTGTGTGTACCTGTATGTAATCATGGAATCACCTGTTGCGATAAATCCATATTTTAAGTATTGTCTGCATTTTGCCTAAATAACGCGACCAAGGTTAACGAGAGTTCTACTTGTTAATGTCTATCTAATAAAACAATAGCAAGTAATACTAACTATCGATTTATAGGCAAAAACTCTGCTCACGCAGCTCCTTCGTTCTGCGGCTACAGTCTATGTTAGGGACCGTCAACAAATGATCTTTACATTACTGAAATTATTTCGTCCCCCTGCTCCATCGTAGCAGTGACTCCCATCAGTAATGTGAAGATCATTTGTTGACGGTCCCTAACATGATGGTAGCCAACTTCATTACGCTCTCTTTTCGGAACACGGACGGACCACTCAAAATGAAGGGGGGGGAATGAGCCACCGCGGCCCGGTACCAAATGGCCCGCGGACCGGTGGTTGGGGACCACTGCTCTAAACGATAATATTTTATTTTTAATTTGGCTGAAATGTTGTCAGTAGTTTATAGACCCTATACTATAAGTAGTAAAATCAGGAAAAACTGATAATATTGCAGTGGTCTCTTATTTTTTTCCAGAGCTGTATTTTTGATGAGAAAACATTATAACATGTAGTATTAAAAAATGGTGTGAGCCCTTTAATGACACTTACTGACACAAACTGACCTAATCCTTCTTCAGTCTCATCATCTTTATGTGCTGCAGATTCGCAAGGACAGTATTAATTAACACATTTGTCCCTGGTGTTTCTTCTCATACTATTTTGGACCGGCGCACTCATAACCCAGCGGACATGTCCTTCACATTCAGCCTTATTAAATGTACTATGGACGCCAGGAGACTCACACATGAGAGACAAACTGCCATCAGCAGCAGTCCTCTGAGCCTTGGCATTTCACACGTACTTCAACAGGAGTCTAACGTGACAAGGACATGTCATCCCCGAGCTGTTGGTGTGGATTACACTGTGCCCCCATTACATGCCTCTGTGAGTGGGGTCAGGATAATTGTATACTTAGTTACAGAAATTAAATTACTGTTCGCTTCAAAGTCTTCGCAGTGCTACTAGAGCGCCAAGATGCAAGAATGTAAAAGAAGTAACGTACTGAATAGAACTATTAACAAAATAATCTGACTGTAAGTTCAGCCACATCAGTTTGTTTCTCGTGACTTAAAGGTCCTATACAGCTCTGGAAAAACATAAGAGACCGCTGCAAAATGATCAGTTTTTCTGATTTTACTACTTATAGGTATGTGGTTGGGCAAAAGGAACATTTTTGTTTGAGTCTATAAACTACTGACAACATTTCCCCCAAATTCCAAATAAAATATTATCGTTTAGAGCATTTATTTGCAGAAAATGACAAATGGTCAAAATAACCAAAAACATACATGTTTTCAGACCTCAAACAATGCAAAGAAACAAGATCAAATTCATTTTAAAACAACATAATACTAATGTTTACACTTAAGAAGAGTTCAGAAATCAATATTTGGTGCAATAACCCTTATTTTTAATCACAGCTTTCATGCGTCTTGGCATGCTCTCCACAAGTCTTTCACATTGTTCTTGGGTGACTTTATTCCACTCCTGGTGCAAGAACTGAAGTAGCTCAGCTTTTTGTTTGTGTTGGAATTCAACAGACGCTGGAATGGAATGGCTGTAATACATGCAGAGATGCTAAAAACGCAGTGGTCTCTTATTTTTTTCCAGAGCTGTATTACTTAAAATGAACTCTTGCGACCTTTAAGTCATGTTAAAATTATACTTGGGGTTGTGTTTTATTTCATTCATACATGTTTGAGTAATAATTTATTATTAGTCTGTCTGCATTCCCAAATCACCAACACTGTGTTCTGTTCCACCTTGTGATGTCACCAAGAGGTACTTTTCGATCGACTTCAGGAGGAGACCACTACCTCACTCACCGGTGAACATCCAGGGGCAGGACATAGAGACTGTGGACAGTTTCAAGTACCTGGGTGTTCACCTCAACAATAAACTGGACTGGTCCCACAACACCGACACCCTGTACAAGAAGGGCCAAAGTCGCCTCCACCTCCTGAGGAGACTGAGGTCCTTTGGAGTGTGCAGGCCTCTGCTCAAGACCTTTTATGACTCTGTGGTGGCCTCTGCTCTCCTCTACGCTGTCGTCTGCTGGGCCCCGAGCAGCACAGAGCGGGACAGAAAAAGACTCAACAAGCTGGTCAGGAGGGCCAGCTCTGTCCTGGGCTGTCCTCTGGACTCTGTAGAGGAGGTGGCTGAGAGGAGGGTACTGGCCAAATTCACATCCATCATGGATGACACCTCTCACCCTCTGCACCGGACTGTAGAGGAGCTGAGCAGCTCCTTCAGCAGCCGACTGAGGCACCCCCAGTGCAAGAAGGAGCGCTACCGCAGATCCTTCATCCCCACCGCCATCAGACTGTATAATTCTACTATATAGTCCTATCGTGCAATATCGTTTTACCAATGTGCAATACTGTTGTTTTTTCAATACTCCTATCGTGCAATATCGTTTTTCCAATTTTTCAATACTCTCCCTGTCACTGTTTTTATTATTATTATTACTGCTATTATTACTATTCGATCCGTCCCTACCTGGAGCTACTGTGACAAGTAAATTTCTCCTGTGTGAGATCAATAAAGTCTTATCTTATCTTATCTTATCTTATCTTTTCAAATTAAGAGCTACATTTTACCTTTTTTTTCAGTTGAGATGGGCAATTCCAGGCCTGAAATGATCTAAATCATGGGTGGGCAATTATTTATTTCCATGGGGCCACATGAGAAACAGAAAATATTGTGGAGCTCTGGGCCAAAATGCTCAACTCAATTCTGCATAATCTGAATTGTATTTCTTTATAAAAAGCAGCAAATAGCATTGTTTTGACAAGCTGATAAGACTGGTAAGAGTGCATATTATGACTAAGCAATGAAAAAGTGAGGTTGCTTAAAATAAAAGCAATGCAGCTTTAGTCCTTGCAGGAGATAAAATTATAAAATATGTTTATTTTGGAATTCCAAATGATCTTAAACAGGCCAGTCAGAGTCAGCCAAAGGGACGTTTGTGGCCCGGAAGCTGCACAATGCCCAGGTCTGATCTAAATGATTCTAGTGCTGGTGTATGGAGTTTAAAAACACAGTGGAGCACTTCCATTTGACATGACAAGGTGGAACAGAGTGTTTTCTGTTTCAGAGAACGTAATATGCAGGAACTGAAACCAAAACAAATCTCATTTAACAGGCCCATAGTTTAGACTTAATTTGTGATTCATAATCCTATCGTCAAGTTATTATTATATTATTTTTTTAACCATTCACAAAGACCAGGTGATAGGGAGGGAGGAGGGGGAAGGGGTTTTAAAAATAAAATAAAGTTAGTGGCGGTAGCTGTAATAAATTTCAAATTAAATACGAAAAGGGGAAGGGGTCATCCATTTTGGCTGCTTGCTCGATACTGTAGCAAAGTCAAATTTGCGGGGAAGAATATTTTAGAATAGGTCAACTAATATTTATCTACCCCCTCCCACAAATAAGATTAAATATTGTCACGCCAACCCTTTCTAACACTATCTTTCTCTCCTTGTTCACTGTCCCTGCCAATAAAGAAGCCCTTGGCAAAGTCAGACCATTGTTTTCACTGCCCTTCCTGTCTCTCTTCCAATCAGATATCAGATCTGTCTCTCTCCCTCTGAGTCATGTTCCAAAATGGGCCACTAATTGGTTTTCTCCTGCGATTAAGTCAAAAACAACCTTCATATTAGAGTTTAATGTGCTGTAATGAGTCCATTTGTGGGCCAGTAGCTAATTACGTAGGTGCGTGTTTACAGATAACCTAGTTTATGGATAACTGATGAGCATTAGCGTAACACTGTAAGTCATTTGCTAAAAAAAAAAAAAACGAAAACATAAGGAACAGACAGGTCTGGACTGGGACACAAAAACGGCCCTGGCATTTTTGGCTTAGACCGGCCCCTCATAATTAGTCCTGGTTCAACCCTGATTTAGTCCTGGTTCAATCCTGGTTTAGTCCTGGTTTAGACCTGATTAGTCCTGGTTTAGTCCTGGTTTAGACATGATTAGTCCTGGTTTAGTCCTGGTTCAGTCATGATTTAGTCCTGGTTCAATCCTGGTTCAATCCTGATTTAGTCCTGGTTTAGTCCTGGTTCAATCCTGGTTCAATCCTGATTTAGTCCTGGTTCAGACCTGATTTAGTGGTTTAGACCTGATTAGTCCTGGTTTAGTCCTGGTTTAGTCCTGGTTCAGTTCTAAATTGTGGGCCTGTCTCTAAGAAAAAAAAAAAAAAAAAGAACGGCATCAGCCCCTGGGACTGTCGGCCCACCGGGAAAATGCCCGGTATGCCCGATTACCAGTCCAGGCCTGGGAACAGATACGTTTAGCTTTGAGATGTTAAGGTGCAACTTTTCCGGTGGAGGGTCCACCATCTGCGTGTCGTCATGGTGATCTTATTGCTTTGCCTAGGAAGTTCCACAGTATGGCATTAAACAAATCGATCTTGCATTTATTCAATTAAAGGTGGTTTTATTTCTCAAAACTACCGCATTACTTCTGTCGGTGGGTCGACTTGAGAGAGAGAGAGAGGGGAGAGGAACCACGCATAATCTACATTAACCCTAGAACACTTTCACAATAAAAAAATAACACCATACATTTTGCTGGCTAATTTTTACCTGATATAACAGGGCTCTCAAGTTTTTTTTGAGCGGGGTCGTCCGTGAGACTGTAATTTCCGAAGGGGGAGGGGGGGGGGGTGTGCGAGTGAACAATTTTTCCCGAAGAGCAGGGGGGGGGGGGTGCCACGTCGAATTGCGTGTTGAGAGCCCTGCTTGTCAAAAGAGCAAACTTAAACTACAAAGCAACTAATGAGTTATATAAATGAAGTTATTACCTGATGGTTCTCAGTTTGTTTTATCATCACCGCACTTTGTCAGTGTGCGCTGAGAGGGGCGGGGAGGAGGGAGCGGGGCGGGGGGGAGCGGGACATTTTTAACGGATTCATGTAAGAGTCTGGTTAATGCACCGGGCCCGCGTCTCACCGGCGCTCACCATGGGCAGTTCGGCTCTGGGCCGCGCGTATTCCGCGCGTAAGCCGTCGGGGGGGACACGTTACGCACAGACGGAGACACCAGGACTGAGGCTCAGGACGTGCCCGGGGGACGGCGCGTCTGCTCCGGCCTCGCTCGGACCGTGCGCCCGGAGCAGGGGGAGTTTTTTTTCGCTGAAAACGCGTGGATCCTGCATAAACTAAGCCACACAGACCGATTTTCTGGGCACAAAAAAAAAAAAGAAAGAAAAGAAATCAGCGTGAGAAATGCCATGTGTGGCGTGTGAGCGTGTGAACACGTCGAATTGCGTGTGTCACACTCTCAATGCGTGAGACTTGAGAGCCCTGGATATAATATACCCAACAAAAAGTACTTGACATAAATTTGAGTGGTTTTCTTTTATTTTCAACAGTGGTATGTGTAACAAAATGGAAAAAAAAACATAGGAAGACCCTAAAAACATGCACCAAAATTACTGAAATATTAGAAATTTTAGAACAAAAAGTGAAAATGACACTGGAAACTTGGTGTTTGGTCCACCCATTCCTGGAACATGTGAGACTTTCCTGGTGAAGCACAGACTCCTCGACACACGAACAGTTGCAGGAAAAAGGAACAAAAAACAGTATTTTTTCAGCGGGTAAAAATGACCAGTTGACTAAAATATTGTTTTCGCCGTAAGAATTCCCTTTGAAATCACCACTTTGTGATATTTATTCATAACCACGGCACTAAATAAGGACAGCATACACATTCCAGGACCACTCTTATTTACCTGTTTTTTACATCCTCTTACATTAAATTCATTACATTCTTACATTCCTCTTTCACACTTTGGGGTAGGGAAACACCTACACCTTCAAAGATGTCAGAAACAATGGTGAAGCTCCCCAGGGACCCATGACACTCAGAAAAATGCAACATATTGAAAATCATGTAAATACTGTACTTTTGCTCAGCTGAAAATCACCCGGCGATAGTGCTCTAGGGTTAACCTTAACAGGAGAGATGATTTGTGCCAGGTTGAAGCACTCGAGCTAATTTCCACCTTCTTCACAAATCTAAGCTGTAACTTGGCCTGGTGATGTGGCCTGCTTGTCTCTACGGAGATAGAATTAAATTAAAGGTGCATTGTGTAGCTTTTCTGGTGCAGGGTCAGTCAAATGCTTTTCTCCATGATGTTATGTTATTGGTTACTGGAGTCTGGAATGTTTCACAGTATGGCATTAAACCTTTCTATCTTCACTGAACCCAAACCAGACCAAGTTACAGGTCTGATCTGTGGAGAGGCCCTGATCACTGTTAGAATGCCTGTTTTTCCTGGGTGTTTTTGAGCGGTAAAACCACCTGTAATTGAATAACTGTAACAGGCATAGCTGTTTAATGTCATACTGTGGAACATTTCAGGTAGTGCAATGATATAGCCATAGAAACAAGAAGGTGACGGACCACAACCAAAAAGTTACACAGAGCTTCTTTAAATGTCATACAGTAGAATCACACTTTTATGATGTAATAACCATTTTATGTATATCTACTGTTTCTTTTTGCATGTTTAATTGTGTTTTATGTAATTTATCTGCTCCATTACAAATAAAATGTATTATTATTAGTAGCAGTAGTAGTAGTAGTAGTAGTAGTACCAGCAGCAGCAGTAGTAGAACATTTCAGGAAAAAAACAACATGGAGACAAGCAGGTGGCGGACCCTCTACCAGAAAGGTTACACAGTGCACCTTAAGCTAAAACAGACCCAGCAGTTTCCTGCATCTCGCTGTGCAATTTGTATAACAGCCCTAAATGTTAATGATAGCTCAGAGGAGGCAGAAAAGGCCATTTAACACTGACTGACACATGTGCTTACTCCTCAGTGGGCGCATTCTCTTTTATTACTGTTGATTGTATTCGGAATTTTTACGTCGACACATGCCATTTCCAAAGCTATTAAGCACTCCGAAGAACAAAACTCGCACTATTTATCATCATGACTCATATTGTCTGACAGAAAGACAACAACAAAATAAGAAACATAAGGGGAATTTGAGAACATCATTGCTGCCATTAAAGTTGCAATGGATTATTCCACAGTATGTAAATAAATTTGGTAATCACAATGAAGACATGATAATGGTCAGATATACAGCTCTGGAAAAAAATAAGAGACCACTGTAAAATTATCATTTTTTCTGATTTTACTACTTATATTGCCTGGAAGAATCCATGACTCATTGCTGTACCAGCGACGAGTCTGGTAACACTTGGTCCAGAATGCACTGCCGTTGCGCTTAGACAGACAGCTAAGTGAACCAATCAGAGAACAGTTAACGGACAGCGACGTGAACCAAGCCGGTAGGAAGCAATGCAAAAACATCTTTTTTGAAAAGAAAGGCCTCTAGAGCTGTCAGCTGCTGTGGTTTTAAGGAATCGATGTGTTTTAGGTCATTTAAGACCAATTTTACAGCTGAATGGAAGGGACGTTGTGGGCAAAGGCGGGTGGACTGACGTCACCATCTTTGAACGAATCAGAATCGCGGAGTCCGTTGTTAACCGGGGGAGCGAGGGTGGAGCGAGGGTGTCCAAATGGTATCGCAAATATAGAGAGATATCATTTGGCTGGCCAGGTAACTACTTATAGGTATGTGTTTAGGCAAAAGGAACATTTTTGTTTGAGTCTATAAACTACTGACAACATTTCCCCCAAATTCCAAATAAAAATATTATTGTTTAGAGCATTTATTTGCAAAAAATTAGAAATAGTCAAAATAACAAAAAAGATACATGTTTTCAGACCTCAAACATAATACTAATGTACTTAAGAAGAATTCAGAATTTAGAAATCAGTGGCTGAGTGGGTAGCACTCATGCTTCACAGAAAGAAGGTTCTGGGTTGGATATCCACCCCGTGTGGCACGTTGGTATGGCCCGAGCCTTTGTGTGTGGAGTTTGCATGTTCTCCCTGTGTCTGGGTGGGTTTCCTCTGGGCACTCCAGTTTCCCCCATCAACCCAACCAATGTTTTAAAAGTTTTATTGTTTAACTGTTTGTTTTTAACTGTTTGTATTTTAAATGTTGCTTTTAACTGCTTTTAACTGCCTATAATGTGTATTACTTGTTGTAAGACAACCTTAAGTGTCCAGAAAGGCGCCTAATAAATAAAAACATATTGTTTTTATTATTATTAACCCAAAACATTCACCATAGGTAAAATCCTACTCGAAGCAAGAAGATCACGGAGATGGTCCCTGGGCACAGTCATGTGCTGCCCACTGCTCCTAATAACAGGATGGGTCAAATGCAGAGGACAATTTCTCCTGTTTGAGATCAATTAAGTCAATCTTCTAATATTTGGTGCAATAACCCTTATTTTTAATCACAGCTTTCATGTGTCTTGGCATGCTCTCCACAAGTCTTTCACATTGTTCTTGGGTGACTTTATTCCACTCCTGGTGCAAGAACTGAAGTAGCTCAGCTTTGTGTTTGTGTTGGAATTCAACAGATGCTGGAATGGAATGGCTGTAATACATGTAGAGATGCTGATTTTAGAAAAAAATGCAGTGGTCTCTTATTTTATTTCCAGAGCTGTATGAAGAAGCAACTTCACATGGTAACATTTTAAAAGGATTTTTTGAGCTACAGTATAAAACATCTGTACTTGAACAAATGATATATATTTAATGCTTTACTGTGCAACATTCCAGTCAAAGAAATCACATCTCCATGGAAACAAGCAAGAAGAGGATCCTCCAGCTTTGAAGTTACACAGTGTACCATTAAATCGGTTTGGAAAGATTTGCCAAAAAAGTCATGACCCCTTAGCCCCGAGGTGATGTCTGCGTGGGACTTTTAGGCTTGATAAGTTTGCGATGTACGTGCGTCAGCTAGAAAATAAACAAAAACAAACGTGTGAATATAGCGTTTGAGTGTATATGCCTGCAGGTTAGCGAGCCTATCTGACAGAAAGTTGGTTTAAAGGGACGCTGTGTGTTTTTGCACAGCTGCAGTCCTGTGATAAAATATAGAGCAGCCTGACAGGTGAAGCCTTGTGTTTTTCCATTTGCTGAGCTGTTTTTCACTTTAAATTGGGGGAAGAAAGAAACAAGAGTAAAGATATGTTTCTTTCTACCCAGCTGTTGTTATTAGCATGGACATATGCACTACTGCTTGATGAGACACAAAGATTGCTGACAGAATATTCCTCCTGGGTGCAAAGTTTAGGCTTTTTACATAGTCTGCATAATGTTCTTACTCTTGATGTTAGGTCATGGCAGTGTAGGCTATCTGTAAGTACACTGAGTTTGGGAGTTTATTATTATTATTATTATTATTATTATTATTATTATTATTATTATTACTTTTGGAGGTTACTTTGCAAACATTCTCGTATAGTAGGAATGCACCGATGCTGAAAATGTTGGATATCAGCATCTAAATTTCGATTATGATATCCTGGTTGGACATATGAAATTATGTAATAAGACTATTTACAGTTGGTATAGTCAGCCCGGAAAGTCTCATAATGTTTGAACGATTATTGTATGCAAAATCTGAAGTTACTTGAGAGATTTGGATCAATTTTGTCTTATTTTATTTTCGCTTAAGGAAATACATGCTGTTTTCAGTCTCTGCACTGGTATTGGTTGATAACGGGTATAGTCACAAAATCGGTATTGGAACTGAAAATGCTGGAGAAGTGGATCCCAAATATAGCACAAATTAATAAACTAAGCTTGATGGAGGTCAGCTTTCAGGTTTTAGACCAAAATTCCAGATATTATATTATTATTATTATTATTATTATTATTATTATTATTATTATTATTATTATTATTATTATTAATCTGTTGTGGTTCCAGAGTACTGTTGTAGGCATTAAATCATATTAAAGGTGTGCAATTTTTCTGGTTATGGCTGATTTTCTATTAAAATATTTTAATTATACTTACATTTTCTATTGAAATATTGGTCATTTTCTGCTCCTCTTTTCTGTGCAGTTTAGCATCGCAGCATGTCCAGCGCCTCTGTGCGTGGCCCCTCCCACCAGAGCAGCACAAATGAAGACTCGCCTCTTTCCAAAAGCCTCTTTCCAAACGCTCTTAAAGGAGCATCGTTTTGACTGTTGACCGTGACACCCTCATCAGCAAAATGTCAAAAATGAGAAAAGTGGACACAGAGTGCAGGATTTTCCAAGAAAAATGTACTAAATCCTATTTGTTCACCGAGGTGAATGGGAAATCTGTATGCTTGGTGTGTTTGCAACAAGTGGAGGTTCTCAAAGAATATAATCTTAAACGCCACTACGAGACATGGCATTTCGAACAATACGGAGAACTGAGAAGACAGGAGATAAACGAATTATTGCTGGGACTGAAGAAACTGTAATAGATTTGCGTTTCTCTGGACAAATATTTAGACTATTGCTATTTTTGGGGTATATTTGCCATGAATTTTCTGATCCGGCGCCTTTGGGATCAAAGTAGGTTGGATACGGCCCCCGGACCAAAATGAGTTTGACACCCTGGTCTAGAATGTTCCACAGTATATCTATCACAAGGGAGAAAGCAGGTTACAGCACTACGCTACATAACAATTGTAATCTGTGGAGAGTCACCCCTATTCGCAGAAGGAATTATTGTATTTTTGAGCAATAGAACGATCTAAAATTAATAAATGTTAGGTGGATTTGTTTAATGTCATACCACGGAACATTCCAGGGAAAGCAATAACATCTCCATGGAGACAAGCAGGTGGTGGACGTGCACCTTTAAGTAGGCCTAATTACAATAAACAACAAACCATTAGCAACTAGGTGTCATAGCAGGCAGAAAGTGAGCAATTTCAAATGGTACTCAGTGAGTCTAAAAAAGATGGATTCCGGTGTCTGTACCTGAATTTCACTTTTAATGGAAGTCTTACTAATTACATCTTCAACTCTCATCAAAGTAAACCATCTGTTAGCGGATAACTCTAAATCTTTTCCCCATGCGCCATCTGCTCCCCCAGCATAGGTTCTGTAGCGTTCCTCAAACTCACAAGAGGATGGATGACATATTTTTACTGCACCAGTAAATGTAGAATTGCATTAATATTGATGACTGAAGTTTTCCTCTCTTAAAGTGGAATAGATGGTGTTCTTTTCACTCATCATCTGTGTGAACGGCAGGAGGTCCTATAGTACCTAACAATGTGCTGCTACTGCTAATTACCCTGCTAATGGTAAACACGCTGATAGTATCTAAGTGATAAATTACCATAACAAAGCAAAGCAAAAGAAAAGAACAAAAATGTTAATGCAGATGAAAAGTGCTTAAATGCATCAGATGGTTAAAGCCTAAACTGTAGTCCTATAGTCCCTGATGGGTTATAGAGGCTATTTGTTTTATTTTAACTTTTTCAACCAAAAAAAAGAGGTCTACATTATTCCTATTAAAGGTCCTAAGGTTGTATATTATGCAAATTTGACTCTTGTGCGCTTGAAGCCATGTTATAATGCTGTTACTTCATCAAAAACATACTTGGAGTTGTATTTTGTTTCATTCACGCATGTTTTAGTGTGACATCTCATCTCCAAAGCACAAAATACTTTATTCCACCTTGTGATGTCATGAAATGGTAGTTTTCAAGTTAACAGTTATCTTTTATTTAGTCGAGATTAGCAATTCCAGATCAAAAAATAGCGTTATATGGGTTCATTAAAGTGTGCCTAGTAGGCTGCAGATAAATTAAGCCTCTGAGTGGATCACTGGACTTGTTTTAGGCTCATTAGTTCTTTAGTTGAGAATAAGCTACAGCCTAAGTGTATTCCTACAGGCCTATACCACTCAATCTAGTAGAAGATTTATTCTTAGTAGAGTATGTGGTCTTATTTTGTTTATTTGAGTGCCACCAAGAGAGTGAGAAATACAGCTCTGGAAAAAATAAGAGACCACTGCATTTTGTTCTGAAATCAGCATCTCTACATGTATTACAACCATTCCATTCCAGCGTTGTGTTGAATTCCAACACAAACACAGAGCTGAGCTACTTCAGTTCTTGCACCAGGAGTGGAATAAAGTCATCCAAGAACAATGTGAAAGACTTGTGGAGACGCATGGAAGTTGTGATTAAAAATAAGGGTTATTGCACCAAATATTGATTTCTGAACTCTTCTTAAGTGTAAACATTAGTATTATGTTGTTTTAAAATGAATTTGAACTTGTTTCTTTGCATTGTTTGAGGTCTGAAAACATGTATCTTTTTTGGTTATTTTGACCATTTGTCATTTTCTGCAAATAAATGCTCTAAACGATAATAAGATAAGATAATCCTTTATTTGTCCCACAATGGGGAAATTGCAGCGTCACAGCGCAAGTTTCAGAAGCAGTAGGCAAATATGAGCATGCATCAAAATTAAGATAAGTAATAATAATAAGTATGTACAATCAACTAAAAAAAACAAAACAGAAAAAACACAACACTGTAAGGTTAATATATAATAATAACATAATATATAATCTAGGGCTGGGAATATTAACGCGTTAATCGCGATTGAGTTATAATCGCAAACAATTTTTTTAATCGCGATCAGAGTTTGCCAGCATTTTCCACAATTCTACCATCCATATGCAGCTCATTTGGTTGTATTAATTAAACTCATTGTCGGTTAAACGCGCTATTTTGAGTTTGCTAGTATTTTGTTCCTTCTACGCATCCGTAGGCAGCTCGAGCGGGCTTCAATCATTTATTTACAATTTCTCAAAGTAAGCACTATTACTGGTTCATTGTTACTTTTTCCTTTCTCTGCACTTTTTTGAAATAAAAAAAATGGTGAGAAATACTTTGCATTGTGAGTTTAACTTTAGATTCGAACGGTCTTACTGCAAGATATCAATTTTAAACATGCAAAATAAATCACGATTAATCGCGATTAACTATGACATTTCTGAGATTAGTTGCGATCAAGAAAATTAATCGTTTGACAGCCCTAATATAATCATATTTGTATTTGGAATATGTCAGTAGTTTAGAGACTCAAACAAAAATGCTCCTTTTTGCCCAAACACATAAGAAAAACTAATAATTTTGCAGTGGTCTCTTATTTTTATTTTTTTTTCCAAAGCTGTAACTTGTCTTACTAAAATAGCCAAGGCCAAGTAAGACAATAAAAAGCAATTGTCATCACAGTCTATTGAAATGTTTCATATTTTAATTTGCACTTTAGTGACTAGAAAACTCTATTATTCAGTTATTATGATGACAAAACATTACGACTCCATAGTGTGGCCAAGCCGGAGGCGCGCAGCTTATCCCGGGACAGTCCGACCTCTCCTGCTCCACGCTCCGCCTCTCCCCGAGCTCCACGGCGAGCCACCGAAACAGCCTGCCTCCGCCCGAAGCCCCTTAGCTCCTACTGCAGCCTGTTGGTTCACCTCCCCCCTGTCCTGTCCCCAGAACCGGACTATCAACTGGACTTTACGAATGCCTACCTCTTTCACCCGCACCCGCAGTTTGGCCACTCGGGATACCAACGCGTAAAGGAGAACGCGTAACCAAATCGGTCAAGTTTTTTTCTACTTGTATGTAGTTTTTTCTTTCTTTTTTTTTGTCTTGCCCCGTGGTGGGTACACAGACGAAGCAGGCCGGTGGAGGAGGACAGGACGTATGATGTGGATTTGGTATCTTCTGCTGGGTTCGAGCTCGAGAAGCGTGGGTAAGTTTTTACGCACAAAAACTAATCGTGTTGTCACGGCGCGGACACGCTCGACTGTGGCTTCCAGATGGGTTTCCAGGAGGAAGGGGGCGAAAGAACGCGTTTGAAGTATTGTACGCCAACTTGTGTGTCCTTGTCCGAGTTTGCGCAACACTTTTTAGCTGATGTGTCAGGAGGAATACGGTTATTTTTTTCCTGCCTCGGTCAGTCAGCGTGGTCTTTTATCTATTGGCTGAATCTTCCCTGCATGCATGCCCTCCCACATCTGAAAGTAAATAGTATCCAGACCACATCCGCCGCGCCAGGGCCAGCCGAGATGGGGTTATGGGCTCCTCTCCGGGATAAGTTATTACCGAGAGGTTGTTGACAGGGCAGCGTTGACAAGTCAATCTTTTTTCGCCCCTCTCCCTTTGGTTGTATCCCGCCATGGCAGCTGCAGTGTGGGGCCCCGTGGAGGAGAGTTTTAGTTTACACATGAGCAGGGATTGGAAGGCCTATACCTGTTTGTTTGGCTGGTTCTGATTTGTAATGTTAGTCTAATAGCACTGGTCTACACATTTTTGGACTCGATCTGCTCCTGTAAGATAAAAATGGCTAAATCTCATTTATACTGATAAGATGAACTGGAAATCAATTGATAACTGTGCTGGTTATCTCATGTATTCAAGATATTTAATGATATTGTTTTACACCAGAAGTGCATCTGTTTATACAATAGATTTAGGCATTTTTGCTTAAAAATCATATTTATATTTTTAAAATATTCAACTTGCACTTCTTTATTTATTGTGCAGCGTTCCTGTGCCTTTTAACCTTACAGTGTTGTCCGTGAAAAGTCCCTCAGCCGTCCAGGTAGAATCCATGATAAAAGGAGAAATTCAGTTTGTGAACTGGACAAAGTTTGTTTGGTTGAAAACGTTTCGCCGCTCATCCGAGAGGCTTCGTCAGCTCTGGCCCTCATGCTGGTTAGACCCCGTTTATATCTAGCTGCAAGGGACTTACAGTGTTGTGTTTTTTTAGTTGATTGTACATACTTATTATTATTATTTATCTTAATTTTGATGCATGCTCATATTTTCCTACTGTTTCTGAAACTTGCGTTGTGACACTGCAATTTCCCCATTGTGGGATAAATAAAGGATTATCTTATCTTATCTTTATCTGTCAAGAAATAAACAAGAAATATCTTAAGGCATCAGGTGCACACAATTTCGAGGCATCTCTCTTATGTGAAATCAAAAAATATTTGATGTTCAAACTCTAGACATATTAAAATGAATGTATTGGAATGTGCAGACAGGCTTTCAGATAGAACTGGTTGCTTTACCTTCTGATAAACTACCGTTTTTGCCTTACTTTGCATAAATTTCCTATTTTGACCCACTACTATATCTTGGAAACTATAGCCAATCAGCAATTCTGACTTTTTCTTTATTATTGACCTAAACCAAGAAAAATTTCATTACTTTTGATCCGGAAGCATTTTGCTTGTAAACCAGTGTAGCCTATGATAGTGACTTAAAGGACTATTTTCTGATCTACTGTATGTTATAATCTAATCAAAAACATTCCCAGAGTTGTGTTTTGTTTCATTCACACAGTTTAAAACACAAAGCTGTGTGAATGTTCTTCTCTTTAAGAGAAAACACTCTGTTCCACCTTGCTGTCATGTGGTAATAATACAGGAGGTGCTCCACTGTGTTTTTAAACTCCATGCACCTTCACTAGAATGACAAACTTTATTGATCCACAAGGGGAATTATTTGGGTACAGTATCTCACTCATCACAATATAATATAATAACAGAGGGTAACAAATATAGATGGTATAGCAAAAAAGATAGTAAGAGTCCAGTGTCAAATGAGATATAATTATAAAAATAAATGTATGTACAAGTTAAAATAAAATAGAAGTAGTAAAATATAAAATAAAAGCTGTATACAGGAGACAAGAATGGCAGAGCAATAATATGCTGAGCAATTTTAAGGTTATCGGTTACTTAAGATTGAGTTGTACAGTTGTAGGGAGTATTATCGGTTACATAAAGGTGATCTGGGTCATGGATAATTTCAGCCCTAGAATTCCCTATCTCAACAGAACAAAGGTAAAAGGTAGCTCTTAACTTGGAAACTACCGCTTCATGACATCACAAGGTGGAACAGAGCATTCTGAAGTTTGGAAATGCAGAGAGACTAATTATGCAGGATTGTTCAAACGTGTGAATGAAACAAAACACAACTCCAAGTATGTTTTTGATGAGGTAACGGCATCATAGAGACAATTGTGTACTATAGGACCTCTAAGGCTGAAACTTGTGTTCACAGTAAATTGCTGCCTGTGTTTAATTATGGATAAAAGCCCTGCAAGAAAGTTCAATTCTGTCAACTGGACAAAAGTTTTAGAGTGAAAACTTTTCGCCTCTCACCCATACCACTTCTTCAGTTCTGGTCAGATTTCTGGATGAGTGGTGAAATATCTTGAAACTTTTGACAGAATTGCATTTTTCTTTTGCTGTGGATCATACCTGGCTAGAGTTGTTCCAATACAAATAACCAAAAACGTCTAATATAAATTAAGTCACAGGAAACAGTGGTGCTTTTATGATTACTTTTCTATTTAGATTCAACATAAACATTGCTTAATATTATCAAGAATGGTGATTAGCACTGTAGCCAAAGACCTGTAGCCTACTAGTGATGCTCAGAAATGCTATGAATGTTTTTTTCTATGGATATGTCCTTGGTCTGCTTGGATGGTTCCACACTATGACATTAAACAGCTCTGTCTTACATTTATTCAAATAACAGGTGGTTTTGTACCTCAAAAATACAGCGGGGTTGCTCACAGTCATAGCACCAAACATCAAGGCATTTGGCTGGAGAATGAAAAATCAGTGTGCTCAGTATGTGGTAATAATAGTTTTTGAATGTGTTGTGACTTGTAGCCTATAAAATATTAAAGAAAGTTGGATAATCTTTTGAATAATTATAGAACATTCTTTTCAGTGACTAAAAGTGTAATTTTGTGTCTTTAATATCTTAAATTAGACTACTGATTAGGGATGCACGTATACTGGTATCGGGTATCGGCCCGATACTTCATTAATATACTCGTACTTGTCAACCATTGTACCACTACTAGACAACAGCATACCATTACTGTAACGTTCAGTATGCCATTTGTTGTTTTACCAATCTTAAATGCATAGGGGGAGACAAACCGGCTGGTTAGCTCAACTGCTAAGTCACTGACTTTCCCCAGGGGGATGTGGGGAAAGTCCCCCCCCCCCCCGGCAATGAGCAAGCCAGTGTGGGTCCTTGGGCAAGACCCTTCACGGTACTGCCCCCTGGGCACCGAAAGATGGCTGCTCACTGCTCCTGAAAAAGGATGGGTCAAATGCAGAAGTCAAATTTATCCCGTGTGTCACTGTGTGTCATTGTGTGTGAGACCAAATAAAGACTTAATCTTAAAGAGTCAGACAAGTACTTGTCCAATGTCTAGAGAAAAAGACACGGCTAGTAAAATGCTCAAACAAACTCCATCATGTCGTCAGGCTCAGCAGTTTGGCAGTATTTTCAAATTATAGAGGACGACAGAATTAAGGCAGAATGTAAATCTTGCAGTGCCAAAGTGGCAAGAGGTGGAAGAGAGAACACCTCATTTAACACAAGCAATTTGATCAAGAATTTAAAGGCACGCCATGCTGGCGAATACACCGAATTCATCAAGGCTAGCAGCCGCCAATACCAGCCAACTTTAATCGAAGTGTTAAAGAAGGAGGAGAAAATGTCCAGAGATAGCCCCCGGGTGAAAAAAATAACCAAAGCACTTACCGAGTATATTGCGCTGGACCAGCCCTTTTCAGTTGTGGACGATATTGGATTCCAGCGATTGATAGATGATCTCGAGCCCAGATATGAGCTCCCCAGCCGCCGTTTCATCACAGACGTGATGTTGCCTAAAGTTTTCGATGGCGTCAGGACTCACGTGAAGTCGCTGGTACGTGACATCAAGTCCGTAAGTTTCACCACCGATATTTGGAGCAGCAGCGTCTGCCCAATGTCGCTCTTTGACAGTTTGACAGCTCAGTGGATGAAGCGTTTTCAGTGTTTGCAAAGTGGTAACTATGCACAACTTATAATGAGAATAAAACTAAAACCTGCATTTCCATTTATTTATTTATGGTGGGTGGGGGTTTAAAAGTATTGGTATCGGTACTCAGTATCGGCAATAATGGAATGACTGTACTCGTATCGGTTTTCAGAAAAGGGGTATTGGTGCATCCCTACTACTGATTTTTATTAATCTCTGCCAAGAAACTGACTGATTCCCCTACAAAGATGCCCAAACACACATAAATACCATCCTGTTTTCAAATAGTGCTTCAGACCTGCAATCAACTGCTGTGGTCTGTGGTGTGCAAAGATGCTTCATTGTTGCCTCCTCTGAATTTACACAATGGAGCGTACTTTTTCTTCTCTATGGCTGTCTTTAGCATGCACCATCTGCTGCTGTCAGTGCTCTGTAAATATGTGAAGGAAATGAGACATTATGCTTACCATACCCCTTGTTCGTAGTATTTCCCATGTAATGTATACTGTTTGCTAACAGGCTTCATCCTATAGAAACTGCAGCATTAGGACGTTTGCAAGTCTATTAGTATTCTATGCACACATATTGAACCAGTTATGCCTGGTCCATGTGACATTTTCTGACTTACTTTTAGATTTAAATTGGACATCCGGCCCTCATATTAGTAAATGCCTCACACATTTAGCTACTTGAATCCTTAGCAATTATATGATAATCACAATACTGATATTTGAAGAATGTCACTGGCCATATTTGGTGTAAATTTACAGGCGAGAGAAGATTATTTTTGGTTTACACAACGTCTCCATGCATGCATATCAAAATACTGTACCATACTGAACAAACTCAACCAAAAAGGCCTCTAGGACAATAAAACTGAGACCCACTGCACAAGAGATTCCAATAAGCATTGCATTTTGGAGACATTAACATCACCCACACAAGCTGGATACATCAGTCTGACTCAATGTTTACACCAGTCTATACTTCCACATGTATAATGTGTATGCAGAAGCTGTAAATTATTATCCCAATTATGGAACACTTTCCAAACCCCCCAGGATTTCGCGGGCATTTTTTGTGATTGTTGCGGGCTAAAATGCCTGAATTTGCGTGAGCTTTTCCGAAAAGTTGCGATGAAAGTTGCGGTGCTTTTAAGGTTTTTGTTGCGATTTTGCTGCGGGAGGAAGTGAAAGTTGCGATAAATACTTGCGATTTTCCCTTTTTGTAATTAAAATTGAGTAATATTTTGAATACTGAGTTATTACTGACAAAGAATAATACAAAGACACAGAGATCACAGATATGGTCCTAAAACAACCTTACCAACATCGAAAATAAATTACTACTAGGAAGGGAACTGTTTCGCGCGGTCTTTTGCTGTTATTTTTGTGGGCAAATGGCCGCAGACATGTTTCTTTGCCATTAGAAGCCGTGTCCCAATTGCACAGTTCGGAGCGAGTCGTTTCCATGGAAATTGGGGTGTGGACCAAGCGCGTGAAAATGCACGCTTTGCACACTCATATATCCCAGCATGCACCGCGCGCTACTTCTTCTACGGGAGAAAATGGAGTCGGCGGCTGCTCCCCGTAGTTGCGAGACCTGTCGCATTTCGCAGACGGCCATGCGGTCTGCGGACTGCACTCAGGGCTGAGCAAGTGTGCACCGCCTTGACTGCAGTCTGAGCCCCCTTCAAACCACGCTCCGAACTGGGGACACGGCCGCAGTTTCGTTTCGTCACACGGAACTAAGGCAGAAGGAAGTTGGTCGACATGAGTTCAATACGTCGCCGATGACTGGTCAAAATTGGTAAAAAATTGCAGGAAAGTTGCGGTGATTGGTCAAAATTGCAACACCGCCCTGAATTCATGGGGATTGGCTGAAGTTGCATTGAAGTTGCAAATCGCAACATTGCGAATTCCTGGAGGGTCTGAATCTCATATAACTTTATATGTTTGTATGTATTTTACTCATTTGAAAATGTTATGTGTATTTAAAGTATTTAATTATCCACTCAGGAATACACGAAGAATTGGATTCCAATGTCAATAAGACCATGGAGGAGAGTGTATTTTTGTCATGTTTGTATATCCTGAGGCTCTGTGCCATTGCACCATTGTGAAAGTGACATATGAAATCCATTGAAAACCACTTAAATGTAGAATACAGACTATTTAATCAAACAGGGCGGCCTTGTAGCCCTGCAGCCCAGTGTTCGCCCACGATGCTACATAAGAGATTGTTGTGTAATGTGAGATTTACCCACACAATCCACTGACAATGAATCGTTGTGGTACAGCCATTACATTCTGCTGTGCCGCCTGAAGATATATTGTAGCTGTTTAGCTAGTCTACTCAGCCCACAGCCACTGGGAATTTATCGATATTAATAAATTGAAGAAAATGTCAGAAAGATGAATTGACTTTGGATTGGTTGTTTCTCCCTACTGCTGGGGATGATGATTGCTTGTTAAAAATGAAAACAATGATAAATGCCAACTGCATGTGACTATATTGGAACCAAAATTATGCCTGACTATTGGCATAACTGGGACTAGCCATGTTTCTGGCAAATAATGAACTGCCTTTAAACAAGCTTTTGAAACACAAAGGAAATGCTAATTATATCGATTTATAACACCATAAGAAAAACTAAACAAAACATATATCCTTTTGAGAATTTAGGAGATAGCAAAATTGCTTTTAATGGTTCATGGGATGGAAACCTTGCTTTACAACACCAAAAGATTATTACAGCTATAAAATTGTAGAGAATTCCCATTTCCCTTTCCTTTCTGTGGTGTGTTTAACCATGCAGCCTCTGCTTCTGTCAGAGTTCAGTCAGTGTAAATATCATTACTGTATAGTGGTTAGTGGAGATATTACAGGCTTTCCCAGTTCCCCCAGCATATTCTCCCATTTAGTATAATCATATAGACTACTCACGAGCTAAATATAGTAAACACAGTTGTGAGAACTAGCTGGTCATAGTTCAAAATGCAAATCAAATTATGGTTAATGGTCAGTCTTAAAGCATATTTTTGTTTTTGATATACAGTGAACCCTCGCTGTATCGCGGTTCACTCTTCGCGGCCTCGCTGTTTCGCGGATTTTTTTTTCCAATTTTTTTTTTTTTTTTTTTTCAATTTTTTTTATAGTGTAACTTTTTTTTTACAGTGTAACATTCTGTCCTGCGCCCTGATTAGCTAAGAGACTAGACCAGGACTAAACCAGGTCTAAAGCAGGTCTAAACCAGGACTAAACCAGGTCTAAACCAGGACTAAACCAGGTCTAGACCAGGGATGGTAGGGACAGAGTCTCAGATTTCCTTCACGAGAGCGCCTGGGTGACAGGAGGTGTGGCCTTTGTTTACTTGCACGAGCCATGGAAGAGAGTGCGAGCCGGACCATGGAAGAGCCAAGAATCAACATGGAGCGTCCGGGGAGCCGCAGCGGGGAGAGGACACTCGCGCGCACAGAGGAGACAGTGGCTCTTCCCCGTGAGAGGACGAGAGGACGAACCCAATACTCCACAATACTCCACAGCTCTCTAGGACGGGGTCGGCCCCGTCCTAGAGAGCTGTGGAGTATTGGCGACGCATTGATAGCGGACTGATTTTGGAGCCGGGGTGAAATGCAACCAACTCTTGTGAGCGCAGGTTGGTCTTACCTGGTCTTGTGGTGCTCAGAGGCGTCTGTTAGCGGTTCGGCACTGTTAGCATTGGCTTGAGTCTTGCCCAAAATGATATCCAGGTCGCTTTCCACTCGACTTTCGCACATGGCATGGATATGTGGTACCAAAACAAACGCACGTGTCCGCGCGCACGTGCCCGCGTGTCACGTGCCCCCGCCCCACTATTAATATATTTTAATGAAAATCTACAAAAGTTTGAGTGTTTAAACAAGAGAAAAATGTGAGAAAATGTTAATACCAGTCTCAGAAAGGTGTATAATGTGTCTGGTGAAGCGTTTTCAGCCTTAAAACATGTAGAATAATTGTAAAATATAAAATTGTCCTACTTCGCGGATTTCACTTATTGCGGGCTATTTCTGGAACCTAACCCCCGCGATAAACGAGGGTTCACTGTACAGCTCTGGAGACCACTGCTAAATTATCAGTTTTTCTGATTTTACTACTTATAGGTCTGGGCAAAAGGAACATTTTTGTTTGAGTCTATAAACTACTGAAAACATTTCCCCCAAATTCCAAATAAAATATTATCGTTTAGAGCATTAATTTGCAGAAAATGACAAATGGTCAAAATAACAAAAAAGTTACATGTTTTCAGACCTCAAACAATGCAAAGAAAGAAGATAAAATTCATTTTAAAACAACATAATACTAATGTTTACACTTAAGAAGAGTTCAGAAATCAATATTTGGTGCAATAACCCTTATTTTTAATCACAGCTTTCATGCATCTTGGCATGCTCTCCACAAGTCTTTCACATTGTTCCTGGGTGCGTGAAGAATCCCTCAGTCGTCCAGGTAGAATCCATGATAAAAGGAGAAATTCAGTTTGTGAACTGGACAAAGTTTGGTTGGTCGAAAACGTTTCGCCGCTCATCCGAGAGGCTTCGTCAGTTCTGGTTCGAGTGCTGGTTAGACACTGCTTATATCTAGCTGCTCACTACCCTGAATTCTTCTGAAACTATCTCAACTAATTTGTTTTGCGATTCTCTCTTTTTTACAAAAAAAAGAATGACTAATTTGTTTTGCGATCCTCCATCCTTTACAAAAGAGAGAATTGCAAAACAAATTAGTTTAGATAGTTTCAGAAGAATTCAAGGTAGTGAGCTCCTCCCTGCAGCTAGACATTCGGGGAACATTCGTACCCCGAGCCCTCTCAGCTCGGTATCGAGGAGCAAGACAAAGACATAGATAAAGGGGTAGGGGAAGGGGTAAGGATGCAGTCTAAAATACAGACGCTAATACCAGAAGAAGGAGAACGCTTAAAAACCCACACTGACTGGAAGCTGTAACGTGCTATCACATGACTTCATCGGGTAGTGTAAGTGAGATGTTCCCCTCTCACTGACCAACGCAGCCAGACTAAAAAATGACTCATTTGCCCTTGTGTTGCCATAGTCCACACATGTTGCCATAGAAAGTGGTGATTGGCCAGCTATTTCGGTCATTCTTTCCTGTAAGAATGACAATCGCTGCTATTTTTTGCGTTCATTGGCAGTCAGGTCTCTGATGCCGTCCAGCTGGCTAAGTGCTTTCAGCGTTTATTACAGTGAAAAGGGGGTTGCAAAAGAGAGGGACAGGGATGATCTCTTTGGGTGACATAGGTAACGTGCTTCTAGGACTGAGCGGTACTTAGAAAGAGGCGTGGGTACGGAGGGGCCAAAGTTGAGTTCCCAGAGTTGTTAAACAAAACCACATGATCGGAGTCACGTTACAGGCCTGGGTAATGCTCAGCTTGTACAGCTCTATCCATGCAAATGCCACGGTTTCAATTTCAGCCATTCATCATTTAAGCAAAACTACACAGAGCACAAATCAACAAATTGTTCCAGATCCAGAATGCATTAAAAGCACCACTGGTCTGACTCTTCTGGTTTTCGTTAAGATATACAACTCTGGAAAAAAAAAAAGAAAAAAAGAGACCACTGCAAAATGATCACTTTTTCTGAAAAGGAACATTTTTGTTTGAGTCTATAAACTACTGACAACATTTCCCCCTAATTCCAAATAAAAATATTATCGTTTAGAGCATTTATTTGCAGAAAATGACAAATGGTCAAAATAACAAAAAAGATACATGTTTTCTGACCTCAAACAATGTGAAGATACAAATTAATTTTAAAACAACATAATACTAATGTTTACACTTAAGAAGAGTTCAGAAATCAATATTTGGTGCA
Source organism: Paratrypauchen microcephalus (assembly GCA_036785185.1). Lineage (NCBI taxonomy): Eukaryota > Metazoa > Chordata > Actinopteri > Gobiiformes > Gobiidae > Paratrypauchen > Paratrypauchen microcephalus. The sequence continues at coordinate 1,861,084 of JAVJIX010000035.1, forward strand.
ATAACCCTTATTTTTAATCACAGCTTTCATGCGTCTTGGCAAGTCTTTCACATTGACACTCCTGGTGCAAGAACTGAAGTAGCTCAGCTTTGTGTTTGTGTTGGAATTCAACAGACGCTGGAATGGAAAAAAAATGCAGTGGTCTCTTATTTTTTTCCAGAACTGTACACTAGCAGTCCATAACTTATTTTGTTCCTTGGTGATGTGCTGTAAAGTCTTTAAACATGCACTGCATAACATTTCTAGTGGTCACCTGCTTGTCTCCATGGAAATTGTACTGATTTGTCTATAAAGTTCCACAGTATAGATTAAATTTATCAATGGGGAGACAAGCAGGTTACAACAGCACTATGGTACATTACAATTCAGATCTGTGGAGAGACGCCCCTAAAGGTCAATCTTCTAATCCTTGACCACTGTAAGGCGCTTTGTGCTACAATTTTTGTATGAAAAGCGCTTTATAAATATTGTTTGATTGATTGATTGATTGATTGATATTCACAGGAAGGAATTATTGTATTTTTGAGCAATAAAAACACCTGTAATGAATAAATGCTAGACGGATATGTTTAATGCCATACCATGGAACATTCTAGCCAAACAAGTAAGTAGTGGACCCTCCACCAGAAAAGTTGCACAGTGTACCTTTAAATGGTTATGATTAGTGCTGTCAGGTGACTCAAAAAATGTATCTAATTACTTACAGGATTTGTAATTAATTAATCTAATTAATCGCATTTTAATCTCATGAGAGAGATATTGAGAGAGAGAGCTGCAACCCACTTTGCGATTTTGTCTGTGTTTTTATGTGGTCGCTTTGCTCATTTTTTTCCCAATTTCTGCGAGTGTGGTTTGTTGGTTTGGTGGTTTGGTGGTTTGTTGAAGTGCGCTCACGCTCGCTCTATCACCGGTAACAATGGAACTTGTCCGGACGTGTTTATCGTTCAAATGATCCGTCAGGCTGGAGCAACTTCGGTGGTCGGAAAATTCTTTTTGTCAAAAGCTACAAATCACCGCGTTCTTGTTGATAGTCTCGTCTTCGTTCTTCTTTATAAATAAATTTGCTGTTCAAAGGCCCTGGCAGCGATTTGCTCGCTGCGCGCCAAATTTAAAATGCGAGCACATTGAATTACCGCTCATAATTAATTGCGTTAATTTTTATAACACATTAATTTGCAGTGTAATTAATTGATCTAATTAACTGACAGCCCTAGTTATGATATTTATTAATGATTTAATGACTCTTTTGTGCTTTAAGTCACGTTATAATGCTATTACAATATCAAAAACATACCTGGAGTTGTTTTTGATTCATTCACACAATGAGTTTGAATAATCCCTTATTGTTAGTCTCAAAAAATTGTTCCACTTTGTGATGTCATGTATTTGTAGTATTCTTGTTAACAGCTACTTTTTACCTTTTGCTCAGCAGAGGTTGGCAAAAGTCGAGGAGGCACATGTACTGTCTATACAATAGCGTCTATAAATTTTACTCAAATATATGAAATGAACTAGAAACAAAAATATATATCTTTAATATCCAAACCACAGAGAGTTGACGGGAAAAACAAAGATGATATAACATTGAATATAGCATGTCTGGGGCCATTTAAGTAGCAATAAAATAATTTTCTGGGCAAGCGTTTTTGTGTGTTTTGAGCTCATATGCAAGACTAAATAAATGGGATTTATTTTCTTTGTATACAGGTGAAAGCCCTGCTACGTCTGCCTTTGTTGGGTGTAGTCTTTCATTCCATTCTCACTGAACCTGTGATCTATTACTCATGAAGCTGAATGATTCACGAACCCCAGGAAACGTTGCCGGAGAGAAAGACAAATAGGGAGGATTATGCTGTACTAAAAAGCACGCAGACAGCTCATTACATATTGATCTTGAATTGATTCGTGCTAATTTCCCATGCAGCGTTGCAGAAGATTTGTTAATCCCTGCTGGTTGCTTTCTATTGATTTAGCACGTCCTTGGCTGCTAAGATCAGACTTTGGCCTTGCGTGATTCATTTTATTCACCGAAGAGATTGCTAATGTACGTAACAGTATGAAGTTTGGTTTGCAGAAACTTTTTTTTGTGTGTTGGTTGTCAGTACCGTGTGAAGATAAGCTTGTTTTGTCCATACAGGATTCAAAGATCAACATGACACGAGCAAGGTTGTGTTGAAATTTCAGGGGTAAGCATTTTTTTATGCAGATGAACATTTTAGTTTTCGGCCTTGTTGAGTACTATAGTCAATAGAGACGAGATAATTCCCATAAGATGAGACGAGACTCAAGATTGGGTCCAGTAGAATGAGGGCCTGTTTACACGAGAAAGCTTATGGGTAAAAATGACAAAATATTTTATCAGAAGTGTCTTTCATTAAGATGGTGACAGCGTTTTGGGGGCTTAAAAATGCAGAAAACTGAAACCACCCTCCAAAGTGGAAAACTTGAATACGCTCCGCCGTAACGTTTTCATCTACACTGCCCAAGACGCAAAACTCTGGTCAAATCTGCTGACGTCGTGCACATGTTTACGTCACATCGGTCCATATATCAGTGTACTTTGTTTGGCAGGACTCCCAGTCCACACCTTGTTGTGTCTTTCTTGCTTTGTAGTCTAACATGGTCTGAAGCAATAGTTGAACTTCTTCGTCTGACCACTGAAATGTTTTTTTTCTACCGGTAGCCATGTTTTGTTTTGCTTTTCACGGCGCAGATGAGAAGAAGGAAGATTCTACGCATGCGCGTGGACATAGTGATAATGTATCACAGCACCACCTAGCTGCCTGGCATGCATACCCAATCAAATTCCAGACATTTTTGCGTCACCGTATGCATGCAGGGTTCCTTCCGAAAATGCTCATCTAAACGCAGAATAAAAAGTGAAGACGCGACGCCACTTTTGCGTCTTCTGCTCAGACCGTCATCATATAAATGTAGCCTGAGACAAGATGAGATTTTGAGTTTGTATATCATTAAAAATATTCAATACACAAGTTTGGCATTTTAACATTTTAATTTGTTTTATCTGATATGGCTGTCATTCTAATACTGCTTTTTTTAAACTATGACTTCTGAGGAAATTAAACTCACCACAGACAAAAATCTCACAATCTTGTGGCAGAAGATGGTGTCCAATCCCTTATAGTCAGTACTTCAATTGTCCTGTTTACTCTTGGTAGGTCAACAGACTGATCTGTTGGCACATTTTCTTTTCCTTACTTCTACTGAAGTAAACTTTAACGGTCTGAAGTAGTTTGGCTTTTTTGTGACTTCTGGGAGCAAATTTGAGCCTTCAGTTTCAAACCCTGCAGCAGTCTCTTTTAGGATTCACTAACAGCTGTGCCCTGCTTCCCTCCAGCAGTGCTCCCTTTGGATAGTTGTAGAACTCAAGACCAAAAGTAATTAAAGCCGCAAGCGGCGTTGGTCGGGACCTCGCACCTGCGTTTGTTCGTCTTACTGAGACGCAAACCCTTACCGAATTTCGTGTGCCTGGCAAAAATGGTAAGCCATATCGGACAATTTTTCCTGTTAGGGGCTCAGCTAGCGGTAGATTTCTGACAGTTCACTGGCCTGTCATATGGGGGCGCTATGTCAGACTGCCAGTTATTTGGCATGAAAATCTTGATAGTCCTCATCTACATTACCCTGTGAAGTTTTAGTCTGAGGAAGAACTCCAAATTCAATAAAAACCTCCCATTCATAACTCCCATTCAATAAATACCTAAGTTTATCGATCCGCCGTATCGTCATATTACCGCCTATTTGAAAATCCTTCGCAATTTAACATCTCCAACGTCTTAAGATTATGTTCACCAAAATTTAAGCCCATCTGAGGTAGATTGTAGGAGAAATGTTTCAATATGAAGTGGTGACACACTTCCTATTGAATTTGGCACTTTCAAATGGTAGCAAAATTCATCAGGCCGCAATTTTGTCATCTTACAAGATATCAAAAATCCCTTCGCAATTTAACATCTCCATTGTCTTGAGCTCATCTACACCAAAATTTACGCCCATCTGATGTACGGTGTAGGAGGAGTGTTTTAAAATCCATTGTATGTCTTATCACACAAAATCGCAATACAAGTCTTTTTATCTCACTTCCTGTTGGGCGTGGCCATGACATTGTAATTACAATTTTGTTCATCTTAGTGAGATACACACCCATACCAACTTTCGTGTGTCTGGCTGAAATCGTATGCCACCCACGATCCTCTTTGTGTTAAAACGCTCATTTGCTGTACATTTTCTGACAGTTCACTGGCCTGTCATATGGGGGCGCTATGTCAGACTGCCAGTTATTTGGCATGAAAATCTTGGTAGTCCTCATCTACATTACCCTGTGAAGTTTTAGTCTGAGGAAGAACTCCAAATTCAATAAAAACCTCCTATTCATAATTCATAACTCCCATTCAATAAATACCTAAGTTTATCGATCCGCCGTATCGTCATATTACCGCCTATTTGAAAATCCTTCGCAATTTATCATCTCCAATGTCTTAAGATTATGTTCACCAAAATTTAAGCCCATCTGAGGTTCGGTGTAGGAGAAGTGTTTCAAATTCCATTGTCTGTCCAATATTACAAAATCACACAAAATGCCAATTATCTCACTTCCTGTTGGGCGTGGCCATGACATTGCAGTGAAGCGTTTGTTCGTCTTATTGAGATACACGTCCCTACCAAATTTCGTGCGCCTATCTTAAACGGAACTCCAAATTCAATAAATAACTCCCATCCATAACTCATAACTCATACCTAACTTTATCGATCCGCTGTATCGTCATATTACCGCCTATTTGAAAATCCTTCGCAATTTAACATCTCCAACGTCTTAAGATTATGTTCACCAAAATTTAAGCCCATCTGAGGTACGGTGTAGGAGAAGTGTTTCAAATTCCATTGTATGTCAAATTTCACAAAAAGCCAATTATATCACTTCCTGTTGGGCGTGGCCATGACATTGCAGTGAGGCGTTTGTTCGTCTTATTGAGATACACGTCCTTACCGAATTTCGTGCGCCTATCTTAAACGGTATGCCAGCCCCGAAAGACAACGCGCTAGGGGGCGCTATCGAGCTCCTGGGGGTCACTGGGGGACGGGACTTTTTGGAGGCGTAGCTGCCGCCCTACGTGATGCCCGTGCAAAGTTTTGTTCGTTTTGAAGCATGGGAACATGCTCCAAATTGCCCAAAAGCGTGTGAACAAGAACAAAAAAAATTAAAGCCGCAAGCGGCGTTGGTCGGGACCTCGCACCTGCGTTTGTTCGTCTTACTGAGACGCATAGCCATACCAAATTTCGTGTGCCTGGCACAATTATCTCACTTCCTGTTGGGCGTGGCCATGACATTGTAGATACCCTGTCAGAACAGACCCTGTCAGACCCTGTCAGACCCTGTCAGACCCTGTCAGACTCTGTTAGACCCTGTCAGACCCTGCATGTGGCCTCCATGCTGAGGCCTACATGAACCTTCGATGCTTGTCCCCACATTGCTGCTTGCAGCTATATCAGATCAAAGGTACAAAGATCAAAGACCTTTGATCAGGGCATTGCCTAGCAACAAATACCTCCCATTCATAACTCATCACTCCCATTCAATAAATACCCAACTTTATCGATCCGCCGTATCGTCATATTACCTCCTATTTGAAAATCCTTCGCAATTTAACATCTCCAACGTCTTAAGATTATGTTCACCAAAATTTAAGCCCATCTGAGGTACGGTGTAGGAGAAGTGTTTCAAATTCCATTCTATGTCCAATACCCAAAAATCACACAAAAGCCCAATTATCTCACTTCCTGTTGGGCGTGGCCATGACATTGCAGTGAGGCGTTTGTTCGTCTTATTGAGATACACATCCCTACCGAATTTCGTGCGCCTATCTTAAACGGTATGCCAGCCCCGAAAGACAACGCGCTAGGGGGCGCTATCGAGCTCCTGGGGGTCACTGGGGGACGGGACTTTGTGTGGTCGTACTGGCAGCACTTTGTGATGCCCGTGCAAAGTTTCGTTCGTTTTGAAGCATGGGAACATGCTCAAAATTGCCCCAGCGAGTGTGAACAAGAACAATAATAATAATAATAATAATAATAATAATAATAGGGAAACAAAGCAACAACAATAGGGACCTTCGTCCCCCTTCGGGGCTCGGTCCCTAATTAAAGCCGCAAGCGGCGTTGGTCGGGACCTCGCACCTGCGTTTGTTCGTCTTACTGAGACGCACACCCATACCGAATTCCGTGTGCCTGGCAAAAATGGTAAGCCATATCGGACAATTTTTCCTGTTAGGGGCTCAGCTAGCAGTAGATTTCTGACAGTTCACTGGCCTGTCATATGGGGGCGCTATGTCAGACTGCCAGTTATTTGGCATGAAAATCTTAGTAGTCCTCATCTACATTACCCTGTGAAGTTTTAGTCTGAGGAAGAACTCCAAATTCAATAAATATCTCCCATTCATAACTCCGATTCAATAAATACCTAAGTTTATCGATCCGCCGTATCGTCATATTACCGCCTATTTGAAAATCCTTCGCAATTTAACATCTCCAACGTCTTAAGATTATGTTCACCAAAATTTAAGCCCATCTGAGATACGTTGTAGGAGAAGTGTCTGCTAAATGAAGTGGTGACACACCTCCTATTGCATTTGGCACTTTCAAATGGTAGCAAAATTCATCAGGCCGCCATTTTGTCATCTTACAAGATATCAAAAATCCCTTTGCAATTTAACATCTCCATTGTCTTGAGCTCATGTACACCAAATTTTATGCCCATCTGATGTACGGTGTAGGAGGAGTGTTTTAAAATCCATTGTATGTCTTATCACACAAAATCGCAATACAAGTCTTTTTATCTCACTTCCTGTTGGGCGTGGCCATGACATTGTAATTACAATTTTGTTCATCTTAGTGAGATACACACCCATACCAACTTTCGTGTGTCTGGCTGAAATCGTATGCCACCCACGATCGTCTTTGTGTTAAAGTGCTCATTTGCTGTACATTTTCTGACAGTTCACTGGCCTGTCATATGGGGGCGCTATGTCAGACTGCCAGTTATTTGGCATGAAAATCTTGGTAGTCCTCATCTACATTACCCTGTGAAGTTTTAGTCTGAGGAAGAACTCCAAATTCAATAAAAACCTCCTATTCATAATTCATAACTCTGATTCAATAAATACCTAAGTTTATCGATCCGCCGTATCGTCATATTACCGCCTATTTGAAAATCCTTCGCAATTTAACATCTCCAACGTCTTAAGATTATGTTCACCAAAATTTAAGCCCATCTGAGGTACGGTGTAGGAGAAGTGTCTGCTAAATGAAGTGTTGACACGCCTCCTATTGCATTTGGCACTTTCAAATGGTAGCAAAATTCATCAGGCCGCCATGTTGTCATCTTACAAGATATCAAAAATCCCTTCGCAATTTAACATCTCCAATGTCTTGAGCTCATGTACACCAAATTTTACGCCCATCTGATGTACGGTGTAGGAGGAGTGTTTTAAAATCTATTCTATGTCATATCACAGAAAATCGCAATACAAGTCTTCTTATCTCACTTCCTGTTGGGCGTGGCCATGACATTGTAATTACAATTTTGTTCTTCTTAGTGAGATACATACCCATACCAACTTTCGTGTGTCTGGCTGAAATCGTATGCCACCCACAATCCTTTTTGTGTGAAAAAACTCATTTGCTGTACATTTTCTGACAGTTCACTGGCCTGTCAAATGGGGGCGCTATGTCAGACAGCCAGTTATTTGGCATGAAAATCTTGGTAGTCCTCATGTACATTACCCTGTGAAGTTTTAGTCTGAGGAAGAACTCCAAATTTAATAAAAATCTCCCATTCATAACTCACAATTCACATTCAATAAATACCTAACTTTATCGATCCGCCGTATTGTCATATTAGCGCCTATTTTAAAATCCTTCGCAATTTAACATCTCCAACGTCTTAAGATTATGTTCACCAAAATTTAAGCCCATCCGAAGTACGGTCTAGGAGAAGTGTTTCAAATTCCATTGTATGTCCAATATCCACAAAATCACACAAAAGGCCAATTATCTCACTTCCTGTTGGGCGTGGACATGACATTGCAGTGAGGCGTTTGTTCGTCTTATTGAGATACACGTCCCTACCGAATTTCGTGCGCCTATCTTAAACGGTATGCCAGCCCCGAAAGACAACGCGCCAGCCCCAAAAAACAACGCACTAGGGGGCGCTATCAAGCTCCTGGGGGTCACCGGGGGACGGGTCTTTTTGGAGGCGTAGCTGCCGCCCTACGTGATGCCCGTGCAAAATTTCGTTCGTTTTGAAGCATGGGAACATGCTCAAAATTGCCCAAAAGCGTGTTAAAAAATGTGTCCCAAGAATAATAATAATAATAATAGAGAAACAGAGCGAGAACAATAGGGACCTTCGTCCCCCTTCGGGGCTCGGTCCCTAATAATAATAATAGAGAAACAGAGCGAGAACAATAGGGACCTTCGTCCCCCTTCGGGCTCGGTCCCTAATAAAACTACTCCCAGGATTATCCCAGTACCTTTCCTGTTAGCCACACATTTACAGCTACACTACCCACAACAGGAGAGACCCTTATTTACTTTTTAGAGTTTAATTGACTGATATGAACTTTAGACCAGTAGAAATTTCACAACTAACACATTTTTAGAAAATAAATAAATAAAATACAAATATAGATCAAATCGCTGCGGAAAAGTGGATGGATTTCTCTGTGGTGAATTCTTTCTTTATCCAGCGCTTTCGGATATTGCTTTTGAGCATGTCTATCATTGGTAATTGCAGTTACGCACTAACTTGCATGACTGATCCCATTAATTGATTTAAATAATCAGCCTCAAACACTCTGCCACCTCCCCGTGTTTGCTTCTCAGGCGTTTGACTTGATTTACAGGCTATAAGGACATGAATTCATAGTCTGCCAGTAAAACAACAGTAAATGGACACTGTGAATGTTGTTATTTAGAGACTGTAACAGAGAAAGTAGAATAAATATAGAAGTGAAAACAGCCAATTTGTCTGACGGTAGCACTTGAGATGTGCAACCCTGGAGATATAGATGTGCGTATCAACTTAAAGGGCGCATATTGCACTATTTTCTAATGTTATAATGTTGTTTCCTCATCACAAGCATACCTGGAGTTTTATTTTGTTTCGTTCACACACAAAGCCTACATTTTTGGTAATACAGTAAGTTTTACACTGTGTTTTTAAACTCCATACACCTTTACTAGAATTATTTGGATAATTTCAGCCCCGGAAAACTCAATCTCTAGTGAACAAAAAACAAAATGTAGCTGTTAACTTGAAATTGCAAGCTTGAACAGAGCATTTTGAGCTTTGGAGATGTAGACAGACTAATAATTCAGGGTTATTGAAACGTGCAAATGTAAGAATGAAACAAAACATAACTCCAGGTATGTTTTTGAGGAGGTAACCACAATCTAACATGGCTTAAAGCTCATTAGAGTCAGTTTTGTGTAGTATGGGACCTATAACACATGAGGTAGAGGTTAGATATTCAAAGACTTGGTATTTTGTGGTTGTGATTCAAAGCTGGGTTTGATTTTATTCGATCTTTTCCACTTGAGAAATCAGAGCCAGTATAAAAGCAGTTTGTCACTCCATGAGTAAAAGCAAACAATCACTGTGTGCACATGCATGCAGGGAAAAACAAATTTCTGGCCTATTCCCCTTATAAAAGTAAAACGGGGGAATCCAATCAGGGGGGCATAATTAGAAATTTGACTCTCTGTTTGCTTGAAACAAAACCCAACTCCAGATAAGATTTTGATGAGGAAACAACATTATAACAGATCCAAAAATAGCATAATAAAAAGTGGCCCATTAAACTCCACTGGGCAAGAAACCTTCTGGAAAATATTAGACATATTTATAGATGTTTACTCACCCTTTTTAGACCAGCAGTGATGATACAAATTACAGTCCATCCGCCATCTCACCCAATTTGTACTGTCTGTTCTTCCGTTTAAACTAAAATACATTGTGATGTTGCCTCAGATGTTCTGCTGCCTCTACTGAGTTCACAGGTAGTCTCCAAAGCTATTAAATACAACTATTTATAGAGTTTAATGGTGCACTATGTAACTTTTCTGGTGTGTGGTCCACTACCAGGTTGTCTCCATGGAAATGTTATTTTTTGCCATAAATGTTCCATACTTTATCATTAAACTTATCTTATCTTGCATTCATTCAATTAGGTCTTTATATTGCTTAAACCCTTGAAAAACTCTTAAAAAAGTCTTTCACATTGTTCTTGGGTGACTTTATTCCACTCCTGGTGCAAGAACTGAAGTAGGTCAGCTTTGTGTTTGTGTTGGAATTCAACAGACGCTGGAATGGAATGGCTGTAATACATGTAGAGATGCTGATTTCAGAAAAAAAATGCAGTGGTCTCTTATTTTTTTCCAGAACTGTATGTTGTTTTGTATTGTACAGTATATTTATTTTAACACACTGTATGTAAAACTGAACTATTTTCTCTGTCTGTCTTTATTTTAGTTTTCACAGTGTTCATGGTGTTCACGGAGTGTACGGTATTAATGAAGTTGAGGATAAAGAGAATAAATATTAACACACATCAGTACGGAGCGTGAAGTCCTTTTATTTGAGAAGAAAACCAGGGTAGCTACAACGAATCTAGCGCATAATAGTGTATTATTTATATACACATATATTTTATTATCCTTGTTACAAAATGAAATGTTTCTATGTAGGGATGTCAACAATTATTCGACTTACGATTAATTGTCGATCAAGACGTTGGTCGATTAAAATGCATTAATTGTAACTAATCGCTAGAGGAGAGGGCGCTACTCTGGAATGTGAACACGAGATGTGAACCCACTCGCGAGAAGGACCATAGCGTTACATCCGCGGCCGGATCTAGAAGCAGTGCAAAATGTTCTCCTCCCCACCCAATTTTTGCGGCTTGGTTCGCTCCGCGTCCCGCTGTCTGCGTGAACACGTGCGCGGCGCGCTGCACGTGCTCCTCCGCTCCGGGCCATAGCAGGCTCCACGTGAAAGCGCAGTGGAAGCAGCCCGCTGTCCGGCCCGTGTGCCGTGTGTGTGTGTGTGTGCGACTGTGCGTGCGTGAATGAAATGTTTTCCCCGTTCAATTCATTTTTTTATCATTTCATATCACAGAGCTCTGCGTCAAGCCGCATGTACAATAGCTGCAATAAAAGCGCGAGTTTCGTTTTTACAAAAAACGTCCTCAATTTATTTTCAATAAAGAATGTATTTTGTTATTCAGCATCAATACATTTGTCTGCTTTTTACTAAGGAATAATTAATTGAGGAATATACAATATAATAATACTATGATATATTTTTGACTCAGTGTTATGTATACTATAGCTTATATTCTTAAAGACCCTATTGAAACACTAAAATTCAGGTGAAAAACGCCACTTATCAATTCATCGTAAGTCGATCGATAAGGTCAATCAACTATAGATTAATGAATTAATCGATAATTTGCATCCCTATTTCTATGCGAACTTTACTACACTGAACCATTGATCCATAAAAGATGTACAGTTCTAGATTACTGAGCAAAATGCGCTTTACTTTCTCTTTGCTGTATCTAGTCCCCTTGGGCATACAGATCTATCCACGCTGCATCCTCTGTGAATGCCCTGATGCCCTTTGTGTCTGTCAGGAGGTCAAACAGGCCCAGGCACACTGACAGTTTGCATCCCGGCGTTCCCCTGTTAGCCTGAGTCATTTGCTGTACGATGACTTCTAACCACTGTCCCGGTTCGTGTGGACAACAAACAATTTCGTGCTCACAAATTCCCTCAGCTCCCTACTGTCAAAACTTGGCAAACTTTAACTTGATATTTCATCCAAAGGCAATGTTTCAATTCCAAGCCTCTCGTATATTGTTTTTTTTATTTTATTTTTTAGAAGGAAAGAAGAGAAAGGCGAAGGATAAGGAAGTTATCAATTTTAGTGGAAAGAATTAGGGAATAAGTATAATAATTACTATTATCGACGTATCGCTGGAACAATATATTTTGGGACTCAATATTTATTGTATGAGCAGCGCTGGAAAAAAAATAAGAGACCACTGCATTTTTCTCTGAAATCGGCATCTCTACATGTATTACAGCCATTCCATTCCAGCGTCTGTTGAATTCCAACACAAACACAAAGCTGAGCTACTTCAGTTCTTGCACCAGGAGTGGAATAAAGTCAAAATGAATTTGATCTTGTTTCTTCGCATTGTTTGAGGTCTGAAAACATGTATCTTTTTTGTTATTTTGACCATTTGTCATTTTCTGCAAATAAATGCTCTATACGATAATATTTTTATTTGGAATTTAGGGGAAATGTTGTCAGTAGTTTATAGACCCAAACACAAATGTTCCTTTTGCCCAAACACATACCTATAAGTAGTACAAATCTGATAATTTTGCAGGGGTCTCTTATTTTTTTCCAGAGCTGTATATTTTTGTTGCAGTAGTGGGGAGGTTTCTGCTATTTTTTACGTAATATGGTAAGATTTGAGCTGTTGAAAGTGGAAAAAGTAACTTTCAATACTAATTATTTGTGCATTCAGCATTTCAGTATTTAAAAAAATGTGGTTTACTGGGATTATCCTGCTTTAAGATTTTAGACCGTAGACTTTACTTTTAACTTAGATCTCTGTCTTAGATAGTTTTTTGTTGTGTTTTGTCTTCATATTGTATTTTGTACACTGTCTTTTTGCACTACCTGGCCAGAGAGAAACAAAATTTCGATTCACTGTATGTTGAACACATATGGCAGAATTGACAATAAAGCTGACTTTGAACTTTGAACTTTGAACTTGAACTTTTATTTGTATCGTATCAGTGGCATAAAGTTAGTCTGGTTAACACCTGACCATATCACAAGTGAGATATGGGTCTGGAAACTCGCTTCGAAAAATCCTGTAGCGGAGGTGTGGTTAGCGATTGCCAACTGCCGTTTATTGGGCGTTATGAATGTCTATCATTGAGCGTATACGTAAGTCCATAGCCAATCATGTCAGTTGTCAGTTCAAACTACAAGCTTCCGTTTGTCATGTAGTACGCGTCACCGTCTTGCCACACCTCCCCCGCTCTCTGATTGGGGCCCTAAATCTGGGACTCTCGCTTGGACGAGTTTCCAGGCCGCCTTCCAGTTCGAAACGAACGGAAGCGGCCTGGGAATTCCCAGGCTAGCATAAAGTAGTTTCAATATTATCGTTTATTGTTTATTATATTTCTCTGTAAAACAATATTGGGCCTCAAAATTTGTTAGAAATAAGTCAAAATAAACTAAAGGAGATGTATTGGTGTATAAGAAAAATGGTATTGCATTGCATTAGTTAATGTTACCATTACGATGACTGATAAATGAGAGCTTTTATCCTTCATCTAAATGTACAAGTACAGGTTCTGCCAATATTGTAAAGAATCTAAGCACCTTTTGGCTACGTTCAGACTGCAGCCTGAAGTGAGCCAAATCAATTTTCTCACCCCTGTGCGACCTGTATCTGATCTTTTAATGACAGTCTGAACAACACAGATCCAATTTTTTCAAATGCGACCCAGAACACTTGGATATGTGCTCCTAAAACCAATACATATCCGATCTTTTGACAATGGCCAGGTTGCATTCATCCGACCTGGGCGTGTTTCTTCACACAAGAGTGGTACAAGTAGGAGTTCACAAATGTACATAAACGTTCTTCTTGTCATATGAAAATTGTGTATGAACTCCATGACAATGAAACAGCGAAGCGCATATTAATGCCACCACTCTTGGCTGTGACTCCGCACCCACACGTTTCTTTCTACAGACACTGCCACTGACCCACAAAACGCCAAGGCCAAAAACCTTGTCCTTCTCAATCTCTTCCTTAAAACAAATAAGTTGTACATGTTCTGGCTCTGGTACGACAGCAGCTTTAAAATCTCCAGGTGCTCAATGCTAGTGTTCATGTTTAGGCGACTTCCGTAAACACTGAGCACGCTCGCTGCATGTGACATCGTTGTGTCCTCCAAGTGTACATTTTGGGGCGTTTAAAGTTCACACTGGAGATCACATACAAGTCGTATTTAATTGGAAATGTGAGCGACCTCGCAAAAAATAGGATTTCACAAAAAATCCGAATTGAGCTTTAAGCCCTGCAGACTGAATGTAGCCTTTGTTGAAGGCATGTAAAAAGCTAGGAAAGTAAGAAATCAATTTTAGTGTGTCTGAGGAAAGAATTGGAATAAAATCTATCAGAGAAGAAAAATGGATTTGTGCCTGACGTAATAAAAGTTTTCACTGACAATAACTTACAGCATTTACCTTTCAACTCAATGAAGAAGTGTAGGCTCTGCCAAAATCATAAATAATAACTATGTGAAAGTACTTTATATTTGAAGTAGATCTGCTCTTATGAAATGTGCGTATGACAGATTTTTATAATTCTCTATTTTTTACTTTATTTGGTGGGGTTATTATTTGGTGGGGCTACTATTGTAAATTGAAAAAAACATACTTTTACACCAAAAAAGTAGCTATTTGTGGAAAAAGTTAAAAAATACTGTATATTGAAGATTACAAGAAGTAGAGAGACATATTTACATACAAGAAATACATTTTTTCTGATACTTTAAACATGATTTCAACTAAATAAAGCTGTTTACTTATATTTGTATATGTCCGATAATTTTTTTGCTATGGAATTTATGGAATTCCCTAATGCAACAATTACCAACCAGGAAGTAACATTTTATACCTAAAAACGGCTAAATAAGAAAAACAAGTGTGAATGTTTTTGCCCAAATCTTAAATATAATGATCTTAACTGTGTTTTACTTGAACTCCTCCACTTGAGGCAATTCAAGTAAAACACAGTTAAGTATCTCGGGGTCTTGTTCTCGAGTGAGGGGAGGATGGAGTGTGAGATTGACAGGCGGATCGGTGCAGCGTCGGCAGTGATGCGGTCGCTGTACCGGACCATTGTGGTGAAGAGGGAGCTGAGCCAAAAGGCAAAGCTCTCAATTTACCGGTCAATCTACGTCAATCTACCCTCACCTATGGTCATGAGCTCTGGGTAATGACCAAAAGTACAACATCGTGATGAGTTTCCTCTGTAGAGTGACTGGCTGCTCCCTTAGAGATAGGGTGAGGAGCTCAGTCACACGGGAGGGGCTCGGAGTAGAGACGCTGCTCCTCCAATTCAAAAGGAGCAGTTGAGGTGCCTCGGGCATCTGTTCCGGATGCCTCCTGGACGCGTTCCACGGGAGGTGTTCTGGGCATGTCCCACCAGGAGGAGGCCCTGGGGAAGACCTAGGACACGCTGGAGGGACTATGGCTCCCGGCTGGCCTGGGAACGCCTTGGGGTCCCCCCGGAGGAGCTGGAGGAAGTGTCCGGGGTGAAGGAAGTCTGGGAGTCCCTGCTTAGACTGTTGCCCCCGCGACCCGGCCCCGGATAAGCGGAAGAAAATGGATGGATGGAACTGTGTTTTAGTAAAATAAGTTGTCTAATCTGTCAAAGGCACTTAAAGAAATAATTCTGTAGACTTCCCTTGTATTCCTGTAAAAGATGGCATCAGCTGGTCTGCCTCCCTTTTATTTAACTATTGGTTATGGCATAGCATCAGCAGTTTTGTTCCTCTTTTGAATGCCTTGTATTTTTCCTCTGGCTATGGCGGCTATTATATACTATAGTTATTTTCCAAAACTTCTAATCATAAATGTAATGGCTGTGTTGAATAGATGTTTTGATTTCTGTCACACCCACAGTTGTTGCTTTGTTCTGTTCTTCTAAACGTCAGCTTGTATTAGAGTCATTTTTGGAAATGATGAATATGCTATTCTTTCTCGTATCATCTGAGGTAGAACTTGTTTTCCACTGTCCTTGCTAATATATTTATCCTCAGGAATGAAATAAATCTTTTTAAATGGACAGTTGAATAGCAAATCCATCAACAACTTAGCAGTGCTGAATTGGATCGACATAAACATTACAAATCACACCCAGGCACAAAAAGAAATGGTTCTGAGAATCTTGTAATAAGCCATTTCCCGAGGTGAAAGCCACAATCATAAAACCATTACGGCAATTTTAGTCATTTCCAGGCTACCAATGGATACAAAATAGTGAAGTGTGACATACAGTATCAGTGGAAATTTTTACCAGAATGTGCCCCATTAAAACTTGTCCAATGTCTATGTCCAATGTGAATTTTGATTGGTGTTGCGAAACTGCTACTGATTGAAGATATTTTTACTCCAAGATTAGATAGATGAGATACTGTTATAAGATTACTTAATTACACTGGTCTACAAGCAAAAATGCTTGTAGTGAAAAAGTAGTGACATTTTTCTTGGTTTAGGTCACAAATAAAGAAAAAGTAAGTCAGAAGTATATATATATATATATATATATATATATATATATATATATATATATATATATAGACCAGTGTACAGGTATATCAACAAAAGTACAAAAATACCAATATATTCTATGAGGACTGTCAATGCAATATCTGGCACCAATATTTTGTTTTTTGTTGCCCCAGTCTCTCCTAGTTTGTCCTCAGTGCATCAGATTTGTCTTTATAAACAGAATTGTAAGATACAAGGGAAATATAACAGCAATTCAGACGAAAGTAGCTCAGTGGTCAGATCCACTGGCCCACAGGCTAGCTCTCACATATTAATGCTTTTGTTGCGTCCTTGGGCAAGACATTTAACCCACTTTGCCCCTAGTGCCTGCGTACCTTGATCTGTGAATGTATGTGTGAATGGGTGATTGGTTCCCTTTGAGTGCCCTGAAGGTGGAAAAGCAAATTGCAAATTTGACCATTTGCAATTCTAGCTGTTGCATGATTGTATATTATTTCCTTGTTTACAAAATGAAATCTTGTTACATCTTTTACTGAAGTATACAGCTCTGGAAAAAAAATAAGAGCATCTCTACATGTATTACAGCCATTCCATTCCAGCGTCTGTTGAATTCCAACACAAACACAAAGCTGAGCTACTTCAGTTCTTGCACCAGGAGTGGAATAAAGTCACCCAAGAACAATGTGAAAGACTTGTGGAGAGCATGCCAAGACGCATGAAAGCTGTGATTAAAAATAAGGGTTATTGCACCAAATATTGATTTCTGAACTCTTCTTAAAGATCCCATGACATGGTACTTCTTGATGCTTTTATATGGCTCCTTAATGTTTCCCTAATACTGTAAATGAATCCTTCTTCAAAATCAAACCTCAGTGCATGAGATATGACTCTGACTGTCTTCATGAGGCTAAATATGTCTCTGAAACACTTTATTCGGGGCGTTGTTGCTTGAATGCAAATGAGGAGGACAGAGACAGGCCAGTGCAGCGGGTGGGGTGTGGCCAAATGCTCCGCTTTTTCCTGGATTAGCGGTGCGCTGGTGCGCTGGCCCCACTTCCGTGTTTTAAGAGCGGAGGAAGATACGAGACGATTTCCATTTTAAAAAACACATTTCTACAGAAAATAAAATTAAACCACTGCTGCTTCAGAGGTTCGGAGGCTCAGGTAAAGGACATCCGAGCCTGGAAACACTCTCACATGTTTCCAGGCAAATAAAAAAACGCATCTCGCATTGCGTAGCTCATTTGCGGTCCAAACTCTCTGGGCGTGATTTCCAGAGACGGTGGGTAGACATTAGGGGTGGGTATTGGCAAAGAAGTAACGATTCAGTTCGAATCACGATTCATATGCCACGATGCGATACTATCACGATGCATCACGATACTTGAATTATTGCGATGCATTGTAATATATTCGACATACTTCAGTGAAAATGTACCCAAAAAAAGAGGATAACTTAAATATCAGTGGCTGTGTATCTGGGTAGTGTCTTCAATTGATACATAACTCTGAGCAACTCAATTCATAACTGAATTTATTGAATAACAAAAACAAATAAACCAAACCAATAACAAAAAAAGTGCATAGGATTTTTTCTAAAACAAAAAATGATGTTCAAACATTTGCCATTTTGGAGGTAGCTACCATCATAACAAACAATACCCTTTCACAAAGAAAAAAGTGCATAGGATTTATAAAAAAAAATTAACAAATTAATTTATTTATTTATATTAAATATTAAATTATTAAATATTAAATTATTAATTAATAAAAATCGATTTTTGGCATCAAGAATCAATGCAGTATATTGTGAAAGTTAGTATCACGATGCATTGTCATGATGACGATTATTTTGCACACCCCTAGTAGACATCCAGACGGGGGGTGGAAACCTTTCCTCGAGTGTGACGTCAGAAAGTTCCCTTGCTTCCCTTGTCTTTTTTTCAAACGTGGAAAAGAATCGCAAATGCTCAGTTTACACATTTCGCAACTTTTAGCCATGGGGAGGGGGGGGGGGGGCTAAACAGGGTAGGGGAGCTCACATTAACGTTCAAAAACCTCAGAAAGTGAAAATTTCATGCCATGGGACCTTTAACTATAAACATTAGTATTATGTTGTTTTAAAATGAATTTGATCTTGTTTCTTTGCATTGTTTGAGGTCTTGTTTGTTATTTTGACCATTTGTCATTTTCTGCAAATAAACAACCCAAAACATGCACCATAGGTAAAATCCTCCAGCTTAGGTCCTGACCAAACCGAAGTAAGAAGATCATGGAGATGGTCCCCGGGCGCAGTAATGTGCTGCCCACTGCTCCTAATAACAGGATGGGTTAAATGCAGAAATGGAATTTCCCCACTGTGGGACTAATAAAGGCATAGCTAAATGCTCTAAACAATAATATTTTTATTTGGAATTTGGAGGAAATGTTGTCAGTCGTTTATAGACTCAAACAAAAATGTTCCTTTTGCCCAAACACATACCTATAAGTAGTAAAATCAGACAAACTGATAATTTTGCAGTGGTCTCTTATTTTCTTCCAGAGCTGTAGACTTTCAAATCTTGATATTGGTAGCAGCACAACAGCAAGACAAAAGTCAGATATTGGTATCGTCTGGAAAAAATCCATATCTGACCATCCCTAATCCTCAGTGTTATTGATAATCTTTTTTGACCTCCCCGCATACACTCTAATTTGTCATGCTGTATAGACTCATGCTATCAGCGATTCATTATTTCACTCCAGTTGGCGGTAAGCCCACAATCCTGGTTACCTGTCATCACCTGCTCCTTCTGATAGATGTACATTTGATTTAGAAACCTCTCCTCTGAAATTCCAATCTGAGAAGCTGAACCCATTATACACTCAATGGTGCTCCCCCGCACACACTATACAAAAAAAAAATCTGAAAACGTATGACGTGAAATAATTGCCTATTTGTCACAATTAATCCAGTGTTGACATCAGACCTATTGATAGAGAGCCCCCCATTATGACACACCTGAAATGCACCTCATTAAAGGGAGGTAAATCTAAAGAATTAGCTTGTGCTCAACGGCTGCTAAAAGGGTCAAGATGGCCACCGTTAATGTCCCTGGCTGTTTTAAGGCAGGTAAATGGAGGCTACATAACCCTAGTTGCACCTTCATTTACCAGTTGCATGTGGGTCATACATTCAGGGTGGATTGCATTACACTATTCTAAAGCCGTCTTGTTGGGCGTTATTGTGAAAATAGACCAAGTCAAAAGTGGGATAGGCAGTGGTGGAATGTAACAAAGTAAAAGTATAGCATTGCATTTATTCAGTTATACAGCTCTGGAAAAAAATAAGAGACCACTGCAAAATTATCAGTTTTTCTGATTTTACTACTTTACTACTACTGACAACATTTGCCCCAAATTCCAAATAAAAATATTATCGTTTAGAGCATTTATTTGCAGAAAATGACAAAATGGTCAAAATAACAAAAAAGAAAATACATGTTTTCAGACCTCAAATAATGCAAAGAAACAAGATCAAATTCATTTTAAAACAACATAATACTAATGTTTACACTTAAGAAGAGTTCAGAAATCAATATTTGGTGCAATAACCCTTATTTCAGGGATGAAAGAGTTCCGTTTTTTAGCGGATCTCCGCTTTTTTTTCAGCCACAGGGTAATTTTTTTTTTTTTTTTAATATCTGTGCAAATTCGTTGAGAAAGATTTTGGGTGTATATATAAGTATAGTTGTGTTTAGGGTCGCCAACCGTCCCTTGAAAAACAGAATTGTCCCGTATACAGAACAAAAGTACGTGTATCTCGTATTAAACTTCGTATTAAACTGTTCGTATTAAACACGGGCTCAAGCCCATGTCTGGAGCCGCGGACCGAGCGAGCGAGCGCATCTCTTTCGCAACAGCGTGTACCATTGCGTGTACACAGGTTAAACTTTATAAAACATCCTATACCTCATCCTACCTGCCCGTGCCTCACTTAACGCGTCGCTCCTCGCTTTTTCACCTGCGCCTTTTAGCGCGCATAAGCTCCTCCTCAATGCCTCTGATTAGACGA
The DNA here is from genome assembly GCA_036785185.1 of Paratrypauchen microcephalus. Taxonomy (NCBI): domain Eukaryota; kingdom Metazoa; phylum Chordata; class Actinopteri; order Gobiiformes; family Gobiidae; genus Paratrypauchen; species Paratrypauchen microcephalus. The sequence continues at coordinate 1,881,546 of JAVJIX010000035.1, forward strand.
AGTGCAAAGCAAAAACAAATCCAATATATACTCCTAGTAGGGCTACCAGTTAATAAAATGTGGTTTTTTTTTGTACTTTTATGTACAGTTTTACTTTATTGCTAACATATAGCATCTAGAAATCCAAATTTCAGAAATTTAAAATTTTCCAGCGTGACTTTCGCCGTGACTTTCCGCTTTTTTCATGATTGGCCACTTTCATCCCTGTTATTTTTAATCACAGCTTTCATGCGCATTGGCATGAAAAGTCTTTTATGTTGTTCTTGAGTGACTTTATTCCACTCCTGGTGTAAGAAGTGAAGTAGCTCAGCTTTGTGTTTGTGTTGGAATTCAACAGACGCTGGAATGGAATGGCTGTAATACATGTAGAGATGCTTATTTCAGAAAAAAATACAGTGGTGTCTTATTTTTTTCCAGAGCTGTATGTGATTTTATAGCTCAGAAATACCGATAAAAACATGCATTCTGACTGTCACTCACAGGGTTGCATCTCCACAGATCTGACCTGTAACTTGGTCTCGTTTGATTTCCATGAAGATAAAAAAGATTTTACGCCATACTTTGAAACATTCCAGACAAAGAAATTTGAAGGTTACACAATGCACCTTTAAGTAATTTTAGGTATCGGTAAATTTTACTTTTATTTCACTAGATTTGAGAGCAGATATCTGTGCTTTCTACTCCACTACATTTTGGAACAGGACTGCAAAGTAAAATAATTTTTTTTATTATTGTGTGAGGCCTGCTGAAAAGGCTGAGGGGTTTGTTTTTAAGAAGTTCATAGTTTGAGCAAGCAAAAACACACTCCCGACAAAGACTTGATTCAGTTGTTTCTACAGAACAAAATTCAGCACAAATCTTTATAAAAATCAAAACATCTAAAGCTTTATTAGATATCAAAATCTGTGCAATATACTTTTACTTTTTATTCTTTAACTACTTCTTTAAATGGGTACTTTAATACTTTTACTTAAGCAGAATTTTTCATGTGCCCCTGTATCTACATTTACTTAAAGGGGCACACTTTTTGGTTGGTAGCCATGTTTTGTTTTGCTTTTCGTGGCGCAGATGAGAAGAAGGAAGATTCTTAGCATGTGCGCGGACATAGTGACCGCCTAGCCACCTGGCATGCATACCCAATCGAATTCCACACACTTTTGCATCACCGTATGCACGCAAATTTCCTCCTGAAAACGCTCGTCTAAACGCAAAATAAAAAGTGAAGACGCGACACTACTTTTGCGTCTTCTGTTCAGACGTCATCATATAAACGTAGCCTAAAATCTCTACCTTACATATATTCAATTACAGGGGTTTTTATTGCTCAAAACCCAGAAAAACAGACATTCTGACTGTGAGCGGGGTCGCCTCTCCACAGATCTGACCTGTAACTTGGTCTGGTTTGGTCTCCATGAAGATAGAAAGGTTTAATGCCATACTGTGAAACATGGAATGGAAGCGTTTATTTGTCACAAACAACGAGAAGACTTGGAAATGGACGGGTCCATGGACCTTAAAGATCCCATGACATCAAAGTCAAAGTCAAAGTCAGCTTTATTGTCAATTCTGCCATATGTGTTCAACATACAGTGAATCGAAATTTCGTTTCTCTCTGGCCAGGTAGTGCAAAAAGACAGTGTACAGAATACAACATGAAGACAAAACACAACAAAAACTATCTAAGACAGAGATCTAAAGTTAAAACTAAAGTCTACGGTCTAAAATCTTAAAACAGTGCAACATAATAAATAAACTATACTATATACAGATTTCCAAAGTGTGCAGTGTGCATCAAAATGTGCAATGGAAGATACAGCAGTGAATTGGTCATGTGCAGTAGAATGTGCATTGGAGTTAAGATAAATAAAAATAAGTGTGCAACAGTAGTAATTCTAGTGCAACAGGAGTAAACAACAGTACTAAAATTCCAGTAGTAAATGTGCAATAACAGTAGTAAACAACAGTGCAACGGGGGTAAAAATCAATAACAGGAGTAAACAACAGTACTAAAAATTCCAGTAGTAAATGTAAGTGTGCAATAACAGTAGTAAACAACAGTGCAACAGGAGTAAAATCCAGTAGTAAATGTAAATGTGCAACAGTGCAACAGTCGTCCTTAGCAGCAGTTTTTTTAAAGTGTCTAGAGTGATGTGTCTTTTATGGAATACAGGTTATGCCAATATGGGGGTGGGGGGTGGGAGATGGGTAAGGTGGGAGTTCGGGTGTGAGTTCAGCCTCCTGACAGCCTGGTGGATGAAGCTGTTTGAAAGCCTGGTGGAGTGGGCCCGGAGACTCCGGTACCTTCTCCCCGAGGGCAGGAGGCTGAACAGGCTATGTGCGGGGTGGCTCGGGTCACCCACAATGCTGGACGCTCTGCGGGTGAGCCGGGTGTTAAAAATGTCTAGGAGGGAGGGGAGAGAGACACCAACGATCCTCCCAGCTGCATTCACTATGCGCTGCAGGGCTTTCCTGTTCTGTTCAGTGCAGCTCCCGTACCACACAGTGATGCAGCTGGTCAGGACGCTCTCAATGGTGCCTCGGTAGAAGGTGGTCATAATGGGTGGAGGGGCTCCAGCTCTCCTCAGTTTGCGGAGGAAATAGAGGCGCTTCTGAGCCCTCTTTGCCAGTGATACAGTATTCACTGTCCAGGAGAGGTCCTCACTGATGTGCACCCCCAGGAATTTGGTGCTGCTCACCCTCTCTACAGCAGCACCATTGATGGACAGTGGGGGGTGCTGGGTGGGGCCTCTCCGGAAGTCAATAACAATCTCCTTGGTCTTTTCAACATTAAGAAGGAGATTGTTATTGCTGCACCACTGGGTCAGAAGGCTCACCTCACTCCTGTAGTTTGTCTCATCGTTATTAGAGATGAGACCCACCACAGTCGTATCGTCCGCAAACTTCACTATGTGATTGGTGCTGAACGCTGGTGAGCAGTCGTGGGTCAGCAGAGTGAAGAGCATCGGACTGAGCACACAGCCCTGGGGGCTCCTGTGCTCAGTCTAATGCAGCTTGAGGTGTTTCTGCCGACCCGCACTGCCTGTGGCCTCTCACTGAGGAAGTCCAGCAGCCAATTACAGAGTGAGGTCTGAAGCCCCAGGTGGTCTAGTTTGATAATGAGCTGCTGTGGGATTATAGTGTTGAATGCTGAACTGAAATCTATGAACAGCATTCTCACATACGAGTCTTTATTGTCTAGGTGGGTGAGAGCCGGGTGAAGTGCAGAACAGATTGCATCCTCGGTAGAGCGGTTGGCCCGGTATGCAAACTGGTATGGGTCTAGGGTGGGGGGATGGATTTGATGTGTGCCATGACTAGCCGTTCAAAGCACTTCATGATGATGGGGGTCAGTGCAACAGGGCGATAGTCATTAAAAGTGGCCGGAGTGGGCTTCTTTGGCACGGGAACGATGGTAGTGGTTTTGAAGCAGGAGGGAACGACAGCCTGGCTCAGAGAAGCATTAAAGATGTCTGTGAAGACATCCTTGAGCTCCTCTGCACAGTCTTTCAACACACGACCAGGAATGTTGTCCGGGCCTGCAGCCTTGCGGGTGTTGATCCTGGAGAGTGTCCTCTTCACGCTGGCTGCAGACACACACAGGGGCTGGTCGTGGGGAGGTGGTGGAGTTTTTGGGGCCGGGTGTCATTTCCTGCCTCAAACCGTGCAAAGAAGCTGTTGAGGTCATTGAGCAGGGTGATATTATTGTCACAGGTCTGTGGCAAGGGTTTGTAATCCGTGATGTTCTGGATGCCCTGCCACAGACTCCGTGTGTCCCTGCTGTCTCTAAAGTGTCCGGTTATTTTCTGTGTGTATCTGTGTTTGGCTTTCCTGATGCCACGGGACAGGTTGGCTCTTGCTGCCCTCAGATGGGGGACATCCCCAGCTCTGAAGGCAGCGTTCCTGGCTCTCAACAGCCTGTGAACCTCCCCTGTCAGCCATGGCTTCTGGTTAGCCCTGGTGGTGATGGTTTTTTTGTGTGTGACATCACCAATGCATTTGGTGATGTAGGAGGTCACAGTGTCTGCGTACTCCTCAATGTCAGTGTGATTGTTGTATGTGGCGGCCTGTTTGAACACTGCCCAGTCTGTTGTACCGAGGCAGTGCTGTAGTGCAGACGAGGCCCCCTCTGGCCACACCTGGATCTGCTTCAGAGCCGGCCTGGAGACCCTCACACGGGGTCTGTATGTCGGTCTGAGCACAACAGAGATGTGGTCAGAGAGGCCTATGTGGGGGAGGGGGTAAGCCTTGTATGCTCCCTTGTGTGTAGTGTAAACCATGTCCAAAATGTTGTTTCCCCTGGTTGGGAAATCAACATGCTGATGCATTTGTGGCATGACAGTTTTGAGGTCTGCATGGTTGAAATCCCCGGCAAGGATAAAAAATCCGTCCGGGTGAGCAGTCTGTTGCTCGCTAATAGAGTTATACAGCTCATACAGTGCCTCCCTTCTATCAGCGCTGTTCGGTGATGGGGGGACGTAAACCACCACTAGCAATATTGCCGTGATTTCACGCGGGAGATAAAAAGGCCGGCACTTCAGAATCATAAACTCCACTAGGGGTGAACAGTGTCTACATACCACCACAGCGTCCCGACAATAAGTGTCCCGAAGAAAATTGTTTTAACCCCCTCCGCGGGATTTAACTCCGGGGACACCGCTAGCTCGGTCCGAGCGGTAGCATGTTAGCTCGTCCAGGCGTATCGCTGAGTCCGGGATGTTGTCATGGAGCCATGTTTCCGTAAAAACAAAAACACAGCACTCCCTCACGTCGCGCTGGGCAGCCCTCAGTCTGATGTAGTCCATTTTATTGTCCAGAGACTGCACGTTGGCGAGGAGAATGGATGGAATGGCCGGCCGGTGCGGGCTAGCCGTTAGCCTAGCTCTGATACCGCCGCGCTTGCCTCGCTTCTGCTTCCTCTCACACCGCTTGCGGCGTCTCCTCTCCGGGCGGGGGGCGGCAGGCGAGTCCGGTGTAGCAGCGTTAGCAGCATTAGCAGCAGGCCAGCGGAGTAGTCCGAAGCGCGCCAGCTTCTCCTCTAGTACAGTGTCCAGGGAGTTGTGCTGGCCAGTTCTGCCTATGTCCAGCAGAAACTGCCTACTGTACTTGTTAAAAAACACTGAAGACGGACAAGATACTTCTTGATGCTTTTATATGGCGCCTTAATGGTTCCCTAATACTGTAAATGAATCCTTCTCCAAAATCAAGCCTCAGTGCATGAGAGAGCCTCATGAAGACAGTCAGAGTCATAAATATGTCTCTGAAACGCTTTATTCTGGGCATTGCAAATGAGGAGGACAGAGACAGGCCAGTGCAGCGAGTGGGTTGTGGCCAAATGCACCGCTATTTCCTGGATTAGTGGTGCAATGTGCGCTGGCCCCACTTCCGTGTTAAGCGCGGAGGAAGATATGAGACGCATTCCATTAAAAAAAAAACACATTTCAGAAAATAAAATTAAACCACTGCTGTTTCAGAGGTTCGGAGGCTCGGATAAAGGACATCCGAGCCTGGAGAGGCTCTCACGTCTCTCCAGGCAAAAAAACAAAAAACGTATCTTGCATTTCGAAGCTCGTTTGCTGTCCAAATTCTCTGGGCGTGATTTGCAGAGATGGGGTGGACATCCAGATGGGGGTGGAAACCTTTCCCCGAGTGTGACGTCAGAAAGTTCCCTTGTTCAGAATCGCCCGTTTGGGCTGTCTTTTTTTCAAACGCGGAAAAGGATCGCAAATGCTCAGTTTACACATTTTGCAACTTTTAGCCATGGGGAAGGGCCCCCTAAACAGGGTAGGGGAGCTCACATTAACGTTCAAAAACCTCAGAAAGTGAAAATATCATGCCATGGGACATTTAAAGCAGCCGGCATGGGTCACTAACGTCCCACCTCTCTCTTCAGTAATACAAGAACATAAACAGAATAGGAATACAATACAATCAATAACAATAGACAAAGACATAACACAGTGGAATTGTTTACACAAGGTATCTTTTTGTTTGGAAAACATTACGGGGGGATACAAGAATGAAAATACAGGAAATATGTGACAGCTGAGGCGGACAGCTATGAAGAAGGGCAGAGTGTTTTTATAACATTCCAGACAAAGCAGTAACATTTCCATGGAGAAAAGCATTTGACGGACCCTCCACTGGAAAAAAAGAGACCACTGGAAAATTATGAGTTTTTCTGATTTTACTACTTATAGGTATGTGTTTGGGCAAAAGGAACATTTTTGTTTGAGTCTATAAGCTACTGACAACATTTCCCACAAATTCATATTACACGTCTGTAATACATGTAGAGATGCTGATTTCAGAAATAAATGCAGTGGTCTCTTATTTTTTTTTCCAGAGCTGTATCTCCAGTCTTTCCTGTTGAAGTCATTCAATTGAAGCAGGTGTCAAATTTCAGACTCGAGATCTCATTTTTTTATTGTGTGGGATTGGCTACTATCAATTGTATCTAGACATTTTTTCTGCATACATTTTTATATTCTTTGCACATATTTCACTATGGACTCTATTGCAGTGTCAGAGAGGTAAACACAGCAATGCCCTTCAGACAGACCGATTCATTTCTCCATAGTGAAAATTCAAATGAGTGCTCAGTGTTGCTTTTTACATTTGCTACCATCTGCCAAGACTCAAATTCCCTATAGCTCCTTCATTTTCATGTTAGTCTGCTGTGTGTTTGCTCCCTGTATGCACTCCATGGCTAATCTTCTCTTGGCCGGAGATCAGGTGAGGTGCTCATCTTCACAGGAACTAATCGCCTGATGCTTCCTGCAGTTTCAAAAGCCAAACCCAAATCAAGCGTATAAAGCCTTGTTAATTACATTACCACTGCTTTTCGCCTGCACTGTCTCCAACCTCAAGGACACACCAAGAAGGGATCTTTGCAACAATACATAAATTACACTGGTCTACAAACAAAATGCTTCCGTAACAAAAGTACTGAAATTTTTCTTGGTTTAGGTCACTAATAAAGAAAAAGTAAGTCAGAAGTGCTGATTGGCTATAGTTTCCAAGATATAGTATTGGGTCAAAATAGGAAATTTATGCAAATTAAGGCAAAAACAGTAGTTTATCAGAAGGTACATTGTGTCTACAAGCAAACAGTTCTATCTGAAAGCCTGTCTGCACATTCCAATACATTCATTTTAATATGTCTAGAGTTTTAACATCAAATATTTTTATTTCACATTTTTGACGTTGTCAAAACGTTGTCGGGGGTGAAATTGGATAGCAGTCTAAAATTTGACAAACAAATAGACTTTGTGGTTAGAGCAAGCTTCTTTCAACTCTGCCTCCTGGCAAAGGTTAAACCCTTCTTGAGCCATGGTGACCTGGAGAAAGCTCCATGCCTTTGTTAGTTCCCACATAGACTACTGCAATGCACTCTATGTGGGGATTAATCAAGCTGGTCTTCACCGTTTGCAGCTCGTGCAAAATGCTGCAGCTCGCCTGCTCACCAACAGTTGGAAACATGACCACATCATCACCCCTGTCCTGTACTCCTTGCACTGGCTCCCTGTCCAGTTCAGAATTCATTTTAAAATTTTGATGTTTGTTTTTAATGCAGTCAGTGGTCTTGCACCTTCCTACTTGTGTGAGATTTTGACCCCTCACCAACCCAGCAGAGCTCTACGATCTGCTGGGCAACATCTGCTGGAGGTCCCCCGGTCCCGGGGCAAACAGGGGGGTGATTGTTCTTTTGCAGTGGCCGGTCCAAAACTCTGGAATTCTTTGCCCATTGAGTTATGTTCCATCATCCTTGAATCTTGAATCTTGAATCTTGAATCACTGACCTGCCTCTGTTCAAAGCCAAACTTAAAACCTACTTATTAATAGGGGTGGGTATTGGCAAAGAAGTCACGATTCAATTCGAATCACGATTCATATGCCACGATGCGATACTATCACGATGCATCACGATACTTGAATTATTGCGATGCACTGCAATATATTCGACATACTTCAGTGAAAATGTACCCAAAAAAAGAGGATAACTTAATATCAGTGGCTGTGTATCTGGGTAGTGTCTTCAATTGATACATAACTCTGAGCAACTCAATTCATAACTGAATTTATTGAATAACAAAAACAAATAAACCAAACCAATAACAAAAAAAAAGTGCATAGGATTTTTTCTAAAACAAAAAATGATGTTCAAACATTTGCCATTTTGGAGGTAGCTACCATCATAACAAACAATACCCTTTCACAAAGAAAAAAGTGCATAGGATTTATTAAAAAAAAACAACAACTAATAATTAATGTATTTATTTATTTATTTATATTAAATATTAAATTATTAAATATTAAATTATTAATTAATAAAAAAAGATTTTTGGCATCAAGAATTGATGCAGTACATTGTGAAAGTTAGTATCACGATGCATTGTCATGACGATTATTTTGCACACTCCTACTTATTAAGGATGGCTTTTAACACTTAGTGGCCCTGTGACACTTTCCTTTATTTTAATGGTGTAATGTGCTTTGTTGACTTATCTTGTTTTTAATGTTGTATAGCACTTTGGTCGGCTTTGGTTGTTGGAAGGCGCTATAGAAATAAAGTTTGATTGATTGATTGAAGAGAGATGCCTTGAAATTGTGTGCACCTGATGTCTTAAGATATTTCTTGTTTATTGCAAGTGCAAGTTAAATATTTTCAAAATATAAATACTATTTTTAAGCAAAAATGCCTAAATCTATTGTATAAACAGATGTGATTTTGATGTAAAACAATATCATTAAATATCTTGAATACATTAGCTAACCAGCACAGTTATCAATTGATTTTCAGTTCATCTTATCAATCAATATAAATGAGATTTAGCCACTTTTATCTCAGAAGAAGATCGAGTCCAAAAATATGTAGACCAGTGTTATGGGTTTTAAATGTCCTATATTACACAAAAATGACTCTTGTGAGGTTTAAGTCATGTTAGAATGCTGTTACCTCCTCAAAAACATACCTGTTATATTTGTTTCATTCACACATGTTTGAGTAATCCTGCATTATAGTCTGTCCACATCTCCAAACCTCAAAATACTTATTATCCACCTTTTAAATTTTGTTTAGTAGAGATCGGCAATTCCAGAGCTGAAATTATCCAAATGATTCTAGTGAAGAGTTTAAAAACAGTGGAGTATTTTCAGTTTGAGAGAAGAACATAATAACAACAAATATACAGGGTTGGTGAGTGAATGAAACAAAACACTTCAGGCATGTTTTTGATGTGGAAACACCATTCTGGAAGTAGTGCGATATGGGCCCTTTACGCCTCTCATATTTATAACACCAGAGTGAAAATGGCAGTGCAGCTCAGACCATTGTGGAGAGTGTGAAAGGGCACAAAGTCCACGCTTTGCCTGGGTCATTATTGTCCAGGACCATTAGTCTTGCCAAGGCCTAGAGTGTCAGAGATGGTAATGGAGTCCGTCTCTGTGTGGCCAGCTTTAATGAGAAGCTGTAAGCCCAGATTTGAGTAATTTCTACTATGCCTTGGACGATATGCCAGAGCCACCATTCTAGACCCTTAATAACTCCAAATACTTAAAGGAGAATTAACGGGTTTTTTTTACAATCTGAGCCTTATTTTGGTAATAAAACAAGTTGTTTTACTCACCCATAGCACTTTGGTGTCATATGGAGCACTTCCAGAGATGTTTTAGATTTGCGTTAGCCGTAGCTCGGGGCATATAATATATTCCCGAGCATGTAATATGCCCCGTGCGGTCTCCAAATAACACAAACTTTTGCACTTTTCACATCATAGAAGCTCGATGTCTTAGTTTACGATTTCGTTTGAGTCAAAAGTGGCCTGTAATCCGAGATTTAGCCATAGTTTACAGCTTTGCGTTTCATGTTTGGGTCCCGGGAGCTGAGAGCAAAATAAACTGTGACTCCGCACATGCGCACTGGCATCCTCATCTACTCGAAACTATGGCTAAATCTCGGATTACAGGCCACTTTTGACCAAACGAAAGCGTAGACTAAGACATCGAGCTTCTATGATTTGAAAAGTGCTAAAGTTTGTGTTATTTGGAGACCACACGGGGCATATATTACATGCTCGGGGAATATATTATATGCCCCGAGCTATGGCTAGAACTCGCGCTAGGCTAACGCAAATCTAAAACATCTCTGGAAGTGCTCCATATGACACCAAAGTGCTATGGGTGAGTAAAACAACTTGTCTCAGGCTCAGATTGTAAAAAACGTTAATTCTCCTTTAATGAAGGATTGCTGGATTTCCAAAGACTGGAATGGAGTTTTCCATTAACATACTTCAATAGGCTGTGCACTCCAGAGTCTTGTGATGACAGAAGCTTTTTCATGTACTGGGCTTTTAAGTAAAAATTTTCATGTGATACAGTATTTTTTGCTCCTGTATCTGTACTTTCACTTAAGTAACAAAATTATGTACTTATTCCACCACTGGGGATAGGGATGTTGAATTGAGTATCTTACAGTATTTTTCCTGTTGCCATTCAGTTGAAGCAGGTGTTAAATGTCAGATTTAAAGGTTGCATGCAGGATTTATTTTGGTTTCAAATTGTCAACTAACTGACATAACTGACTTGCCGGCGCACTGGGATTACGTGGTTTACGTACGCCTTTCACGCATTCCACAGACGCAAGATGCTGTTTACTCAACCAACGCAGCTGTTCTTAGAGGCTTTTTCCAACTGTAGCTTCCTTGCACTTATTACAAAGTTTGTTGCAATGGCAAACAAGGATCCATTACCAGTTATCCACAAAAGAAAGTCAATTTTTGAGGTTGCTGAAAGAAGAAGAGAAGGGGTAAAGGAGCGAATCTAAACTAAGGTGATTCTCGGAGATTCCTTCCAGCGATGCCGTGCACTGAAGCAGAGGGTCTAAAGACTGACGTGTTGGTCGCTAAATTACTTCTGGACAGGAAACTTCTACGTATCATTTGAAAACGTATCGTTACACGAGTAACAGCGATTCTGAACGCGCACCGGCTATAAAGAAGCAGCGTAAGCGTAAGGAGGAGGCGGAAGGAGGCGTTTCTACTTAGGGAGCTATGGAGGAGGGGTGATGGTTTCACGCATGCGACACATTTGTCTCTGGATTTCTCCTTCCTTGGAAAAACCCTCTAAAGAACCTTTAAGGGTGCACTAACTTTTTGTTTGAGGGTCCGTCACCTGCTTGTTTCTATGGACATGTCATTGCTTCGCCCGGAATGTTCCACAGTATGACATTAAACAGCTCTGTTTTAGATTTATTCAATTACAAGTGATTTTATAGCTAACCCTAACCCATAAAAACAGGCATTCTGACTGAGCGAGGTTGCCTCCCCATAGGCCTATCATGATACAAAGCTTTTTCATGTCCTATGCTACTGTGCTTCTGATCAAAAGAGAGTTTTATATTTATTTTTTGCTAGTTGCGTATGCTATTGACTAAGGGAAAATATTTCAGAAAAAAAGAATGTATGATGTACCAGAGTCTACAGCTTACAGTAGTGTTACTCAATTGGGTTGGCTGGGTAATTGCAGACCACATGCTGTCTTCAGAGAACATTTCATAGTCTCTGAACTCTACTGAAAGCATTTGCAAGTTTTCAAAAAAGGCACTTGAATTGCATGTATTGATGATGCACTTTTGACTTTTTAAAATATTTGCTGACCTCCAGTTCTCTAAAGATCAAACCAAAAATAGAAGATCACTACAATGTTACTTGAGGGCTTCCATTCCTTTGTAACCAGAACCAGATTTCGCTGGGTCTCTGTGGATTTGATTTCTTGGAGGCATTACCATCTTAGCAGAATTGGATAAAATTGCAAGCTAACTAATTTAAGTACAGCAATCACTCTGCTTAGTCGCTTCATAGAATTGCTAATAAATCTCTGCTGAATTTGCTGTGGACCAATTTTCTTTTAATACTTTGTGGCTAAGAACCACATAACAGGATTTTTGTCTGAGGTTCTTCTCAACCATTCCTGACTACAGTATATCAATCCTGATAAAAAATAAAGAAATTGCCTTACATATAGGCCTGTCACGAAAATTACTATATTGACTTATCTTTCGATATATATGATAGATGGAACACTATATTTTGGGGCTCAGTTTTTATTGTGTGCAGGCCTGTCGAGAAAATTGGGGGCCCGGGGCAAAAAGCCTCACATGGGCTCTTAAGATTCAAGATTCTTTATTGTCATTATGCAAGCATAACGAAATTTTGACGGACTCCAGACTACAGAAGTATAAAAATACAACAAGCATAAAGATAAAAAGTATCATAAATAGATTAAAAAAAAGCATCATAAATACAGTTCCAGTAGTGTAAAGTGTCTGCAGTGTAAAGTGAGTGTTGCAGGGTTTTGTTTTGTTTTTTCCTCCTTTAATATAATTTAATAGGGAGAGGGTCCAATCCCTCACCCCCGCATTTAAAGCTCAAATGTTAGTACTGTAAGATTTGAGCTTTAGAGGGATGAAAAAGTAACTGTTCATTCTGCAGTATACAGGGGGTCCTCGGGTTACGACGGTCTCGGTTTACGACGTTTTGTGGTTACGAACGTGCCCCCATTAAAAAATATATATATATATATTACGCGTCATTCCGTCTTACGCGGTTTAGCGTGGTAAGAGATGTAAACAAACGCGAACGGCGCACGGCGGAAGAATACGCTTTGTTGTGGTTGTAGGGAGAAGAAGACGGCCTCGCGTGCGTGCCCAATGTGAACGGAAGTACCTGATGTGGGCTCTGATCTGCTCCTATGAAAGCGACAGTGATAACCAAGCAGCGTTGTGGTCTAATTATTGAGATGGAAAGGTTATTGGTGCTTTGGTTGGAAGATCAAAGTCAAAATCCGACTTACGACGAAATTCGGGTTACGACGCGTCTTAAGAACGGATCAACGTCGTAACCCGAGGACCCCCTGTATCTGTTGTGGCTCAGGCCTTTTAATGATACAGTATTTAAAAAATAAAAATAAAAATGTACACTTGGATTATCCTGCTTTATTGTTTTTGCATCAGTGGCATAAAGTAGTTTCAGTGTTATTGTTTATTGTGAGATGTTTCTGAAGTAATATATCATTCTTAAAAATGATTCAAATATTCTGATTGGCCTACTCACATATGTAGGCTTTTTTATCTACATAAACATCATTGGTTGAACGGTCAGATGCACTGACCCACAGGTTGGCAGTGAGATTCCAGCTCACACAGATGAATGTTTTTGTTGTGTTCTTGGGCAAGACACTTAAATGGTCACATCTTTATATAGCGCTTTTCCACCTTCAAGGCACCCACAGCGCTTTACAACAAGGAACCATTCACCCATTCACACACACATTCACACACCGGTGTACGCAGACACCGGGGGCGAGGGTTAAGTGTTAGCTAGTGTTAGTTAGTGTTAAGGACACAACAGCAGCATTCATCTGCCCACCTCACCCCCAGTGTCTGCGCTCAACTTTGATAATACAATTAAACTGGCCAATCTAAGGTTATTATTCAAGATTATCAATAATGTGGCACCACCACCATTGAAAAAGTTTATCTATTTAACATCTGATCAACAAGGTCAACGATCAATGGCCAATGTGTAATACCAAAATGGAAAACATCATTAAGACAGTCTGCATTTTCATTTAAAACAATCTCAGAATGGAACAAACTTCCAACTGAGCTAAAATTATGCAAATGCTTAAAAAAATGTAGCCTGGAAATTAAACAACAATTTCTAAGAGTCCAGATATGTCAGCATTAAAGTTAGACTAGACATGAGAAGGGGGTACAGGTATCGGGAAAAGAGTTTTAATTATTTTTTACTAATTGATGAAATGTATCACCGCCACTGTAAATATTATGAATTGCGTTGTTTTTATGATTTATGTTCATTGTTTGTAATGTTGTTTGTAATGTCTCAGGGACTGCAGATGGAAATTAGCTCCGAGAGTTAAAGTCTGGTACAAAGCATCTTTTCATTTTTTGTGATTAATACTCCTGTACATTGTCCCTGTCAAATAAATCAAATAAACTAAACTGCGCACACTGGTGTATGAATATGTGTGTGAATGGGTGAGTGATGTAAAGCGCTTTGAGTACCTTGAAGGTGGAAAAGCGCTATATAAAAATGTGACCATAAAAGAAGTGTTGCCTGAGCACCAGTTAGAAGCATGTTTTGTTTTTCAGTGAAAATCTGATATTCACAAATTTCACTGCCCATTACTGGCCTTTAGAATTACCCAAACATAATTTGAGAATCTATGGCTACGTTCAGACTGAACAAATCAAATGTTTTCGCCCCTATGCAACCTGTATCTGATCTTTTAATAACAGTCTGAATGACACAGATCAAATTTTTTTAAATGTGACCCAGTCCACTTGGATATGTGGTCCTAAAACCGATACATATCCGATCTTTTGACATGCAACTTCAGTCTGAACGGCCAGGTCGCATTCATCCGACCTACACGTCATCAACAAGCGAGAGTGGTACAAGTAGACGCTCACAAATGTACACAAATGCTCTTCTCGTCATACAAAAATTGTGTATAAAGTCCATGTCAGTGAAGCAGTAAAGCACCTAGCAATCCCATCACACTCAGCACCAAAACGTTCCTTTCTACGGACATTGATGACACTGCCCCACAAAACACCAAGTCCAAAAACCTTCTCCTCCTCAATCTCTTCCTTAAAACAAATAAGTTGTACATGTTCTGGCTCTGGTACAACAGCAACTTTAAAATCGCCAGGCGCTCAACGCTAGTGTCTAAGTTTTGGCGACTTCCGTAAACACTGAGCACGCTTGTTGAGTGGGATGTCATCGTGTCCTCCAATGTGCATGCGGGGACACTTTTAGAGCATTTAAAGTTCACACTGGAGATCACATACAAGTCGTATTTAACTGGAAATGTGAACGACCTAGCAAAAAATTTGGATTTCACAAAAAAAAAATCTGAATTCAGCTTTAAGCCCTGCAGTCTGAACGTAGCCTATGTAATACCATGGAGGACTTTTTTTTTTTTGTCAGTCTGTCCCCCTCCAGCGTTAGAGTTAAAAGGTATGTGAGTGAAGGCACATTTTACCCTCCTCTCATTCTCATCTCGAGTGTCCGCCATGGGTCAGGAGCTCATCCGTCCTGAAGGAACAGCGGCGTTCATGATTATGATGAATTATGAGGGATTCCTCCTTCACTGACCTTCTCTGTAGACTTATTCTTCACTTTAGTTATAAATGTTGATGGAGAGATTTAACGCAATGCAGGCAAGTATAAACAAACTCTTAAAAAGGCTCATAAAAAAGATGGCTATTCCTGTTTGGGCAGAAGAGAAAATGACATGGAGTGGCACAAGGGCGTATGTGCCAGGATATACACCACCTGGCACGCAGTCATTCAGAGCATCTTTATTGCAAGTTGTCAGAGGAATTTTTGTTGCCAGTTTCTTACTAAAGTTGGTATCCACAACGCTTGGTTAGAAAAAGTTAAAGGTGCACTGTGTAACTTTTCTGCTGGAGGGTCTGCCACCTTCTTGTATTGATGAAGATGCCATTGCTGTGCCTGGAATGTTCCACCATATTGCTTTGCACTTGTATATCTCCATGGTGACAAGGAGATGAACATGTTACAGGTCAAATGAAGTGGAGATGATTTTAGATGTAAATTAGTACACTTGTTGCAACAAATGAAAGATAGATATGTCTAATGCCATACTGTGGGACTTTCCAGGCAAAGCAGTTACTTCTCCAGGGAGACAAGCAGGTGACTGACCCTTCACATGAAAAGTTGCATAGTGCACCTTTAAGATATATGTGACCGGCCGCAGCTAAAGCCGCCACAACTCAGGCCAGGTGAACGGGAGAAAATTGTGTTAGAAGCATTTTTTTTTTTTTTTTTTTTTTGTGATTTTCGTTTTTGGTTTTTTGTGTTTTTTTTTTTTTGCAAAATGTGGTAGTTGAAATCATGAAGAACCCACTCCATGTTTCAGATAACAACATTGGTTGATTTAAAAGCATACATTTTGTCTTTGAAATTGGGAAATTTTTTGGAAAGAATTGGGGCGTGTGTAAATTACCATAATTACCATACTGGTGCTACTGGCCCTTCACGTGACGATTAGCGCACTTTTGTTTTCTTTTTCCGCCAATCAGCTCTGTGCAAACCTCGTGAATATTTACACTGCGTAGCTGCGTAATATTTAACGAGGATAAGGACAGTGAAATGGACAAAATCTGTAACTTTGACTGTAAATGCTACGTAAGAAGGAAGGAGAACTCTCTCTTCGAGACACGTTGAAATGTTCGCGTTCAAATGTTATCAGATTTCCATGTGTAAGGCATCGTTAGAAAGCTTAGAATCTACACTTTCAGAATCTATGAATAATTCAAAACGCCTCCGGGACGACTTGTGTCTGGTTTTTATGTGGCCGGTCACATATATTATTTCATATGGATACATTTTCACATAGATCATATTATAAATCCCAACTATTTTGCTGCAGTTTGATCTCATCAGCAAGAGCTCTGTCCAACTTTGTTCTCCACCATGTTATATTAAAAAATTCATCTTTATCTTGAATACACTTTAGACCTTAATATTGTCTAGAGGAGTGTGGCCATTTTTGTTATAGTCAGTTAACGAAATAACTAAAGAAGCCATGACAGATGATGTTGCTCTAATCTTTGAGTATTTTTTCCATGTTAATTAACTTGCTTGTATTCTCAAAGAATATTGTGGAGTTACTTGCCGCAGACCCTTTCACAGGTCAGCTCTTATCAGTAGCTCTAAGCATCCTGAACCAAACCCAATTAAGTCACCACAACCTCACATGAAAGCAGATATACAGCTGCTGTGTGAAGGAAAGAAAACTTGGAAAAACCAGGGCGAAGTGGGAGCTCCTTCACTGTGAGCCATTTGTTCTCATTTGGGTTGGTGTCTTTGCTGGTGCTGCACAGTGCACTTGGAGCAGTGTGTCTTTGTCAGACCAGCCACCCCCCCACCTCCACCCTGTCTCCTATTACAACCTATATTACTCATGCTACAGGAGTGAGGAGAAATGAGCGAGATGGTGCTAATCATTGGTGCAGAATGAGAATGTTCAGTCATCTAGCCAACAAAAACCAATAGCATACCAGATTTAAATTCAAAAACAGGCTTACAAATATGGCTATTTTCACCCATTGCCATGACAATGTGGTTTAAGGCTTTTTGTATGGCCCTATAAGTGCGCCATAATCTCCATACTAGAGCATATTGGAGGCTTATCAACATGAAAGAACTGATAACTTATACAATTTGTAGCTTTTCATGATATCACATATGAGAACATCTACATCACATACAGATTGTGTCACCATGCCTCTGGTGAATTTGTTTACGTGTTTGTTTGTTTGTTTCTTGTCTTGTAAGCTTAAAGCTACTGAGAAATCAGTCAGGAACAGAAATATATAAATATATAACTGGATAGTACAAACAGTGCCTTGAAAAACAAGTTTAATCTTAACATATTTTAAAGGGCCCATGTTATGCAAAATTGACTCTTGAGCTTTAAGCCATCTTATAATGCTGTCACCTCCTCAAAAACTGGAGTTTTGTTTCATTCACTCCTGTTTGAGCAACTCTTTATTATTAGTCGGTCTACAGCTCCAAAGCTCAAAATGCTCTGTTCCACCTTGTGATGTTATGTAGTGGTAGTTTTCAAGGTAAGAGCTACCTTTTAACTTAAAGGTCCCATGGCATGAAATTTTCACTTTCTGAGGTTTTTGAACGTTAATGTGAGCTCCCCTACCCTGTTTAGGCCCCCCCCCCCCCCCCCCCCCATGGTTAAAAGTTGTGAAATGTCTAAACTGAGCATTTGCGATCCTTTTCTGCGTTACAAAAAATCGGAGCTCAAACGGGCGAGTTTGAACAAGGCACCTGATTGACGTCAGATCGAAAAAAGAAATGCAAATGCAGTTCCACCCCCGTCTGTCTGTACTCAGCGTCTCTGTAAATCACGCCCAGAGAGTTTGGACTGCGAATGCGCTATGCAATGCGAAATGCGTTTTTTTATTTGCCTGGAGGCATGTCCGAGTGTTTCTAGGCTCGGAAGTCCTTTATCTGAGCCTCTGGACCTTTGAACAGCAGTGGTTTAATTTTATTTTCTGTGGAAATGTGTTTATTTTTCAATGGAACGTTTCAAATCTCTCCCCCCGTGCAAAAACAAGGAAATGGATCCGCTGTGAGCTACAGCGGAGAGCGGAGCGTTTAGCCACGCCCCCACCCTCTACTATTGGCCAGCTCTTTTCTCCTCATTTGCATTCAAGAAACAACGCCCATTATGGAGTGCTCCAGAGAGAGAAAAATGACTGTGACTGTTGATTTTGAAGAAGGATTCATTTACAGTATTAGGGAACCATTAAGGAGCCATATAAAAGCATCAAGAAGTACCATGTCATGGGATCTTTAACTTAAGTTCAGTAGCGATAGGTAATTCCAGGGAAATGATCAAAAATTATTCTAGTGAAGGTGTATGGAGTTAAAAAACACAGTGGAACACCTCCTCCATGACATCAGAAGGTGGAGTGTTTTCAGTTTGAGAAAAGAACACCCCTTAAATATGCAGGGTTTGTGTGTGAATAAAACAAAACACAACCATGAGGATACAACATTATAACATAAATCAGAAAATGGCATAATATGGGCCTTTTAAACATTTATATCTGTATGTATACTTATGTCATACTGAAGATTTCAAAGGTAGTCAAGTGTGTGAAAGCAAGAAGTTCTGACGGACAGCCAAGAGTTATTTTCAATCTGAAGATACTGCCCTGCGAAGCGAGAATTTATACTGCTCCATTTAAAAGAAAAAAGTTGCCATGACGACCTGTGAAATGCATGGACCAGTCATGGACAAATAAGGGAATACACCATCTCGTCTCACTTTAATTCATGACCTGTCCTGTTTTTAATGATCTCTCGTCTAAATAAACTCTTCCCCTTGTCTCGTGCCCTTTCTCATCATCACGTGTCTCCTCCTGTCACGTCCACTGGCCTTTCCGACACACCGCGCTGACTGGAATCTTATTGGGATGACCTTTACTTACAACACCGACCACCATTTTGACAACTCCTCATACTTCAGGCTCCCGATTTTTAAAAAAAATCAAAACGCATAGGTGTAACTTGTCATCTCAGGTGCTCATTTCCATATACTTGAGCAGATAGACATTACATTGGACAATGAGAGCAGACATAAAGTCATAAAGGTCTTTTTCACATTTGTAGTCTGTCGGTATAAACACGTACGTTGCAATGCCCCCGTCAACCTTACTTCTTAATATCCTGTCTCGCTTTTCAAATATTTCTTCCTTGGCTAACCTCTTGCTTTGATTTCCCTGTGGTGTTATGGCAAGATACAGTATAATGCCACAGCTTTTCAACCTCTCTGGCACCAGTTCTCCAATTAAGAGCTCATTATTTCAGCACCTCCAAAGACTTATTTTTTGCAGCCAATTTCAGTCGCCAATCATTTTATGTCTCCCTTCCTCAGGACTTTTTACACTTTTTCATTCTCCTCATCCCTCAGTCCCCTTGTACTGTATGTCTTTTCTTCTTAGCTGCATAATGAAGCTCCCGAGCATAGACAAATTAATAGTCAGATGTTTGTCTTCCAAGCGTTTGTTCCTCTTATAGAATTAAACAACCTGGTCTAATCAGGTATACATTTCTGAAGCATCTAGAAACAATTTTATCTTATTGAGGGTGATGTTTTTTTGTTTTCTGCCATATTATAACAGTTGGCAGAATTTATTTTTTCTTTTTCTATAATGTTATAATTTCATCAAAAGCATGCCTGAAGAGGTTATAGATGTCATCCATGTACAGCTCTGGAAAAAAATAAGAGACCACTGGATTTTTTTTCTGAAATCAGCATCTCTACATGTATTACAGCCATTCCATTCCAGCGTCTGTTGAATTCCAACACAAAAACAAAGCTGGGCTACTTCAGTTCTTGCACCAGGAGTGGAATAAAGTCACCCAAGAACAATGTGAAAGACTTGTGGAGAGCATGCCAAGACACATGAAAGCTGTGATTAAAAATAAGGGTTATTGCACCAAATATTGATTTCTGAACTCTTCTTACGTGTAAACATTAGTATTATGTTGTTTTAAAATGAATCTGATCTTGTTTCTTTGCATTGTTCGAGGTCTGAAAACATGTATCTTTTTTGTTATTTTGACCATTTGTCATTTTTTTGCAAATAAATGCTAAACAATAATATTTTTATTTGAAATTTGGGGGAAATGTTGTCAGTAGTTTATAGACTCAAACAAAAATGTTCCTTTTGCCCAAACACATACCTATAATCAGAAAAACTGATCATTTTGAAGCGGTCTCTTATTTGAAGCATGACAATATAATGTTTTCAGCAAATATAGCATTTTCAAAACAATAATAGGGAACATGATGATCTAAATATGTTATGCGTTAGTAGTCAATACCCCATAGAAGTAAAATATCCCTGCCTTAAACTTGAAAGTCTTTGAGAAGCTTTATTCGATGTTGAAGTGGTCTGACTCCGAGGCAGATGGAATATAAGGTCAATCTTTGCATATTCTAGCTCCAGCATTATTTTTCCCAATCTGGATGCTTCTGTTGAAATACCAATTTACACAGTGAGGGTTCTGGCTGAGTCGTGGTGAGGATAAAGGGGAGGGCGCTGTTTACCGTCGTGTTTTGCGACAGCCTGTGATGAAAGAGGCTTCGGGGAGTGTTGACATTTTGTGCCGAGATGGGCCAGCGCACAGCATGTGGCATTAATGAGATCTGTGTTTGTCTGACAGTAGGGGCTTCTATCCAAGATGATTCTGCATGGATCAGTGCTTGCACCTGCATACCTGCCCATCCCAGTGTCTATTTATGTGTTTCACCAAGAGTTATTGCATTGCCTGTGTTATCCCATATTACCTTTGAGTTACGCTTTCAACGGTATGACAGAGTTGGTTGTGTAAGTACAGGCATATATAAGGAAGCGTGTGTCCATTCCTATATTCCTAAGCATTGTCTGTTGCACTTAATTCAAATTTTAGTTGAGACTAGGGCTGGGCGATATGGAGAAAAAAAATTATCTCGATATGTTTTTGCTATATCTCGATATACGATATATATCTCGATATCTATGCAGGGGGAAAAAAAACAAACAAACGCGCCAAATTCAGCAAGGTTTTTTTTTATTGAAGTGCAAACAGGCAGCCAAGTGCCTAAAGGTAGACAGGTACTAGTAACAAAGTGCTTGTGCACCATTTTTAACATTACCAAACCAAGGAAGTAGTATATTGCCTTATTTTAATTGTAAACATAAAACCTGAGGGTAGACAGTTCTTATGAAGTGCTTCTTTAACATTTAAGATAAAAGACAAAAAAATCCCTCATTTCGTAGCCAAGTGAAAAAGCACATATTAAATTAATTGTTTTTAAATATAGATTAAAAGAGCCTCAATCCATGAATTCTCATGTGTTTTGTGACTGTAGTACATTTTATATTTGTGTGTGTATTTGCTTTAACTTAGCACATTATTCTGCATCATTTTTTTTTTTCTAGAAATACTATATTAATTTATTGCAACCATTAAAACGCAAGTGTGCTTTAGAATCAACGCCACATACCCGACCCACCCAAATATTTCACTCACTGGCAACTCCCACCCACACACAGAGAGAGAGATTAAAACTCACCGATCGCCAAATGCAGCCTTGCTCTGTACCGCACTGACAAGAAAGTGGCGACTAGGTAGATTGTATCTAGGGCCAAGCGTTTTTAGCATTCGTATGAAGCCCGGTCGCTCAACAACCGCTATGGGCGTCATGTCTTTTGCGATATGAAAGGCAATGGACTCCGTAATGCTGACCCACCTTGCACTTGTTTTTCCAGAGGGTAGACACCGGGGTAAAGATGTATGGAGCGTTGTTTGTTGTGTCATCTTAGAAGTGGTGGTGGGTTTGCCCTCGATGATTTTGATGGCACCAATTTCTTGCATTCTCTGCAAAATGCCTCTTTCTGCTCCTCATCGGACGTTTTAAATCCGAAATACCGCCATATAATGGAGCCGTTTGTTCTTTTCTTTGGTATGAATTCTCTCGTGCTTCTGTGGGCGCCGCCATGTTGGATAAGTTATCAACAAACACACGCGGCTTACACGCGAGGGGAGGGGGAGGGGGAGGGGGAAACACGAGACGCAGTGAAACACAAACGCAAGAAGGAGGCGGGGCGGACAGCTCCACAACACAGTTAAGGAAAATAAGCAGAGTGGCGAAATCTTATTCATCTCGAGTTTTTCGATGTGCCAAAATCTTTCTCGATTTCATAAAACATCTCGAGATATCGCAAATCTCGATTAATCGCCCAGCCCTAGTTGAGACCAATCAGAATGGAGGGATAGATTTTGGCAGTACAGCTGAGAGGTTAAAACCGATTGCACTGGTCTATAAGCAAAATGCTTCTTGGTTTAGGTCAGTAATAAAGAAAAAGTAAGTCAGAAGTGCTGATTGGCTATAGTTTCCAAGATACAATATTGGGTCAAAATAGGAAATTTATGCAAAATAAGGCAAAAACGGTAGTTTATCAGAAGTTACAGTGTGTCTACAAGCAACCAGTTCTATCTGAAAGCCTGTCTGCACATTCCAATACATTCATTTTAATATGTCTAGAGTTTTAACATATATCAATATATATTTATTATTATATCATTACATATCTTGAATACTTTAGCTAACCAGCACAGTTATCAATTGATTTTCAGTTCATCTTATCAATATAAATGAGATTTAGCCACTTTTATCTTGGAAGCAGATCGAGTCCAAAAATAGTTGCTGAATAGAACAGATTTCAAAATGTTTGGTCTCTGCTTCCACTAATTTGTACTCTTTGAGCTACTAAATTAATTCTGCATGAAGGGTTTGTTTATGTGAAATTATATGGGTACAGTTTGAGGTAATGAAATGCTACAGATCAGTGCATTTAGATATTATTTAATTGGTCTAAATATGTTATACTTGGTCTGGTCTCCTGAAACGTGAACAGGTTATTCCTATAGCAGTAACATAATCTTTGTGCTTTCTGCAGTAGTGGCGTCTAAATGTCATTCTGAGCACTGTTGTCGGGTCCTCCAGCTCTTATCTGTGAAGGTAATCCCAAGGTGATGTTAATAGTTGGGAGGCTGTGGAAAATGACACTGATAGGATTAGTTGGACAATTGGTTCGCTGTCTCTGAAAAACGAGGAGTCCTTAAAATAGAAAACAGCTCCAATATAAGTTAATTATCTGCTAGAAGTATATCAGATTATTATTCCTAGCATTCAGTTCTGTCTTCTGTTACAAGCATGCATAATGATAGTGACCACACAACTCAACATTTATCCATTTCATTACCCTAATGTACTGTTCAAATCAATGTACATTATTTTAGTCTGTGAATGTCCATGTACGTCAATGAAACAAAACCAAAATTTGAGATGAAAGGGTTTGCATTTTTTTCTGATCTTTTATAATGTTGTTTCTTAATCTCTGGAATTGCCAATCTGTACTGAACAAAAGGTAAAAGGAGCTGTTAACCTGAACTCTACTGCTTCATGACATCACAAGGTACACTGCCTGACAAAAGTATTAGGACGATTGTGTATTTCTGAACTTTTGTAAATAATGATAACAAGACATATTGGTAATAACAACAAATCAATTTATTGATATGTTAAAGCAAATTTAATTATGTGTAAAGGCATATTACTGCAAAAATGGGGACTCATCGCAGTGTAGGTCTAACTCAGGTCTAAACCAGGACTAGGACTATCGTCCTAATACTTTTGTCAGGCAGTGTAACAGAGCGTTTTGAGCTTTGGAGATATAGACAGAATAATAATAAAGGTTTACACAAATGTGTGAATGAAACAAAACACAACTCTGGTTATGTTTTTAATGAAGTCACAGCATTCTAACATGGCTTAGAGTTATTTTGTAATATATGACCTTTAAATTATAGCATGTCTCTTGTTATTGTTAGATTCCACATGCATCTGAATCATCATTATTTGTGCTCAGCTTGAACACAGTAAAAAAGCTTGCCTAAAATTTAAGATATAAACACTAAATCTATCAGAAAATGACTTAAACGTAGTGAAATTACCTGTCCATGCAGCAAGACAATATTATTTGACAAGTTGTCTTAAAATAAACTACCTCTACACTAGAATTAATTTAATTTCCATTTCTGAACTAGTAAATAGATAATAAATCTGAAAACAAGATGAATAACCTGATAGGAGTTTAAAAATCTTGGCCAGATCCGAGAATTTGCAGTGAACGAGAGAAGTCTGAAATATTTCAAGCAACTTCAATTCTGGAACTCCATTGCTAATGTTGTTTACATCACACACATTATCTTCTCTATGTTAAAGATTCCATTATTATTTTTACATGCACAACCAAATGATTCAGCTTATTATAAAGTGAGTATAAGCTTAGGCTGGTGATAAATGGGACCTGAACACCGTGTCCTTTGACCATTCTCCATTTCAATGAAACCCAATCAGTGCAGTACAACAAAGCTGCTAAATGAAAAGAGCAGTACGGGAGCTGCTAATGAAACAATCAGTTCTGCACTTATGAGCGGCCAGTTTGTGTCATTCTCTACATTTTCATTGGCGTCACCTTTTCTTATTCCAAAAGCTGCCCCCAGAAATAGCTGAAAGGAATAAGCACTTTTACAGCTCTACCCCACACACTGTTTACTGCCAGTCTCTGCGGTGGTTTCTCATTTATATTTCATGCATTCCAAAAGCTTACAAGTGCGTGTGTGTGTGTTTGTGTGTGTGCGTGGGTGTGCGTGTGTGTGTGTGTGTGAATTATGTTTTATGGCAAAACTAAAAGCAATGTTCTCAGGAAGGGGGAAGCATATTCTTTTATTTACTTTTGGCTCGGTGTTATATGTTAAATAACTATTCATCCAGAAGATGACTAAGGTATGCAGTAAAACATATAAAAAGTAAGCTGTATTAGCTAGGGATGGGGCCGATCCAATCCAGTATCGGTATCGGGTTCCGATATCAACGTAATTCACGGATTGGAAATTCCGATCCAACCTGCGAAAATTTCCGGTCCATGAGTCATGTCTGTATATACACATTATCTGCTGAAATGACTCCACGAGTGATTCTCTGCCGCCTGCTCTGCTGCTGCTGCAAAATGTGGAATGGATTTCCTGAATGGAGGCGTATCTCAATGAGACACAGAGTAATGATGAGACACATTTCCGTTCTGGAAATCCATTCCACAGTTTGCAGCCAGCTAGCGAACTCGCAGCGCGAGCAAGCGAACCATCTTTTCATCACAACATGTCCGCTGTGTGGAAATACTTTTTACTAGAAACACCTCAAAGCAAGACAGCAACGTGCAATGTTTGCAAAGCCATTGTACCGAGAGGCGGGAGCTATTTATCAGAGAATGCGCTACCCGAACTCTACAACCAAGCATCAACAAGTTAGCTGAGAAGCTTAAAAGAGTTCCAGATCTGAGCTTTACTACAGATATTTGGACATCAGATGCCATTGTCACTGATAAGCTTCACTGTGCACTGGATTGACCGCGATTCACACGGGCTCTGTGGTGCGGTGCTCCAGGTAAAAAAAAGTGCAGATGTTAAACCACGGCGAGATCCCGTTAGAAAAAGTGCATGTAATTCTGCGGGACAAAGAGCTATACTTACCTCAAGTTGCCTTTTGGGACACACATGCAAACATTTGTTCATATCATAGGCCTACTTGCCTGTAGAGATGAGTTTATTTGTAGTTTAACAATAATGATGATAATATTGAAAACAAACAGTTTTGGTATCGGAATAGTATTGATATTGACCGATATCCAAATACAGGTATCGGGATCCGATCGGAAGTGAAAAAATGTGGATCAGAGCATCCCTAGTATTAGCCTGTGTTCCAGAATATTCACATTCATTACTTTATGAAGATTTGAGTCCAATCAGGGTCACACGTAATCCATCTGTATTAAAACTAGGGACGCAAATTATCGATTAATTCATTTATTGATAGTTGATTGACCTTATCGATCGATTAACGATTAACTGATAAGCGGTGTTTTTCACCTGAATTTTAGTGTTTCAATAGGATCTTTAAGAATATAAGCTATAGTATACAACAGTGAGTCATAAATATATCATAGTATTATTATATTGTATATTCCTCATTTTTTTAATAGTGTAACATTGTGTTCTGTTCTGATTGGCTAAGAGACTAGACCAGGACTAAACCTGGACTGGGCCTGGACTAAACCAGGACTCGACCAGGACTAGACCTGGACTAAACCAGGATTAAACCACCATGTGCCGCTGCTGGTTTCGTGCGGCTGGTTTGTGGCTCGGGGCCCGAGCCACAAACCAGCCGCACGAAACTCGGGGCCTGAGCCACAAACCAGCTGCACGAAACCAGCAGCGGCACGCATTCTGGGCGCCGCGGTTTGATCTCGCCTCGCGCGTACACCCGGGGCTGCTGAGCAGTGCCGTTGGCACCTGCGGCCGGCTGTGAGTCGAGCTTGGCGCAGCGCGGTGCGCGGTTGCCTTGTTTCGTGACCAGACGGGTGCGCATGTCCGCGATTAACGATTAATTACAATTAATGCATTTTGTTCGACCAACGTCTTAATCGACAATTAATCCTTAATCGATTAATTGTTGACATCCCTAATTAAGACAGATGGTTACAAAGATAAAAGGTAAAAAAAATATATAGATATATATCAGTGGGTTCGAAGCATAAAGGTCTGTTAATCTGTAGTGAGAAAATGTTAAGATAATACAATAGGCTACCCAATGTCCCTTCACAATATTATCACTGTAAAGATGTTTTTTCCTTTAGATTGTATTATTTTTTATGTTTCTATTAAATAAAATAAAAAGTACTTGATCATTGAGAACACTCCATAAAAAAATGCTTGAAAACTCACCATTAAACCCCTTTCATATTATTCATAAGAGGATTGGTTGTTTTGTGAACTTTGCCAAAGCTGAGTGATATTTTCTGTCATGGTAGCCACAGGGAAAAGGGAAGCACACAAAGTGAGAAGTAGATGAGAGTGAACAGTGAACTCCTGCGCATAGTTAGTTTGCATTTTGGCGTACAGCTCGAAGCCCCAGACGACTTCAGGCTGCACTTTTCACGCCTCCACCACAAAGCCCATGCAGTGCACCATTCTTCATTCTCTCTATCTCTGTGTAGGCCCTGATTATTTAAAGGTCCGGGGGTAATACTGTTTTGGGAACTGAAAATCACAGCTATCCTTCACTGTCAGGGCTGATGCCGGGAGCTAAAGGTGCCCTAAAAAACTCAACTTAATACACACTGTGAAATATAGGAATGATGGAGTGTGAAAAAAACAGAAATGCAAACAATACACAAAACTATACTTCAAGTTTGCCACTGTGGAAGCTATAGTCAAAATAACATTTCCATTCAAATAAGCAGGAAGAGGCTCTCCTGCAAGCCATGTAAGAGTCAGGTTGTGAAAATGCCAGAACGCTCACAGTAAGAAAGTTTTGTTTTTCTGTTCCACAACTATTTAAAAAAGTTGTTTTTTGGCCAAAATGTTACATGGTGGGGTTGTATGGGGTGTCGTATAGTTACCTAAACAAATATGGCCTTTGTGATTACCTAATTGTAATGATTCAAACTGCAACCATTTTGATTTGATTTCTATTCCAAGCAGCTCTTGTCTGAATAAAGAAGAGGTGTAGTACAAAAAATAGTACAAAAAGAGTCCTGGGTACAAACCATGCTGGTGGGCCTGCTCTACATGTTCTCCAAATAAAAAAGTGGACACATTATACAGACTCCTCCTGCACAAGGCCTTAGATACCTTTCACCGTACCCTTAGTCTGACCTGCTGATGAAGGGGAGGTGGTCCTGTTACTGACTGCGTGCACATGGACGAGTGTAATCCGATTGCAAACGGATTGGGATTCATGTGCACAGGCTAAGGATCGTATAGGGATTGGTTTCCCGAATCCGATTGGAACCCCTGGCTTAGGCCGATAGTAATCCGCTTGGTGCTGCCTTGTGCAGGATATCGGATCGGATTCGCGTACGGCACGGGAATTTTTACCAGGGATTTCACCCGGAAGTGGCAGGAGGCGCCGACGCCGTCATAAGTAGCGATTGTTGCCGGAAAAGTCAGACGAAATCATGGCTGCGAAGAAAGAATGCACAACACGTACACCAATGCCGCTCTGTCAAACTCCTCGAGCGCCATCTTTGTATACCGCCACATAGTTTGTTGTGTTTTTATTGAGTAGCCATCACCTGGAAGTAGTTGGACTACAGCGCCACATAGTGTAGTGGAGCTGGCCAGGTCGCTGACCATTATCCAATTACACAAGCTTCATGTACACTTGGATTATAGGACAGACCACCCTCTGAGTAACGGGATCGGATTTGGAGAAATCCAATCCGATCCTACTATGTGCACGCAGTGACTGAGAGGGTAAAGTAGTTCTGCTTTTGATGCTTTAAAAGTGCACTGTGTAACTTTTCTGGCAAGAGTACAGCACCCGGTTCTGTTCATGGAGATATGGAGATGGCTTTTGCTGAGTTGCACTACATTATGGCATTAGACTTGCTTATTATTTAATTATAGTAATATTTTCCTCTTATTTTACTGTTACTGAACTGGGTGGAGGGAGCTGGTGTCTTAAAATTCTCTTTATTTCTCCTGCCAAAAGCTGTATTTTTGCCTGGGTGGTTCCTAATCCCTCTGTATCCTACTGAAGAAAAGCTTATTCTTTTATCTTCCGTTCTCATGGCACACACAGTTGGACCTCTACAGTCGTTTGTCAAAGCCGTTCCTTGAGCAACTTTTGTTTGGAAAAGGTAACTTTTTAATTTGTGACCCAAAGCCAACCCCAACCCCACACGACGTTATTCTTGAGAAAGACTGATTTTAGCTCTTAAAGGTGCAATGTGTATCTTTTCTAGTGGAAGAACTGTCAAATGCTTGTCTCCATGGAGATGTTATTGCTTTGAATGTTTCACAGTATGGTATTAAACCTTTCTATCATCATGGACGCCAAACCAGACCAACCCCGCTTGCTGTTAGAATGCCTGTTTTTCTAGATATTTTGGATCTATAAAACCATCTATAATTTAACAAACACAAGGTAGAGCTGTTAAAGTCATACTGGAACATTCCAGGCAGAGCAATGACATATCCATAGAACAAAGCAGGTGACGGACCGTCCACAGACAAGTTACACAATACACCTTTAAATGTGGAAGCAACTGGCAATGGGAGCTAGTACATGTTTGTTGTTTTTACTAAAGTCTAAAGTTCAAAGTTTAGAAAATCATTTAAAAAATCTAACTTCTAACTAAAATAAATGAAGAAATATCTGGCGGTGTTGCTTTCCTTTATGTCCTGCCTACACTTGTCATGTTGAATTATTATATCTATTTTGGTCTAAAACCTGAAAGCTTAGTTTATTCATTTGTGCTATATTTGGGATCCACTTCTCCAGCATTTTCAGTTCCAATACCGGTTTTGTGACTATAGCTTTAAGTATTTAGTACTTAAGTATTATTATTAAGTATTTAAGTATTTGCGGATACCTGATCTCAACCAATACCAGTGGAGAGACTGAAAGCAGCACGTATTTCCTTTAAACAAAAAAAGACAAAATTGACCCAAATCTCTCAAGTAACTTCAGATTTTGCATAAAATAATCGTTCAAACATTATGAGACTTTCTGGGCTGACTATACAAACTGTAAATAGTCTTATTACATAATTTCATATTGCCTGAATCGAAATTTAGATGCTGATAACCAATCTAGCAACATGTTCATTTTCATCGGTGCATCCCTACTACTGTATACATTAGGGATGCACCGATGTGAAAATTTTATCCGATACCGATATCTGATATTAATGTTGCTGTTATCGGCTTATACCGATATTAGCCGATACCGATATTTATTTATTTTAATTCTGAGATAACATTTGATACAGACTGAAAATCATGTAAAATGAATTTTTAAATGTCTCCTTTTATTTTCAAAACGTGTTTTGACTTGTGATTTTTTTTTTTTTCAATTTCAATTTTTTTTAATAGTGTAACATTGTATTCTGTGTCCTGATTGGCTAAGGGACCTTTGCCGATTGATGTTATAGATGGGGGATGCGGGGGGGGGGGTCTAGGTCTAAACCTGGACTGGACCAGGACTAAACCTGGACTAAACCAGGACTAGACCAGGTCTAAACGGCGGCATGGTGGCTGAGTGGCTAGCACTCATGCTTTACAGCAAGAAGGTTCCGGGTTCGATCCCCGGGTCGCCCGGACATTTCTGTGTGTGTTCTGTGTGGAGTTTGCATGCATGGTCTGGGTTCGATCCCCGGGTCGCCCGAGCCTTTCTGTATGGAGTTTGCATGTTCTCCCCGTGTCTGGATGGGTTTCCTCCGGGTACTCTGGTTTCCCCCATTAACTCAAAACATGCTCCAGGTAAAATCCTCCATCTTAGGTCCTGACCAAGCCGAGCAATAAGATCATGGGGATGGGTCCCTGGGCGCCTGAAAGATGAGCTGCCCACTGCTCCTGAAGGATGGGTCAAATGCAGAGAAATAATTTCCCTACGGGGATGAATAAAGTCTGTCTTCTTCTTCTTCTTCAAACCAGGATTAAACCACCGCGTGCGGCTCTTTGCCTGGTTTCGTGCGGCTCTTGCGTTCGTTCATGTCGAGGTTTGATGTGCTCGGACTGCGTGCCGGTTTGGGCACAGGTCTCGTGCTCGCAGCCCCGGGTGGGACGCGCGGTCTTGCGCCAGTCATGCGGATATCACGGATTTGAGCACGATGAGCACACATGTCCAACGTCTGGACCCCAGAATTTATGTTCTCAGGATGTTTTCACGTTGTTGGTTCCTACTGTGAGAACAGAAAAAGGAAAACTGTGTTTTCAGTATCGTGCTCCAGCAGACTGGAATTCTTTGCAGAGAGTTTTAAAACTTCAAACACTTGTACCTATGGCTTCTTTTAATACTCTTTTAAAGGACCTGGAAACGCAATCGATGATATGCCAATGTTTTTAAACTGTTTTTCATCATTTTATTTGTGTTGATTTTAGATGTATTTGTTGTCTGGTGAGTCGTATTGTGTTTCTAATTGTTTTAACATTTTATCTGTGTTGACCTTATATTTAATTGTCGTCTTGTGAGTTGTATTGTGTGGGCCTCTTGGCCAGGACTCCCTTGAAAAAGAGATCTTTGAATCTCAATGGGACTTTTTTTTCCTGGTTAAATAAAGGTAAATAAATAAATAAATAAATAATTCGAGGGATTACTGTACTGACAAATATCGGTCGTTAATATCGGCCCACTTTTACACATCGGGCCGATACCGATGTTAATGCCGATATATTAGTAGGGGATATATACATCCCTAGTATACATGAATGTTTGCAAAGTAACCTCGTAAAATAATAAAAACCTTCAACATAATGTCTATGTGACTTGATGTAAAAAATATTGTTAAGGAGCTTTCTATGGTACATAAAAGAATAAAATAGTCATCCTGTGCATTGCGATAGCAGATGAACTGATTGTAAACGCTGCATACTTTCATAACAGTTCGATTCACACTATATTGATTTCTTATTAGGAGTGGTAGTGACTTGTATTTTCTCCAACATTTTCTGTTTCCTATTTTGGGATTGTAACATGCATAAATCTGTAACATTTTAAATACTAGAACAGTTCTGAAGCTAGGGAGATGGCATTCTGGCATTTGTTTAACTTTGCCCTGAACGTACATACCGCTGTGTGACTGTGTGCATATGCATTGTGCTCCGGCAGAACAAAAATGCACGAGGAATAACTCAAATTTCCATTTCAAAGGCTCATGGTGCTGCTGTATCAGACAAAAGAGAGGAGAATCTAAGCGCTGAGAATCGGGTAGAGAGGCACCAGCAGCATCAGCAGGGAGCATTCACACAAAACAAACCGTGATTTGTATCAGTAGCACTCACCTCGTATGACTTTAACACCGCACCGGAGAATTCACTGTTTTGGAAAAGATTTAATCCGAGAAAAGAAATCATTATATTGCATCAGGTAATTAGAGTATGGGGAATTATTGTATTTTGTTGTAGTTTTAAAATATTCATAACCATGAAAACAGCTCTTTTCCACTAGTTGCATCAGGTACCTTCCCTTTTTCCTCTGAGGCGAAAGTTTGTTGTTTTGACTTTCATTGGCAGTAGATGTCACTGTAAATCATTTTCACATTTTGACATAATTTTGGTATTCAGTGTCACAAATTTCATGTCTGGTAAACAATTGAGAACTCTCACATGTAAAGCACTCACCCACTAATGTGAAGGTTGGTGGTTTGGTCCCAACTCTGACCAGTGCATCCTGCAGCTGTGTCCTTGGGCAAAGCACTTCACTTAGCTTGCGTCCATGTCTGTGTACAATGTGTATATCAGTGCTAAAAGTCATAGTAGTAAATATTTTTTTAAAACATGTCAACAAAGTGCATAGTAGGCCAGTGGTATATTTATGTAACTAAGTAATAGCTGATTCTGAACACTATATGCAGCTCTGGAAAAAATACCACTGCATTTTTTCTGAAATCAGCATCTCTCCAAGTATTACAGTCATTCCATTCCAGCGTCTGTTGAATTCCAACACAAACACAAAGCTGAGCTACTTCAGTTCTTGCACCAGGAGTGGAATAAAGTCACCCAAGAACAATGTGAAAGACTTGTGGAGAGCATGCCAAGACGCATGAAAGCTGTGATTAAAAATAAGGGTTATTGCACCAAATATTGATTTCTGAACTCTTCTTAAGTGTAAACATTAGTATTATGTTGTTTTAAAATTAATTTGTTTCTTTGCATTGTTTGAGGTCTGAAAACATGTATCTTTTTTGTTATTTTGACCATTTTTCATTTTCTGCAAATAAATGCTCTAAACCAGAGGTCTTCAACAGGGGGGTCGCGACCCCTAGGGGGGGTCACGGAGGTACTGCAGGGGGGTCGCAAAATCTTTTGATTTTACTTTAAAATAATAACATTTTATATTTTATAGTGTAAAATACAGTATTAACCTGTGTATTATTTCCTTGTATTGGATGTACCATAACAGAGTATGATCAAAGGAGAAGTTCAATTTGTCAACTGGACAAAGTTTGTTTGTTTGTTTGTTACTACATAACAGAGTAGTAATGTTTATACATGAGACTAAGCTCAATTTAATATAAAACACAATTCTATGCCGTATATATAGTAGGGGGTCGGTCCCTGGCCCAGTTCGCCATCTGTTTGGGGGTCCCTGGCCTGAAAACCGTTGAAGACCCCTGCTCTAAACGATAATATTTTTATTTGGAATTTGGGGGAAATGTAGTTTATAGACTCAAACAAAAATGTTGCTTTTGCCCAAACGCATACCTATAAGTAGTAAAATCAGAAAAACTGTTCATTTTTGCAGTGGTCTCTTATTTTCTTCCAAAGTCCAAAGTCTATGTCAACAAAGTGCATAGTAGGGTAGTGGTACATTTATATCATTTATATAACTAAGTAATAGCTGATTATAAACACTGTATAGCTGTAATTAGTTCCAAAATGGTTCCTTTTGCTATTGATACTTTGCAGCTGATGTCAAAATTCCCCAGGGGTGTGATGCTAACTGAAGGTACTACTTCTTCTACTCACTCTGAAGATCATCAAGAGCATCTTATTTGATATTGCATTTTATATTTTATTACTTATTTTCCTATTTTATTCTGATTTATTTATATATATATATATATATATATATATATATATATATATACATACACACACACACACACACACACACACATTATTATATATTGTTTTATTTTTATAAGTATGTCTCATTTGACACTGCTCTTTGGTTGCTATTCCATCTATTTTTTGTTACCCTCTGTTATATATTATATTTGATGTGTGAGCTACTGTACCCAAACAGTTTCCCTTCTGGATCAATAATGTTTGTCTAAATCTAAGCTCTGTGGCTCAAGTTAAACTTTAATCTGAGCTTTGCATAACAGATACTGACCATAAGGATCTGACTTAGTTGGACCTATAACAGGTTGAGATGATTTGTGAAGCAGAAAAGCAAATCTTACACGTAAAATTACAGTCACAATCTAGTTTTTCAGATAACCACTCTCACCTTTTTTTGAAAATCAAACACTTCACCAGGACCATGAACGCTCTTATTGATCACAAGCTCCTGAAAATGTGTTGTTTAAATCATTTTTTGTGTTTTTTTTTCTTGAGCTTTCAGACTATATTAAAACTTATTTGGTAGTGTTTGCTAATGTGTACATTGTGCCACCATGGTAACTACTGACTACAAGGGGAGGAGCGGGCCCGTGGAACTGTCCAGCGCATCATTTCCAGACGAACTCAACACCTTCTACGCCCGGTTTGATGCAGATAACACCACGCCTGTCACCAGACCCCATGTGGACAGTGAGGACGCTGTACTCTGTATAGACATCGCTACAGTGAGACGGGCGTTCAAGAGAGTGAATCCCCGCAAAGCACCAGAACTGACGGCATCCCCGGACGGGTGCTGAGGGCTTGTGCTGACCAACTCACCGGAGTGTTCACCAACATCTTCAACCTGTCTCTGAGCCAGTCTATCATGCCCACCATCTTCAAGACCTCCACTGTAGTCCCCATCCCAAAGACCCCCACAGTCCTAATGACTATCTGCCCATAGCACTCACATCTGTCATCATGAAGTGCTTTGAACGAATCATTAAGAGACACATCTGTGACTCCCTCCCCGACACCCTGGACCCCCTGCAGTTTGCATATAGAGCAAAGAGGTCTACAGACGACGCCATTGCTCTAGCAGTCCACACCTCTCTCAGTCATCTGGAGAGAGGAAACACTTATGTTAGAATGCTCTTCATAGACTACAGCTCGGCATTCAACACCATAATCCCCTCCAAACTGGTCTCTAAGCTCACCGCCCTGAGCCTGGGGACGTCCATCTGCTGCTGGATATGGGACTTCCTCACTAACAGGCCACAGGCGGTGAGGATCGGCAGCCACCTCTCCTCCACACGTGTCCTCAGCACTGGTGCACCCCAGGGCTGTGTTCTCAGCCCTCTCCTGTACTCCCTGTTCACCTACGACTGTACCGCCAGGCACAGCTCCAACATCATCCTCAAGTTTCCCGACGACACCAGCATCCTAGGCCTCATCACTAACAACGATGAGAGCGCCTACAGACGAGATGAAATCACTGACCAGCTGGTGTCAGGAAAATAGCCTCTCTCTGAACGTCAGCAAAACTATGGAAATGATCGTGGACTGTGCAATACGAAATCCACACCATATGTGCAATCTGTGAAATACTCTACTTACACCTTATTTGATCTTTGATTTAATCCTACCTGCACCTTTGTACATTGTACCTTGTATTTTTATTACATTTTATTACATATTTTTATTATATTGTTTACTTCTTCCCCTGCACTTTTGCAACACTTTTTTATTACCATGTACTATTATTGCATGTTATTAGTACTTCTGACTATCTTAGCGAGTCAGCGGTTCTTCTGATCCTAAGCATTTCATTGCATTGTTGACCCTGTGTTGATTCTGCATATGACAAATAAACAATCTTGAATCTCTTGAATCTCTACTGAACATTCCACCATAGAGATACGTGTAGAACACCTCCAGCGTGATGTCACTGCAAAGCATCAATACAGATGCATAACTACTGTGCAATTAGTCTGATTTATAATCATAATTTCAAGTATTACTCTATTTAATTAAACTTACTTTCATTTCAGAACCATTGTCACGCCCAAAGCCTGAAGCAAAGATACTAATTTATTTGATCAGGTCTATACTTTCTCTACAGGGTAATTTCGACACTAATTGGGATATCGTTATTGTGAATATAATTTCAGAATTGTTTTTAATCCTTTTTACCACTTTTTCTGTTGTATCAGAGGAACACCGACACTGTACATCAATCTCTGACTCTAACCTCTCCTGTCTAGCTCTGTTTTTGGAAGGCCCCTCTTAAACACATTGCTTCAACAATCCTCTTCACACAGTCCTCACACCTAATGCACTGCTATGAATAAAAACCTGCTAAACTGCAAATAAATTCAGCTTTTCGGACCTGTGCAAATATTGTCTGCAATCCGAAACACTTTCTGGTCTGGGGTCTCATTATCGGCTACCCCAAGACGCACATAAAACAGCCATCTTGACGTGTCAACCTTTTGCCTACAAATAGCTTCGGCGTAGCCATTAGGGACTGTAGGAATACTCACTGCTGAATGTAGTATTAAATGTAGCCAGTGTCACATTATTCTTACAGAGCTGTCTCTGTCTATGCACGAGTGCCCTTCGCTGTATCTCTCCCTATTAGGGGCCTGCTTGCTTGGCTGGTCTGTATATTCTGTCTCTGCCTGTGTGTTGCCTTGATAGTCTATAGCTGTTGGGTGCCATTTTGCACATGGAAACTGGCAACCAAAAGCATCAGGGATTACAAATGGTACGAATGAAGAAGCCAAATCACCCTTGCACCCCGCTGAGCACCAGAACATGATGGTAGAGCATTAAGACTTGTATGTAATTGAAAAATGTGTGTTTGAAAAGTGGTTTAGCTGTAAGAGAGGCTGCTATATTGATTCTCGACTCTCCACCTCCAACCAAAGAGTTCCTCGTGTTTATGTTGGCAGGAATGTAAGTTGACATTTTATTACCTTCTAACAGTGTTTCATTTTTAATGAATACGAGGAAGTTTGGCTCAATGATGTCGTGAAGGCTCTGAAGCACTGTTGAATGGTTTGCACTGGCGGGCATGGAAAAGGGTTGGACCTGGACCTAATAAAGGTGTAAGGGAGAGATTTTCTACTTTTATACAGATTGGTGTGACCAGTTTTTTCAGTAATTTAGCTGATTTAGTACTTTTATTTATTTTAATATTAAAGGTGCAGTGTGTAACTTTACTGGTGGAAGGTATATCACCTTTTTATGTCTTTAGGGAGATTTGTGTGAAGAATCCCTCAGTCGTCCAGGTAGAATCCATGGCAAAAGGAGAATTTCAATTTGTCAACTGGACAAAGTTCAAACAAACTTTGTCCAATTGACAAATTGAAATTCTCCTTTTGCCGTTTAGGGAGATTTATTTGCTTGGTACAGTATGTTCCACAGTATGGCATTAAAGGTGCATTCAGCCTTTGTTTCATTAGAGTACATTTTATTGTTCAGAAATACCTTTAAAACATGTATTCTTGTGTGAACGGCCCACCTCTCCACCAAACTGATTTCTCCCTTGGCTGGCTTGTCTCCATGAAGATACCTTTAATGCCGTACTATGAAACATTACAAGTTGCTAGCACGCTAAAGAGGCGGTGCTTTGTAAAATTTACTTTTTTTAAGCTTTCTACTATGTTATAATGTTCCCTCATCAAAAAACATGCCTGGAGATTTTTTTAAACGTCATCCATGCATGTTTGAGGTATTTTTGCGATCTCTCCTGAGCCCTATTTGAACCGTCCTTATAGTTAGATGTAAGATTCTGTCCAATGGACCATCCATGCTCCCACATGACAACTCTCCATAAAAATACAAAAGCAGGATATAAAACTGTGCACAACAAACCTGATGCGATGTGCAGTAGTTCCACAAAGCAGTGGAGTTATCAAACATAAAAGTTACAAAATCTTAAGTTAAATATCACTACTACAGTAAAAATACAAGTGATTTTAACTAGATCAGCTGTTAAATGTAATTTCTTTGTTTTGATCTTACTTTAGTAGAAAAGCCTGGATGACATTTGGATTTGAAGTGCTTTGATTGTACTCTTAACAGTAGCTGATTTGCTCTTTATTGTTCAAGTGAATCTGGCAGACTCTATAATGAACAGTTGGGAGTAAATGTTCAGTGTACACTACAGTAATAGGCCCTGAATATGAGCCTCTCCTCTCTGCTCACCAGTATTTTACTAACATGAGTCCAGCGGGGCATCAGACATGGATAACCTCTGCTGGTTAAATAAAGATGATGCCCCATGCCGAACCATATCTGATCTCTTATATGTTTTACACAAGCCCCATACTGAAAAATACTTACCAGACTAAAACCACTTAAGATGTTATAATATAGACCAAATAAATGGTGATGTACATCTATGCCAGTATTAAAGGAGCACTATGTAGCATTTAGTGGAGGGCCAGCCACATGACTGAGATGTTTTTAAACTTATCTCCACGAGACAAACGTGTCACTACAAGGCTAAGTTACAGGTCAAATCTATAGAGAGATGAGCCCACTGTCAGTAAGAATGTTTTCCAAGAATACTTCAACAAGCTCAAGGCAATGGAGAGAATTTGGCTGGAAAAACAAGATGAGGTATTTTATTACTCCAAGCATCAAAAGCAAACAAATGAAAACCCCCCCAGCAGTGTGTGGCGAGTGGAATGCCAATCATTCTCATATGTTTTGGACATGTACAAAAATTACATCTTTTTAGGAAAATATTGTAACAATAATGGGAGAAATACTAGGCTATAAAATACCTAATGACCCACGAGTCGTGTTGGGACTGTCGCAAGAAGGACCTATCCAGACCGAAGACTTTTAATTGTTTAAAATCATGCTGATGGCTGGTAAGAAAGCTGTAACGAGGAATTGGCTAAAAAGTGGCTCATTGGAACTGAAACAGTGGATGGAAATAATTGAGGAAATTTATTTGACGGAAAAAAAATTACTTGCTGTCTGAGGTTGAAAGCAAGTAAATTTGAGAAAAGATGGTCCAAATGGATCGACTATAAAAATAAGAGAAATGTATAGCTTTTTATGTTTTTTGTAGAACCCCACAGATTTTGTTTTGTTCTATACCTTTGTTTTTGAAAAAGCATAAATAAAAAGTTTTAAAAAAGAATGTTTTCCAAGAGATTTTTTAAATATATAAACCTGTAAATGAATGCAAGATGTATAATGCCATATGATGGGACATTCCAGGCAAAGCATCTTCATCGAGACAAGCAGGTGGCAGACCTTCCATCAAAAGGTTATACAGTGCACCAATAAAGTACCATAGAGAAGAAGTTTTTGACTGTAAATTGTAACTTACAAAGCTTTGTTTACTACTAGCTCATGGTTGGAATTAGTATTTTATAAAACATCAATAGTGCAATAGATGTTTTATAATTTCTGACCCAAAAATGGAAAAGCGGAAGATGATGGATGGATGGATGGAAGGAACTAGTGCAATAGAATTTTGCCGGGCCAATGTTAGTTGTGTAGTCACCACACAGTATTAAACTTTTTTTTTTTTTAAGATGATAAATATGTTGCTATATAATATAAAAAATCAAATTAATTACAGGATTTGTAATGTGAGAGCGAGGGCGAGAGAGAGGCGACTCACTTTGCATTTGAGTTCGTCAGTTTTTCTGTGGTCGCTTTGTTCATTCGTTTTCTAAATTCTGCAAGCGTGGTTTGTTGAAATGCGCTCACGCTTGCGCTATCACCGGTAACGATGGAACTTGTCCGGACGTGTTTATCGTTCAAATGATCTGTCAGGCTGGAGCAGCTTCGGTGATCGGAAAATTCTTTTTGACAAAAGCTACATACAGACGCTCCTCGACATACGAACATTCGATTTACGAACATTCGGAATTACGAACAGGGTCGAAAAAAAAAAGTTAAATGTTTGAGTTTTTGTATTTAGCGCCTATTCCGACTTCCGGGTACAGTACGTAGTGCATATTTCAGCCGCTGACGCACAGGCAGGGCGCTGCGCAGCATCCCCCAAGCGTCACGCCCACTCAGTAGAAGTGTTCAGAACTTCAACTGAGTGGGCGTATTATGGTGTTACTACGGTGCGGTGTTATGAACTTTGTTGTTTTTCTTGCATGTGTACAGTTATCCAATATGGTTGGTGAAAAGCGAAAAGCTTCTAGTGAAGCTTCTGTGAAAAAAGCGGCAAGCCATCTCATTTGAAAAGAAGGTGGCGATAATAAAGAAACTTGATGCTGGTGAGAAGATGGTGAATGTGGCACGCTCGTACAATATACGATATATAAACAAAAGGACAGCATTATGGAGCATGTGAAAAGTGCAGCGGATATGCAATCCACCATCATAAGCAAGAAGAGAGGAAAATTCATGGAAGAGATGGAGAAACTTCTTGGTATTTGGCTCGAAAATCAGCGGCAGCTTTCCCCAAGAGCTCAAGGAAAATAGGAGGTAAATAGGCTACGCACACACACAGTCTCACACATACATTCACACACACGCGCGCTCTCTCTCTCTCTCGTTTGCCTCTGTGTCCCTCTCTTCTTTTTATCTCATCAGTTTTCCATATTTTTTAAAAAGCATATTAGTATTATTTAGTGTTATTTATTAGTGTTATTGTGTTATTAGTGAGATTAGTGTTATTTAAATGCAGTACAAATCCATATAGATAACTTATACAAGCCTTAAACATATAATAACGACTTACGAACAAATTCAACTAACGAACGGGCGTCTGGAACGTAACTCGTTCGTAAGTTGAGGAGCGTCTGTATCACCGTGTTCTTGTTGATCGTCCTGTCTTCGTTCTTTTTATAAATAAACTTGCCGTTCAAAGGCCCTGGCAGCGATTTGCTCGCCGCACGCCAAATTTAAAATGCGAGCGTATTGAATTGCCACTCATAATTAATTGCGTTAATTTTTATAACACGTTAATTTGCAGCGTAATTAATTAATCTAATTAACACGTTAAACTGACAGCCCAAGTCATGATATTTGAAATGGTCAGTAATTCAAATAAACATTAATGGCGTCACAATTAATGGAAAATTTGCTTAATTTGCCTTTTGATTAATATCTCTGTAATCACTACATTTTCACTGAAACCAAAATTTGCTATTTTCTCATACAAAACACTGACCCCATCCCCCATCTTTTACCTCCATCAAGTAAAGGCTTGAGCATAACCTTATTTTCCCGACTTGCTCTGAAAGTATATGCTGTAGCCAAAGAATCAATTTTCCCATCTCTTGTTATCTCTCTTTCACCTCAATATCTCGTCCTCTTCAGCTCTAGTGTGCAGAGTCCCATCAGTCTCCCAGAGCCTTCTCAGTCCACGTCTCCACCTCTCACCCTGGGTTATTCAATGAGGGTCAGGTATTTAAGGCTCGTGGAATAGAGTGGTGTGGAGGCAGAAACCGTCATGGCACAAAGATTTATCTGTCTGACCTTTTTTAGCCCATGTGAATAGCTTAGAGGACAGTAGAGATATTTCTAAGCAGAAAGTTGTGTTTTTGTCAAGCTTTTTTGTGTCATTTTTGAATTGCATCGTGTAACATTTCTAGTGGAGGGTCCGCCACCTGTTTGTCTCCGTGGAAATGTTATTGCTTTGTCAAGAATCTTCCACAGTATCAATTAACCCTTATATTGTGTCCGGGTCAAAATTGACCCGTTTTCAAGTTTAGGCATGTAAAAAGTACCATTTGCTTTTTTGTACTGGAACGAGGCTTATTATGACTATTTTAACGCAATAAAATTAATTTTCACCATTTTAGTAAATTCCAAACGTCTGAAAAAAAAGGGACCTTTGTAGTGTTACGGGTCAAATATGACCCTGCAGAGAATACTGACTGTTGTGTACATCACTTAAAAGCTGTGGATCAAATATGGCTCAATGTGTCCCACAACACACACACAGGCCCTCTTCACCACACTTCCCCACATGTACTCAAACTTTCTCGTAGAACATGATACACGCACACACATACAGAAAGGCGGCCCTCTTCACCCCACGTGAACTCAAACTTTCTCGCAGCATATTGATACATTTTGAATAAAAAACGGCATATATACACAGGGTTTGGGTGCATTCTGTTAGAGCATCAGTCAACATAAGCCAGAGGTATACTGTTCATGAGGCGCTGGACCATATCTTTGGTCATGACAGTGATCATGAACAGAGAGGAAGTGAAACTGAGGAGTGTGTGTTTGAAGATAAGGATGAGGTTCCGTATGACCCTGAAAACCACACATCTGATGAGGAGGACCCAGATGTCACACATGCTGAAGGGGAGGTCTTCATGTCACGGAAAGGTGACATTTCATGGTTATCAAGCCCTCTGGACACCCAATGCAGGGCACCAAGGGAAAGCA
Organism: Paratrypauchen microcephalus; assembly: GCA_036785185.1. Classification (NCBI taxonomy): domain Eukaryota; kingdom Metazoa; phylum Chordata; class Actinopteri; order Gobiiformes; family Gobiidae; genus Paratrypauchen; species Paratrypauchen microcephalus. The sequence continues at coordinate 1,923,734 of JAVJIX010000035.1, forward strand.
TCATCAAAATGACTCCAGGGCCTACTAGATATGCTGTGTTGCATGCCCAAGACATCAAGTCACCATTTGAGCTGTTCTTTCCACAACCTCTTCAGAAGATCCTGTTTGAGATGACCAACATGGAGAGGAGAAGAGTGTTTGGTGATAACTGGATGGAGATTGACAAAACGCAGCTGGATGCCTACATGGGACTATTGCTTCTTGCTGGGGTGTACAAATCCAAATGTCATTATTGTTAATTATTTAAAAAAAAAATATATATATATATATATATATATATATATATATATATATATATATATATATATTTTTTTTTTAGGTTTTTTAAGACATGGATAATATAATTACTCATTTTATCACTACAGGGGGTCCTCGGGTTACGACGGTCTCGACTTACGACGTTTCGTGGTTACGAACGCGCCCCCATTTAAAAAAAATTAATAATATTATGCGTCATTCCGTCTTACGCGGTTTAGCGTGGTAAGCGACGTAAACTAACGCGAATGGCGCGCGGCGCACGGCGGAAGAATACGCTTTGTTGTGGTTGTAGGGCAAAGAAGACGGCCTCGTGTGCGTGCCCAATGTGGGCGGAAGTACCTGATGTGGGCTCTGATCTGCTCCTATGAAAGCAACAGTGATAACCAAGCAGCGTAGTGGTCTAATTATTGAGATGGAAAGGTTATTGGTGCTTTGGTTGGAAGATCAAAGTCAAAATCCGACTTATGACGAAATTCGGGTTACGACGTTGATCCGTTCTTAAGACGTGTCGTAACCCGAATTTCGTCGTAAGTCGGATTTTGACCGAGGACCCCCTGTATAGGAAATATAATGAATGAATTCAAACAGTTTTTAAAATCGAAAACGAGTGGTATATTGTAAGATAAAAGGACGTTGGAGCAAAAAAATGAAAAATTAAAACAGTGTTTAGATGTATATGAATACATACTAAGTTATGAGGGGAAAAAAGAAATATTAGATGATAACTAGTGTTTTTAAGTATTTTCAGGCTGAGTTAAATCACGGGTCAAATTTGACCCGCTAACACCAAAGAGGTGGGCAGCTTTCTAACACATTACAAGGGTTAAACCAAGCTATCACAAGAGAAACTCGCATGTTAAAGCACTACGCTACATTACAATTCAGATCTATGGAGGCTCGCTCCTATTCACAGAAATAATGATTGTATTTTTGAGCAATAGAAATGAATAAATGCTATGGATATGTTTAATGTCATACCGTGGAACATTCCAGGGAAAGCAATAACATCTCCATGGAGACCAGCACTTGATGTAATTTTTTTGTCTGTCCTTTGCTTGTCTCTATGAAAAATGTGTTACTTATTCAGGAATATCCCACAATATGGCATTTCATTGATCTAGCTTCATGGAGACCAGCAGGTGACACTACCAGGCCAAGCTACAGGTCAGATCTATGAAAAGGTGAGCGGCATTTTGAGCAATTGAGACACAGTGAAATAAATGTAAGGCAGATCAAATTAATCAGATCAGTTTAAAAAAATCTAATTAACATGATAGTTTTAATGTGTCTGTTACCATACGGCTCTGGAAAAAAATAAGAGACCACTGCAAAATTATCACTTTTTCTGATTTGACTACTTATAGGTATGTGTTTGGGCAAAAGGAACATTTTTTGTTTGAGTTTATAAACTACTGACAACATTTCTCCCAAATTCCAAATAAAATATTATTGTTTAGAGCATTTATTTGCAGAAAATGACAAATGGTCAAAATAACAAAAAGATACATGTTTTCAGACTTCAAACAATGCAAAGAAACAACATCAAATTCATTCAAACAACATAATCCTAATGTTTACACTTAAAGGTCCCATGGCATGAAATTTTCACTTTCTGAGGTTTTTGAACGTTAATGTGAGCTCCCCTACCCTGTTTAGGGGGCCCTTCCCCATGGCTAAAAGTTGCGAAATGTCTAAACTGAGCATTTGCGGTCCTTTTCTGCGTTAGAAAAAAACACAGCTCCAACGGGCGATTCTGGTCTAGGCAACTATGTGACGTCACATCGAAAAATACAGCTCTACCCTCCGTCTGGATGTCTACCCACCGTCTCTGTAAATCACGCCCAGAGAGTTTGGACCGCGAATGAGCTACGCAATGCGAAATGCGTTTTTTTATTTGAAGTAGCTCAGCTTTGTGTTTGTTTTGGAATTCAACAGATGCTGGAATGGAATGGCTGTAATACATGTAGAGATGCTGATTTCAGGGGAAACAAATGCAGTGGTCTCTTATTTTTTTCCAGAGCTGTGTGTATGCTTGCTCTTTCCTTCTATTTTTAGTTTGGATAGGTTTATATATAAATTCATAACAATATGTCTACCGTAACACCTTAAATCTATGTGCAAACTAGAAGGCAACGAGAGAACATAGGCTCATTATGCCTGGAGAAAGTATTGTACACCACATGTTAAATTAAATTCCTTGGTATTTTTCAAAACCATTGGGAAATTAGGCTTGTGATTATGCTTGGAGTTATTTTTTTATATTAAAAAAATCTAATTAAGGCAGGGGAAGCGCATTCTATATTCATACCGTTACCTCTTAAAAATGTGTATATTAAAAGTATGTCTAAATCTTGCATGGTAATAGCACAATTAAAATTAATGGCTTCCAGCTATTTAAGGTGAAAGGATTAACACTTGCATTATTATATGTTAAAGTTTACCAAGTTTTCAACAGTACTTCACAGCAATATATCAAGATGACAAAGCTGTTGTACTAGCCCTACTTTTTATTATAATATATTAATATATATTATTAAATTATTGTCATCTTACCTTATTCTGACCCCTAGTCTCTGCAAGTGGTAGTTAATATGCAGAAAAAAACAGCTGAGATCACATTTTTTTCTTCTATCATGATTCATGCAATTTTATCTTTTTATTTGCCATTAAGGGTAACTAAAGCCATCTGCTGTGCCTGAGAGTTCACACTTTATTGTGATTGGTTTAATCCACCTGTCACTCACTCAGAGCATGACTAACAGAAGACGTAGGTGATAAAAAGTGTCTGTATTTGAGCATAAAATTGCTTTAAACAGAAAATGTATGAATCACAATATGATAGTTTCACCAAAATAGCATATTGTAACAGGGATCAGCTCATAATTTAGTTTTTAGTTTAATTTTAAGTTTTGGCCATAGCCACCAGCCCAACTGTACCTGAATAATTTGGCCATATTATTGACAGTAGCTAAATTGAGTCTTTGTCCATTGATCCGACGGTTGGTGTCCGATGGGTGTATTGTCTTGTCTTGTACCCTGCAGCGAGATATAAGCAGTGTCTTACCAGCACTCTAACCAGAACTGACGAAGCCTCTCGGATGAGCGGCGAAACGTTTTCGACCAAACAAACTTTGTCCAGTTGACAAATTGAATTTCTTCTTTTATCGTCTTGTACTTTAGCTACAGGTATATGTGATGTTTTAGTCACTGTGTTTATTGTCTTGTTTATCAGATGTTTTATGTTCACTGTGGGCCTCTGTGGGAGCGCTGCAATTTCAAATCCTGTGTGTGCAACCTGTACATACAGTCTTTGACAATAAAACTGACTTTGAACTTTGGTGATTCAAATCCTGCTCTCAACATCATTGGTAAAGAGGTCAGATCCACTGACCTACAGATTGGCAGTGCGATTCTAGTTCCCACAGATAAACGCTGGGCAAAACCCTTTAAAGATCCCATGACATGGTACTTCTTGATACTTTTATATGGCTCCTTAATGGTTCCCTAATACTGTAAATGAATCCTTCTTCAAAATCAACACTCAGTGCATGAGAAACAGAGATAAGATGAGAAAGAGTCATAAATATCTCTCTCAAACACTTTATTCTGGGCGTTGTTGTTGCTTGAATGCAAATGAGGAGAAAAGAGCTGGCCTATAGTAGAGGGTGGGGGTGTGGCCAAACTCTCCGCTCTCCCGGAGCAGCTCTTAGCTGATCCATTTCCGTGTTTTTGCACAGGGGGAGAGATTTGAAGTGTTCCATTAATTCAATTCATAGCATTTATATAGCGCCTTTCATGACACCCAAAACGCTTTACAGTTCATTGTTCATTTACCCCACACTATTGAAAAATAAACACATTTCCACAGAAAATAAAATTAAACCACTGCTGTTCAAAGGTCCAGAGGCTCAGATAAAGGACTTCCGAGCCTAGAAACACTCGGACGTGCCTCCAGGCAAATAAAAAAACGCATTTCGCATTGCCTAGCGCATTCGCAGTCCAAACTCTCTGGGCGTGATTTACAGAGACGCTGAGTAAAGACAGACGGGGGTGGAACTGCATTTGCATTTCTTTTTTTGATCTGACGTCAATAAGGTGCCTTGTTCAAAATCGCCCGTTTGAGCTCAGATTTTTTGTAACGCAGAAAAGGATCGCAAATGCTCAGTTTAGACATTTCGCAACTTTTAACAGGGTAGGGGAGCTCACATTAACGTTCAAAAACCTCATAAAGTGAAAATTTCATGCCATGGGACCTTTAACTCATCTCACGCCCAGTTTCTGTGTACACTGGTGTATGTGTGTGAATTAATTTTCTTTCATATTACAGGTTCATAAAAATAAATATTTTGTAACATTAATTGAATCCAAATTTCAGCCCTACATAGTTCAACAACTACAGTGGACACAAGGTAAAGACAGGAGATTGCATTGGACCAGAGACACAATGATGCTGCTGTCAATATTTACCTGCAGTAATTGCCCCTCTCTCTCTTCCCGGTGAGCCGTGCAGGTATCCACAGTTATCCTGGCTTATGTCCTGTACCTCTTTACCTTTACCACAGCTGTTGTTACCCATGTACACTCTGTCCTCTATGTCCATAACCGTAAAAGCAGATGAATGGAAGTGCATGGGTACCGTCATGTCCATTAACGTACACTGAGGTCACCTTGGGAGTGGCACGATGCCCAACAAGCTCTGCACTAGAGTTATTATTGAGTTAACAAGCTCACAATGCAGCCAGTAATAAGCGGTGGCTCTGCATTCACTATGGTAACGAGGTGAGTTTGTTTGTGAGATAGCCTCCGCAGTGCCGTTAGAAAGCTCCATTACTGAAGTCACGCTCACGGACTTGTTGAGAGAAGAGATTTGCAGTTGGCAGTGTCAGAAGCTCATGGGACAAGATGAGTCCTTGGTCAGCCTTTTTTGCATAGCTTCATTGGCTGTCTGTCAAATGCACACACACACACAAACACAAAACCAGTAATCTCTGTGCTCAAAGCAACTGTCCAATTAACCTGATGGGTCCACGAGCTTCTTACAATCAGCTCTGCACCAAAGCAAGGTCCCCATCAGTGATTGGCAAGACAGTTTTTCTTGTGGAGGGTCTGTCAAATGCTTTTCTTCTTGGAGATGTTAATTTTTAAAAATGTTTTTCAGCATAGCATTAAACCTTTCTATCTTCATGGAGACCAAACCAGGCCAAGTAACAGTTCAGATCTGTGGAGAGGCAACCCAGCTCACAGTCAGAATGCATGTTTCTCTTGGTATTTTTGAGCTATAAAACCACCTGTAATTGAATAAATGTAAGGTAGATCTGCTTTAAGGACTTTATTTTTGTGCAATGGTAGAGGACAAGCAAAATGAGGTGTTATTGGTTTTGGAAGAACAGAAAATTGCAGGTATGTTTTATGAATGGATTTTTGAAAATTGTGTTACAAATTACAGCCAGATTACACTGTCCATGGACATATTTTCACACAATATACCAGCATGCTTCTAGCTTAGAATTGTGAAAAGGTGTTTTGCTTTATTTTGTGTATGGTTCATAGATTAGTTGTATTGTTGTGCTACAAATGTTCTGCTGTAACTTCTAATGAAATGTTTTAGAATCTTTCATCTAATAAACAGTGATGGAGTTATTTTACCTCAGTATGTTTGTTCAGAATTAATGAATAGCTCTGTGAGCCATTCATTCATATTGAGTGTGACTGAAGTGAATACAGGCAAAGCAAGGCGAGATTTTTTTGTATAGCACAATTTGTACAAAAGTAATTTAAAGTGTTTTACATACAGTAATAAGAAACACATTAAAATCACAATACAAACAAATCAAAGCATAAATAATCATCATGAAACATTAAAAAAGAGTGCAGAATAAAAACTCATATGCACAGCTAAACAGGACTATTTTGGGCCTGGATTGAATACATTTTACTGAGTAGAATGACAACTACAGGTATTAGAATTATTAGGATCTTATATTTTAAAAAAACTGCTATGTATACAGATAAAACATATAACAGCATCTTAAAGGCAGATTAAACTGTCACCAACAAAGATGAAGGTAATTTACTCCTTGTATTCTTTACTGTTGTCCATGTGAAGTCGATGTAAAAAATTATTTGTCTAAGACTCCATCACCGTCATGCTTTGCTTAGAATGCTCCACTATACAATAAACAAATATACCTTACATTTATTCAATTACAGGTGGTTTTATTCCTGAAAAATACCTAGAAAAACAGGCATTCTGACTGTGAGTGGGGTTGCTTCTCCACAGATCTAACCTGTAACTTGGCCTGGTTTGGTCGACATGAAGATAGGAAGGTTTATTGCCATACTGTGAAACATTCCAGACAAAGTAAAAACATCAGAAGAGTTACACAATGCACTTTTAAATGTCCCCTATATTTTATGTAAAACATGCAAGAAACAAAAATGAATCATTCTGCAAGCCACTCTGGGTTTAGTAAATATAGAATAGTCAAATAATTCTGCCTCCCACTCTGTTTGGCCTCGTGTGAATGTGCTGTTTGAGAAGTTTCTTTGTCAGACTGAGCAAACACGGTGAAGAAGGGCAGAGCTATGAGAGGAGAGAGAGAGCATGGCTTAAGCCTGTGTGCTCCTCAAACATGAAATATCCATGGAGGTCAAAGGTCACTGCTGGGCTTTTCTGTTGTTGTTTTGATCTCTTAGCCCCAGCCCTCCCAGCAGTGATAGAAAATATTCTTTGCTATGTTTTCTCCATAAATTACTAGAAGAGTATATTGCAAGAGACAAAAGAAGCTTGCATCAGCTCAGTGGAGAATAAGAAGACCGTGACGTCGAAATAAAGAGAACTTCAACAAGGTGTATTCAACCAGCTCAGGGGCAAGGCCAGTGTGATGTAAGAACAGGTGATGTCTGTCAGATGCTCTGCTTTGGTGCTCTGAGCAGTTAAGAGTGTAATGACTTTGCAGTGGTGGGGGGAAAAAAAGTAGCAGAATAGAGCTTTGTGAAGATAATCAATTGGGGAGAAATAATATGTAGAAAAAAGGTTAAAAAAAACAAAAACACGGTCAGAATGATATTGAACAAAGGATGTTTTATATTGCACACATAAGAAAAGATGCCGTAACTACGTCACTTGTTAAACATAACATGTTGTTGCCTATATATATGATGTTAGATATTGAGAGCAGTGGATGGTGGCTATTGCACTTCCTGTTCTAGCTACGGCAGACCTCGAGGGTCACCCGGGCGCGCCGTAACGCGGACAGCTCGCGTACCTGCGCACGAACCGCGCGCACACGTGAAGAGCACCCGGCTTTGTGCGAGCCCTCGCCGACAACTACTGTATAAATAAAACGCGGTCCAGTTCACTGTTTTTTTTTTTCTTTCCACATGAGAGCACACATTCCCGATCGTGTACCATGACAATCTACACATCAAATGAAACCTTACAGTCTCATCTTTTTTGACTGCAATTCATTTCCCGGCACAACAATCACTCCCCGAGCACATGGGGCTTTTATACGGAAAAGCACAAAACGGTTTGTTACTTTGCTTACCTTTGAAGGCTCTGGACAGGTCAAACTCAATATTTCACCATAAGCTTGGTCTCAATCTGTCCGTAAGGATCCAGCGAATAAAATCAGGTAAAACAATTTAGTCCAAAACACGTGTTAGATCCATTACGACGTGTGATCCGGCAACATGCTTGTCGTTGTTTATCCAAACGCGTACTATCTCGTTGTGTGAAATCCACGGCCCCTGCCAAAGGCGGAGCCCAAATGTCCTTCTGCGGCTCTCGTAATCAAAATGGCTGCCTCTACATGGGGAACCTTCCCCATTTTATGCAGTTATATCTAAGTCCAACAGAATACTTAGATTTCATGATGGAAGTGAAAAGGCTTGGAAAACACTGTATTTTTGAATGGGTATCTTCAATTTTGGTAATTAACGGGTAAAAATCTTACACACTGTCCCTTTAAATCTGTATGGTTTCCCTTCCCAAGTGTTGTGCATTAACACTAGCTTACCTCTGCAGGGATGAAAGTGGCCAATCATGAAAAAAGCGGAAAGTCACGGCGCCCCCCCCGGAAAAAAAAACAACTTTAATAAATAGCAATAAAACACATTTTTAAACAATTGTAGTGGTTTTTATTTGAAAGTTGATATCAAAACACGGCACTGACCCCGATTTTGCGACATCAAAGTCTGATAACGAGCCGCGAGAGCGCGCTCGCGGTGCAGCTCGGGGCGTGCGGTGTCCGCAGCACCAGAAGAGCACACAAGCTCGCGCGGCCCCGCACACATGTACAAGTTTAATACGAGACATGTACTTTTGTTTCTGAATACGGGACGATTACATTTTTCAACGGACGGTTGGCAACCCTAAACACAATTATACATATATAATACACACCCAAAATTTCAACGTATTTGGGAAAAAAATAAAATAAAAAAATGCGGAGATCCGCTAAAAAGCGGAATTCTTTCATCCCTGCTCTGACAGTCTCGTCTTAGCCCGGTTCTGCTCGCGTTCTGGAGCTCACGTAAGTAGGTCCGGTAAGTTAGCAGGGACATGAAATAAAGCTTGTTTTTCTTCGCAAAACAACATTAGTCCAAAAAGTGATATATATTTCCGTCACAGACAGTGGTGCGAAAAAATCCACCTGCCTATTTCACATGATTCCCTTTTCTCTGGGAGTTGTAATACGGCGTAGCCTAGCCTACTGAGCCTCTTCACTTGTAAACATCCGCCGTCGCCGTACTGCATCTGCCATAATCTTCCGCTAAAAGTGAACAGGCTAATAGAGCTAACGTGGGTGATACGAATCTAGAGAAAATATGCGAATGCGAAATAGGCAACTGGATTTTTTTGCACCACTGTCTATGACAGAAATATATATCACTTTTTGGACTAATGTTGTTTTGCGAAGAAAAATAAGCTTTATTTTATGTCCCGGCAAACTTACCAGACCTACTTATGTGAGAAGTCCAGAATGCGAGCAGAACTGGGCTGAAACGAGACTGTCAGCAGAGGTAAGCCAGTGTTAATGCACGAACCTGTTAGAAGGAAACCCATACAGAATAACATAAAAAAAACACACAATCCCTTTAAAGAGCCCATATCATGATATTAGGGGCGGCAGTAGCTCAGTTGGTAGAGCGTTTGTCTATTGATCCAGGGGTTGGCAGTTCGTGTCCCGCTCTTGACAGGTTGGACCTGGGTGATCTCAGCCACAGATGAGTGCTGCCGTTGTGTCCTTGGGCAAGACACTTAACCCCACCTCACCCCCAGTGTCTGTGGACACTGGTAGCCCCCCATGATCGAAGTGCATCAAGGCCAGTTGTGACGTGGGCCGTCCTCCCGTGGACCCACCATCCGCGAGAGGATCCATGGGGGCTGGTGCATTTTGTTCTGACCCAGAAATGGAGTAAGCGGAAGAAGATGGATGGATATCATGATATTTTCTGGTCTATGTTAATGTAATAATTGTAATAATAATAATAATAATAATAACACTGCATATTTAGGTTCTTTAGTTCTTTCTCAACAGAAAACACTCTGTGCCACCTTGTGATGTCATGTGGTAATACTCCACTGCATTTAAATTACATACACCTTCACTAGAATCATTTGGGTAATTTCAGCCCTGGAATTGACTATCTCAACTGAACTAAAGGTCAAATGAGCTGTTAAAGGAAAATTAACGTTTTTTTTTACAATCTGAGCCTTCTTTCGGCAATAAAACAAGTAGTTTTACTCACCCATAGCAGTTTGGTGTCAATTGGAGCAATATCGCAGAACTTATGTTGTAGCCGTTCTGTTCTACCAATGATCCCGTATCCGTTAGCGTGAGTGCTCGGGGTACTGATTTGCGGTCTCCAAATAACACAAACTTTAGCACTTTTCAAATCACAGAAGATCGCTGTGTCAGGGTAGACTTTTAGTAGATTCCAAAATGGCCTGAAACCCGATATCGCAACAGAAAAGTAAAGTTCAGAGTGGTGTTAGCTTCTTTCGGACTAGCTGTGTTTACAAAACAGCTGAGTTCACGCATGCGCACTGTCCTCTCTGATGACGTCATCAAATGAAACTATAGCTGGATATCGGGTTTCAGGCCGTTTTGGAATCCACTAAAAGTCTACCCTGACACAGCGATCTTCTGTGATTTGAAAAGTGCTAAAGTTTGTGTTATTTGGACACCGCAAAGTAATGCCCCGAGCACTCACGCTAACGGATACGGGATCATTAGTAGAACAGAACGGCTACAACATAAGTTCTGCGATACTGCTCCAATTGACACCAAACTGCTATGGGTGAGTAAAACTACTTGTTTTATTGCTGAAAGAAGGCTCAGATTGTTAAAAAAAAGTTAATTTTCCTTTAACTTAAAAACTATGTCTTCATGACATCATAAGATGGAACAAAGCATAGCTTTGGAGATGTAGGCAAATAATACAAGGGTCACTGAAACCTGTGTGAAGGATACAAAGACAACTCCAAGTATGTTTTTGTGGGGGTAACAGCATTATAACATGGCTTACAGCTCACAAGAGCAAGAATTGTGCATTATAAAGGACCTTTAAATCAGTGCATACCCACTGTGCTCAGACATTCACCAGTCACTCACCAGAGTGAGAGGTGTGTGGTGGATAAACTATGCCATTAGTGCAGATTGATAGCCACTTCTCTGTCAATCAAGTGAAGCACTTAATCGGAAAAGGAAGTGAATTAATAATGCAATGTGTTATTATTTATTCATTTCATAAAAAAAAAAAATCATCACATGTTTTTATATAGCACTTGACCACCTTCTATACACTCAAAGCGCTTTACATCAAGGAACCACAGCTTTTCTAAGAATTGTTGTGATTCATTTATAATACAAGTGACAATTCATTCTGTTATTTTGGCTACTTCCCCATCCCCTTCACCATTTTATGCTCAGACTCTAATGCCCTATAGCAGCAGGTGCACTTGAGTGGCTCTCCAGCTTCCCTTCTACAAACAGAAAGTGTTCCACCAGCTGCTTTTTCCTTATTACCTTCTATAGTTCTCTTTATGACCAAAAAAAGAACTCACATTCCGACCCATTTTACAGGCTAGTCCACCTTATGTGTTGTACAAATATGTATCAGTAAATCAAGACATAAATATACTGAAATGTTTTTGTTTACGAGCGGCCTATGGAGCCTGCGCCCTTATCTTGTGCTGTAGTATGATATGAGCAGACTTAACTTGACACTAGCACCCACAGCACTGGTAACACTCAATGACCCTCTTTGCATTTGTATTCACACCAGAGCACTGTTTATTTGCAGAGAATGATACAAGCTTCAGCACCTCTGATACTGCTGTATTTAGAGAAATGAGGTACCATTGCACTATGAGAATATGCAGCCATTTTCAAAGCCTGAATTAGCCTGTATTCTAGGAGGCAGAAACGTATATATATGTTATTTACGTAATTGCAAGGGAAGTTGGAAGTTTGATTCCTGCAGGCATTACATATTCCTGTTGTATCCTTGAGCAAAACATTTCACCTCCTGCAAAACTTCCTGTGTCTGAAAAGGCAACAAGCATTTTATTATTGTTTTTATCTGATTGGTTGCTGGTTAAGTTTTCTTAGCCTCACTGTACGAACCTGCTTTTGTAACACTGTTATGCCAACGGGCAAAACACTTTGACCACATGCTTCGCACTGGTGTACAAATGTATGGTGATAGAGAGGAAGACCCAGTCTGGGCTAAGGATGTGGAATATTAGAGAAATGCAATGCATTTTGTGTAAACTATGTATGCTAATAACACTACAGGTTAATTATAGATTTGTGAGAAATCTATACCTGATTTCAAGTTTTTACCCACTTGAATGTATTAAAATAACACATTTACTGTGGTTATTTTGTGTCTTAAATTATGTCTTCCCTTTTCCCACAGAGGCCCAGCTGCTCCCGGGGAATAACTTCACCACAGAGTGTAACATTCCTGGGAACTTCATGTGCGGTGATGGCAAGTGTGTCCCAGGCGGGTGGCAGTGTGACGGCCTCCCCGACTGCTTCGACAAGAGCGATGAGAAAGGCTGTCGTAAGACTCACCCTCCTATTATCTTATTCATAATCCTTTATAGGGCTGGGCAACAAAACAGTAGAAACCGACTGGATTGGTACTAAAAAAAATACAATTTGTTTGATGAACATTTGGTTTCTTGGCTTTAATTGCGAGCGTCCATTAGTCACTATACACTATAATACACTGTATTGTGTGCTCACGCATCATGACTGTGCTCTGCACAACATGCACATCTATCCACCTGAAAACACATGAAGACGCCAGTGTTTGGCCTTTACTTTGTCTCAAAGTTAAAGTGTTGCACATTACAATAAATCCACAGTCACAGTCTGCAGTGTCAGCATAAAGCTGAAACCAAACAGAAAAGAAGAACCAAACTGCCAACATCCTCCCCCTCCTGGGTCGTGGTAAAAGCGTAATTCCCAAATGTGGTGTAGTAAATATCCAGTGTGCTTAAAGATTTATCCAAATGAGTCTCCATAATCCTCCTCCTCTGCTCATGTAACGGCAAAGTAAAAGTGTCAAGTTATTTATGTGCTCCGCAGCACTGCCTTTGACATAAAGTGCTGTATGTTTGAAAAACCAAAGTGAAACTTGTGTCAGTCCACTTGAGGATCAGCTGTGCACTCAGTCATTTTGGATAAGTAGTAGCAATAAGTGGCGTAGTTGCTTCAAAAATTGTATTCAGTAAAATTAAAAAGTACATTTTATTGCTTTTTACAGATAAAAATCACAAAATGTATTGCATGAATAAGTAAAAATAGAAATAGATCCAATACAACAAATTACTGTACATCCCAGTCAACTAAAAGCTTTTCTAAATAAAATTTGCCTGGGCCTCCATAATTTCAGTATAAACCTATTGGAAGCACTGTAAACCCCCCAAATCTCTGTTCTCCAGTGAACTCTGCTGCTAATTTCCCAGACCCCGGACACATTTTAACACCAGGGTCGCGTGTAATACTATCAAAGGAAACGTCTGATTACTTGTGGGCACAGCAAGTGCATGCATAATTCTACTATAAGGCCAGAGTAATAGAGGAGTCCTGATCCAAGATTTAAGATACTTTGATCTTTTCAGACTCCCCATCCACTTCCTCCACCTCATTTCCTTGCATAGACGCTGCTGCTAATATATGTGTGAATGAAAATATCAAATGCTGATAAATTGGTCTGACATTTGTATCCTTCTTTATTTATCTTTTATATATTTTTTTCTCTCTCCTATCTGATGATCTTTGGGGTTGGGTTGCTAAATCACTACATGGAAGCTTGTTTTCAATTATAACTGCCCTGCCCAAGGATTCAAAAGCATTAAATTTCCCCTAAGCTCTCTGCCATTTTCTTTCTTCTCAGCTCATTTTAGCAAGGAAAAACAATTTGACAAAAATACTCCAGTGAATGCAAACACATCTAAGCCTGGTCAATGGACTGAGACAAATTGTTGGTAGATCGGAGGAACATTAACATGTAAATAAATCCAGAGCGATGTGAAGCAGCTATGTGAAGTCAGTTTTACACACACGATGTATTAAAGGTCCTACAATACACAAAATGGAGTCTTTTGAGATTTAAGTCATTTTATAATCCTGTTACCTCCTCAAAAACATACCTGGAGTTGTGTTTTGTTTTGTTTCATTCACACGTTTGAGGAATTCTTTGTTATTATTCTGTCTACATCTCCAGAGCTCAAAATACTTTGTTCCACCTTCTGATATCATGATGCAGTAGTTTTCACACTAACAGCTACCTTTAATATTTTATTCAGACATTGACAATTCCAGAACTGATCAAAATTATTCTAGTGAAGGTGTAACGTGTGAATGAAAAAACGTAAGCGTAATATGGGCTCTTTATGTAGAACCATATATATGGCTGTAATAATTAATAATATTTTACTACTTCAACTATATATACTCTTCTCAAAGCCAGACTGCAGGGCTTAATGCTCAATTCAGATTTTTTGTAAAATCTGATTTTTTTGCGAGGTCGTTCACATTTTCAATTAAATGTGACTTTTATGTGATCTCCAGTGTGAACTTTAAACACCCCAAAAGTGTCCCGCATGCGCCTTGGAGGACACGACGAGGTCACACATAGCGAGCGTGCTCAGTGTTTACAGAAGTCGCCTAAACATGGACACTAGCATTGAGCACCTGGTGATTTTAAATTTGCTGTCGTACCAGAGCCAAAACATGTACAACTTATTTGTTTTAAGGAAGAGATGGAGAAGGAGAAGGTTTTTGGCCATGGTGTTTTGTGGGACAGTGGCAGCAACGTCGTAGAAAAGAACGTGTTGGTGCTGAGAGTGGTGGGATTGCTATGTGCTTTGCTGCTTCACTGACATGGACTTCATACACAATTTTTGTATGACATTTGTAAGTACTTGTACCACTCTCACTTGCTAATGACGTGTAGCTCGGATGAATGCGACCTGGCCGTTCAGACTAAAGTTGCATGTCAAAAGATCAGATATGTATTGGTTTTAGGACCACATATCCATGTGGCCCGGGTCACATTTGGAAAAATCGAATCTGTGTTATTGAGACTGTCATAAAAACATCAGATACATGTCACATAGAGGCAAAAAAAATCTGATTTGGGTCACTTCAGGCTGCAGTCTGAACGTAGCCTAAATTTTGTGAATGATTTTGGAGTCACATTGCCCTTGCCATTTTAGGTAATCTGATGTAATTGTACCAACCTGAAGTAACCAGAATTAATCATTATAACCTCAGATGTAGGACACTCTACTATATTATCCTACTGAGAAAACACAAGGATTAATCATGGTAGTTTTATATGGTACTTTAACCAGCACATATTTCTGTTCATTTATGCTGGGACCTGGACTTGGAGAGGTCCGTGCTCCTGCATTTGTACTTCATCATTCCTCCACATGCATGAATGGCTGACCTTGTGGTACAAATATCCCATTTTTACATTTGCTGGGGTTGGATTCTGTCACCAGCAAATGCCTACAGGAAAGAATGAAACAGGATGGAAATTGTTCAAGGGTTTTTTACCACTTTGAGATAGCATTGTGTGGTATTCGCTAAGAGATGATGAGGGATAATTTTGGCGAAACACTTAAAGGTCCTACAGTATATTACAGCAGAATGGACTCATCTGAGCTGTAAGACATGTTATAATGTTGTTTCTTCATCAAATAGATACCTGGAGTTGTGTTTTGTTTTGTTTGAGAAAAGAACTAAATATCCAGGTATGTATGAATGAAACTAAACACAACTTCAGGTATGTTTCTGAGGAGGAAACAACATTATAACGTAGATCAGCATAATACGGGCCCTTTAACCCACCTTTACTGAATATTCATTTTGTTTTTGAGTGGATGCAAGCGACTGTGAGTTCAAGAAAGTGCTGTACAAAACTGGCACAATACTTAAAGTTACGACCACTCGCTTATGGAAAAATGATCACAGTCATAAATCATCATTTTAAATAACAATTCAAACCATCATCTGCCTAGAGAGAAAGTGCCACAACAGTGTGTCTAAAATGAAGAGAACAATCAAATAAAAGATAAAATGAAAGTATTGCACAAGTGGTATACTACTTTAGACCATAATGACCATAATTGTGACTGAAATTTGTCAGATTGCCTACTGTATTTTTTGCAATCACAGTAAGATGGTTTAAAATGCCAGAGTACATCAGGAAAAAAATAAGAGATCACTGCAAAATGATCAGTTTTTCTGATTTTACTACTCATAGTTTTACTACACTATGTGTCTGGGCAAAAGGATAATTTTTGTTTGAGTCTATAAACTACTGACAATATTTCCCCCAAATTCCAAATCAAAATATTATTATTTAGAGCATTTGACAAATGGTCAAATGGGATGGAAAGGTTGTAATATACAGTGCCGTGAAAAAGTATTAGCCCCCTTCCTGATTTCTGTGTTTTTTGCATATTTATCACTCAAAACATTGTCAGATCATCAAACCAATTTTAATATCACACAGAAACAACCCAAGGAAAGACAAAATTCAGTTTTTGAATGATGATTCCATTTATTAGTGCACAAAAAAAATCTAAACCTATCTGGCCCTATGTGAAAAAGTAATTGCCCCCCCTTGTTAAATCACAAACTAACTGTGACTAACCACAGTTTTGAGAAAACTTAGTTCAGTTCTACATGCCACACCCACACCTGATTGTCACCACCTGTGTTGAATCAAGAAATCACTTAAATAGTTCCTGTCAAACAAAGTGAAGTTGGCTACAACATCTCAAGAACAAACACATCATGCCACGATCCAAAGAAATTCAAGAACAAATGAGAAAAAAAGTGATAGAAGTCTATAATTCAGGAAAAGGTTACAAAGCCATTCCCAAAGCTCTGGGGCTCCAGCGAACCACTGTCAGAGCCATTATTCAAAAATGGAGGAAACTGGGAACAGTTGCAACCCTTCCCAGGAGTGGTCGACCAACTAAGATTACTCCAAGAGTGCGACGACGGCTCATTCAGGAAGTCACAAAAGAACCTAGACGCACATCGAAAGAACTACAGGCCTCGTTGGCCTCAGTTAAGGTCAGTGTTCATGACTCCACCATTAGAAAAACACTGGCCAAAAATGGCATCCATGGAAGAGTTCCCAGGAGAAAACCACTGCTTTCACAAAAGAACACAAAGGCTCGTCTCACCTTTGCCAAAAAGCACCTTGATGACCCTCAAGACTTTTGGAGAAACATTTTGTGGACCGATGAGTCTAAAATTGAACTTTTTGGAAGGTCTGCAGCCCGTTTCATCTGGCGTAAAAATGGCACAGCATTTGATAAAAAGAACATGGTGCCCACAGTAAAGCATGGTGGTGGCAGTGTGATGGTCTGGGCCTGCTTTGCTGCCTCAGGACCAGGACAACTTGCTGTGATTGACGGAAAAATGAATTCTGCTGTTTACCAGAAGATCCTGAAGGAGAATGTCCGGCCATCAGTTCGTGCCCTCAAACTCAAGCGCTCTTGGATCATGCAACAGGACAATGATCCAAAACACACCAGCAAGTCCACCTCTGAATGGCTCAAAGAAAACAAAATTAAGGTTTTGGAGTGGCCAAGTCAAAGTCCGGATTTAAATCCGATTGAGATGCTGTGGTGTGACCTTAAACGGGCAGTTCATACAAGAAAACCCTCCAATATGGCAGAATTGAAACAATTCTGCATAGAAGAGTGGGCCAAAATCCCTCCCCAGCGGTGTGAAAGACTCATCACCAATTATCGCAAACGTTTGGTTACAGTTATTGCTGTCAAAGGAGGCTCAACTGGCTATTAGATTAAGGGGGCAATTACTTTTTCACATAGGGCCAGATAGGTTTAGATTTTTTTTGTGCACTAATAAATGGAATCATCATTCAAAAACTGAATTTTGTCTTTCCTTGGGTTGTTTCTGTGTGATATTAAAATTGGTTTGATGATCTGACAATGTTTTGAGTGATAAATATGCAAAAAACACAGAAATCAGGAAGGGGGCAAATACTTTTTCACGGCACTGTATGTAGAGATGCTGATTTCAGAAAAAAGTGCAGTGGTCTCTTATTATTTTATTTTTTTACCAGAGCAGTATATAAGATTATCCAAAACAAATGATTTAAAGTTCCTATTGCAAATGCTGTGAGCTTTAAGCCATGATAGAATGTTGTTACATTATCAAACATACCTGGACTTTGGTGTTTTGTTTCATTTGTGCATGTTTGAATAACCCTTAGTCATTAGTCTGTCTACATCTCCAAAGCTCAAAATGCTCTGTTCCACTTGAAGTTGTAGTTTTCTAATTAACAGCTAACTTTTACCCAGTAGAGATTGGAAATTCCCGCACTGAAATGATCCAGATGGTTCAAGCGAAGGTGAATGGAGTTTCAAAACACAGGGGAGCGCTTCTTGTATTACCACACGACACGACATCACAAGGTGGAACAAAGCGTTTTCAGTTTCAGAGAGAAGAACACAGCCTAAATATGCCGTGTGAATGAAACAAAAGAAAACAAAACACAACTCTGGTTATGTTATGTTTTTGACGAGGAAATAACATGATCATACAGTTGAGAAAATATGAACTCTTTTAACTCTTACATACAGCTCTGGAAAAAAATGAGACCGCAGCATTTTTTTCTGAAATCATCTCTACATGTATTACAGCCATTCCATTCCAGCATCTGTTACATTCCAACACAAACATAAAGCTGAGCTACTTCAGTTCTTACACCAGGAGTGGAATAAAGTCACCCAAGAACAATGTGAAAGACTTGTGGAGAGCATGCCAAGACGCATGAAAGCTGTGATTAAAAATAAGGGTTATTGCACCAAATTTGATATTGACATTAGCATTATGTTGTTTTAAAATGAATTTGATCTTGTTTTTTTGCATTGTTTGAGGTCTGAAAACATGTATCTTTTTTGTTATTTTGACCATATAAATGCTCTAAACGATAATATTTTTATTTGGAATTTGGGGTAAATGTTCTCAGTAGTTTATAGACTCAAACAAAAATGTTCCTTTTGCCCAAACACATACCTATAAGTAGTAAAATCAGAAAACTGATAATTTTGCAGTGGTCTCTTATTTTTTTCCAGGGCTGTTTTAATTCTGATTACGATGTTACGAGGGAAGCAAATAAACAGGAACCAGCTCTTATTAAATATTGCGTGATGTATTTCCCTGGGGTGATTCATCATTCAGCATCCCATTAGCTGGTTCCCCAAAATGAACATTGCACTGGTATTGCATCAAGGCTGCCAACATTAGTGCTAACCAGGCTTTTCATATGTCAGAACATCGCGTCAATGTCAGACTGACACCTGTTTGTCAAAATGGGACCTATTTCTCAGGCAGTGGTGTAGACAGTGTTGCTTTTCATGTGATTTGTCAACATGTACCCAGCTTTAAGTATGTCTTATTATGTCTGTAATAGAGGGTTAGCTCTGAGTCGATTTCACTTCACAGAGCCTCTGCAGACTGTCTGGCTTCATTATGGCCGCCACGGGGACAGACAAACTGGGAACAATGCATTCTGGGAAAAGGGAGGCAGAGCTCTCATTAGCCACTTGTCTATTGTGCACCATAACAATGCGTCAGAAATTCTACAGTTGAGTTGTATAATTAAAAGTTGGTCTGTTTATTGCGGTGTAGGTAGCGGTAAATTGGACGGTAATGATGACAGTTTGTTGTTGTTGTTTTGTCTTTCTGAGCTTGTGAAAATAATATAAAGTGGTTTGATTTGTGAAGTTTGAAGGCTTTTCAGTGGGCTTATCCATTCATTATGTATACAAATAAACATTAGAATAGTGTATATATTTATAAAAGTGACACGAACCAGAATCGAAAACACATTTTTAATATTGTAAAACTGGAATGAGATTTTGAACATCTGCTTTTGCTTTTGGAGCTGCACTGTATGTAACATGCTCAAATTGTATATAGCTAAAAGTTAAGGGGAAAGGTACAGAAGCTTTTAATTTGTATATTGTTGGAAAATTGGATGTCTTGAGAGACGCTAAATAAATCCAATGCATTATTATTAGACTTTTTAGAGTTTTTAACCACCATGTGATAGTAGTTTCCCCTCACAACTTCTGGTGAATAAATGGTATTTTGGAGAGATTTGTGCATGTTTTTATATGTGTTTTTATATGTTTTATATATTTAGTCCATTCTCCAATTCTATTCTCTTAGGATTTGGCAACCCTGTAGTCATTTTGCTACAAAAAATAAATAAATAAAAAATCCACTGCTATTGTGAACTGTAGCTAGCCGTCGGCGGTGCTGTCTCTTTGTTATAATGTTTACAGAGATGTCAGCTCCCACTGGACACAGCAGTTTTCTAACACAGAATTCATTCATTTTAGATGAATATTGCGATTAAAATGTACAAATTATAACATAATGACCCATAGGTGTAATGGATTATAGCTATTAGCAGACACAAGCACAATAAATCTTCTTTCACAATAATTAGTGCATTCAATTTGAAAAAAAAAAGATAAGAATGAGTTCTTATCATGGTAACGGTTCAGATATGCACAAAAAGGAATTTTAGTACAGTATTTAACTCTACAGACAAAATAGCCAAACTTCTTTTATTTTTCATCAGCTCTTTTTCTTATTTTTTTCCCATTAAAGACAAAACACTCAGTTTACAGTAGCTTATTTCCAAACAACAGCTTCTTCAGTATTTCAGTATTTCTCCCTCCTATTAATTTCTCAGGTTCCCTCAGTAAAAGTGAACTCCTTTCCAACGGAGGCTATTTTTAACCATGGTCTTTGGCTGTTTTTCACTCGGCAGAGTATGTGTTGTGGGAAGTTTGTAAAGTGGATTCTGTGGACAGTGTTGAGCCAGCACAGCTCTCAAATGTATGCACAGCCTGAGGAAAAGGTCACATGTGCTGATAACTCCTCCATGTTCTTTTAATGAGATTTTTTTCTTAGTGGTTTTCTGATGATCCAAAGAAGAGATAACAAATATAAGCTTAGGTGTGTTTTTTACCCTTGTAAATGAATAAGAATTGTAATTTGCATATAGACAAATTACCCAGGCTTAAAGGAAAACTAACGTTATTTTACAATATGAGCCTTCTTTCGGTAATAAAACAAGTCGTTTGACTCACCCATAGCACGTTGGTGTCATTTGGAGCTGTTTGGTAAAAAGTTATGTTGTAGCGTATCCGTTAGCGTGAGTACTCGGGGCATTACTTTGCGGTCTCCAAATAACACAAACTTTAGCACTTTTCAAATCATAGAAGCCCGATGTCTTTAGTCTACGATTTCGTGTGGTCAAAAGTGGCCTGTAATCCGAGATTTAGCCATAGTTTCGAGTTGATGAGGACGCCAGTGCGCATGCGCGGACTGTGCTCTCAGCTCCCGGGACCCAAACATGAAACGCAAAGCTGAAAACTATGGATAAATCTCGGATTACAGGCCACTTTTGCTTCAAACGAAATCGTAGATTAAGACATCGGGCTTCTATGATTTGAAAAGTGCTAAAGTTTGTGTTATTTGGAGACCGCAAAGTAATGCCCCGAATACTCACGCTAACGGATACGCTACAACATAACTTTTACCAAACAGCTCCAAATGACACCAACGTGCTATGGGTGAGTCAAACGACTTGTTTTATTACCGAAAGAAGGCTCAGATTGTAAAATAACGTTACTTTTCCTTTAAAGATCCTATAAGCCCTAAGCCATATAGAATGTTAGTACCTCATCAAAAACATACTCCGAGTTGTGTTGTGTTTCATTCACAGGTGTTTGAGTAACCCTTTCTTATTAGTCTGGCTACAATTCCAAAGCTCAAAATGCTCTATTTCACCTTGTGATGTCATGAAGTGGTAGTTTTCAAGTTAACAGCTCCTTTTACCTTCTGTTCAGTAGAGACTTGAAATTCTAAATTATCCAGATGATTCCAGTGGAGGTGTATGGAGTTTAAAAACACTTCCTGTATTACCTGACATCACAAGGTGGAAGTCTTTTCCAGAGAGAAGAGAGAAGAACTCTACCTAAATATGCAGGATTTGTGATTTAAACATGTGTGAATGAAACAAAACACAACTCCAGGTATGTTTGTGATTATAACATAGATCAGCAAAACGTAGTGTAATATAGGGCATTTAAAATGACAAACAATTCTACCTAGCTGGCTTTTAATTTCACTATATCCCCACATTGGGGTGGGCGATATTGACCAAACTAATTTCTCTAGTATTTTTTGGTTTATGTGAATATATTCAGACAATATTGTGGCAGTCCATCAAATCTGTGCTATGTATAGTTCAAGTATTCCAAAAAATCTAAAGTTAACCACAAAAGTGCAGATTTCAGAGATTACATTGCTAGTATCTTTTATTTTGACTTTGAAACTGCAGTCTTCAATACATTTGCTCAAAAGCACTCGATATTCAAATTTTGTAAACAGCATTTGCAATATCTACTATCTACTTTTTAATATACCTCCCACCTCTACCACTTACAGCTCTGGAAAAAATAAGAGACCACTGCATTTTTTTCTGAAATCAGCATCTCTACATGTATTACAGCCATTCTATTCCAGCATCTGTTAAATTCCAACACAAACACAAAGCTGAGCTACTTCAGTTCTTGCACCAGGAGTGGAATAAAGTCACCCAAGAACAATGTGAAAGACTTGTGGAGAGCATGCCAAGACGCATGAAAGCTGTGATTAAAAATAAGGGTTATTGCACCAAATTATTATTGATTTCTGAACTCTTCTTAAGTGTAAACATTAGTATTATGTTGTTTTAAAATGAATTTGATCTTGTTTTCTTGCATTGTTTGAGGTCTGAAAACATGTATCTTTTTTGTTATTTTGACCATTTGTCATTTTCTGCAAATAAATGCTCTAAACCAGAGGTCTTCAACAGGGGGGTCGCGACCCTTAGGGGGGTCGCGGAGGTACTGCAGGAGGGGGTCGCGAAATCTTTTGATTTCACTTTAAAATAATATAATTTTATATTTTATAGTGTAAAATACATTTTATTAACCTGTGTATTATTTCTTTGTATTGGATGTACCATAACAGAGTAGCAATGTTTACACATGACTCTAAGCTCAATTTAATATAAAACACAATTCTATGCCGTATATATAGTAGGGGGTCCCTGGACCAGTTCGCCATCTGTTTGGGGGTCCCTGGCCTGAAAAACGTTGAAGACCCCTGCTCTAAACGATAATATTTTTATTTGGAATTTGGGGAAATGTTGTCAGTAGTTTATAGACTCAAACAAAAATGTTCCTTTTGCCCAAACACATACCTATAAGTAGTAAAATCAGAAAAACTGATCATTTTGCAGTGGTGTCTTAGCTGTATATGTTTTTTGTTTTGTGTTTTTTTCTCCTCTGTGGCTGAATGTGTTGGTCTCAGATGGCTGGGTCTATTCACCTCTTAAACAATGACAGGTCTCCCTCTCCCTCTCTTTCTCTCTCTCTCTCTTCCGCTCAGTTCACTGTGTCCCGGTTGTTTTTGTTTGTTTGCGCTCCCTGCAGCACAAAGTCAACCTGAATGATCTAAACTGTTGTCGTGAAAAAAAAAACAACCCAGGGTTTATGATGCTGGCGCCCACCTGAGCCTTTGTCTGTGAATAGTGAGGAACCTGTTATAATAGTTTGCAATTACAGCTCCCATGTAGTGGCCTGGTGTAGCCTCCCGCTACAGGCTACAGACTCACAGTTGGCTTATCCACTCTGACATTTTCATCCTCCCAATTTAGGCTTCATTTTTTTTCAATTTGAAATGGCCGGCACAACTTGAAGTGGGCAATATCGGCAAAAATTAAAATCTTGATAGTCATTTGGAGTATTCTGATGACACAATTCAGATATTTTTCAGTCTAACAAAAAATGTGAAAACTGTTTCTAAGAGTTTAGATTTAAGACTAATGTGAAAGGACAGCAAAATGACCGCCACATGTGCAGAAATACCCTTGTTTGAAAAATACAGTACAACATGATTGTTCCATTTCAATTTTCTACATGCCAAATCGCTTTACGGTATTTTGCATATCTTCAAAAAATATACAGCTCTGGAAAAAAGAGACCACTGCCTTTTTGTTTTTTTTTAAATCAGCATCTCTACATTTATTACAGCCATTCCATTCCAGCGTCTGTTGAATTCCAACACAAACACAAAGCTGAGCTACTTCAGTTCTTGCACCAGGAGTGGAATAAAGTCACCCAAGAACAATGTGAAAGACTTGTGGAGAGCATGCCAAGATGCATGAAAGCTGTGATTAAAAATAAGGGTTATTGCACCAAATATTGATTTCTGAACTCTTCTTAAGTGTAAATATTAGTATTATGTTGTTTTAAAATGAATTTGATCTTGTTTCTTTGCATTGTTTGAGGTCTGAAAACATGTATCTTTTTTGTTATTTTGACCATTTGTCATTTTCTGCAAATAAATGCTCTAAGGAGTGTCTAAACTTTTTTCATCAAGGGCCACATATCTAAAAACAGACGAAGCAGAGGGCTGATCGACTGGTGCTCAGTGCAGTGACTAATTGAAATATATGCATGTTTAACACATTAGAATAAACTATCAGTCCATTATTCATGCTAAGATCCTCAAAACCACACAATAAATATTAAATATTGTCTTATCAAGGTAGATTTTCAAAAAACTTGCAGTCAAAAGTTCTGCGCAAGGTAATTTGGGCCAATTCACCTGGAAGCCTGAGGGCCAAGAAAAATTTGTTTGAGGGCCGCATTTGGCCAACGGGCCATAGATTGGACATGCCTGCTCTAAATGATAATATTTTTATTTGGAATTTGGGGGAAATGTTGTCAGCAGTTTATAGACTCAAACAAAAATGTTCCTTTTGCCCAAACACATACCTATAAGTAGTAAAATCTGAAAAACTGATAATTTTGCAGTGGTCTCTTATTTTTTCCAGAACTGTATATAGTTGATTCAATATGCTATATATGTTCATGCTGACATTTTAAACCATATTTACATACACTTATTTAAGCACTTTATTCTTTCTTTCTTTTTTATTGTGTATCTTTTTAATGTAATTGTTTGTTTAATGGTGTTATGTGTATTGTGTTATAGCTAGAGGTGGGCAATATATATATATATATATATATATATATATATATATATATATATATATATATATATATATATATATATATATATATATATGTATATATATATTACCCACCTCTAGCTATAACACAATTTATTTAATGCAGTTTGAAGGTTAATAAAATAATATACAACAAGGATTTACTTTCATTTATAGTTTTATTTACTACTTGAATGAATTCTCTGTATCCTTCCCTAGCTTAGTTCTCCCTTGTGGAAGCTTCTGGAGATTGCAGCCACCCACCTGTACCAGTGTGTCAGGGGTCAGGCTGAGTCTCTATATGAAGCCTGTTCTGCCGCCTCAGCTGAAATGGCCAGGTAATATCTCCACTGTGGTTATTATTGCATTAAAGATAGGCTTTATTGTGTTAGTGTCCAGCTGTGAGGGGCCAGTCTGCTGTTTATCAAATCATCCCACTGTATTAGATAACATTGTTTTTGTCTGTGGCCCAGTGAGTGATTGGTAGTCATGAGTCCTCATAAAAAGAGGTCAGAATCACCAGACAGCATTATACTCAGTATAATAATGCATTAACAGAGACACGCTCCAGACAAGTCAAACACCAGAAGAGGACCAGTATTGGTTTAAGTGGATAATTTATTCTCTTAAACTTTTGAGATGTGTAAATTTACTGAAATACAGGGTCTACGTGACTGTCTGGTGAAGTACTATCTCTGTTAATTGAGAAATTCACCTTTTAACGATACGGCATACTTAAAAATAGATTTACTGGCATTATCTTGCTTGTGCGAGTGTCATAAAGTAGTTTAAATATTATGTTTTATCACAATATTTCTCTGTAGCACGATACCATGCTTCAGAATTTGTCATCCTGACAGGTCTAGACAAGGGCTACCACCAACTTAATCCTGAGTGATACTGGTAGTGGCATTGTGGAAATTCCTTCCACCCAAGTCCCCGATAACCCTCCACTCCGCACACCTGCCATAACAGTGAACTGGACTCTTTACTGATGCAGCATAATCTGCACCTTATACAGCTGTATCTGCCTCTGTCTGTTTGTCATGTTGTTGTGTTTAAGCTGCACTGTGTAACTTTTCTGGTAGAGGGTCTGTCACCTGCTTGACTCCATGTTATTTTTCCTGAAATGTTCCTCACTATGGCATTTCATTTAACCCTCCTGTCGTGTTCGGGTCAAATCTGACCGTTTTACAACTTATAATATTCATAAATATTATGTTTTTCATCTGATTACCTCAAGACCTTATGATATCCTCCACACTGTGTACTTGAACATATAAAAGTGATGATCACCGATTTCATTCAATTTTGAGTGTTTTAATCAACCTTGTTACACCTGTGGTGTTCCCGGTCAAAAGTGACCGCCATAGGAAATGAATGGGTATCCAGAGTAAATTCATTCAACATACAGAAAACATCCCCATACACACTGCCCCAGCTCTCTCTCTCTCTCTCTCACACACACACACACACACACACACACACACACACACACACTCACACACTCACTCTCTCACACACACACACACACACATACAAACCAGGGTATGCGTGTTGTGCTGGACATGACAACTGGTCTCCAAGGACATAATATCACATGTGACAACTTTTTCACATCACATGCTCTTGGTCAGGAGCTACTGAAAAGAAAGCTCACCGTGGTAGGGACAGTGAGGAAGAACAAGCCCGAACTTCCCCCTGCGCTGGTATCGACCAGAGAAAGACAGGCACTCTCATCACAATTTGCATTCACTGACACTCACACTCTTGTGTCATACGTTCCCAAGAAGAACAGAAATGTCATCCTGATGAGCACAGTACAAAGGAAGCCCTGATGATCCAGGACTACAACAAGAACAAGGGAGGCATTGACTGCCTTGATAAGGTAATGTAAAGTCTCATCATGAATTTTATTTTATTTTTATCTAGGTGAATCATAGCATTTTGTGTACGACAGATTGAATATTGTTCCTAATCTCTTATTATTTATTGTTCCTTTATTGCAGCTTACTGGTACATACACCTGTAAGCGGATGACGGCTCGCTGGCCTGTGGCACTGTTCCACAACATCCTGGATGTGTTAGCTTTCAACACGTATGTGGTGTGGACAGCAATCGACCCAACCTGGAATCAGGGGAAAAGTTTCAAGAGGAGACTTTTCCTCGCTTTGGGGACTCCTCTTATACAGCGACGCCAGCACATTCCCCGCACACCAGCCTCCGCCAGTCTGGTTAGGAGCATGCAAGCTCCAGCCCCCGCCGCTGCCCTGGCTGCTCTCCCCCAACAAGGACATGGGCAGAAAAGGAAGCGTTGTGGCCTCTGAGACCCTAGAGACATCAAAACGAGCCTGACATGCTGCAAATGTCATGCTTATGTTTGCAAGGCCCACTCTGACCTGAGTGTCATATGCCACTCATGTGCATGAACATGAACATGAACATGAACATGAACACACACACACACACACACACACACACACACACACACACACACACACACACACACACACACACACACACACACACACCCTGTTGAGTTTGGTGTTTGGTTTTCCATTTATTTTTTGTATTATATGTTCATTTTGTAGTTCATTTTCAGTGCCCAATTGTATTTTAACTGATGTTATTTAATGTTTACTTCTATAAATTGTTGTTAGACACTACTTTGAAACATTGTTCTCAACTAAAAAATGTTTAATAAAAAAATTGGTGTTGAAAAAAAAAAAATTGTGCTAATTTAAGAGCAGTTAAAACAGACCGGTCAATTTTGACCGGGAACACTAAAGTAGGGGGCTGGAGGCGAACACGACCGGAGGGTTAAAGGTGCATTGTGTAACTTTTCTAGTGGAGGGTCTGTCACCTGCTTGTTTCATTGCTCTCCCTGTAATGTTCCATTCAACAGATCTTACATGTATTCAGTTTAGAAAATCAAGCATTCTAAGGGTGAGTGGGGTTGCCTCTTCGCAGATCTGACCTATAACTTAGGCTGTGTCCCATTTCTCTGTCTTACCCCTTTGTCTTACCCCTACCCCTTGGTTTTGTGCATTCATGTGGCTAACCTGCTTGTCAAAGCCTGATCTCGTCAGATCTCAGAAGCTAAGCAAGACAGAGCCTGGTTACTACTGGGATGGGAGACCGCTGGGAATTCCAGATGCCACAGGGGGGCGACAGTCACAAAAACTGTCATTGTGTCATTGTGTCCTTAGGCAAGACACTTCACCCACATTGCCTAGCATGAAAGTGGAGTGTGCGTGAGTGTTGGTGGTGGTCGGAGGGGCCGATGGTGCAGATTGGCAGCTTCGCTTCCGTCAGTCTGCCCCAGGGCAGATGTGGCTATAAAACATAGCTTACCACCACCAAGTGTGGAGTGAATGAACAATGAACTGTAAAGCGCTTTGGGTGTCATGAAAGGTGCTATATAAATGCTATGAATTATTATTATTATAATTATGTGAGGGCAAGGGGTGTCCCGATTCTAATTTTGATCAAGGGCTAGGGCCACGACCTCGGGCTACATACCCCTTGAAACGAAGTAAGTTCTCGACCAGACTTGGGGGTACGCCTACAAGCTCAGGCAGGTTTTGGGATCAGGATGGCAGCGTCACATCGACCAGCCAAGAAGTCTCATAAATGTATTTTCAGCAGTTGTAATTATCGATTAACAGTTTAGCATGGTTTACTATTATGACGCTTATGTTCTACATTACTTTTAGTGAACTGTTGTTGGGGTTTTAATTGTAGTGATGTCTGTTTAGCCGACATTATCGTTTTCATCAAACTTTCATGTATAAACAAGCTAGTTTTTGTCGAGCTGAGGTACCCTATAATCCTTGACATTTGTTTAATTGTTGTCGCCTCTGTACACGTAGCAGCCAGGTAGAGGCAAGGGATGATGACACAAATTATAATCAATTGGCATCCCATTTCTTAGGGGAACATTTGTACCCCGAGCCCTCTCAGCTCGGTATCAAGGGGCAAGACAAAGACGTAGATACAGGGGTAGGGGAATGGGAAGGGGTAAGCCAGAGTAATGGGACGCAGCCTTAGTCTAGTTTGGTCTTCATGATAGAAATATTTAATACCATACTGTTAAACATTCCAGACAAAGCAATAACATTTCCATGGAGAAAAGCATTTGATGGACCCTCCACCAGAAAAGTTGCAAAATGCACCTTTAAATGCTATAAGTACCTCAGCAGTGTATATGTTTTCCGATATTTGCACTTTATGGATTGCAATGATACTGTTCTGCATTAGCTACACTATTGTTTAACACTCTGTTGTTACTTGTGACTATGAGAATAAATTGTTGAATCTTGATGATGGAGAAATTGACAGCATTTGTAGATCAGTTTGTGTTGTCATAAGTACTGTATTTTTGCTTATAGGAGAATTATAAATGCCGTGCATACTTGTCGTGACCAGTGTTTGTGGAGTGAGGAGTGGCAGAGGAGAGAGGCAGAGTGAGTGCCGGCCCTTAGAGCCAGGATTAGCCTGTGTGGCCTCTCCAGGGCAGGTCTCTGCTCTGCACAACAGAAGGACGAGGGAGCAGAGCCAGAAACGCACACAACACACACAACTAAGACAATGATTTCATTTAAAATTACTCATACAGCTCTGGAAAAAATAAGAGACCACTGCAAAATGATACGTTTTTCTGATTTTACTACTTATAGGTATGTGTTTGGGCAAAAGGAATATTTTTGTTTGAGTCTATAAACTAATGACAACATTTCCCCCAAATTCCAAATAAAAATATTATTGTTTAGAGCATTTATTTGCAGAAAATGACAAATGGTCGAAATAACAAAAAAGATACATGTTTTCAGACCTCAAACAATGCAAAAAAACAAGATCAAATTCATTTTAAAATAACATAATACTAATGTTTACACTTAAGAAGAGTTCAGAAATCAATATTTGGTGCAATAACCCTTATTTTTAATCACAGCTTTCATGCGTCTTGGCATGCTCTCCACAAGTCTTTCACATTGTTCTTGGGTGACTTTATTCCACTCCTGGTGCAGGAACTGAAGTAGCTCAGCTTTGTGTTTGTGTTGGAATTCAACAGACGCTGGAATGGAATGGCTGTAATACATGTAGAGATGCTGATTTCAGAAAAAAATGCAGTGGTCTTTTTTTCCAGAGCTGTATTATAAAGGTGCACTATGTAACTTTTTTTGGTTGGGGGTCCATCACCTGCTTGTTTCTATGGATATGTCATTGCTCTGCCTGGAATATTCCACAGTATGACTTTAAATAACTGTACTTTATATTTATTGAATTACAGTTAGCTTTATTTGACCTGTAACTTGGTCTGGTTCAGTCTCTATGAAGGTAAAAAGTTTTAATACCACATTGTGAAACATCCCATAGTAAGCAATAACATCTCCATGGGGAAGTTCCCTCCACCAGAAAAGTTACACAATGCACCTTTCACTAGCAAGGATCACACCACAACTATGAAATACGATAAAGCTATTTATTGACAATTGACGGTGGGTAGATGTGATGGCTGAGGGGAAACTCAGGTTGGGGGCTCCGTCTCCAATCCAAAATGATCACCCAGCTGATTCGGAACCCCCCCTCCTTAAAGGTCCCATGGCATGAAATTTTCACTTTCTGAGGTTTTTGAATGTTTATGTAAGCTCCCCTAAGCTAAAAGTTGCGAAATGTGTAAACTGAGCATTTACGATCCTTTTCCGCGTTTGAAAAAAAGACAGCCCAAATGGGCGATTCTGAACAACTTTTTGACATCACACTCGCGGAAAGGTTTCCACCCTCCGTCTGGATGTCTACCCACCGTCTCTGGAAATCACGCCCAGAGAAATTGGACCGCGAACGAGCTACGAAATGCGAGATGCGTTTTTTTTATTTGCCTGGAAACACGCGAGAGTGTTTCGAGGCTCGGATGTCCTTTATCCGAGCCTCCGAACCTCTGAAACAGCAGTGGTTTAATTTTATTTTCTGTGGAAATGTGTGTTTTTTTTTAAATGGAAATCGTGTCATATCTTCCGCCGCTCTTAAAATACGGAAGTGGGTGACAGCGCACCAGCGCTGTCACCAATCCAGGAAACAGCGGCGTATTTGGCCACACCCCCACCCGCTGCACTGGCCTGTCTCTGTCCTCCTCATTTGCATTCAAGCAACAACGCCCAGAATAAAGCGTTTCAGAGACATATTTCAGACTCTGTCTGAAGACAGACAGAGTCATATCTCATGCACTGAGGTTTGATTTTGAAGGATTCATTTACAGTATTAGGGAACCATTAAGGCGCCATATAAAAGCATCAAGAAGTACCATGTCATGGGATCTTTAAAGATGATGTCTTCAGGCTGAAGGATGGACAAGAGACGCGGGGTGGGAGGGAGGGGGTCGAGAGCTGACATGGATGCTGATGTCAGGATAGGCTGTATAAATAGGGCTTCTGGTCGAGATTAGCTCTGGTTATCTGGCGAGGACATTGAGGTGTGGTCCAGCTCCTGAATCTAAGTTAATCATATTAACTCCACTTAAATCTGATTTGAATTATTGGACTCATTAACAGAAGGACTTCAAGTCCCTTAGCCCTTATACCCAGTGGTGTTTATTCCCGTGCCCACATCCCCCAATGTGTCGTCTGAGTACTTTGCGAATGTTGTTGTGGTTTGAAAATATGTAACTTAAATAATAAAAGATTTTAAAAAATACCTATGTGTATTTAGCAATCACAAGAGATCATGTAGTTGTCATGTGATTTGTTTTATTTAAATGTTTGGTTATTTTTTTAGTCTCACCGGCAGCTGAGAGCCTTGAGTTTACAGTTATTGACTATGGCTCTGGTAGTGGAAGGGTCTTTCTGTATGATTATCAGAATGTTATTACATTTTTGGAGTAGTCAGCTAGTCACAGTTATTCCTGTAGTAGCTCTATCATATACCCCCTCAATTCATCTTTACCATTGAGAAACAGAACCATGAGAGATATTTATAATTCTAAGCCTTTTATTTCTTTCATTTGCATTTTCATAATATTCGCGTGACGTAAAACATGGGCTTAGAGATGAGATGGTTGTCAGAAGTGTCACTCAGCCTAATTAATGCCCCTGCAATGTGTATAATTAATACTTGAATCAGAGCTGCTGCAATATTGATCAGAATCTTAAATGATTCCAGATCTGCCTCTCCATTTATAGAGCAAAGTATGTTGCTAGTCATGTCATTAATGAAGGATTACAGGGCTATATGAATGATCGCTACAAAAATATTCTGTGACAAGATTCTGTTTTGTCACTTTGTTATGGTGATATTGGAGGCGCTGCTAGTTCAAATATGGCAGTTTTTGCATCGCAGTCGCGGATATTGTATGACACACGTTCCGCTTCTTAATGGAAAGATCATTTTGAGATAAAGAGTCACTATTTTCAAATTAGACTCAAATAGACATGTGGTTATTATGAGGGAGAGAGAGAGAGAGAGAGATACTTTCAAGATTTGCTGCAGCTACCTTTACACTGCACTTCTTGTCTTTGTCTTTATGGCTCAGTCAAAGGTCTTAGTGTAATTTAACAGGAGGACTGGTCAGGTGGGGTCAGCAGATCTGTGTCAAGGCAGTTTGAGGAGAGGAAAAAGTGTCCCTCCTCTGTGTCCTGCAGCATCACAGCAGTGTCCAGGGGGAGCCAGGTGAACACAACAGGAAAGGCCTTGTTCTTATTCTGCTCTGATCTTTTTCTGATCTTTTTCCAGTATTTTCGCTGAAGGTTTTCTGTCACATTTGCTGATACATGTGGTGTAAAAAACCTATAGCATCTCCAGTGCCCATAGCTAGCTCATTAACTAGCCTCTTGCACAGTCTCCATGGATACTGTTTATTTCACAAAATCCAACAATCTCTTACTTGTGTCCTTTGAACTGCACCTGCTGCACTTATTATGTTAAAATCCCATGAAATGATGTTTAAAAATGTGCTAAAAACGTGTGTGAATCAGGTGGCCACAAAGGCAACTGACCTCTTCATTGCCATTATCCAGACCCTCCAGGAATTCGCGATGTTGCGATTTGCAACTTCAACGCAACTTCAGCCAATCCCCGCGAATTCAGGGCAGTGTTGCAATTTTGACCAATCACCGCAACTTTTCCGTAATTTTTACTCATTTTGACCAATCATCGGCGACGTATTGAACGCCGACCAACTTCCTTCTGTGTAGGAGACATAACTGAGATGAGGTGCACGGTGCGTTTGTGTGTGTGTGTGCGGCAGAGGCGGTGGGTCACGTGATTGTGGATGTGTGCACGTACGGAAGTGTGTGCATGTAAAAGCGCGCACTCACCTGTCACACAGAGGAGAGAGTCAGGGTTGGGGTGTAGCCGTATTTTTTGTTGACCGCAAACCATTCATTCATCTTTCACGTTAATCTTTTCATCCTGCTGGTTTTCATGAGCTCCATTTCATCCTGCTGCGGTGTCATAGCTGTGATTAAGATTAATTTTAAGATTAATTTTAGGCTTAAGCCTTTATTGGTCTCACACACAATGACACACAGTGACACACGGGAGAAATTTGACTTCTGCATTTGACCCATCCTTTTCAGGAGCAGTGAGCAGCCATCTTTTTCGGCGCCCGGGGGGCAGTACCGTGAAGGGTCTTGCCCAAGGACCCACACTGGTTAGCTCATTGCCCAGGGGGGATTTGAACCCACAACCCCCAGGGGGAAAGTCCATGACTTACCAGTTGAGCTAACCAGCCGGTGTGTGTGCTCTTTTTGTAATAAATGCACAAAACGCATATCTGGATCTCAGCGTATCTGTCACCATAGCCTCCTCTTTGCGCGTCACAAATCTGCGAGCCATAGGACCCAACCTCATATTCTCGGCGGCTAAAAGGTTTGAGTTTGGAAGCCGCAAGATTCTGCTTTACTTCCGTGTGACAAAACGAAACTGCGGCCGTGTCCCAGTTCCCAGAGCGCACAGCTCGGAGCGCGGCCCGAAGGGGGCTCAGACTGCAGTCAAGGAGATGCACACTTGCTCAGCCCCGACTGCAGTCCGCGGACCACTTAACGATTGCGGTCTTCGGACCGCGTGTTAACTGCGCATGGGACAAAAAAGAAGTGGGACAGCAGTCGTCGCACCGGTGTACTGTCGAAATGTGTGACGCACATGCCCTTCGGGCCACGCTCCGAGCCGCGCGCTCTGGGAATTGAGACACGGCTTCTAATGGCAAAGAAACATGTCTGCGGCGCCATTTGCCCACAAAAATAACAGCAAAAGACCGCGCGAAACAGTTCCCCTCCTAGTAGTAATTTATTTTCGATGTTGGTAAGGTTGTTTTAGGACCATATCTGTGATCTCTGTGTCTTTGTATTATTCTTTGTCAGTAATAACTCAGTATTCAAAATATTACTCAATTTTAATTACAAAAAGCGAAAATCGCAACTATTTATCGCAACTTTCACTTCCTCCCGCAACAAAATCGCAACAAAAACCTTAAAAGCACCGCAACTTTCATTGCAACTTTTTGCTTTTAGTGAAAGTAGGTTTGTCCACAACCCACAGATTAGCGCTTCAGTATGTGTTACAGACTTTGGATATTGTTGTTATGTCCTTGTCAGCACATCACCCACCTGTATGAATCTGATAATGTAATGGATTTTGGTTGGAAAGGCTATATATTCCTGGATTTCAGTTTCCTGGTAAAGGTAGGTTTTGACTATTCAAAAAATATAATTTTATGTTTTTGATTTGTTAATTGCCATGGTAACAGCCCAAATTTTCATAACTGGGATCTATGGATATCCATCCATTTTCTTCCTTTAAATGTTTATCCGGGGTTTATCCGGGGCCGGGTCATGGAGGCAGCAATCTGAGCTGGGAGGGCCAGACTTCCCTTTTCACGCACACTTCCTCCAGCTTGTCCTGGGTCTTCCTTGGGGCCTCCTCCCGGTGGACATGCCTGGAAAACCTCCCCAGGGAGGCATCCGAAACAGATGCCCAAGCCACTTCAACTGGCTCCACTCGACATGGAGGAGCACCGGCTCTACTCCAAGCTCCTTCTGTGTGACTGAGCTCCTCACCCTATTTCTAAGGGAGTGCCCAGCCACTCAGAGGAGGAAACTCATCTCAACCACTTGTATCTTCTCCTTTCGGTCATCACCCAATATGTTCATATGGCGGCACGGTGGCTGAGTGGGTAGCACTCATGCTTCACAGCAAGAAGGTTCCGGGTTCGATCCCCGGGTCGCCCAGACCTTTCTGTGTGTGTTCTGTGTGGAGTTTGCATGCATGGTCTGGGTTCGATCCCCGGGTCACCCGAGCCTTTCTTTGTGGAGTTTGCATGTTCTCCCCATGTCTGGGTGGGTTTCCTCCGGGCACTCCGGTTTCCCCCACCAACCCAAAACATGCACCATAGGTACCTCCAGCTTTGGTCCTGGCCAAGCCGAAGCAAGAAGATCATGGAGATGGTCCCCGGGCGCAGTAATGTGCTGCTCACTGCTCCTGATAACAGGATGGGTTAAATGCAGAACTGGAATTTCCCCACTGTGGGACTAATAAAGGCATAGCTTTCTTCTTTTCTTTCTATTTATTTGTAAATAAAGTTTGTCTAAGTCTAAGTAAATATAATAAAATAATCAAAACCCTTTAAAGCGCAAACCTAGTAGACTAGTAACAAAGCTAGTTTATAAAGCCTATATTTTTTCTAAATCATAAAGTATCCTTTCAACATGTAACACAGGGCTGGACTGCACAGCGGCCTTCTCTCCCAGTACGCCCTCCACTCAAAGTACCCTTGCCCTTGTTTTTTTTACACTTCGAGTCCATTACCTATTGATTTCCTCCTGTCAGGACCACTCAACAAGGTCAAGGGAACCTTTTGAAGTCGTCAGTCGTCTGTACACTTTTTCTCCCTCTCTCCCCCTTTCTTCTTCTCTCTCTCCCTCTGTCCTCTGCGGCCTCTCTTCTTGTTTGGCGCACTCTGCCCTTGTTTTCCTCCTTGTTAGTCATCTTTCCTACCTTCCAAAGTCCTTGTCTGGCTCCTCTCTGTCCTGTCGATCATGCATGCACTTCACGAGCCAGCTCTACCAGGACCAGTTCTTCCACTCTCTGGGGAAAGTGCAAAGGAGAAGAAAAGGGGAAAGAAGTGATGAGAAGGGCAATAGAATACAGTAGATTTACAAGAGGAGTGATGCTGGTGAAGTGAACGTGACATGAATACTGAAGATACAAAAAAGAAAAGGAAGAGCTGAAAAAAAATGGATTCTTGTGGGCTGTTCAATTATCCAAAAATGACATGCTGGAGCTGCACTCTGTATCTTAGGTTTGAAGCATCAGTATAAAGTGTACTTATACACTTGGATAGGTCATGTCTAGGTGCACTGTGTAACCTTTCTACTGTCATCTTTTTGTCTCCATGAGATGTTATTGCATTGCATAGAATGTTGCACAGTATTGCATTAAACTTGTATGTATCTTTTTCTTTAAGAAAATTTTGAAACCTACCCAAGCAATTTTTCATGGAGTTAGTTCCGGTTTGGATCTGACGAGGATTCTAACCATTGCATTATACGGCTCTGGAAGAAAGAGACCACTGCAAAATTATCAGTTTTTCTGATTTTACTACTTATAGGTATGTGTTTGGGCAAAAGGAACATTTTTGTTTGAGTCTATAAACTACTGACAACATTTCCCCCAAATTCTAAATAAAAATATTATCATTTAGAGCATTTATTTGCAGAAAATGACAAATGGTCAAAATAACAAAAAAGATACATGTTTTCAGACCTCAAACAATGCAAAGAAACAAGATCAAGTTCATTTTAAAACATCATAATACTAATGTTTACACTTAAGAAGAGTTTAGAAATCAATATTTGGCACAGTAACCCTTGTTTTTAATCACAGCCTTCAATGCGTCTTGGCATGCTCTCCACAAGTCTTTCACATTGTTCTTGGGTGACTTTATTCCACTCCTGGTGCAAGAACTGAAGTAGCTCAGCTTTGTGTTTTGTGTTGGAATTCAACAGACGCTGGAATGGAATGGCTGTAATACATGTAGAGATGCTGATTTCAGAAAAAAATGCAGTGGTCTCTTATTTTTTCCAGAGCTGTAGTTACTCCGAAAAAAGTTACTCTGATCCATCCACTGAATAAAGAAGTGGACTAATGGAGTGTGATGTCACCCACAGTGTTTGGCTCCAGTCAAATCATGAGGCTAACAGTTATAGCAGCGAATTTGGAGCCGATTTCCATTTTATACTGAAATCATGTAGAGCGGATTAATACGAACATTTTTAGCCTGACAGCGGCAGTTACAGAAACAGAGGCAACGTTTTCTGAATACCAAATGAATTGGAGTTGGAGTTGATGGAGCCTGAAACTTGCCCATGGTCACTTCCTATTTTGAACACAGCGACTGGAGGTTTAGCTATGCCCATTTATATATTTATATATTTGTATATACAGCCAATGCTCTGATCAATAGATAAAAAAAGATATGAGTTGAAAATGAAAATGAAAATAGGATGGCTGCCTGGAAATATGAGATCACTTTTACTGTGCTTTGCTTTATGACTACTGCACTAATCGTATTTTTGGGAAAGACACTTGGCCCACCTTGTGTGAATTGAATTAACTGGTGATAAAAACTATTGTTATTGATGATATATGTGTAGTTGCCAATGGCAGATTAAAAGTCCACCCAATATCACATTACATATTAAAACTTTTTCTACTGACCTCATTCCTCCTTTTACCGTAAATGCAACTAAACCGTTATTTCTTTATAGTGACATTTTCGGTTAAACTGGAATCCCATTTATTTCAGAGGAGAATTTGAGAAATATTTCTCCACTAAAATGTAATATAAAATAGGTCAATGATAGTAAGGCAGGATTATCTAAAAAAAAATATTCTAAATGTACAATATCATTTCAAATTAGCTGCAATAAATAGCAGAATAACAAAAGGAGAAATTCAATTTGTCAACTGGACAAAAGTTTATTTGGTCGAAAATAAACTTTTGTCCAGTTGATAAATTGAATTTCTCCTTTTGCCATGGATTCTACCTGAGGGATTCTACATACAAATAGCAGAATAGTTGTAATAGTATTGTATTGTTATGTACAGTATCTTATGAGTCATAGAAGTTATTTATTCAACTTTCTACAGCTCAAATCTTAACAAAATATTCCCCACAAATACAAAGGAAAACAATAAATATTGACCCCCATCTAAAATACGATATAAAATTGGTTGATTTGTGTAAAATGTTCATGTGTTCATGTGTTCAATGTTCATGTGCACCAACAAGTCAGCACTGAATCGATTCTCTGGGAGGCTTTAAAACGGTTTTGTAGTCCACATAGAAAGTGTTTGTTCACAATATTGGCAGCGCCATGTAAAATAATACAACCTGAATGATAATGGAGGCACCCATTGCAACTTCTTCAATAGGAGACCTGTTACCTTTTATATTTTTTTCATCTTGAAATTGCTTTATCTGGAGAAATCACCTTGGACTGTTACTCCATTTGTTTCCATTTGCGCTTCACAGCTGAACTTGATCTTTGGAGCCCATCCAGCGTTGCCTGCCTCACATTTTGGTAAACAACTTATACAGATATTGAAGTAAAAAGAACAAAAGGAATATTTGGCTAAAAAACTTCAAACTAAGGAAGTGAGTGATGACAGATTCTACAAAGATGGAAGGAATTACTTCAGTTTGCAAGACCCTTGACATTGTCCTGTTTAATATTTTGTTTTCATATTTGTGGAGGTGCAATCCAGGGCTGTAAACATTCATTCTCAAGTACATCCACTTCTCCCTCCCTTCTTTGCGAGCCTGTCCTTCATGCGACTTTAGAGCTCATTCTGAACACAGACACAGCTATGTAAATCCTGCCGGAGGTAAGTGATAATGAGCTGGAGACTGCCAGAATGATAGCAGCTCTGTTTCTGTCTCCAAAATGAAGACAGGCATTTAAGGTCTAGTTTCATGCAGAGGCGGTGGAGAGGAAAACAGCTTCTCAACTAAAGCGGATTTGGATATGTTTTGAATGTGCCACGATAAAATTTTTTTAAGTGCACTATACTGCTGAAGAAAATATTGGTGATAACTGAAAAATAACTGTACAAGTGCATAAGAAAAGTACCCATGGTAAATACTGACCCCAAAATAATTGTTGAAACTATGATTTATTGAAATCGATATCATAGACTTTATACAGCTCTGGAAAAAAATAAGTGACCACTGCATTTTGTTCTGAAATCAGCATCTCTACATGTATTACAGCCATTCCATTCCAGTGTCTGTTGAATTCCAACACAAACACAAAGCTGAGCTACTTCAGTTCTTGCACCAGGAGTGGAATACAGTAATCCCTTGTTTATCGCGGGGGTTAGGTTCCAGAAATAACCCGCAATAAGAGAAATCCACGAAGTAGGTCAACTTTATATTTTACAATTATTCTACATGTTTTAAGGCTGTAAATGCCTCACCACACACATTATATGCTTTTCTCAGACTGGAATTAACCTTTTCTCACATTTGTCTCTAGTTTAAACATTCATAGATTTTCAACAAAATGTATTAATAGTGACGCGTGGGGGAGACACGGCCCCGGAAGCCCCGCCGGACGCGCGAGGAGCACTGCCACGTCCCAGGACGCGACGCGCACCAACCCCTTGGAGAAGTGCGCAACACATGCACCCCTCATCGTGGACAAATCCGTCACAGAGCAGCGTGACCGGCGCGAGGCCACACGTACACCGGGGCTGCGAGCACGAGATAGAACCGCCGCGCCTGGACCGCGTCGTCTCAGCCCGAGCCACAAACCGAACATGCACAAACGAACGCAAGAGCCGCACGGAGTGATTTAATCCCGGTTTAGTCCAGGTCTAGACCTGGTCCAGTCCTGGTTTAGTCCAGGGCAAGGTTTAGACCTGGTTTAGACCAGGTTTAGACCTGGTTTAGACCTGGTCTATACCTGGTTTAGTCTACGTTTAGTCCTGGTCTAGTCTCTTAGCCAATCAGGACGCAGAACCCAATGTTACACTATAAAAAAAATGTTACACTATAAAAAAAATTTGAAAAAAAAAAAAAAAATCCGCAAAATAGCGAGGCCCTGAATAGTGAACCGCGATAGAGTGAGGGATTACTGTAATAATAACAATGTGAAAGACTTGTGGAGAGCATGCCAAGACGCATGAAACTGTGATTAAAAATAAGGGTTATTGCACCAAATATTGATTTCTGAACTCTTCTTAAGTGTAAACATTAGTATTTCAGGGCTCTCAAGTTTTGAGCGGGGTGGTGCATTTTTTTTGCCTGGAAGAATCCATGACTCATCGCTGTACCAGCGAGTGAGTCTGGTAACGCTTGGTCCAGAATGCGCTGCAGTTGCGCGTAGACAGACAGCTAAGTGAACCAATCAGAGATTGCGCCATCTTGATTCAAAACTGAGGAGGAACTTCCGCTGCCTAAGAGTGACTTTGCGGGCAAAGGCGGGGGCACTGACGTCACCATCTTTGAACGAATCAGAATCGCGGAGTCCGTTGTTAACAGGAGGAGCGAGGGTGGATGGAGGGTGTCCAAATGGTATCGCGCTGTATAGGAAATACAGAGAGATATCATTTGGCTGGCCAGGTAATAAGCATTTTTTTTCCGAGGAGCGGGGGGGAGGGGGCTTTTTTTCGCTGAAAACACGCGGTGCTAACTAACTAACTAACTAACTAACTAACCGATTTTCTGGGCACAGAAGCACTGCGCTTGAATTGCGTAACTAAATTTCAGCGTGAGAAATACCATGTGTGAGCGTGTGAACACGTCGAATTGCGTGTGTCACACTCTCAAAGCGTGAGACTTGAGAGCCCTTGTATTATGTTGTTTTAAAATGAATTTGATCTTGTTTCTTTGCAGTGTTTGAGTTCTGAAAACATGTATCTTTTTTGTTATTTTGACCATTTGTCATTTTCTGCAAATAAATGCTCTAAACAATACTATTTTTATTTGGAATTTTGGGGAAATGTTGCCAGTAGTTTATAGACTCAAACAAAAACGTTCCTTTTGCCCAAACACATACCTATAAGTAGTCAAATCAGAAAAACTGATAATTTTGCAGTGGTCTCTTATTTTTTTCCAGAGCTGTATGTTCTTTATACAGTCTATGGCTGATATAGTGTTTATCATGTCCTACTAACTTGCAGTTTCTATTAATTTAGCTTTATATACAGTATGTTAAAAAACAAAAAAAAACAAAAAAAACAACTGCTAACATTTGGAAACCTCAATTCATTATTTTGAAACAGGTTTATTGTTTAAATTAAATGGCCTGTTGCCTCTGTGAGTTTTGCTGACCTTTTCCTCTTCAGGTCTTGCAAGAAGTTGACATATTGTGTTCAGTTAATTAGAATGCGTTGGTTTTATTTCTTCTCAATTGGGAGAAAAATATGTTTTAAAAAGTCAAGCACAGTTTCTGAGTTTCACCAAAGTTGTGTCCCTTGAAATACTGACTCATCGTAAATATTGCAGTGCTATGGTGTCATGAAAAATGTATTTAAAAGCGAAGTGCGTCTTGACCCGCCCAATGTTTATCCTTTTGGCAATTCTCCTCCTTCCACTTTCCAAATAGTAGAATCTTATGGGAGTAACTCTGATGTTTTAGCATAAAAAGACACATTTAGACGTCCCGCTGAGAAGAAAAACTGAAAAGCAACTTCTAGCAATGCTGCAATAGTCGGCCAATTCCGAACTTTGCATCATGAAATTCCTTTGTTTGGTTTCGCTTTACCCCACACAATCCTCCTTTGAAATGCAGCAAAGGCTTTGAGCTCCTTTCCCTGGACTCTAATGAAAGAGATAGCCCAGGGTAGAACAAGCTTTAGACAGTCAGAAGCCTCTGCTGTCCAGGTAAACAAAGGCTTTGTGCTCAGACAGTACAGATCGCGTAGCACCCCACCTTCCTCCCGGATTACATTACATCTCGTCTGGTGGTTTTG
Source organism: Paratrypauchen microcephalus (assembly GCA_036785185.1). Taxonomy (NCBI): domain Eukaryota; kingdom Metazoa; phylum Chordata; class Actinopteri; order Gobiiformes; family Gobiidae; genus Paratrypauchen; species Paratrypauchen microcephalus. Next base: position 1,965,626 of record JAVJIX010000035.1, read on the forward strand.
TTATGCCAGGCCCTCCCCACTTGCAACACATAATCGGAGTGGCTTGAAAGAGCTCATAAATCAGTCTACCACAATGTTGTAGGAAAAGGGAAAGCGCGCCCTTGGCATTTGACGTGGCGCCGTGCCAGTTAGTGCCAGTTACTTCTTTGTTTCTTTGGTGGATATGTTTTCGAATGGGCGGCTTCCTGCTATTTGGCCTGTCAAGACTACAGTATTTCAAGTGTGATACATTGCATAATTTATACGACACAATAGTACTGAGGCAGGATTATCTGAGAAAAACTATTCTAAATGTACAATATTACACCAAAAATATGAGCTGCAATAAATAAATGCCACAGTGAATCGCTTATTTTGAGTATATTATGAATTATTTATTTGACCCTTTACAACTCAAGTTCAGAAAAATAAGTTTTCTACAAGCACAAAGGAAAAGTACACATGATAATTATTGTTCCAACTATGACTTATTAAAGGCACACTTTGTAACTTTTCCTGTGGAGAGCCCACTACCTGCTTGTCTCCATGGAAATGTTATTGTTTTCTCTGGAATGTTCCACGGTATGACATTAAACATAATCCCATCTAGCATTTATTCATTATGTGTGTTTCTGTTGTGCAAAAATACAATAATTAATTCTAGACAAACCAATAACATTTCCATGGAGACAAGCAAGGAGACCACCACCACAAAAGTTACACAGTGCACCTTTAAACAATAAGTTGATATAGTATTTATTGTGACCTATTTACCAACCTGAAGTTTCTATTTTTTTTTATTTTTTTTTTACACCTAACAAAGTCTCAAAGTCTGAACCATTACAAATATATGGCAAAAGGAGAATTTCAATTTGTCAACTGGACAAAAGTTTATTACCTTTCACAGCTCATCCAACCTGCTTCTTCAGTTTCTTACCAGTCCAAAGATTAAGATTAAGATTAAGATTAAGCTTGGGCTTTTAGCCTTTATTGGTCTCACACACAATGACACACAGTGACACACGGGAGAAATTTGACTTCTGCATTTGACCCATCCTTTTTCAGGAGCAGTGAGCAGCCATCTTTTTCGGCGCCCGGGGGGCAGTACCGTGAAGGGTCTTGCCCAAGGACCCACACTGGTTAGCTCATTGCCCAGGGGGGGTTTGAACCTACAACCTCCAGGGGGAAAGTCCATGACTTACCAGTTGAGCTAACCAGCCGGTCAAGCCTACAAGCCAAGATGGTTGGCTTGTAGTTGTTCTTAAAGGAAAAGTAACGTTATTTTACAATCTGAGCCTTCTTTCGGTAATAAAACAAGTCGTTTGACTCACCCATATCACGTTCGTGTCATTTGGAGCTGTTTGAAGAAAGTTATGTTGTGGCGTTTCTGTTAGCATTTGTTAGCATTTGTATTCGGGGCATTACTTTGCGGTCTCCAAATAACACAAACTTTAGCACTTTTCAAATCATAGAAGCCCGATGTCTTAATGAAAAATTTCGTTTGAAGCAAAAGTGGCCTGTAATCCGAGATTTATCCATAGTTTTCAGCTTTGCGTTTCCTGTTTGGGTCCCGGGAGCAGTCCGCGCATGCGCACTGGCGTCCTCATCTACTCGAAACTATGGCTAAATCTCGGATTACAGGCCACTTTTGCTTCAAACGAAATTTTTCATTAAGACATCGGGCTTCTATGATTTGAAAAGTGCTAAAGTTTGTGTTATTTGGAGACCGCAAAGTAATGCCCCGAGCAAATGATACAGCACCATGTTAACAGATACGGGATCATTACTAGAACAGAACGGCTCAACATAAGTTCTGCGATACTGCTTCAATTGACAGAAAAATGCTATGGGTGAGTAAAACTACTTGTTTTATTACCGAAAGAAGGCTCAGATTGTAAAATAACGTTACTTTGCCTTTAGGATGTGTGTAGAATCCCTCAGTCGTCTAGGTAGAATGCATGGCAAAAGGAGAAATTAAATTCAAAAGTTTACTGAAAAACTGAAGAAGCAGCTTGGATGAGCTGCGAAACGTATTCAACCAAATAAACTTTTGTCCAGTTGACAAATTGAATTTCTCCTTTTGCCATGGATTCTACTTGGACGACTCAGGAATTCTACGCACATTACAAATATAGCACAAATAATTAAGGATAGTAGACGGTAGACACTGACCGTCACACATTATAATGCAAATGGATTTTGTGCTAAGAATGTGTGACTAATTATACAATACATAGTGTGGATGCTTAGGATTTCAAGACAGCGTGGTAAATTTCGATCTTCATTCCAGTGGTATTTAGCGTTCAGTGTAGAAGCACGCTGTTTAAAAGATGTGAGTTTTTTCTTGTAAGTGTTATGACGTTTTTCTCACTCAAGTGTGTTAGCAACTTGGCATGTGAGCTGTTTTTCAGTCGGTGTGATCAGAAGCAGAGTCCTTGGGCAGGCTCACAGTCCTCTTTGTGGAAGTGTTATGTCGTGTTATATACTGTAGTTTTTCTAAGCTTGACTTTCAGGATATTGTACCTAGCTGAATATTACCATTTATAATCTCTATAGCCAAATAACATGCTTCAAAATTTGTTTATGGCTTTATTAGTGTCACAGCATTCAGCTAACTACTAAGCCTCTCTTTTTATATTGACTGTAGACTTTTTTGCCCTACTGTATGACATTATATCTGCAATTAATTACCATACTTTTCGTACTGTAGAGCACACCTGACTATAAGCCGCACCAACCAAATAAAACAAAAATTAAGATTTGTACATATATAAGCCGCACCTGACTATAAGCCGCAGGTGTCCACATTGTAACTTGAGATATTTACACAGAAAGATGGTACACAAAAGGTTTTTTTTATTTTAATTAACGTAAATACCGGTACATTCGAACAGCACCTACGGCAGAAACACGGCAGAAACACAACGGCAGAAACACGGCAGTAACACGGCAGAAACACGACTGAAACACGGCAGAAACACGCAGTAAAACAACTGTAAAATGGCCAGCCTGTAGCCTCATGCCAACACAGAACCGCGCAGAATAAAATACCAAAACTGTGGGCTACACACACAAAGCACATCAGGTAACAGCGGCAGACGTCATCCCCATGCATTAAACAACTGCATTAAAATCATGGAAATCAATGCTCAACCCAGCCATAATTAAAAACAAAAAGTGTCTTACTTTCATGCGAAGTGCGATCTACAACCCGCGAGTCCGCAACCCGATCGATAACGTCATCTGTGTCCAGGTTCCACACATTTTTCGTCCCCCGACAGCAGTGCTCTCTTCAATTTTTCCCTCTTTTTATCCTCTCCCCCCTTGTGTCGTTTACTGTCTCCTCTTCGATTCATTTTACTAAACTATAATGCTAAGTATCCGACCGTCCGTTTATCTCCTCTTATACTTTGACTAACTTGACCACACTTCCACAATCTTCACCGTTCTATTAACTTTCATGAGAAACGCAACTAGTGGTTAATTCTCCGGCCGTGGGAATTTCCCTTAAGGCAGTGCTTTACTTAAGTTGTCGCAAACAAATACAAAATACAGATATATTTGTTTTATTTCAAACTGTGCACATTTTTAACATCGTAGGAAGAAATATCCCGGCAAAATAAAATAATGTAATACCTTAAACACATCATCACGGTGCTACCGTCACTGTAATATATATGTAGTTGTAAGTAGTATAAATACCGAACGGGTCCTTTCAATTAAAGCAATAGAATGGAAAACGCTGATACGTGCAGTGGAGCTAGGTTTACCCGCTACATTCGCTGTCTTGATAAAGAATTAATCCATACATAAACTGCACCTGATTATAAGCCGCAGGGTCCGAAGTTTGAGAAATAAAGTAGCAGCTTATAGTCCGAAAGGTACGGTACATCTATTGATACATTAAAGGGATATGCCACACTCAGGTCAAATTTGGGCATCTCCCCACAGTCCAGAGACTGGCAACAGGGGAATTCCCTTCCTGGTGCGTAACAGGGATTCCCCTGGCAGCGTGCTGCGTGCTTCGGCTATGTTTTTCCGCACTGAAAAATAGTTCCCACCCAAAATGACCAAGGCAAGCTCTCCGTGTTGATTTGTACATTTATTTGCACTCGATATGAATGCGCACTACACACAAAGTAATTGGGAAACGCATCGAGCAAATTAATTCCTTTTGGCCGAAATCTTTCTCTGGCGCCGTTAGACTCCAGTCTAACGCGGAGGAGCAACAGATACTGCGGCGGTCAGTGGTGACAGACTCGGACAATGGCTGGGTGAGCAGGAAAACGCTTTCCACCACGTATTTTAGTCTCTGGACTGTGGGGAGATGCCCAAATTTGACCTGGGGGTGGCATATCCCTTTAAAGTGTCCATATCAGGCTATTTTCTGATCACTGTTGTAATGTTGTTTCCTCATCATAAACATACCTAGAGCTGTGTTTTGTTTCATTCACAAACCCTGCGTATTTAGGCTTATTTCTTCTATGAGAGTGAAAACACGCTGTTCCACCTTGTGATGTCATGTGGTAATACAGGAAGTGCTCTATTGTGTTTTTAAACTTCATACACCTGTGATAGATTCATTTGGATAATGTCAACCTTACGCTAGGGCCCGCTACCTGCTTGTCTCCATGGAGATGTTATTGCTTTCTCTGGAATGTTCCACGGTATGACATTAAACATATCCATCTAGCATGTATTCATTATGTGTGTTTCTGTTGCGCACAAATGCAGTAATTCATTCTAGACAAACCAATAACATTTCCATGGAGATAAGAAAGGAGACCACCACCACAAAAGTCCTATATTACATTAGGCGATGTTAGAATGTTATTACCTCATCAAAAACCTGGAATTGTGTTTTGTTTCAATCACACTTTAGTTCAGTAGAGATTGGCAACTCCAGGGCTGAAATTATCCAAAGAATTTTAGCGAAGGTGAGTAGAGTTTAAAAACACATTGGAGCACTTGCTGTATTACCACGTGAAGTCACAAGGTAGAGCAGTGTTTTCTGTTTTCTGTGTGTAAAACATGTGTAAATAGTATGTTTTTGACGAGGAAACAACAGATCAGAAAATAGCGTAATGTGAGGTCTTTACAAGTTCATTATGTGACTTTTTCTTGTCAGTCTTTGTCACCTGCTTGTCTCCATGGAGTTGTCATTGCTTTTTCAAGTATGTTCCACAGTACAGCTTTTAAATTATTTACCTCCATGCCCAAGTCAGGTCTGTGGAGAGTCGAGTCCACTCACAGTAAGAATACAGCTCTGGAAGAAAATAAGAGACCACTGCAAAATTATCATTTTTTTTCAGGTTTTACTACTTATAGGTATGTGTTTGGGCAAAAGGAACATTTTTGTTTGAGTCTATAAACTACTGACAACATTTCCCCCAAATTCCAAATAAAAATATTATCGTTTAGAGCATGTATTTGCAGAAAATGACAAATGGTCAAAATAACAAACAAGATACATGTTTTCAGACCACAAACAATGCAAAGAAACAAGATCAAATTCATTTTAAAACAACATAACACTAATTTTTACACTGAGTTCAGAAATCAATATTTGGTGCAATAACCCTTATTTTTAATCACAGCTTTCATGCGTCTTGGCATGCTCTCCACAAGTCTTTCACATTGTTCTTGGGTGACTTTATTCCACTCCTGGTGCAAGAACTGAAGTAGCTCAGCTTTGTGTTTGTGTTGGAATTCAACAGACGCTGGAATGGAATGGCTGTAATACATGTAGAGATGCTGATTTCAGAAAAAAAAAAAAAAAAATCAGTGGTCTCTTATTTTTTTCCAGAGCTGTATGTGATTTTAAGGTATTTCTGAGCAAAACAAAGCACCAGCAACAAAATGCACTATTTGCATCTGCACCTTCTTCAGCACATAGTTTCAACAGCTAGAAACAAACAGCTTCTACAAGGACTTTTGAATGTCTCTCCAACAGGCATTGTAACGTAAACTTCACAGCAGAGGGGTAAACCTGGGTCATTCCTTTTTTTCCTCCACTTGCATGCACCTGTAAACTTGTTTTTCTACACCAGCTGGAGAATATCAGTGCATCTGATTTTTAAGCAGGGTTTACTTTGAAGAGAAAGTGTTGGGGCTTCTGCACTGGACAGCCTTCCTCACAGTCACTCCTTTTGAGGCCCGTCCTGTGAGATAAGACCACGCGAACCTGCTCCATGATCAATTGTTCCATCCATACAAGAGCACGCTTCTTTGTCTCTGTCATTAGCCTGTTTTCTTCGCTATCAGCAGCTGGGAGTCTGGGATCTTAGTTGTTTCATGTAGTAGCAGAGATAAGGCCAGGAGAACATAAGGGACTGAATAATTGAATGTTTTGTGGAATACACTGGCGATTTAACTGTTTGGACAAGCTCAAAGGCTACTGGGTGAGGCGTGCAGTCTATTCTTTCATCCATCCAGGCTGCTCTGTTCCCAAAACAGGACCATTACACAAAACAGACTTTGTCCAAATTGAAAGCAAGATAAAAGAGGACCACAGTGACCACTATTCACAAATTCTATGGTGAATGTTGCTGTACGATCACATAAATCATAGCGAATAGAAAATGTTGTACAGCCAAAATGTTAAAACTCGTATTTAGATTTTTTACCATAATGAGGAAATATTGTCCACTTACCTTTTTCTTGTTTTGTACTTTACGAGGTACACACATTTTCAAAACAAGATTAATAAAAGGCACAGTATTTTAGTCATTTCTGACCATTAAGAGGAAATATTGTCCACTTTTTTTTTTTTTTTCCTTATTTGTACTTTTTGAAGTACTCAAATCAGCAATAATGCTTTTACTACGCTATACTGTTATACTGTGAATACTTGAGCCATAAACTAGAAATTTATGTTGGAGCATCTGCCACCTGCTTGTCTCCATGGAGATGTTACTGATTTGCCTGGAATGTTCCATGGTACAATAGTAAACATTTCCATCTAGCATTTATTCATTACGGGTTTTTCTTTTGCTTTAAAACACAATAATTCATGTAACCAGCTTGTCTTGTTATAGCTAGGTTTAGGCGGCATCCCATTTCTCTGTCTTACCCCTTCGTCTTACCCCTACCCCTTGGTTTTGTGCGTTCATGTGAGGGCAAGGGGTGTCCCGATTCTAATATTGATCAAGGGCTAGAGCCACGACCGAGGGCCACATACCTCTTGAAACGAAGTAAGCTCTCAACCAGACTTGAAACGAAGGGGTACGCCTACAAACTCAGGCAGGTTTTGGGATCAGGATGGCAGCGTCACATCAACCAGCCAAGGAGTCTCATAAATGTATTTTCAGCAGATGTAATTATCGATTAACAGTTTAGCAAGTTTACACTTATGATGCTTATGTTCTACGTTACTTTTAGTGAACTGTTGTTGCGGTTTTAATTGTAGTGATGTCTGTTTAGCCGACATTATCGTTTTCATCGAACTTTCATGTATAAACAAGCTAGTTTTTTTGTCGAGCTGAGGCACCCGATAATTGTTGACATTTGTTTATGTTTGTTTGCGTCAGTTGTTGTCGCCTCTGTAGACGTAGCAGCCAGGTAGAGGCAAGGGATGATGACGCAAACGGTAGTCGAGTGGTACCCTGAGACCTCTCAGCTCGTTATCGAGACGTAGATAAAGGGGTAGGGAAAGGGGTAAGACAGAGTAATGGGACGCAGCCTTAATCTATACTGTGGAACGTTCAAACAAATCAATAACATTTCCATGAAGACAAGAAGATGGTGGATCCTTCTCTAGAAATGTTTCACAGTGCACCTTTAATATTTAACATAAACCCATAACCTTTGTGGAGTCTCCGAATCCATAAGGACACCAGAGATATAGAGAAACATCTATTAGCATGAAAAGAATGAAATTGGACTCAACTGTAAATTGAAATCACATGTTTACAGTGATTTATTGGTAATAATATAAAAGAAAAACATTTAAAAAGAAGGCCAGTTAATCATAGTTTTACTTTTATAATTCTTCCTCACAAAAGACCCTTTTATGTCTCTGTAAAACCTGAGAAAATGTTTTAAAGTAATATGTGGCATAAAACTGAGCATAAAAGAGATTCAAGGACAAAGCATACCATCAAAAACTACCTCCACGCTCCTTACACGCTGCTATGCTCCAAAACACAGCGTCGTTATTGACAAAAGATTCCTCTCTTTGATGCATCTCAAGGATAATTCTATCATAAAACGTGACATATTGCAGCGGAAAGTGCTGGCGTTGTCTTTGGTCTAACACTTTATACTTTTTTTTTCTCTCATCTCTCCACAGCCAAGGTCAAGCCCAAATGTGCCCCCACGTTCTTTGCTTGCTCCACGGGCGGACACTGCATCATCGGACGTTTCCGCTGTAACGGCTTCAGCGACTGTCCGGATGGCAGCGATGAGGAGAACTGCAGTAAGTCTCTGACATGACGTCCTGTATCTGAGGCCAGGGGCTGCTCTGTAATCTACTGTCCCACTGGGGTCACTGTTTACACTGCAGACATTCACCTCATACTCACAGATATGTGCAATGCTCCAGTTTAGAGTAGGCTATACATCTATTGGCTGTCTCTGGGATTAAAAATGCCTTTGTTCTAATATTGTATTGTATCTAATTTATTTATATTTTGTCAAAATACAGCTCTGGAAAAAAAAAAAAAGAAACCACTGCACTTTTTTCTGAAATCACCATCTCTACATGTATTACAGCCATTCCATTCCAGCGTCTGTTGAATTCCAACACAAACACAAAGCTGAGCTACTTCAGTCTTGCACCAGGAGTGGAATAAAGTCACCCAAGAACAATGTGAAAGACTTGTGGAGAGCATGCCGAGACGCATGAAAGCTGTGATTAAAAATAAGGGTTATTGCGCCAAATATTGATTTCTGAACTCAAAAGTGTAAACATTAGTATTATGTTGTTTTAAAATGAATTTGATCTTGTTTCTTTGCATTGTTTGAGTTCTGAAAACATGTATCTTTTTTGTTATTTTGACCATTCGTCATTTTCTGCAAAATCCCAGGTCGCCCAGGCCTTTCCGTGTGTGTTCTGTATGGAGTTTGCATGCATGGTCTGGGTTCAATCCCCGGATCGCCCGGGCCTTTCTGTGTGGAGTTTGCATGTTCTCCCCGTGTCTGGATGGGTTTCCTCCGGGCACTCCGGTTTCCCCCCATTAACCCAAAACATGCTCCAGGTAAAATCCTCCAGCTTAGGAGCTGACCAAGCCGAGCAATAAGATCGTGGAGATGGGTCCCCGGGCGCCTGAAAGACGAGCTGCCCACTGCTCCTGAAGGATGAGTCAAATGCAGAGAAATAGTTTCCCTACGGGGATGAATAAAGCGTGTCTTCTTCTTCTTCTAATCGATAATATTTTTCTTTAGAATTTGGGGGAAATGTTGTTAGTAGTTTATAGACTCAAACAAAAATATTACTTTTGCCCAAACACATACCTATAAGTAGTAAAATCAGAAAAACTGATAATTTTGCTGTAGTCTCTTATTTTTTTTCCAGAGCTGTATGTGTGGCCAAAAGATGTGAGGGCAGACCGGGTGTAGGCCTATCATGATTCTGAAGCATATTGCTGCAGAGATATACTGTGATAAATTATATAATATGACATTGAAACGACTTTAAGCCACTGACACAATAACAATAATGCAAGATAATCCCAGTAAACCTTTAAAGGTCCCATGGCATGGAATTTTCACTTTCTGAGGTTTTTGAACATTAATGTGAGCTCCCCCACCCTGTTTAGCCCCCCCCATGGTTAAAAGTTGCGAAATGTCTAAACTGAGCATTTGCGGTCCTTTTCTGCGTTACGCAAAACCAGTGTTGAAACGGGCGAGTTTGGACAAGGCACCTTTTTGACGTCAGATCGGCAAATGCAGCTCCAGCCCCTCCCTCTGTCTCCGCTCAGCGTCCCTGTATATCCCGCCCATAGAGTTTGGACTGCGAATGCGCTAGGCAATGCGAAATGCTTTTTTTTTTATTTGCCTGGAGGCACGTCCGAGTGTTTCTAGGCTCGGAAGTCCTTTATCTGAGCCTCTGGACCTTTGAACAGCAGTGGTTTAATTTTATTTTATGTGGAAATGTGTTTATTTTTCAATGGAACACTTCAACTCTCTCCCCCCCCGTGCAAAAACAAGGAAATGGATCAGAGAGCGCACAGAGCAGACAGCGGAGCGTTTAGCCACGCCCCCACCTTCTACTATTGGCCAGCTTTTTCCTCCTCATTTGCATTCAAGCAACAACGCCCATTATGACCTGTTCTGAGTGAGAAAAATTACTCTTTCTCAGCTTATCTCTGTTTCTCATGCACTGAGTGTTGATTTTGAAGAAGGATTCATTTACAGTATTAGGGAACCATTAAGGAGCCATATAAAAGCATCAAGAAGTACCATGTCATGGGACCTTTAAATAGGAAATATCATTAAAAAAAATCATATTGAACAATAAGTTGATAAAGTATTGACAGGCCTACCTGGGTGCACTGAGTTGCTGGTCAGTGTACACAGACATTAGGAGTGAGGTGGGTGTCTTGCCCAAGGACACAACAACAGTATTCATCTGTGGGAGCGGGATTCGAACCGCCAACTTTCAGATCAGTGTACAAAGGCTCTTACCAACTGAATTACTTCCGATCATTGAAAAGGGCCTAAACTTCACTCTCATTGTACACTTCAGTTACAGTTACATGGTTAGTTGTGACAGTTATGGCACACAGTGTAAAAAAAAAGTTGCCAAATTGCTGCCAAGGGACAAATATCATTGGACATTATTGTTTACAGCTATTATGTAAAGATGCTTGTTCTCAAAGACCGGCAAATAAATAAATAACATTTTTATTACTCATTTGTAGTCAGAAACAATACACTTATAACAGTCTTCTATACCTTGACCTATATTTCCAGAAAAAAGGTTGTGTTTAAAGTTTGGATGAGTTTAAGAAAAAAGTGTATATGTGAAGCCTGCCCCTTAGATGATTAGGTTAGTGTGAGAGCTTATACTTCTGTTGTTGTGGCTTTCCCTGCTGTAAACGCTAAGATCACTGCACTTCATAATGTGTGATAGCTTGTCCTGGTGTTACCTTGTCATTGTTGAGCCCATGGCTTTGAGCCAGTCACTTTTCTCTGTCAAACGCTCTACCCTCCCCTTCAGGGCTCTGTGTTCACAAATCTAATCTGTCCATTTTGAAAGAGGCTTAACTGTACACCCACAGCACTGTATAATAGCCCAGGGTGTCTCTAGAGAATTTCCATCAATGCTATAGCAAATACAAAGCTCAGGTATTCAAGTATTGGAATTTGAGTAAAATGTATGATCATATCCTGAGTATAAGATAACAAGTATTATGCATTTTACTGTAGAAAAGGTCAACCAAGGATGGGAGTTGAAAAATCTGCTATACTGTGTACATGGCATTAGCTGCAAGCTTTGTTGTATAAGTATGTCTGATTGCATTGTCCCTGCTAAATACATAAATTATTAGGGCTGACAGTTAATTAGATGAATTAATTACACTGCAAAATTAACACAGTTAATTATGAGTGGCAATTCAATGCGCACATTTTAAATTTGGCATGCGGCGAGCAAATCGCTGCCAGGGCCTTTGAACGACAAGTTTATTTATAAAAAGAACGAAGACGGAACTATCAACAAGAACGCGGTGATTTGTAGCTTTTGTCAAAAATAATTTTCCGATCACCAAAGCTGCTCCAGCCTGACGGATCATTTGAACGACAAACACGTCCGGACAAGTACCATCGTTACCGGTGGTAGTGCGCACTTCAACAAACCACCAAACCACGCTCGCAGAATTTGGGAAACGAATGAGCAAAGTGACCACTTGAAAACTGACAAACTCAATCGCAAATTGGGTTCGTTCGTTTGCTCGATCGCTCACTCACTCACTCACAATCTCTCTCTCTACTGTATCTCTCTCTCTCAATCTCTCTCACACACTCTTAAAATGTGATTAATTAGATTAATTCATTACAAATCTTTTTTTTTTTAATCGCCTGACAACACTAAAATATAAATAAACATTTTGAGCTTTGGAGATGTAAACAGACAGAATAAAGAGTTACTCAAACATGTGCAAATGAAGATATTATAACATGGCTTAAAGCTCACAAGAATTTTATGAAATATAGGACCGTTTGGTTTGTGTAGTAAGACAAATAATCCAGGCTAAACAAAACCATTTTCTCTGACACCAATTGTTCATTACTGGTTGTAATAAATATAGCAAATAAATAGCACACTGACTGTTCATATTTATATATTAATATTCATATACTAGTATAATACACTTTCAAACAGAACTTGTCAGAACCTTGTGTTTTTGCTCTTCAGCAGGAAACCCTCTGGTGTGCACAGAAGCTCGCTTCAAATGCCGTAATGGCCGCTGTGTGGACCGCAGCTTCCTGTGTAACGGTCAGGACAACTGTCAGGACAACAGCGACGAGGAGCTCTGCCTCACCACTGCAGGTAACACACACTCTAACATCTGACGCAGGGGGGTATGGGAGGGTGAACAGAAACTGCACATCGTGATTTCCTTCACAGTCACAATTATGGTGTGATCACATTTCATGGACACTTGTCTTTAAGATTTAACTAAATGCTAAACTGTTGCTTTCTCTGATAATCACGTCACTGTGATTGGTGCACTCCACTTAGACTGACAGAGGATGACTAAATGGAGATGTGTTTGTGCTTGAGCATGGAGCTGCATGAAAAAAGCATGGAATCAATAATCACCAAAAACAGATTGTGGGATCAGATAAAGGTTTTATGTGACTATTCTCATTTTGCCCAGCCTTAGTAACACATGTACTGGAAGGGGGAGGTACCCACAATGCCACTACGGCATGCTTTGATAAAGGTTTTGGAGGATTACATTTATAGATTGAGGGTAGGCTTTAGCCTGGGAATTCCCAGGCCGCTTCCGTTCGTTTCGAACTGGAAGGCGGCCTGGAAACTCGTCCAAGCGAGAGTCCCAGATTTAGGGCCCCAATCAGAGAGCGGGGGAGGTGTGGCAAGACGGTGACGCGTACTACATGACAAACGGAAGCTTGTAGTTTGAACTGACAACTGACATGATTGGCTGTGGACTTACGTATACGCTCAATGATAGACATTCATAACGCCCAATAAACGGCCGTTGGCAATCGCTAACCACACCTCCGCTACGGGATTTTTCGAAGCGAGTTTCCAGACCCATATCTCACTTGTGATATGGTCAGGTGTTAACCAGACTAGGTAGGCTTGTCACAATAACAAATTTTGAAGTGTGATATATTGCTGTAGTAAATATATATAATAACAAAGCAGAATTATCCCCCAAAAAGTATTCTACTAATGTAAAGTAGTGTAAATGTACAAATTACACTTAAGGAGTCAGTTTGCAGCTATAATGAGTCATAGAAGTTCATAAATAGAACAGAAAAATAACCAAAACTTTACCCACTAGTGTGAAAGTACCCATGATAATTAATGACGTGAATGATAACACAGCGCATTAGGACGTTACAAAGGGCACTGTGAATCTTAAACAAAATATATTACATCTATGCCACAGCATTTTGTATGTGTTTGTCTGTTTTGTATTTACTCCCATGACTGTTGTCTATTCATATGCAAAAATAGTCTTTAGTTTGCTCTCTTGCAGCCTTGACGCCAACGTAATATAAAACATAAATAAAAAGTACTTTCCACACCGTAAGCTCAGAAACCAAATTTAAATAACTTTTTTTTTTTTACTGCAAGCCCAAAGCCAGAAAAGCCATTCAGTACCCAATCTTATGTCTCATACTTCTTCACTTTTATACTACTCCCCACCACCCCGTCTCTAACTACACATTTCCAGGGACATTTTATTTAAAAGTGAACAATACTTGTCTAATACCCAGGAGAGGTCATTTGGCAGAGAATGTGCTGACGCAGGATACATCCATCCATAACAAGATAAATGAGCTCATCTGGTTTTGTTTGGTAACACACACAACATTTATAAGAAGACAAAATGTACGGCTTCTATTCTGCAAGGCCCTGTCTCAGTGCCCAGTGCTTCTGAGGCAATTCTCCAAACGCTTGGTATTTGATGAAAAATCTATCCTGATAATACAACCCCTTGCCAAAGTTAATATCAAAAGAGAATTCATCAGATCTTAATTAACTCAGGTAATGAATCATGCGTTCACTTGAGATTTATTCTTTTAAAAGAGGACTCTTGTGTAATTTCCTAATTTGCCCATCTTAGACCTTTCTGAACTTTCTTTTGTTAAAATATTCTTGTTAATGATTGAATACAATGCTTTGGTTGGAGGAATTTTGATTCTAGTCTTATCTTAAAGGACACAAATGGACTTTTTGGAGCTATATACTCACTTGTTTTAATTGGTCCATTAATCTAAAGTTGTCTTCTCTGAGTATTCAAAAATGAGTTTTGCATCACAAGTAAAAATATACTTATCCTGCACAATTTTTAATTCCATAAATCATCTCTGGACTGGTTCTGTGGTTAAAACACATTCATGGGGTCTAAGGACTTAAGTTGTTTATTTTCCCATTGTTAATTCCCTTTGCTAACAACAGAGGAAGTGTGCCTCATTGAAAACAGAAGAAGTTCACTAAGTTTCTTTTCCCAAATGCAGACATTATTTAACTTATCCCAAGGTAACCAAAAGCATGTTTAAAATGGGATTAAAGCCACAAAAAGGCAGAATATTCACACATTTGATTTTTTTTTTTTCTTTAAAGGTCCCATGGCATGAAATTTTCACTTTCTGAGGTTTTTGACTGTTAATATGAGCTCCCCTACCCTGTTTAGCCCCCCCCCCCCCCCCATGGTTAAAAGTTGCGAAATGTCTAAACTGAGCATTTGCGATCCTTTTCTGCGCTACAAAAAATCGGAGCTCAAACGGGCGATTTTGAATAAGGCACCTTGTTGACGTCAGATCGAAAAAAAGAAATGCAAATGCAGTTCCACCCCCGTCTGTCTGTACTCAGCGTCTCTGTAAATCACGCCCAGAGAGTTTGGACTGCCAATACGCTAGGCAATGCGAAATGCGTTTTTTTATTTGCCTGGAGGCACGTCCGAGTGTTTCTAGGCTCGGAAGTCCTTTATCTGAGCCTCTCGACCTTTGAACAGCAGTGGTTTAATTTTATTTTCTGTGGAAATGTGTTTATTTTTCAATGGAACGCTTCAAATCTCTCCCCCGTGCAAAAACAAGGAAATGGATCAGCTGAGCGCTCAGAGCCGAGAGCGGAGAGTTTGGCCATGCCCCCACCCTCTACTATAAGCCAGCTCTTTTCTCCTCATTTGCATTCAAGCAACAACGCCCAGAATAAAGTGATTGAGAGAGATATTTATGACTCTTTCTCATCTTATCTCTGTTTCTCATGCACTGAGTGTTGATTTTGAAGAAGGATTCATTTACAGTATTAGGGAACCATTAAGGAGCCATATAAAAGCATCAAGAAGTACCATGTCATGGGATCTTTAAAAACTGCTGCTAAGAACTTACTACTGTTGCACATTTATTTTTTATCTTTATTGCACATATTGATGCACACTGCACCTTTCTGGACATCTGTAAATAGGTATTGATTCTTTGCACTGCTCTTAGATTTTTGTTCATAGATAGTTTTTGTATTGTCTTGTGTTGTATTTTGTATACTGTTTTTTTTTTGGTTTTGTTTTTTTTGCACTGCTTGGCCAGGGAGAAACGGAATTTTGATTCACTGTATGTCAAACACATATGGCAGAATTGACAATAAAGTTGACTCTGACTTTGATTTTGATTTTGTATATGACATTTTAAGGGTACATCTAGTACTAATGCTTCTTTTTATATTATCAATTACATAATACCTTTCAAAGAGTTTATATTTTGGTACTTTATTGGTTGATTCGGCTGTTGTGTTTTTAATGAAAATTGAATCGCTCAGTTGGTACCATTTAAATTTCAGATACATGCAGTGTCTTGGTGGCAGTATTTTTCTTAGATTTTTGCATGCGCCATCATCGTTGACTACGTTGCTACCTCTATGGTTTCTTTTCCTTGTCCTCCTGAAAATTAAACTTTTACACAGTTGTATAAAAACAGTGGCTATTTCTGTGATCAATCAATCAATCAATCAAACATTTATAAGGCGCTTTTTATACAAAATTGTAGCACAAAGCGCCTTACAGTGGTCAAGGATTAGAAGATTGACCTTTATTGATCTCGCACAGGAGAAGTTGTTTCTATATTTGATACCAGCTTCTATAGAATATCAGATGCGAGCTGTATATCAGTCTCATTCCTTTCTTGCGTAGACCACCTCCTCAGGCTCTGCTTCCTGTCAACAGTTGTCTGAAAAGTGGTGAGCTGAGAAGACACCTGCCAGACTGCACCGTGATGCACACATGACTGCAGCTCTTCTCACTGAGCTGTGGAGGGACTTTGGTCTCAAGGCTCTCGACTGTCAAAAATAGTTGTGCAAACAAAAACTCCCCAAACAAATACCAAAAGGGGAACTAAACTAAATGTCATGCATAATATCAGTAGTGGAGTTAGGGAAGTATGACTATAAAAGAAAGTAGCACTACTGGAATGTTTTGATAAAAGTACAATAGCTAATTAGTCTGTCTATATCTCCAAAGGCCAAAATGCTCTGTTCCACCTTGTGATGTCATGAAGCAGTACACTGTAAAAATGACAACTTGAATTTGTTCAGATTACTAGGATTTTAGCCTTCATAGACAATAAAACTGCCAGTCGCATTGTACACTGTCTCAAATTAGTAATTTCAACTCACTTTTGTAAGTTTCTGTTAAAAAGTTGATCTTAATTCATATTTTGAGTTGACATGATATACAAATTCAAGTGGACGGTAGTTTGGGCCAGGCCAACTAATCTGCACATGCTCATTTGGAATAATCTGCCGTTGGGATCTGCTGCAACGGGGTAACCGGAGGAGTTTATCAGGGATTTTCCTTGGGCTTGGCTTTGGAAAAGAAACGTCCACCATTTTTCCCCTCGGAAGCGCCGGCTGTCTTTGCAGAAAACTTTGTCATAAAGAGACTAACGAATCCTTTTGTCAACATTGATGTTGACAAAAACGAAATGAGACGTTGTCTAGTGATCCAGGGGTTGGCGGTTCGAATCCCGCTCTTGACGGGTTGACCACGTGTGATCCCATCTCCCACAGATGAGTGCTGCTGTTGTGTCCTTGGGCAAGACACTTAACCCCACCTTGCCCCCAGTGTCTCTGGACACTGGTAGCCCCCATGGCAGAAGATACATCAAGGCCTGTGACGTGAGCCGTCCTCCTGACCCAGAAAATGGAAAAGCGGAAGAAGATGAATGAATGAACGATTAGCTGGCACCACTTTAAAAGCTTAGTTGTCATTACTTTAAAAGCTTAGTTGACCCAACTTAACTTAACAGCAATACTTAAAAACTTAAAAATTTAAGTTGATACTCACAACTCAAAAACTCTGTGCAGTTGGTTGCCTTGAAAATTTGAGTTGAACTAACTTTATTTTTTACAGTGTAGTTTTTAAATGAACACCTACATTTTACCTTTTGCTCTGTAGGCACGGGGAATTCCAGGGTTTAAATTATCCAGATGACTCTAGTGAAGGTGTCTGAAGTTTAAAAACACAGTGGAGCACTTCCTCTATTACCACATAACATCACAAGGTGGAACAGTGTGCTTTCTGTTTGAGAGAACTCAGCGTAAATATGCAGGATTTGTGTGTGAATGAAACAAAACAAAACTCCAGGTCTTTTTTTGATGAGGAAACAACATTATAACATACAACTGCCAACTGGGTAAAAGTTTTAGAGTTTGAGTTTCGCCGCTAATCCAAGTGACTTCTACAGTTCATGGTTTATGGCCCTGATGGTATGGGATTGACCAGCCCGGTGAAAAATCTGATAAAACGGACATCGCAACAATGTGGTGAACGCCTATGGGAGTGGGGGAAAACCAAAGTTCAAGAAATTCGGAACAAATAAGCTCATATTTGGCACATCACATCTAGAGACATTATGTTCACAAAAATCATCAGTTTTATTTATTTATTTATTTATTTATTTATTTATTTATTTTTTTGATATTTCTTACAGTTTGCCCATAGCAAGCCGGTGAAGAAAAAACAACTTCATTTCGTGTGTCTTTGATGACTTTTCGCAGCCACAGACATTGGTCTAGAGAGCTCAGATTCAAATCACAATATCACAATAGCGTGA
This sequence comes from Paratrypauchen microcephalus, assembly GCA_036785185.1. Lineage (NCBI taxonomy): Eukaryota > Metazoa > Chordata > Actinopteri > Gobiiformes > Gobiidae > Paratrypauchen > Paratrypauchen microcephalus. The sequence continues at coordinate 1,983,854 of JAVJIX010000035.1, forward strand.
TCCTGGCCTGATTGTAATGGACTATGAATACAGTGTCAGCATTATCGGATTTTTCCCAAATTTGGGGATTAAATTCTATGCATGATTACAAGTAAATATATATATATATCTATTATGGCATTTTTCACTTGGCCAGCAGGGGCACAAACAAAACATAACATATTATACCATACCATAACACTATTACATTATTAATATCAATTTGACATCAAGCACTAAAATGCATCATTATCCACCTGGGTAAGTGTTAGGCCAGGATTTAAGATAATCTACCTTCATCTGTGTTGAAAATATGTGCTCTGACTGTACAGTATAAATATTACTAATACATATGGCTAATATTTTCTATTTATTGGCCCGAGCCAGTAACAGAGTAAATGGAGACTGGTGAGGGCTATTGGTCTTTGCCTGTTTCTTCTTCTTTTTTTTTTTCTCGGTAGGAAATCATATTTTTCACACCCTGAACAGGGGTGACACCAATGTTCCCCCTAATGTTTTATGTGTCTGAGCAAACACACTAACTCCCTGAGCGCTCCTTGGACCCCTGTGCGCGACATCCGACATGCACCCCCGCTACACGCTGTTGCGAAAGAGCTGCACGTGCTCCTCGCACACCGGTAGAAGTTTAATACGAGACACGTACTTTTGTTTCTGAATACGGGACGATTCCCCCGTATTCAGATGACCCCGCGGCTGAAAAAAAAAGCGGAACTCTTTCATCTCTGCGCTGCATAGGTTTTCTTGTGCGCTGAGAATGTGCGAGCAGTGCGCAATTGCACAGGCGCGCAGCTTAGATGGAACGTTGGGTGACACTATAGCGCCCCCTACCATAGACATGAAATGTGAACATTATCAGATTTGTACCAGATTTGGGGATTACATTCTATGCATGACTACAAGCAAAAAAATATATTGCTGAGTTTCAGATGACATCACAGCATTCTATAGGTCAATATTATTTAATAAAGATGGGGTTCTGCTAAAGTAAATACAGTTAAAATGTAGGTTTTTGTTATAATATAGCAAGTGAATGGGTCTAGACACTGACAGAAAATATTATATTAAAGATTTGTGAATACAATTTTTGGCTATTTCACGACAGCACTCAACTCAACTTTATTTCTAGAGCACTTTAAAAACAACAGACTTGACCAAAGTGCTGTATATAAAACACATACAGTGACAAATACAGTGACAGGTACATGTAACACAATGCAACTACAGGTAAAAAGTCAATCCTCAAACTGAAATAAAAGCCAAGGAGAAAATTGAGTTTTTAGGAGGGACAGGCAGTGAGTCAGTCAGCCTTATGTGCAGAGGGAGCTGATACCACAGCCTTGGAGCAGCCATTGCAAATGCCTGATCTCCTCTCTGTTTTCTCCTGGGGGACATGCGGCAGAGCCTGATCTGCTGACCTGAGAGCACGAGAGGGGGTATGAGGTACGAGCAGGTCATACAGACACTGAGGGGTCATACTACCATGAAGGCATTTAAAAGCAAATAAAAGAATTTTAAAATCAATGCGAAAGTGCACGGGGAGCCAGTGAAGAGACTGAAGGATGGGGGATATGTGGTCAGATTTTTGTGATCCAGTTAAAAGCCAAGCGGCTGCATTCTGTAGTGGCTGTAGGCGGGAGAGTGAGATTTTATTGAGTGCGTTACAATCATCTAAACGAGAGGTAATAAAAGCATGAATTAAAATTTCAAAGCTCTGACGAAATAAAATCAGTTTCACTTTGGCCAGTTTCTTCGACTGAAAAAAGCCGGTCTTCACCACAAAATTAATTTGGGCATTACCTTTGGAACCACAGTCCATTTTCACGCCTAGATTTGTCAGTACTTAGTTTGAATCACTAATATATGATCTTGGCCTGAATACAGTGGTACCTCACCTTACGAAATTAATTCGTTCCAGAAGTGGTTTCGTAACGTTAATTTTTCGTAAGTTGAGTAGCTATTTCAATGGAAAAGGCCTGATCCGTTCCAAGGTTTTTTTTTAATAGTGTAACTTTTTTTATAGTGTAACATTTGTGTTCTGCGTCCTGATTGGAATAAACCAGGTCTAGACCAGAACTAAACCAGGTCTAAACCTGGACTGGACCTGGACTAAACCAGGATTATCCCGGGACATGGCAGTGCCGTTAGAGGAGCGCGTTGCTCGTGTCTCCGCGCTCCTTGCGCGTTCCGCGCTAGAGCTAAGAGGCCGAGAAAGACGCTCTTTCAGCGGGAATAAGAGCGGGGCGGGCTCTAGTTCTATCTGACCTCCAGAGCCGGGGGGCTGACACTGTGAGCTAACAGGCCGAGAAAGGTGCTCTATCGGCGGGCAAGACCGCGGGGTCTCGCTTGAGGCGGGCTCTGCTTCTATGTGACTTCCAGGTCTAGACCAGAACTAAACCAGGTCTAGACCAGGTCTAAACCAGGACCGGATCAGGTCCAGACCCGGACCAAACCGGGACTAAACCGGGACCAGACCAGGATTAAATCACCCCGTGCGGGGGCCGAGCCGCGCGGGCCCGCGGCCCCGAGGGGGAGGCACGGCCCGGGCGCCGCGGCTCCATCCCGCGCCGTGTCGATGCCGCTTTTTGATCCTTCGAAGTCGGCTCTTCCTATCATTGTGAAGCAGAATTCACCAAGCGTTGGATTGTTCACTCACTAATAGGGAACGTGAGCTGGGTTTAGACCGTCGGGAGACAGGTGAGTTTTACCCTACTGATGATGTGTTGTTGATAGTAATCCTGTGTCTCCGCTCCCCTCGCACGTTCGGCGCTATATTGAGCCGTGTCTACCCCCACGCTTCACTATCAACACATTCCATTGAAAATCTATGAAAGTTCGAGTGTTCAAACGAGAGAGAAATGCGAGAAAAGCCCAACTCCAGTCTGAGAAAAGCGTAGAATGTGTGTGGTGAGGCATTTACAGCCCTAAAACATGTAGAACAATTGCAAAATACAAAGTTGTCCTACCTCGCGGACCTCTCCCACCGCGGGCCACCTCTGGAACCTAACCCCGTGTGTGTTGATAAAGTGTATTTACGTTTTGGGGCGTGCATCTGAGCGCGCGTTAATTGAATTTTTGAGATTTCGCGTTTCGTAACTTGGAATTTTCTTTCGTATCTAGAGACCAAAATTTGATGTGAAGGCGTTTTGTAACTTGGAAGGGTAGGGTAGGGTAGGGTCTTTCGTAAGGTGAGGTACCACTGTATAATATACTATAAAGGGTATGAGAAGTGTACACTGTAGCACCCCCTACCATAGACATGAAACATCAACATTATGGTGGACATGGAGCATTTTTCATGGATGACCAGCAGGGGTCCAAAGATTAAAAAAAAAATAATTAAAAGTGCACTGTGTAATTTTTCTGATGGAGGATCTGTGGGCCTGGACAGGCAGGGACAATAGCATGCTGGGTGGTCACTTGGGATGGACATGCACGCCAGGGCGAGGGCCATCATCACCGCGGGCAGCTTTAAATGAACCTTATTATTTGTGAAGAAATTACAATGAATGATAATGCCTATATGCGTATAAAATAATTTTGTTGGATTGGAATAACATGTAACCATCTGCCTATGACTGTCATGTAGGGTTAAATAGTACAAAACGTGCCATATGAATTTTAGTATTTAAGATGCATTAGTATATTTTCCAATAATCTGTCACCAAAGGTTTCCAAACTGTAGCTGACATATGAAAGTGTCACTACTCAAACAAAATGTTTTCCTTGTTAAACCGAATAGAAACGAATTATAGCAGAAAAAGAGCAATTCATTCAGGATTTTCACAGCTGCTACCACCTAAGCCCACTGGCAACTGCAATACTTTCATTTGGAAAGGAAATATGCTTTGATTAAGAGAAGCAAGGTGCAAAAAGAAATGACAAATCTAATTGAAATCACAATTGCATATTAACAGCAATGCCAGCGTATTGTTTATTTGGCAAAATAATGTGGAATTTGTTCAATTTATTATAATGCTTGTAATCTCAAATTTGTCAAAATTGTTCTACACCTACGGCCTCTAACTACCAATCACCTCAATGCTTTTCTATCTGTAAGAGGGTTCATGTGTCTTAGCCAAGGTCACAACTATATGCAGTATGTGGAAGTGAGAATGCAATGAGCAATGACCAAGCCAGTGTGGGTCCTTGGGCAAGACCCGTCACGGTACTGCCCCCTGGATGCCGGAAAGATGAGCTGCCCACTGCAGCCCACTTGGGTCAAATGCAGAAGTAAATTTCTCCTGTGTGTCACTGTGTGTGAGATCAATAAAGTCTTAATCTTAATCTTCAGTTCAAAGGTCAAACGTGTCTACTATCTTTATGCACTGAAGTTGTTCATACAGTATGTAGAGTTTGTTTGGCTGCCAATTTGCTTTTTGGAATATTGTCATGTGTGTAGAATAGCATGGCCAAAAACTTTCAGATTTTTTGTCATTAAGGGTGTGCAAAAATATCAAAATATCATCATGATACCAAATTTGATGATACAGTATTGTTATTGTGAGCTGCTGAGTTTTTTTGTGTGTTTTTTTGTATCTTTTAGCATTTAAAAAAAAATAAATTAACAAATAAATATTGTTGCTAAAATGTATTTGGTTCTTAAAAAAAGCATCAGTAAAAAAGCAGAGTATCATATGTGATTTATCAGTTATCGTAATTGTATTGTGAGCCATGTATTGTATCGAATCATGAGGGATCCTGTGATTCTCTGGACTTGATCATCATGATGGAAAGTCATTAAGCGATAGTTTCAGTATGTGTCTTGTCCCAAATATTTATATAGACTTGATAAGGAGCCCAGACTGCAGAATATATAAGCGATAGACCATTTGATTGTTATCTTTCCCAAGTGCTTTCCTTATCTATTGTCATCAGAAACTGCAGAGAATCTTTATGGATGCCGACGCTATAGTTATGATTAAATCTGAAAACTCTGTCTTGTTTACTGACTCTTGGAGTGATTCATCTTCTTCCAAACTCCAAATGGGCCTTGTTACAGCCGATAAAAATGGTTCATCATTTTTTGTTTTGGGAAGATTTGTTTTTAGTATCAGCTGAGTGAACATGTCTCTGCAGTCTGGTGTTTGTTCTTTTCCACAGGGGAGATGCTTCTGGACTTTTGCTCTGTGCGTAATAAGCCCAGACCTGCGTTGGCAGATAAAAGACACAATATCCGCCCCACCGTCACCTGATCTCCTCTGTCCTTCCCTCACTCCTCCTCCCAGCTCCCCGGTTTATTTAGTTTTGTCCGACCCATGCAGGCTTATACAGGGTAAAATCGAAAGTCATTTTAGGATGCACCATGGATAATTCCTGAAGTTGCTAGAATCAGACTGTCAACTTTTATCACTTGTGAGAGTTTGGATATAATAAAATGAGTTGCCATCAGTTACTAAGTATTAGTATTAGTATTGTTTCAAAATGGTATTACTATAGACTGTATATATTAGGGATGTCAACAATTAATCGACTTACGATTAATTGTCGATCAAGACGTTGGTCGAACAAAATGCATTCATTGTAATTAATCGCTAATCGCGGACACGTGCACCCGCGTGGTCACGAAACAAGACAACCGCGCTGCGCCAAGCTCGACTCACAGCCGGCCGCAGGCGCCAATGGCACGTACACCGGGGCTGCTGAGCACGAGATCGAACTGCGGTGCCCGGAATGCGTAGTCTCAGCCCTAGCCACAAACCAGCAGTGGCACGTGGTGGTTTAATCCTGGTTTAGTCCAGGTCTAGATCTAGTCCAGTCCTGGTTTAGTCCAGGCCCAGTCCAGGTTTAGACCTGGTCTAGACTTGGTTTAGTTCTCGTCTAGACTCTTAGCCAATCAGGATGCAGTTACACTATTAAAAAAAAAAAATTGAAAAAAAAAAATAAAAAAATCCGCGAACCACGATAGAGCGAGGGATTACTGTATTTTGTTATTCAGCATCAATACATTTGTCTGCTTTTTACTAAGGAATAATTAATTGAGGAATATACAATATAATAATACTATGATATATTTATGACTCAGTGTTATGTATACTAGGCTATAGCTTATATTCTTAAAGACCCTATTGAAACACTAAAATTAAGGTGAAAAACGCCGCTTATCAGTTAATCGTTAATCGATCGATAAGGTCAATCAACTATCAATTAATAAATTAATCGATAATTTGCATCCCTAGTATATATGAATGAACACAGTTAACCCGCTAGCCGCTGCGTTCCAAATAGAACGTGAGCATGGGCGCACTTCCGGCTCCATCCTTTGATTGCAATTGAAAAATTTCAAATAACTTTTCTCTTTGTAACTGCTGCTGTGAGCCTTGTCATTTTGGTCTTGAAATGTTCGTATTAACCCACCCATCTTGGTATTTTTATTTTGGAATTTTTTCCGTAAATAAATTCCTGTTCCTAATATGTGACCGACCAAGTCAAAACCCACCACAAGTCGCTCACAGCGAACAGGAGAAAATCCCGTTGGAAGCATTTTTTTGTTAGAGGCATTTGTGATTTCCATTTTTTTGCCAAATGTGCTAGTTGAGATCATGATGAAGCCACTCCATGTTTCAGATAACAACATTGGTTGTTTTAAAAGCATACATTTTGTCTTTGAAATTGGCTAGTTTTTCGGAAAGAATCAGGGCATGTGTAAATGACCATAATACCATACTGGCCGTTCACACGACGATTAGCACTCTTGTTTTTTTCTTCCGCCAATCAGCTGTGTGCTAGAAGCAAACCTCGTAGCTACTTTTGCTGCGTAGCTGCATGTAAAGATGTAATGTATTGCGGATGAAGTGAATCGTGGCTGAAACCGGACGCCGATCTGTCGGCCTCGCACAGAGGAGCGGGATCGTAAGAACTCCGCTCTGAATTCACTCCTATAATCACTAGCATGATGAGCTTCATTTGATTATAGCCGAATTCTATGGGTGACGTCACACTCCCTTAGTCTACTTGTTTATACAAGTAAAAGCAAAGGCATATATTACAATAAGGCTTCTCATGGACAATTTAAATTTACTCAGAATGTAAGTGTGTACTATGCGTGACTAGAACCACTCCCAGTAACTTTAAGAATGGTGGAAACGCTCACTCTCAACCATACACTGTACTACTCAGTCTCTCAAGAAAATGTAAAGTCTTCAATTCACACACAATTTGTATGCTGGTCGGTATTGTAAGGATGTTTGATATTGGCAAAACCCAGCATGTAATATGGGAGAGACACGCAGGCTCCATATAAGAAATGTGTGGGTTGTATAGTGCTTGTATAGTAGAAACATGCCTGAGCACCAGCCTTGCCTTGCAGTATTTGAGGTGTTTATATTTGTTTCTATTTGACAAACTGTGAAAAGAACTGATGCCTTTTAGCTGTAGAAGCCCATATTTTCCACAAAAATCTATTGTCAGTTTATGCGAATCACACTTTTATTTATTGAAATCGAAACCTTAAACAATACACCTCCATGAAGCACAGCAGAGCAACATTTTCTGCTCATTTAAGAGGTAGGTAATTGATTTCTTCCAATGGCTGAGAAGTGGCAAACAGACAAACTGTGCAGGGTAACAGCTATTCAATCTTCTATAAATGCAATGGCGCAATCATAGCACAGCCAGATAGAAGAAGTGGGAGACGCAAGCTTGGAACGGATCTGAGAGATAAAGAAATAGAAAGTACACTGCATAAACATAATAAAGTGAACGAGAAGGGGATCACGCGTGGGTTGGAATAGCAATGGGAGAAGGAGATTGAGGAGACAGGCGATTTGCAATGGGAAAGAGTAGCGTTTGGGTACTGAAAGAGTGCTGTTGATAAGACAAGAGAGGATGAATGCTGCTCCATCTGATGTGCAAGAGGTCTAGAAGGAAATGGCATAAAAGCTCCACAAAGCTACTCTTCTTTAGTATGTTAGAACAGAAGATCCTCCTGGACACATGTGGGAACTCCTAACTGACACCCTCCTTCTGTCTTAGACTTAGACAAACTTTATTGGACACAGTAGCTCACACATCGCAATATAATAACAATAATAACAAAGAGCAGGAAATTAAATGGTAATAATAAATTCTAAATAAGTAGCAAAAATAGCAAGAGATTGGTGTTTAAAAAAGGCATAATTATACAAATGTATATGGACGTACATGTAAAAAATATAGAAATACAGCTCTGGAAAAAAAATAAGAGACCACTGCAAAATGATCAGTTTCTCTGATTTTACTACTTATAGGTATGTGTTTTGGACAAAAGGAACATTTTTGTTTGAGTCTATAAACTACTGACAACATTTCCCCCAAATTCCAAATAAAATATTATCATTTAGAGCATTTATTTGCAGAAAATGACAAATGGTCAAAATAACAAAAAGATACAGTTTTCAGACGTCAAATAATGCAAAGAAACAAGATTAAATTAATTTTAAAACAGCATAATACTAATGTTTACACTTAAGAAGAGTTCAGAAATCAATATTTGGCGCAATAACCCTTATTTTTAATCACAGCTTTCATGCGTCTTGGCATGCTCTCCACAAGTCTTTCACATTGTTCTTGGGTGACTTTATTCCACTCCTGGTGCAAGAACTGAAGTAGCTCAGCTTTGTGTTTGTGTTGGAATTCAACAGACGCTGGAATGGAATGGCTGTAATACATGTAGAGATGCTGATTTCAGAAAAAAATGCAGTGATCTCTTATTTTTTTCCAGAGCTGTATAGTAATACAAATATCTCAGCTATATAGAAGAGGTGGGTCAGGAGAAACAGTGCAAAGATAAGTATTGATTGACATTACATAGGGTTATTGATTAGATAAGGGTGAGTAGTTGTACAGTTGTATGGAGTATGGAGTTGTATTTTTTATTTTATTTTTTTTTTTTCTCCCTGGCGGCACGGTGGCTGAGTGGCTAGCACTCATGCTTCACAGCAAGAAGGTTCGGGTTGCCCGGGCCTTTCTGTGTGGAGACTGCATGTTCTCCCCGTGTCTGGGTGGGTTTCCTCCGGGCACTCCGGTTTTCCCCACCAACCTAAACATGCGCCATAGGTAAAATCCTCCAGCTTAGGGCCTGACCAAGCCTAAATAACAAAACAAAATCATGGGGATGGTCCCCGGGTCAAATATAGAAACAACTTCTCCTGTGCGAGATCAGTAAAGGTCAATCTTCTAATCCTTGACCACTGTAAGGCGCTTTGTGTTACAATTTTGTATGAAAAGCGCCTTATAAATATTTGATTGATTGATTGATTGATTGATTGATGGAGTATGGTATTAATGTAGTCCTGTATCTCTCAGTATTAACAAGTTGTTCAAGGAGTTTATTTCGACCATTTGTCATTTTCTGCAAATAAATGCTCTAAATGATAATATTTTTATTTGGAATTTGGGGGAAATGTTGTCAGTAGTTTATAGACTCAAACAAAAATGTTTCTTTTGCCCAAACACATACCTATAAGTTGTAAAATCAGAAAAACTGATCATTTTGCAGTGATCTCTTACTTTATTCCAGAGCTGTATATAAAGTATTAGTATTTGAATGTTATGTAAGCACAATTTCCTGCATAATACTAAAAGAATGTCTTTGATGCTTGAATCAATTTATAGCACACCTTATCATCAATGCAACACAACGCTGAGTGAGGCTGTTTGAAGCTGTCTGGATACATGCTTTGGCTTTGGCCCATTTGACTTTCACATCGTATCATCGTGTCAGTCTTTCACACTTACTCTTTGAATAGCTTCAATTATTACAAATGTCAGCGTGAACCCTTTTTTGACACTGGTAATATGTGCTAATGATTATCCTGGTGTTGTCTTACGCTTTGTCTATAAAAATAATTCTGTTAAATCAAAGATGTGGAAGTCTGTTGTTCTAATAAACACATATATGAGTAAGAATGCTATTGTGTTTGCGTGTGATGAGTTCAAATATTAGCATCTATGTGTTTGTGCTGCTGCAGAAGCTCCTATAACATCTGGTCCCGTTTGCCCTGCAGCCAGAGCAAATATTAGATTGAAAACCCCTGTTTTTTTCTCTCTCTCTGCTCTAATATAAGGTAATATAGGTTGACCTTAAATGACCTTTACTTTTTATTTGGATATAATCTTTTCCCCAGGCATATATAGGGTAAGGTAAATTAGTTTGTATGCGCAAGGACTGGCGAGTAAAATTGAGGTCACGTTTATAATAAGGGCAAATGCATCAACAGCTTTGCAAGTAGTGCAGTATTGCCGTAAAAAGCAGCTGTACAGAAAACAGCACATGATTTTGTTTATTGGTGATAACAGGGACAATTAAACAAGCATTGTTTTAAATATTAAATGTTGTTAAGCAAATGTAGCATATTAGTCCTAACTCATTTCATTATCAAATGTTAAACAAGCTTTAAAATCTCCACCAAACCCAGAGAAAGGCCCTTTTTTATTTCCAAAATATGAATAGCTTCCACTGCCCTAAGCAGAGCTGGAGGAAAAGTGTAATCATACCTCAATTTGAGCACAGACTCTGGAGGAATTATTTGAACAAAATACTGTTTTCTTTGCAATTGTAAGTAAACATTTACACACATTTCCTCATGGATGTTGGTCTGTGAAAACAAAATATCCTCAGATGGCTTTACGGTTTTGGAGATGAACAGATAAGATTACTGAACGTGGAACTGCTGTATCTATTTTGCCTCTACTGTGACAAAAACATAGACAGACTTGTTTTGAATTGTTTTTGCGATTGTTTTCTCATCCAGAAGCCATTTTATTTGGTGGAACTGGTTTGAAGCACAGGCCTTTATCCTAACCAGTGTTTCTAGCACATAGACTGTAATGAACATAGCTAACCCTCTAGCTACCACGTTCCAAATAGGAAGTGGCCATGGGTGAGCTTCCGGCTCCATCGACTCCAGCTTCAATTCACTTTGCACTGAAAAAACACTGTAACTGCTGCTGTCAGGCTCCTCATTTTGGTCTTAAAATGTTTGCATCAACCCGCTCTACATGATCCTGGTGTTTTTATTTCTCTATTTTGTCCATAAATATTTTCCAATTCCGAATATGGAACCCAGCTCCAATTTTGCCTCTATAACTACACTCTGGGTGACGTCACACCCCCTTTGTCCACTTCTTTATACAGTCTCTGTCCTAGCCCCAAAGGGAAACTGACCTGCTATTGTTTGCTTCCTGGCATCATTATACGTTGTGTTGGGAGCCGAAATGTCTTGATTGCAAAAACAGTGTCCAAATGCCCACCACTGAAAACGCATCTACACTGAACCACTCCTGAACAAATGAGGGATTACACCATCACATACACAGATTATGTTTGGTTTGATTCATTTCATTCCTTTGTATTATAATACTATTGCCTTGACAGACACTCTGTGCCCACTTAAATGCCTTAGGCTATGTTCAGACTGCAGCCTGAAGTGACCCAAATCCCATTTTTTTGCCCCTATGCGACCTTTATCTGATCTATTAATGACAGTCTGAAGGACACAGATCTGATTTTTTTCAAATGCGATCCAGGCCACTTGGATATGTGGTCCTAAAACCGATACATATCTGATCTTTTGGCATTTGATTTCAGTCGGAAAGGCCAGGTCACATTCATCCGACTTACACATCATCAACAAGCAACAAACGTCACGCTGAAGTAGGCGGAAACTGAACAGACCTGGACCGTATTTTAGGAGACAAGCCCAACGTTGAATTGCTGGATAGCTGCGTTTCGGAAGAATTGAGCATTAAAGGGATATGCCACCCCCAGGTCAAATTTGGGCATCTCCCCACAGTCCAGAGACTAAAATAAGTGGTGGAAAGCGTTTTCCTGGTCACCCAGCCATTGTCCGAGTCTGTCGCCACTGACCGCCGCGGTATCTGGTGCTCCTCCGCCTTAGACTGGAGTCTAGAATACAGCCGTATCACGCAGCACGCTGCCAGGGGAATCCCAGTTACGCACCGGGAAGGGAGTTCCCCTGTTGCACAACGTGGTGCGTGATACGGCTGTATTCTTCCGCACTGGAAAATAGTTCCCACCCAAAATGACCAAGGCAAGCTCTCCGTGTTGATTTGCACATTTATTTGCACTCGATATGAATGCGCACTACACACAAAGTAATTGGGAAACGCATCGAGCAAATTAATTCCTTTTGGCCGAAATCTTTCTCTGGCGACGTTAGACTCCAGTCTAAGGCGGAGGAGCACGAGATACCGCGGCGGTCAGTGGCGACAGACTCGGACAATGGCTGGATGAGCAGGAAAACGCTTTCCACCACTTATTTTAGTCTCTGGACTGTGGGGAGATGCCCAAATTTGACCTGGGGGTGGCATATCCCTTTAAGCCCTGCAGTCTGAACGTAGCCTTAGACACCAAAAGAGGAGTGAGCTTCAATATGCCAGAGGGCAAATGCAAAGATGTAGATCATATAGAAGTATCTTCATTTGCATTTTGTACCGACCCCAATAAAATATATTTACAGTCTTTACAATGGTGGTTGCTTAATTCAAATGTATTCACCCCAAACCACATTATTTATAGATATTGTGATGTTCTTTCTCATGCATTGTTCGAAGTATACTCCTGAGTATTCTTTTGTTTACATTCAGTCTCTAGGTATGGGCTATAAGAAGCACACATTTCGTAGTTTGCAGATTTTCATCAAGGCAACCAGGAAACCCCTGGAAACACTAATACATTTCTGTTTCATCATGTTTTTACGGGAGATCTTCTCATTGGTTTAGAAGCCCTCGGAGAAATGCCAATCACAGAAGGACAAGGGTGTGTAGAACAGTCAGCTGGCAATAACAACATGAGTACACTGTCAGCGATCAGCAGCCCTCAACCTGATTGGTTTGATGAAAGCAAAGCAGCCCGTGAGGCATGGTGAAAGTTATGCAAAAACTCAACATGGAGTCAGTTTGATTAAAGGGCCCATAGGCTATTTTCTGACATAATGTTGTTTCCTCATCACAAACAGGCCTGGAGTTGTGAGTTGTTCCATTCACACATGTTTAGCGCACACAAATCCTGCATATTTAGGCTGACTTCTTCTCTCAAACAAAAACATCTGTTCCACCTTGTGATGTCATGTGGTAATACAGGAAGTGTTCCAGAGTTTTTGTTTGTTTGTTTGTTTGTTTTTTAATTTGATATATTTTTATGCATGTGTAAACAGATATAGATATGCCATTCAGACAACACATGTACACACATCTGTTTGATTTTTATGCAAAGAAAACATAACCCACAAAAATCTGGCTTATTCTGTTTCCAAAAAGTCAATAAATGGTTGCCACATCCTAAGCTGACGAAGCCTCTCGGATGAGCGGCGAAACGTTTTCAACCAAACAAACTTTGTCCAGTTGACAAATTGAACTTCTCCTTTGATCATGGATTCTACCTGGACGACTGAGGGACTTTTCACGCATCCTAAAAAAAATGTTTATTTTACCTTTCTTGGAGTGCCTAATCTTCTTTACTTTCAAAAAGGACATAACTTCATTAATCCATTGAGTGCTGGATGGGGCATTTGATGATTTCCAGTGTAAAAGGAGATGGCGTCTTGCAATCAAAGAAGTAAATGTTAAAATCTGGAGATGGGCAGTTGAATAGCAAGGGAAGTCTTCCGGGCGACCGAAGATGGCCACATACAAAGAAACATTAATTGTTTTTGACAACACAACACAACGGACAGAGTATCAAAATAAACCTTCCAAAAGGTTGTCAGGGTTGGGCAGTAAAAGAACATACACGTGAGATTACAAGGTGATCCCCCACACCTGTCACAGACCTCCACCGCTCCACTGTGTTTTTAAACTCCACACACTTTCATCAGAATCATTTGGATTATTTCAACCCTGAAATTGCCTATTTCTACTAAACTAAGGGTAAAAGGTAGTTGTTAACTTGAAAACTGCTGCTTCTTGACATCACAAGGTGGAACAGAGGATTAGTCAAACATGTGGGAATGAAACAAGACACAACTACAGGTGTTTTTAGAGGAGGTGATAGCATTCTAACATGATTAAATACAAGACCTTTAAGTTTGTATATGGACCGATATGGGACCTTTGTATTGAAAATGAATCCTTTTCCCATTTCTTTTACCACCATTTACGTAGATTGTATTAGTTGACAATATATCAAAGCAGCCACAGTTTTAGTCCTTGTGATTTTCTCGTTGTTTCAGTATTTTTTGGGTTTTTTTTGTTTGTTTTGTCAACAAACCTATTCCACTTAACACACTTGGCCACCGTTATTCCCCACAGTACATTTTCTAATCTTTAGTATTACATCATTGCAGTTAGTGTAGCAGGATATATCTTCTAAAAAAAAAAGACTGCATCTTTATGGTTTTTTATTTCTTTCTTAAGGCACTGTAGAAACAATAGCTCAGAAAATCTACTGTACTTGTGTTTTTTGCATAAGAGGACAGAGTTAATAACTCAATTCAGAGTACTCTACTTAAAGGGATATGCCACCCCCAGGTCAAATTTGGGCATCTCCCCACAGTCCAGAGACTAAAATAAGTGGTGGAAAGCGTTTTCCTGCTCACCCAGCCATTGTCCGAGTCTGTCGCCACTGACCGCCGCGGTATCTGGTGCTCCTCCGCCTTAGACTGGAGTCTAATGTCGCCAGAGAAAGATTTCGGCCAAAAGGAATTCATTTGCTCGATGCGTTTCCTATTTTCCAGTGCGGAAGAATATAGCCGAATCACGCAGCACGCTGCCAGGGGAATCCCAGTTACGCACCGGGAAGGGAGTTCCCCTGTTGCACAACGTGGTGCGTGATTCGGCTTTATTCTTCCGCACTGGAAAATAGTTCCCACCCAAAATGACCAAGGCAAGCTCTCCGTGTTGATTTGCACATTTATTTGCACTCGATATGAATGCGCACTACACAGAAAGTAATTGGGAAACGCATCGAGCAAATTAATTCCTTTTGGCCGAAATCATTCTCTGGCGACGTTAGACTCCAGTCTAAGGCGGAGTAGCTGCAGATACCACGGCGGTCAGTGGCGACAGACTCGGACAATGGCTGGGTGAGCAGGAAAACGCTTTCCACCACTTATTTTAGTCTCTGGACTGTGGGGAGATGCCCAAATTTGACCTGGGGGTGGCATATCCCTTTAAATGTGTATTATGTAGGGTCTGTCAAGTGCTTTTCCCTATTCAGATGTTATTTCTTTATCTGGAATATTTCTCAGTATGGTATTAAACCTTTCTATCATCATGGAGACCAAACTAGACCAAGTTGCAGGTCAGATCTGTGGAGAGGCAACCACACTTACAATAACTTGTTTTTCAAAGTATTTTTTCAGATATAAAACAACACTTGTAATTTGATAAATGTAAGGTGGGTACCTACTGGTCTGGTACCTACTTGTCTCCATGGAGATGTTACTGCTTTGCCTGGAATGTTCCATGATACGACATTAAACATATACATGTAGCGTTTATTCATTACAAGTGTTTCTACTGCTCAAAAATACATCCTTTTTGTGAATAGGGCGAATCTCCACAAATCTGAATTGTAATGTAGCCTGGTGCTGTAACCTGCTCGTCTTCCTTGTGATAGATTTATTTAAGTTTAATCTATACTGTGGAACATAACATAACATCCCTATGGAGAAAAGCCTTAGACAGACCCTCCTCTAGAAAAGTTACACAATGCACCATTAATTAAGACACTGTAGAAACAATAGCTTTGAAATGCTCCTGTACTGTATTTTCTGTTTTGCATAAGCACTATGTATTCAGCAGGCCGTTGCTAGGCACAGAGCTAATAACCCAGTCTAATTCAGAGTGTAGCGTATTGGTAGTGACACCAAACTGTAACTCCTGCCTCTCCATTAGCAATGCCACTAAACAAGACAGTAATGTCCCATGTCACTGAGATATATACAGAGAGAACAAAGAACATCAGCAGGAGTGAGGGCCCCTTTTGCTTTCTGTTCTCTGTTGTTATCCATTAAACCAGTTAATGGATTTTTACCTTGGTTCGCATTGATTACTGCCAGAGATTGGGGTCCACAGTAATAAGAAAAATAGATTAAGGTAGTACCCAACAGGCGTATTTTTCTCAGTATTTGTGCATAGCTTTTTAAAATAAATGTCCATTTAAATGTGTAGTGGTTTATTTCATCTGAACAATGGATGACTTCAGGGTTTATTGGACAGCCCAGAACTGACAAACAGAGTGAAACAGAGCACAATGGAACAAAACATGTCCACTAGCCAGTATTCTGATGTTAACGAGCTGAGCTTTGGCTCTAAGGTTGAGTTGTTACTAATGTAATTACTGCAGTATTTTAATGCATTTTTGGAGTTTTTTTTTTTTGAAGATGTGGTTGAAGAAGGCTTGGGCAACAGTAGTTCAGTTGGTAGAACGTTTGTCCACTAATCCAAAGGTTGGCGGTTCTATTGACATATTGACATATTGTTGCCATTGACATAAAAAAAAAAACAACCAAACAAACAAAAAACATAATTGGTTGTGAAGTCAGATACACTGAGTGGCCGTGTGATTCCAACTCCCACAGATGAATGCTGTTGCTGTGTCCTTGGGCAAGACACATAATCCATCTTGCCCCTGGTGTCTGTATACACTGGTGTATGAATGAGTGAGTGGTTCTTGATGTAAACCGCTTTGAGTGCAGGTTATATAAAAAATGTGATTATTTACCAAGGCTTTTCTTTTTGTTATTTACTTTAAACTTTACTATTAACTTAATTAATAGTGTACTGTATATTACATTATGTATATAGACCTATGTGCATTATGTACATTACCAAATATAGTAACTGGTGCCAGTAACCAAGGTATAGCAATACAAGTTATTATTTCTAGTGATCTCCCGATTATAACCATTTACAACAGTGTTATCATTAGTCAAAATAGATTTTGTAAACATGCACACCCACTGTGGAAGAGAGATGTTTATACTGATGGCTTCTCACACTGTCCTGCATTGATGAGTTGGAGGGTCTAGAGTCATAAAGGGAGAAATTGCATAATAGAAAATAGACAAGTTAATCAATGTAGCCATATTTTTGTTGTGAATGAAAAGTCTGCGAGATATTGGTCCCTGAGCTTTCAGACGGGCAGGGAGAGTGAGAGTGGGAGGTGGTGTGAAATAGTGTGTGCCTGGTATAAGGCAGCAGACTGGAGTGGAGGAGGTCTATGTAATGGTGCCAGTTTATCAGGGCCAACGCACATTTGACAGGCTGTGAGAGGGAAGGTTCAGCATGTCAGCACCCAAGGATTCAAATTCAGGAAGAAAAGTTTTGTGTTTGCTTAAAGCTAGTTCATAGTTTAAAGCTAGACAATAGTACATGCACTGGATTAACTATTATTTTCAGTTGTTAATCATAGTCATCATAGTCATAGTTTGCTTTATTGTCGAAAACAATCATGTACATGTACATAGAGAGAATTTGAAATTTCGTTTCCCCACTAACCAAGCAGGACAGTGATAGAGTGGGCTAGGGGAGATACAGAGTGGAAAAGATGCAATACAATCAGTGACAATTTAACAACATGTAATGACAGAAAAACAATTGGAGATATAACATACGGTGATCTTTTTTTTGGAAGGGGGGGGATCAGATTGGAAATCAATGAAATTGATTGAACCGAGAGCAGAGATCAGACCTTTCTAAAAAGACAGGGAACATTTTTTACAATCGTGTCAGTGTGAGCCAATCTATGTTGTTCTTTTGATATCATGTGCTGTGTCCTTGGAGTGTCCAGTGCAAGAGCCAGAGTCAGGGAGGCGAAGTCAAAACACAGATAACTGTTGGAGACAGATTTTCACAGGGAGACATAATTTGCAAAGGGATTAATCACAGTTTTTGCCCTAGTAACGTGTGATAAATATAAAAAAACCTTATTAGTGTATAAAGTTAAGATAATACATAAGAAAAACATCCAGAAGGGACTGGAACTGGACCATAGAGCATGAAAAACCTCCAAATTTGAGACTATCCAACCACAGCTGCTAATCTGTTGCACGTGTCTCTCAAATGCAGAAGAAATCTCCTCTAGAAAATTCTTGTATTATTCAGAACAAAATATATAACCTTCTTATACCTGAGATAAGTAATAGTTTGGTGCTACGGTTGTTGATTCTGGGGAAATCTGCGCTGTCTCTTAGTCCTTTATGTTGTTTTTTCCAGCCATGTTTGCTTTTGGCGCAAACAGAGCATGCATCTTTCTGATTTGTTAATCCACCTTTCAGTCATGCCCTCTGAAATCAGGGAGAGAGGATGCAGCTCCAGATCCACACATCTTTGTAAAGTTTTGCTTTACAGTGTGGTTCTGGCTGGTCAGGTAACGATGCAGTGCAATGTGACTCTTTCTCAGTCCTACCTGAGAATGTTACAAATGTGAGCTCTCATGGATTCCAACTCTGAATACAATTTTTAGTTTTTCCCCAAGCTTCCTCACTAGCTTGCATTTGTGAAAGAAATATATTAAAAAGTTCCCATTGAGTCCGCCTTATAAAGATAAATTATTCAATGGCTGTCCTTCCCTAGACAAATCCTTATTTCCAAGCGCTTTAATGCTGCTTGTCACTGCTCCCGATGCCGTAATTTGAATATCCTCCCCTAAACTAGGACACGCAATAGTGCTGAACTGTGGTCCTTTTTTATATGAACAACCTTCAGAATGATCTGTGTTTGGTTGTCATGGCGATGACAGTCTAGTGGCGACCTGCACCCACAGCTCGTACTTGAGCCTGTTACTATGTGAGTGTGGGAGGACTGAACTAAAGATAGTTGTAATTACATGCAACTGGAAAACATCTAGATTTGAACTCTTTGAGTTTTCAGATTGAGATATAGCCAAAAGACTGTTCACGTGCTTTAATAACGCTTTGCATTTAAATGCTTTTACATGTTCATGCAACCATAGTTTTTATTATAATGTCAGGGAATAGCAAGAGAAAAGCATGTCATAATCAAATTTTTATTCTGTGCATCTTTTGAAACTGTAATATTTGGGCTTAAAACATGATAGCATTTTGTTACATGCATCCAAACTGAAGTAGTCTTTGGATCGCATGCACTGGTCAGCTGCTGAAAACACATTAATCTCATTTCCATTTGGACATTTTGAGTGTTTTGTTTCATTCACACATATGTAACGCACAGACCATGCATATTTAGGATTGTGATGCCATGTGGTAATAAACTTCATAAGAAGTGCTTCACTATATTTTTAAACTCCATAAATCTTCACTAGAATCATTTGGGTGATTCTATTTCTGATCCAGCCCTGGAATTTCCTGTCTCTACAAAACACAGGTAGCTCTTAACTTGAAAAACTATTGCTTTATGACATCACAAGGTAGAACAGCGTATTTTCAGCTTTGGAGATGTAGACAGACTAATAATAAATGGTTACTCAAACGTGTGTGAATGAAACAAAACACAACTCAAGGTATATTTTTGAGAAGGTAACATATGGCTCACAAAAGCTCACAAGAGTCTGTCTGTGTAATATACAGCTCTGGAAAAAAATAAGAGACCACTGCATTTTTTTCTGAAATCAGCATCTCTACATGTATTACAGCCATTCCATTCCAGCATCTGTTGAATTCCAACACAAACACAAAGCTGAGCTACTTCAGTTCTTGCACCAGGAGTGGAATAAAGTCACCCAAGAACAATGTGAAAGACTTGTGGAGAGCATGCCAAGACACATGAAAGCTGTGATTAAAAATAAGGGTTATTGCACCAAATATTGATTTTTGAACTCGTCTTAAGTGTAAACATTAGTATTATGTTGTTTTAAAATGAATTTGATCTTGTTTCTTTGCATTGTTTGAGGTCTGAAAACATGTATCTTTTTTGTTATTTTGACCATTTGTCATTTTCTGCAAATAAATGCTCTAAACGATAATATTTTTATTTGGAATTTGGGGGAAAATGTTGTCAGTAGTTTATAGACTCAAACAAAAATGTTCCTTTTGCCCAAACACATACCTATAAGTAGTAAAATCAGAAAAACTGATCAAGTTTGCAGTGGTCTCTTATAGGGATGTCAACAATTAATCGACTTACGATTAATTGTCGATCAAGACGTTGGTCGAGTAAAATGCATTAATTGTGACTAATCGCTAGAGGAGAGGGCGCTACTCTGGAATGTGAACACGAGATGTGAAACCATTCGCGAGAAGGACCATAGCGTTACATCCGCGGCCGGATCTAGAAGCAGTGCAAAATGTTCTCCTGCCTACCCGATTTTTGCCGCTTGGTCCGCTCTGCATCCCGCTGTCTGCGTCCCGCTGTCTGCGTGAACACGTGCGCGGCGCGCTGCACGTGCTCCTCCGCTCCGTGCTGCGTAACAGGCTCCACGTGAAAGCGCAGTGGAAGCAGCCCGCTGTCCGGCCCGTGTGCCGGTGTGTGCGACTGTGCGTGTGTGAAATGTTTTTCCCGATCAATTCATTTTTTTAACATTTCATATCACGGAGCTCTGCATGTACCACGCACCTAAAAGCGCGAGTTTCGTTTTTACAAAAAACGTCCTCAATTTATTTTCAATAAATAATGTATTTTGTTATTCAGGATCAATACATTTGTGTGTTTTTTACTAAGGAATAATTAATTGAGGAATATACAATATAATAATACTATGATATATTTATGACTCAGTGTTATGTATACTATAGCTTATATTCTTAAAGACCCTATTGAAACACTAAAATTCAGGTGAAAAACACTGCTTATCAATTAATCGTAAGTCGATTGATAAGGTCAATCAACTATAGATTAATGAATTAGTCGATAATTTGCATCCTTAGTCTCTTATTTTTTTTCCAGAGCTGTAGATTCCCCAAATGATTTTAGATGGGACTTTTACTTACTACATTGATGTTGTCACTATTATAAACATCATAAAACGCTCTACCCTACAAATAGAATATAACCTCATTAGTTGAGGTATTTGAGCCTGAGATCTGCATTTGAATAATGAAAGAAGCCCTGAATAGAAACATGTCCCTGCTCCAGTAACACTTGGCTGTAGACATGAGTGCCTCTAAGTTTTAAGTGATCTCGCTTTTATTTGCAGACTGCTCAGATGAGGCATGATCACTACGTAAAGTGCCCTTCAATGATACCCTTTTTTCCATGTCTGTTTTTAAATCATTGTTTCTCAAAACTGCCCCTGCTTTCCTCCAACCACACTGACTTCCACAGACAGTGGTCCACATTGTGCACAGGCATACACGCGGTTCAATACTCTTTTATCTATAGTGAGTCATGCCACAGTAATAATAGACCAGGGAGGTGCACCAAAGGAGATAGAGATGTGTAATTAGTCAGTCTGCTCTAGCCTTAGATGGGGCGAGTGGAGCCAGACGTTGCTTCTTCTTCATTTGAAACAATGGTTATGTTTTCATGCACACCTAAGACTGATCATTATCTGATTTCAAGAGTTACCATATTAATGAAATGTCATGTAAACAGTTCCATCTGATGTGAGTGATGTGAGTTTGTCTGTGCATATTTTGGCAAGGGACATTATGTTTTGTTTTCTCTTGGGCATGTAAACACAGAAAAAAATTAGACCTCATTATGGGATTATCTGATTATTCTAGTAGTCTGATTTTTACTGGCTATATAAATGTATGCTGTTGTTGATGTCTTTACCATGTTAAGAGTAAACACATGAGACATAAGAAGTCTTGTTAAAGTGAAACTAAACATTAAAGGTGCATTGTGTAACTTTTCTGGTGGAGGGTCCGTCAAATGCTTGTCTTCATGGAAATGTTATTGCTTTGTCTGGAATGCGTGAAGAGTCCCTCAGTCGTCCAGGTAGAATCCATGATAAAAGAAGAAATTCAATTTGTCAACTGGACAAAGTTTGTTTGGTCGAAAACGTTTCGCTTCTAGAACTGACGAAGCCTCTCGGATGAGCGGCGAAACGTTTTCGACCAAACAAACTTTGTCCAGTTGACAAATTGAATTTCTTCTTTTATCACCTTTGTCTGGAATGTTTCACCTTTCTATCTTCATGTAGCCCAAACCAGACCAAGTTACAGGTCAGATCTGTAGAGAGACAACCCCTCAAAATGCGATATTATTTTTGATCTATAAAACTACCTGAATAATTTATTTTAATAAACAACAAGAAACAAACAGGTTGTAATATACTATGCATATGGTGTTTGAATAGCATTGTATACTGTTTCAAGTCCCTTTTGGCAATTTTAGTACAAATTAGTTAGTAATTGCAGCTGCTTTGTGGTTTTAAAAAATGTATAAAAATATGTGTGTCCTGGCTCCAGTGACCTCTGTCAATTTCAGGTATTTGGTGACATTTTGTGACAAGAAACTGCTTTATCGTACATGGTTAGTAACTACCTAGATGGAAAGATGTGAGGTAAACTAGAGGTTTTCAGCTTTCTGTTATAAGGAAACATTTTGAGAACTTCATTATTCAAAAGACATATTTTGTTTTTAATTGTTAAAAGGCCCATTATACGCTATTTTCTGATGTATGTTATAATACCTGTTTATCACACAAACCCTGTACATTTAGACTTCTTTAGTTCTTCTCTCAGACAGAAAACACTTCACCTTGTTCCACCTTGTGAAGTCATGTTCTACATTTATTTTTGTTATCCTGAAACCCACGGACAGACAGGGGAAAGCACTGCACTGATGCATGGTACAGTGAACCCTCGCTCTATCGCGGTTCACTGTTCGCTCGCTGTTTCGCGATTTTTTTTTTTCACATTTTTTTCAATATTTTTTATAGTGTAACATTTTTTTACAGTGTAACATTGTGTCCTGCGTCCTGATTGGCTAAGAGACTAGACCAGGACTAAACGTGGACTAAACCAGGACTAAACCAGGTCTAAACCTGGACTAAACCAGGTCTTGACCAGGGATGGTCACGCAGGGTGGTAGGGACAGAGTCTCTGATGTCCTTCACGAGAGCGCCTGGGTGACAGGAGGTGTGGCCTTTGTTTACTTGCACGAGCCGGACCATGGAAGAGCCAAGAATTAACATGGACGGGCCTGGCCCGGACGCCACGCGGCCGGGGGAGCCGCAGCGGGGAGAGCCGCATTCGAGGGAGCTGCAGCGGGGGAGGACACTCGCGCGCAGAGAGGAGACAGTGGGTCTTCCCCCCTCACGCTTAGCGGACGACCCAACCCCGTCCTAGAGAGCTGTGGAGTATTGGCGACGCATTGATAGCCATGCCCCGAACTCCGGGGCGGTCTGATTTTGGAGCCGGGGTGAAATGCAACCAACCCTTGTCAGCGCAGGTTAGTGGGGGAAAATCCTCATGGTAGAGCTGATCGGGGCTTTAGACCTAGCCCCTCGCTGAAGTGTTCGTACCTGTTCGGGTGGTGAGGGCTGGTGCTCAGAGGCGTCCTCGGAGCAGTGAACCATGTCAGCCAGTTCGGCACTGTTAGCGGTGGCTTGGGTCTTGCCCAAAATTATATCCAGGTCGCTTTCCACTCGACTTTCGCACATGGCATGGATATGTTGTTCCAAAACAACGCATATCCATGTGCACGTATCCGCGTGCACGTGTCCGCGCGCATGTGTCCGCGCGCCCCCCCCCCCCCCCCCCACTCTTCACTATTAATACATTTTGTTGTAAATCTATGAAGGTTTGAGTGTTTAAACTAGAGAGAAATGTGAGAAAATGTTAATACCAGTCTGAGGAAAGTGTATAATGTGTGTGGTGAGGCGTTTACAGCCTTAAAACATGTGTAATAATTGTAAAATATAAAGTTGTCCTACTTCGCGGATTTCACTTATTGCGGGCTCTTTCTGGAACCTAACCCCCGCGATAAACGAGGGTTCACTGTATTCAGATGTGTCAGCTGAGGACAACTGATAATACATTTTATTGAGTGATGCTGGTCCCGTCTGTCTGATGGATATACTTCTCATACTGATTGTCTCTGACTTACAAGGTGACCAGGAGAGACGTTTTTAAAAGGGTCAAAGGTCACCGCAGCTCAATACTTTAATGCATTTCCGTAAAGGACGCGTCAAGTAATGTGTTACTTCTTCTGCAGACCGAAGTACTATGAACCCCAAATAGAGTGCACTTACTAGAACTACACCATACACCTTATATGATACGTTAGCTGTCAGTAAGCTCTCACTATAATGGACCACAAGCTATTTTCTGCAAATGCTTTTCCTCCCAGCATACCCCACCAGTATTATTGAAGGTGTTACTGGATAGACAGAAAACATCGCAGTGGTGTCGGGGTACCAGTCCATTCGTACATACTGTGGATTTGATGGTATAGCGCTAGGCAAGACAAAAGAATCACAGATTACAGCTGTGAAGGAGAGTGCCCTGGAGAGAGGAAAGAGGGATTGCTTGTCATAGATCGAAACAAGAGGAGCAAGAAGGCGCAAGAAATTGGAAATATGAAATAAAACCGAGGCAAAACAAAGGCGGAGATGGAAGAGGGAGTGAAGGGATGGGAGGAGGAGGGGATGGCAAACAGATGGAGACAGGGGATTAGGGAAAATGGCAAAGCTATTGGGAAAAGAAGATAGCGGCATGTGGAGGATGAGTGTAGGGCGACAAGGATCCAGAGGGAGCATTGGCAGGAAAAGAGGCTCTGGATGGGGTCATGAGTGCAGCGGAGAAAGCATGAAGAGAGTATGGAGAGTGACTGAGTATAACATTTTGAGGACTGAAATCTTTATACACACTCAAATCATGAGGACCTACCTCCTTTATGGGGACAGAAAATAGGTCCCCATGACATATTGTTGTTTATTAAAGGGCCCATATTGTCTATTTTCTTTAAATATAAATGGACTAATAATAAAGGATTACTCAAAACTGTGAATGAAATAAAACTGCTTTCCACTGGCTGTAGTTGCACTTAAATGACAAACACCTCATATACAATAAAACAGTATATCCCTTTACTCTGTGAGGACGCAGGTAATAAGGCCTTATCTCAGGATAAAACCTGCTGTCCGCAAACAAACCAAAAAGCCCATATTTGTCACATCATCAATTTGTTTAAGCCATTGCCATCTGCAAACACAAGCATTTAAAAGATGTAGCACTCAGTTCTGTTTGGTTTATTGACTGTAGTTTAGGCTTGTCACGACTCATTCAAGATATAGCTAGAACAATATATTTTGGGGTATTTTTGTGGTATTTAATAACATTTGAGCTGTAATAACTTCTAAAGCCAATTATTAGTTAATTCTATTTACTAGTTGTAGCTTAGGCCTTTTAATGATAGTGTCTGTTTGAAAATGGTTTTCTTATCCTGCTTTATTGTTATTGTGTCAGAGGCATAAAGCAGCCTCAGTGTTATCGTTTGCCCCATTATGTTTCTGTAGCCATATATTGTGCTTCAAAATGTGTAATTGTGACAGGCCTTACTGTAGCTTATTACGACTAGACCAGGGGTCACCAACCCTATGCCCGCGGGCACCCGGTCGCCCGTGAGCCCCATTTCAGTCGCCCGCAGAGCAGGTTCTAAAAATAGAACAGGTCGCCCTCGTACTTATATAAATAATAATGTTTTACAAAAATGCTGCGCCTTTATATGCACATATTTTAAAGTAGGCTAATAATAAAAACACTTACAGATTTTAAAATTTAAAATATGTTGTCCGAGTTCAAAGTTCACTTATCTGCGCATGACAATTAACCTGTTTGATGCAGCTGGACTCATCCAAAAAAAAAAAAAAAAAGACGAGACAGCATGGCGGAGAAGAGAAAGAAATCATATGTTTTTAACACCGACTGGGAAGAAGAGTTCTTTTTTCCCATGGAAAAGAGAGAAGTGTGTATGTCTCATTTGTGGAGCTACAGTGGCGATTTCAAAACGGCACAATGTGGAAAGTCGCTACGAATCACGGCAGCTTCAACACAAACTTTCCCCTTAAGAGTGCACTTCGAGCTGAGAAAGCACGAGAGTTAAAGGCTGCTTTAGCCAAGCAGCAGTTTTTCTTCACTAGACCACTGAAAAAGGCTAAAAAGGCAACCGAGGCTTCTTTTAGGGCAACAAATTATTTGATAAAAAACAAAAAGACATTTTCAGATGGAGAAACTGTAAAAGGAGCGATGATGATGATTGCTGAGACTATTTTTAAAGACGAGAAAAATGGATCAGATGTCATCTCAACTCTGGCCAATGTACAACTTGGTGCGAGTACAGTGACAAGACGGGTGTCTGCTATTTCCGAAAACTTGAATGAGCAGCTGGACAAGGACTTACGTGAATACAGGTGGTTCAGCATCCAGAGCGACGAGTCCGTGGACAACAGCAGTACGGCTCAGGTAATGGTGTTTATTATTATTATTATTATTTGAAATCATTCAGCCTGCTTCAATGTTGAAATTATAAGAGTTTGATTTGTTTAAAACAAAAAAGGAGTTGAAATAATGTTAAATTTATTACTACATTACCACATTACTAGTATATTTTTGCTAATCTAATTGTGACATGTTCATTTGCACAAAATAAATGTCGCTTTGACAATGAAACACAAATGTGGTCATTTACACATAACTAATGCATGTATGCATACATTGTGATCAAATAAATAATAATACAGCATAAAAGTGCATTATTTAGACTTTTGAATTATCTTAATTGAGCTGGTAGCCCTCGTATTATTTGATGACCTTAAGGTAGCCCTCGGCTTTGAAAAGGTTGGTGACCCCTGGACTAGACTATGTAGATTCTTGGTCGAAGAAGATCTTCAAATGAACCTTTGCTGCTGATCATTGGATCACTCTGAGCTTGTTTTTTGGACATTCACAGCGAGTGTGAAGGCAGACTCCACAAAGTAACGTCCAGGTTCGGAGATGATTCTCACTCCACAGTCAGCAGGAAAGAACTCATCCAGTATCTCATTTACTCCTTTTGACACCTACAATGTTTTTAACAGTACAATTAACAGGGGTAAACCTTTCAACAGATGACCATTGAGATATGCAATAATACAGGTCACAACAAAAGCAAAAAACAAATGTGTACTATTGTTATATTACGTAATAAAGTCAACTTATTTGGTTCTCCTAAATTCCACATCTGTGGTTACCTGTAATATCTAACCTGCGTCAGTGACTCATACCCTTTTGCTGTTTTGTACCATATAAAATTCTTCATCTCAATAGAATCCTCCACCTTTGTCCAGAATATTCATCTAAAATCGACTCAGATGCTAAAAAGACATAATTGAAGTATAATATATTGTAGAAGAAAGAAAAGTAAGTAAGAAAAAAATAAAGGAATTAATTTACATATTTATTGTTGTAGATAATATGAAATGCAGATTGAATAAGCTTACTGGTTGGTCAAAGACGTGTCTGGCGTCTGTTATGGCCTTCTTATAGGCGGTGCTGTCAGTGCAACGACGCCCCCACAGCTCCTGAGCTCTCAGCAGCAGGGCACTCAGTCTGGAGTTTGGCTCCAAACTTTGTGCTCCGTTTTATCCACTGCAAGTTATTATTCAAGTTATTATTATTATTATTATTATTATTATTATTATTATTATATATATATATATATATATATATATATATATATATATATATATATATATATATATTTTATATATAATATATATATAGGGGCGGCAGTAGCTCAGTTGGTAGAGCATATGCCTCGTGATCCAGGGGTTGGTGGTTTGAATCCCGCTCTTGACGGGTTGACCGCATGTGATCCCAGCTCCCACAGATGAGCGCTGCCGTTGTGTCCTTGGGCAAGACACTTAACCCCACCTTGCCCCCAGTGTCTGTGGACACTGGTAGCCCCCATGGCAGAAAATACATCAAGGCTGTTGTGACGTGAGCCGTCCTCCTGTGGACCCACCACCCGCGGGAGGATTCATGGGGGCTGGTGCATTGTGTTCTGGGCAGCAGAACACTGCTTGGACTGCTGCCCCCGTGACCCAGAAAATGGAAAAAGCGGAAGAAAATGAATGAATGAATATATATATATATATATATATCATCTTACATCTTATATTTATTTTATTTTATGCCCTTCTTTACAGTACTGTTATTAATATATATATATATATATATATATATATATATATATATATATAACAGTACTGTAAAGAAGGGCATAAAATAAAATAAATATAAGATGTGTTACTTAATCTTAAGGAGCTCTTCCTCACTGTCATATGTCATCATGTCCACTCCGTGAGCACAGACGTACCTGATGTGGGCCTGGGGTTTTGTTGTATGTGCGTAAATGATTCTGTCTGGTGTCAGTCCAGAAGACAGGACCATCTCTATCTCCCTCTGTTACAGATCACAAGTGTCTGTGTACAGTAAGACCAGTAAGGAGGCAGTACGGACTGATACTCTTTGATTTGAACTCACTTTGCAGGCACAGTCGAACCCTGATCCCAGTGCACCAAGCAGCTGGAGCACGGCCACTGTGTTGTTGCACTTGACAGCATAGAAAGTGGTCATTCTGGGCAGACGACTCCGTCACCTCTGGTGGTTTTCAAAAACTCTGTCCGGATTTGCTACACAAAAAGGGACTTTAGTGCCCTGGAAAACAATAGAATAACTGCAAATATTATTTTTAATGTTTTTACTATTTGTATGCCATTTCCAGAGTGGATAAATACAACATGCATTTTATTTATCTTTGCTCCTCCTAACATTTGGAGACTCAACAGTCAACTTCTTTGTTGTTATCCAATATCCCAGTGCGAGAGATTTCTATAGTGTGCAGAAGTAGGAACTGTGCAATACTACATTATGTACACACACATTATGGTGTGGAATTTCTGCTTAGTCATAACAAGGAGACCTTCAGTTCTTTCATTGTTGACTATGTGCTTATTCAACATTTGAATTATACAGAATTCTGTCCCCCACATACGTTTCTTCACCTGACAGAAGCAGGAGGCTATACACTTGTCTCCAGGCTGGCCTTCTTACTATTTAAACCTGCTGTACACAAGCTGTACACAAGTAGCACAGTCAACCTTGTTTAGAAACCACAGAACACAACAATAACCGCAGCTAGCTGAATATAGGTCAAGAACGCTGAAGCCTCTTGTTACTCACCAGTTTGTCAAAGGAACGATTTTTTTCCCTGGTTCTGTGTGCCGTACTAAGAGCTCTAACTGTCTCCAGGTTCAAGTTGGAGGAAATTGAAGATGGAAATTGAGGTTATCGGAGCTCTATAGAAGAATGCCAAAGAACGCTGGGGAAAACAGAGCATGAGTGGATTGAAGTGCAGCCAGAGCAGGAAGGTAGCAGCAAGGAGACAAAGGAGGCAAAGAAGGGTGAGAGCAGCTAACAAGGACAGAAGCACAGTTTGGTAATGCAGAGGAGCTAGGACATGAAAGAAGGACCCAGATTAGAGCTGCTACATTTCTGTCACTCTTGTTGGTTGAACATTTTTCTTCTCATAAGCAAATCCATGTTCAAGATTTTAAAGGTGAACCAAGTAACTTTTTTTGTCTCTTTGATGTTCTACAGTATGGTATTAAACATATCTTTGTTTGACCTATTCATTTACAGGCGATTTTAACCCTGTAAGTTTGCATCTAGTCTGGACTGGATCTAGTTGTGTCTGTTGAAATAGAAAAGTTTTATGCCATTCTGTGGAACATTCCAGGCAAAACAATAATATATCTAATGACCGCCACACACTACAGGAGAATTTGCCCGATTTTGGCTGCGATTTGCTTCTCCCTGAGTTTGGGGAGGCGTGACCACCAAACCATGGTAACAGCCAATAACACAGAGCGTCAGGGCGAGATGGAGCGACGGACACAGAGGTGCAAGATACAAACTGGGAATATAGCGAAAATAATGAGAAGACTTTATTTTATTACTCACCTCTTGTAAAATTGTAAATTTAAAGTGCAGCTTCTCATCCACATTATCCATAGAATTTGTCCTCCACAAATAATGACATCCTGTCCACAAAACCACACTATTAATCCAGTTTGAGGCGTTCATTGAAAATAAAACGGCGAGATAGTTCCTCGCGTGTGTCTGTTTGCATTCTGTTGAGTGTCCTGGGATTGTCCGTGATCTATCGCAAAATTTGTAAGCTGGAGTATATCAGAAAGTGGCACAGGTTGAGGACCATTTGGAAGGGTTTCAACCGAAGGAAACATCTCGATGTTTGTATATCATCACGAGCATGCTTACAGAACTGGGCAAGGCAACGCAGCGCAGTCTGTACGCCAAGAGGAACTAATGAGATCTTTCACGAATCTTCATGGGGATATGAAGATGGGGGTTTGGCAGAACCAGGGGCCCAGCTAAATTGCTCGCTCACCTGAGTCTCTAAAATGTATTTCATCATGCTAAATTAATGCTCTGTAAATCTGTCCTGTCTCCTGCGAAAATCTGTCTCCAACGGTTATCTTTGTTTTGACTTGGCTTCCTTGCAAGAACACTCCCAAATTTAGAATTCACTATATGTACATGTACATATGGTTGTTTTTCGACAATAAAGCAAACTATGGCAATGACTATCCACACAGCGCACGGATCGAGGTGAAGCTGTAGATTTATCGCCAATTTTTTATGCTTTAAAAATCATGTATCTGAAGTATTGCACCACATTTCACAAATAATAATAACATGGTTTTGACTTGTATCTAAACTAGAAGTGCAGTGCTCTGATCTTTTGAACACTTAAGAGTCTCAAAGTGAGTGGTTTTACTGTAGACGTTTGCTGTTAGACGTTGAATAGGGGGCCGAAACTAGTCGCCAGAGTAATTTGAAAAACAAAGAGACAGATTAGGGGGGATCGTTTTCAGAGCTTTTTCAGTGTCGGGAGCGCTTCCCGGCAGCTAGATATAAGCAGTGTCTAACCAGTACAATAACCAGAGCTGACGAAGCCTCTCGGATGAGCGGCGAAACGTTTTCAACCAAACAAACTTTGTCCAGTTGACAAATTGAACTTCTCCTTTTATCACGTTTTACTGTAGACAGGAAACAGCTGATGCAATCGCGCTCACAACTTTTTAGCCTGTGGTCCGCAGCCACATTCCACTGCAGTCTTTGCAATCAGAGATTTTAAGTCTCATAAGATCCCCCTTGTGTCTGTGTGTGCTTTTTGTCGCACGTTTAGAAATGCGACTGAAAAATCCTGGCCTTTAGTATGTATTTTGCAAAGCAAGGAGATCCATCTAGCAAAGTTACACACATATCATTGCTAATTGTGGCCATTATAATATACATTTTATTGAAGTGATTAAATGAACTGTGAATAATTTGACATTCTAAATTTTATATTCAAAAATAATCCTTGGTTTTCTGAGTTGTAGGCAACTGTTGTAGGCAAAATTTTGGAATTCATCATTCAAAAGATAGAATGTTTTTAATTGCCATGGCAGTTATTTTTCACCATTCTGAATCTTAACCCCATGGATAACCTGATCCTCACCCTTCTTCGTTGCACCGCTCCATCTGCCATTCCCTCATGTCATCTCTCTTTACTGTTTCGCCTCCTTGTGCATGGCTATCCTGTCTGCGCTCATCACTCTCCAACCGCTGTGTTTTGGAATCTGTGAGGCAACTTTTGGTCCTTTTTTTTCACAGGAAGAAGGGTTATATTTAGAAGTTGTGGTGTTTTTGTCTGCATTTGCTATTGTAAGCATTTTGTCTCCATGGTAACTACTGAACATTCCACCAATACAGATACATGTAGAACACCCCTTGCATGATGTCACAGCAAAGTATCAATTAATGGAAAGTGGCATATTCTTTTATCTAATTAAAATAAATAAATAAAACTACAGACTCAACAATTAGTTTTCCATCTTGTAATTGCCTTTTTTATATAAAACCACAAGGGTCCTATTTGTAAATACAGCTCTGGAAAAAAAATAAGATACCACTGCATTTTTTTGTATTTTGTTTTGTATTTTGTATGTATTACAGCCATTCCATTCCAGCGTCTGTTGAATTCCAACACAAACACAAAGCTGAGCTACTTCAGTTCTTGCACCAGGAGTGGAGTAAAGTCACCCAAGAACAATGTGAAAGACTTGAGGAGAGCATGCCAAGACGCATGAAAGCTGTGATTAAAAATAAGGGTTACTGCACCAAATATTGATTTCTGAACTGAAATGTAAACATTAGTATTATGTTGTTTTAAAATTAATTTGATCTTGTTTCTTTGAATTGTTTGAGGTCTGAACACATGTATCTTTTTTGTTATTTTCACCATTAGTCATTTTCTGCAAATAAATGCTCTAAATGATAATATTTTTATTTGGAATTTGGGGGAAATGTTGTCAGTAGTTTATAGACTCAAACAAAAATGTTCCTTTTGCCCAAACACATACCTATAAGTAGTACAATCAGAAAAAGTGATAATTTTGCAGTGGTCTCTTATTTTTTTCCAGAGCTGTGTATTAATCAACTGTATTCACTCTTTTACACTCCACACTTTGACAATTTCCCCGTGCTCTATTTGATCCTAAAAGCTTCCTGATACCCTGTTTACTTCTCCCACTTGGTACCCGGGTCTTGCCTCTTTATCAGACTATCAAGACTTCCTTCCTGTTGATCCTCTAATGGCGTCTTCACAGCGGGGCCTCCTTTTAATAGCTCAGACGGCAGCCCCTGTAATGACCCCTTGTCAGTAGTTTAGAGACTCAAACAAAAATGTTCCTTTTGCCCAAACACATACTTATAATTAGTAAAATCAGAAAAACTGATCATTTTGCAGTGGTCTCTTATTTTTTCTAGAACTGTATATATAAAACCACAAGAGTCCTATTTGTAAATAAGTGTTCCAAATGTAAAACTAATGCTAAAACATAACATGTCAACTCACAACACACATATTTCTACCTCTCTTTCTCCTTCTTTCACAACATAACAATGTAACAGTAGCCTAAAAGTAGTTCTCACAATACAATGGTGTAATGCATACAAAACGTCCAGAACAGTCCTCGCCAGTGGAAATGTATTATGTAAAATCCATAATGCATGTTGATTTACAGTTCTAAATGTGTGTTTCTTAATCCTTTGCTTTGCATGCACTTGGCTGTGTACATATATGAGGCTTAAAGCAGTATTGTTCCCTTGTACACTCGCGCACACGGTGTATACCTTCAGAGTGTATTCCAGAGGGATGCTTTTCAAGTGATGTTTTATAGAAGCTAGCCTAGTTCCTGAAAGCCCCGTCTTCTACTCATCTGGTCTGGAGGGAAACGACTCACGAATACCAAGCACTCAGGATATTTTTATATGCATTTTACCGAAATAGGAACACGCTTAAACTGCTCATATTGCACTATTTTATGATCAATGTTCCAATGTTGTTTCCGCATCACAAACACACCTGGAGCTGTGTTTTGTTTCATTCACACATGTTTAACATACAAAACCTGCATATTTAGGCATTTTTTCTCTCAAGCTAAAAACACTGTTCCACCTTGTTATGTCATGTGGTAATACAGGAAGTGCTCCACTGTGTTTTTAACCTCCATACATCTTCACTAGAATCATTTGGATGATTTCAATCCCGGAATTTCCCAAGTCTACAGAATTAAAGGTAAAAGGCAGCTGTTAACTTGAACTACATGACATCATAAGGTGGAACAGAGCATTTTGAGATTAGATGGACTAAAACACACAGTTACTTAACCCTCTGAGACGCACAGTTGTTAGAATTCTGCAACATTTACTTAGAGCTGCCTCACACTGACACACTCTGCATTGCATCATACAAGGGAATATCACATTCCAAAGTCAAATCAATCAATTTTAACACTAATAAAAGTAAGGATACAATCTGTAATATTTTTTTCTTTCATTCATAACATGCTTAGTTTTAGAAAAGTTAAATATATATTTTTAAAAAGTATAATACACATGATTTAGAGTGATTTATGTAAATGTTGCAAAAACGCAACACTGGGCTAGAAAGGGTGCCTCGGTTCTGTATAAAAAAAAAAGGGTTTTCTCAATTAAATTAATTAATTTTAAAATATGTTTTCATTTTATGGAGTGAGCAAACTAAGTTGGCTTTTATTAAATGTGAAGTTGTAATATTGTTAACCACGAAAGCCCACTGTTGCAATTTTGCAACATTTCCACAGATTCCTTTACCTGGCCAGCCAAATGATATCTCTCTGTATTTGCTACAGCGCGATACCATTTGGACACCCTCGCTTCACCCTCGCTCCTCCGGTTAACAACGGACTCCGCGATTCTGATTCGTTCAAAGATGGTGACGTCAGTGCACCCGCCTTTGCCCGCAACGTCACTCTTAGGCAGTGGATGCTCCTCCTCAGTTTTGAATCAAGATGGCGCAATCTCTGATTGGTTCACTTAGCTGTCTGTCTACGCGCAACCGCGGGACCGCGGGATCAAGCGTTACCAGACTCGCTGCTGGTACAGCGATGAGTCATGGATTCTTCCAGGCAACAGATTCCTCACAAAAAGAAAAAAAGATAAAACTAATTATTTTCTGCATTAGAGGCTTAGGAAAAATATGTTAAAGAGGTTTAAAAAAAATTCTTCCAGGAAATGAATGCTTGGGTTAAACATGTGTGAATGAAACAAAACACAATTCTGGGTATGTTTTTGATGAGGCAACAACATTATAACACGGCTTAAATCTCACAACAGTCAATTTTGCATAATATAGGACCTTTTAAACATTTACAGCTAAAGTACACTATGTCTTTATATCAGAAAACTAAATGAGGCCTAGATATTGGTGATCTATACTCCCACCATAGGTCTTCATTAAAAACAAATTTGTTCAATTACTGACCCCTTGTGGTTGAAGTTGGTATAATCATATTATACAGAGGTCAATAACTGTGAGTCAGATCCATATTGCTTTTTCCTAAATGTAATTCAGCTTTTGATGTGTTCAGAACAATTCTATATTTCAAAAGCTATAGTGAACATTTTTTCTTCTAATTGATAATTATAGCTCCCACAAGTCCACTGTGAAAACATAAATCAATGTGTTTTCATCTTCTGCTCAGGAGTTAAAGCAATTACTGGCACTTAGGAAATTATGTCAGAAGGCTTAAACTCATTAATCAAAAGGAACATATGATACTGTAGTTTTGTTTTGGCAATCTGCTGTGTTCACTGAGACAATATATAATAGAGCATCAGAAGTGTAATAACTCATATGATATTAAGATCCATCATACATTTGTATTACTCCAGTACTGATATAAATACTACGTGTGTGTGCTCAAATGTGTACAGTATTTTAAAATGTTTATCCAGACGTAAGAGACTCACATTCACACGGTCTGACCTTGCCTTTGTTTGGTGGAAGTTTGAGAAAGACAAAATATTAGATTACGGCGAATGATGCAGATGATCCCTATTTTAAATCTATCTGACATATATTTGTATATATACATGTTACTGTGTGTATATTTATATTGTTAGAAGATATCATTTAAAGGGCCCATATTATGATCTATGTTATAATGTTGTTTCCTCATCAACAGCATACCTGGGGTTGGCTGTGTTTAACACACAAACACTGAATATAGGCTGAGTTCTTTTCTCAAACAGAAAGCTCTGGAATCGCCAATGTCATTAAAAAAAAACGTAGGTAGCTGTTAACTTGAAAACATCACGAGGTGCATCAAAGCATTTTGAGCTTTAAAGTTGTAGACAGACTAATAATAAATGATTCCTAAAACGTGTGAATGAAACAAAATACAGCTCTGTATTTTGTACTGTATGTTTTTGATGAGGTAAGAGCATTATATCATGGCTTAAAGCTCACAAGAGTCAATTTTTTGTAATATAAAACCTTCAACAAGGTGAAAATGAATATATCAATACCATTAAAGGTCCCATGACATGGTACTTCTTGATGCTTTTATAGGGCTCCTTAATGGTTCCCTAATACTGTAAATGAATCCTTCTTCAAAATCAACACTCACTGCATGAGATATGACTCTGACAGTCTTCATGAGGCTAGATATGTGTCTAAAATGCTTTATTCTGAGTGACTGCTTCAGTGCAAATGAGAAGGACAGAGAGATTGGCTAAGGAGCGGGGGGGGGGGGGCACCGCTCTCTGCTCTCTTCCGTGTTTTACACACGAAGACAGATGAGAGACTTTGCAATGAAAAAAAGCATATTTACACAGAAAATCAAATTAAACCACTGGTATTTCAGAGGTCCAGAGGGTCGGGTAAGGGACTTGCGAGCCTAGAAACACTCGGACGTGCCTCCAGGCAAATAAAAAACGCATTTCACATTGTAGCGCATTCATAGTCCAAACTCTATGGGCGGGATATACAGGGACGCTGAGCGGAGACAGAGGGAGGGGCTGGAGCTGCATTTGCCGATCTGACGTCAATAAGGTGCCTTGTCCGAACTCGCCCGTTTTGAACACGTTTTTTGTAACGCAAAAAAGGACCGCAAATGCTCAGTTTAGACATTTCGCAACTTTTAGCCATGGAGGGGGGCTAAACAGGGTAGGGGAGCTCACATTAACGTTCAAAAACCTCAGAAAGTGAAAATTTCATGCCATGGGACCTTTAAAACAAAACTGAAAATATACTGGTGTAGTAAGCACATTTATGAGCCTAGTACCTGACTTAGTTTTAACAAAACTGTGTACTCAATACAAAAAAACACTGCCTCAGGCTCCTCCGAACAAGTCTGCAGTTACGCTAATCAAAAGTAGCTGGTTCTTATTTACTGTACATTATAAGTGCAGACTCCCTCCCTCCAGAGCCCTGCTATACAACTACTCCCTGGTGCTGTATCGGATCACTCCCCCGGGCGGCCCTGATGCACGGCTGGCTTCTACATTATTAATTAGACTTGTGTACGGTAAAGTTGACCCCCTGTGCCATGACTCAATGTGTGGTCTGTGTAATGTGCTGTAGCGGGAGAGGGGGAGTGAGGGGGAGGTGAGGTTGGGGGGTACGCTCCTATGTTACCAAATCCATCCTCGCATGAGAAAGCCTGCCCACCGTTGTCAATAAAGGGACCATTAATTACATAGAGGGATGAGTGCATGCATGTGTGATGGCACAGACCAGGATCAATTGCATTATAAATGATTCAGCTGTACGTTAGCATACATGGAGCATTGATTTGAAAGGGGTCATTACAGGGGCTGCCGTCTGAGCTATTAAAAGGAGGCCCCGCTGTGAAGACGCCATTAGAGGATCAACAGGAAGGAAGTCTTGATAGTCTGATAAAGAGGCAAGACCCGGGTACCAAGTGGGAGAAATAAACAGGGTATCAGGAAGCTTTTAGGATCAAATAGAGCACGGGGAAATTGTCAAAGTGTGGAGTGTAAAAGAGTGAATACAGTTGATTAATACACAGCTCTGGAAAACAATAAGAGGCCACTGCAAAAATTATCACTTTTTCTGATTGTACTACTTATAGGTTTGTGTTTGGGCAAAAGGAACATTTTTGTTTGAGTCTATAAACTACTGACAACATTTCCCCCAAATTCCAAATAAAAATATCATTTAGAGCATTTATTTGCAGAAAATGACTAATGGTCAAAATAACAAAAAAGATACATGTGTTCAGACCTCAAACAATTCAAAGAAACAAGATCAAATTAATTTTAAAACAACATAATACTAATGTTTACACTTAAGAAGAGTTCAGAAATCAATATTTGGTGCAATAACCCTTATTTTTAATCACAGCTTTCATGCGTCTTGGCATGCTCTCCACAAGTCTTTCACATTGTTCTTGGGTGACTGTATTCCACTCCTGGTGCAAGAACTGAAGTAGCTCAGCTTTGTGTTTGTGTTGGAATTCAACAGACGCTGGAATGGAATGGCTGTAATACATGTAGAGATGCTGATTTCAGAAAAAAATGCAGTGGTTTCTTATTTTTTTCCAGAGCTGTATAATACACTGGGTAAAGATGGATTTTTTAGTGGTGGTAGTAGTTTAGTAGTTTAGGCGGCACGGTGGCTGAGTGGCTAGCGCTCATGCCTCACAGCAAGAAGGTTCCGGGTTCGATCCCCGGGTCGCCCGAGCCTTTCTGTGTGGAGTTTGCATGTTCTCCCCGTGTCTGGATGGGTTTCCTCCGGGCACTCCGGTTTCCCCCATCAACCCAAAACATGCTCCAGGTAAAATCCTCCAGCTGAGGTCCTGACCAAGCCTAAGCAACAAGATCATGGAGATGGGTCCCCGGGCGCCTGAAAGACGAGCTGCCCACTGCTCCTGATGGATGGGTTAAATGCAGAGAAATAATTTCCCTACGGGGATGAATAAAGCATGTCTTCTTCTTCTTCTTCTTCTTCTTCTTCTTCTTCTTCTTCTTCTTCTTCTTCTTCTAGTAGATTCCAAGTCTGAAATTATCCAAATGATTCTAGTGATGGTGTATGAAGTTTAAAAAACTCAGTGGAGCACTTACTCTATTACCATATGACATCACAAGGTGGAACAGAATGTTTTCTGTTTGAGTAAAGAACTCAGCGTAAATATGCAGGGTTTGTGTGTTAAGCATGTTTGAATGAAACAAAACACAACTCCGGGTATGTTTGTGATGGAGGAAATAACATTATAACTTAGATTAGAAAATAGCATAATGTACAGCTCTGGAAAAAAATAAAAGACCACTGCATTTTTTTCTGAAATCAGCATCTCTACATGTATTACAGCCATTCCATTCCAGCGTCTGTTGAATTCCAACACAAACACAAAGCTGAGCTACTTCAGTTCTTGCACCAGGAGTGGAATAAAGTCACCCAAGAACAATGTGAAAGACTTGTGGAGAGCATGCCAAGACGCATGAAAGCTGTGATTAAAAATAAGGGTTATTGCACCAAATATTGATTTCTGAACTCTTCTTAACTGTAAACATTAGAATTATGTTGTTTTAAAATGAATTTGTTTCTTTGCATTGTTTGAGCTTTGAACACAGGTATCTTTTTGTTATTTTGACCATTTGTCATTTTCTGCAAATAAATGCTCTAAACGATAATATTTTATTTTTTATTTGGAATTTGGAGGAAATGTTGTCAGTAATTTATAGACTCAAGCAAAAACGGTCCTTTTGCCCAAACACATAGCTATAAGTAGTAAAATCAGAAAAATTGACAATTTTGCAGTGGTCTCTTATTTTTTTCCAGAGCTGTAGGCCCCTTTAATAATTATGCTATGAATGGGTTTCTTGCTTTCTACATAGCTGTTAAAGGGATATGCCACCCCCAGGTCAAATTTGGGCATCTCCCCACAGTCCAGAGACTAAAATAAGTGGTGGAAAGCGTTTTCCTGCTCACCCAGCCATTGTCCGAGTCTGTCGCCACTGACCGCCGCGGTATCTGGTGCTCCTCCGCCTTAGACTGGAGTCTAACGTCGCCAGAGAAAGATTTCGGCCAAAAGGAATTAATTTGCTCGATGCGTTTCCCAATTACTTTGTGTGTAGTGCGCATTCATATCGAGTGCAAATAAATGTGCAAATCAACACGGAGAGCTTGCCTTGGTCATTTTGGGTGGGAACTATTTTCCAGTGCGGAAGAATACAGCCGTATCACGCAGCACGCTGCCAGGGGAATCCCAGTTACGCACCGGGAAGGGAGTTCCCCTGTTGCACAACGTGGTGCGTGATACGGCTGTATTCTTACGCACTGGAAAATAGTTCCCACCCAAAATGACCAAGGCAAGCTCTCCGTGTTGATTTGCACATTTATTTGCACTCGATATGAATGCGACGTTAGACTCCAGTCTAAGGCGGAGGAGCACCAGATACCGCGGCGGTCAGTGGCGACAGACTCGGACAATGGCTGGGTGAGCAGGAAAACGCTTTCCACCACTTATTTTAGTCTCTGGACTGTGGGGAGTTGCCCAAATTTGACCTGGGGGTGGCATATCCCTTTAAAAACTGGGTCTTCAGCAAAAATATACATCAAATATGGCAGCTTGAAGAAAAATCTCATCTTATGTCCAAACAGAGTGACATTTTGAGACAGGGGGTAACTGTGAGCCTGTTGTTTATCAGTGCAATGTGGAGTCAGCCTTAAATCTTATACCACTCCCCTTCTCAATCAGGCCAGCGGTCAGCACTGTCCTGTGTACTCTGCTGTGTACGATAAATATAGGACATGGGAAATTAATGTTGCGCTCCTAATTGGCTGCGTTGTTTGGTAGCCTTTGCCCCCAGGAGCAGGGGAGTTATAATGAGGCCTCGTAGTGTTAAAAGCCATGGGATAAACACAGTAAGAGGGGATGGGCACTCACCACATGCATTTGGTTTTTTTGAGTACAGCAGGGCTCTGAAGCATCTAGCTGAGATCAAATGGAAGCTTCTTTTTTTTTTAAGAATAAGTATGGACAGTCTCAGAGCTACACATGCCTACAGCAGAATTTCTTTTCCTGCTCCTTCTTTTCTGCTCTATTCTGTGGATATATTTCAAATGGCTTCTGTAGAGTCCTTCACCCTTCTATGCTTTCCCATTGAGGTTTGATCAATCCAAAATGTTGAAAATGAAGAAATAGCTGAGTGTGTCCGCTTATCTGCTAGACTAAATCATTTGTAGCTCTGATTGCACTTGCTACTTGCTGCTTTTAGTTGTTATTTTTGGCTTGTCTTTGGACCAGAGGCGTTTTGATAATCACACATAAAAACTCAAATTAGTTCTACTTCAAAGGGCAGATTTTATGCTATTTTCTGATTCACGTTAGAATGTTGATCAAAAATAGAAGTGGAGTTATGTTTTGTTTCATTCACACCTGTTTAACACACACGCCCTACTTATTCAGGTTCTTCTCTCAAACACTCTGTTCCTCCTTGTGATGTCATGTGGTAATACAGGAAGTGTTCCACTGTGTTCTTAAGCACCATATACTTTCACTTTCATTTGGATAATTTCAGCCCTGAAATTTCCAGTCTCTACAAAACAAAAGGTAACTTGAAAACCACCACTTCATGACTTCACAAGGTTGAACAGAGCATTTAGGCTACGTCCACACGACAATGCTCCTGGATTTTTTTCTATGTGGGTTGAAAAAAATTCACGTCCACCTACGTGTCGGATCAGTAAATATTTGCGTCCAGACGAAAACGGAGCGCTGAGTGAAAACGGTGTAATACATATGCCACACCAATATGTGGCGCTGTAAACAGGAAACAGCCAGAGCCACCGGAAATGCAATACTAAAAAGTGCGCATGCGCATAAAGTCCTTTCTCTTCCGCAAACAAGCATCGCGACGTCATTGTTTTCCAAAAGCTGCGTTTTGCTCGTCCACACGTCCACGCGACCCTGGCGTTCTCAGATTTCTCCACTCCACAGTTTTCGCCCACCAAAAACGCTAGCGCTGTGTGGACGAAAGGCCAAAATGAATAAAAACTTCTCAGTTTCCATCAAAAAACGTTGTCGTGTGGACGGGCCCTTAGAGGTTTTAGAGATGTAGATGAATAACAAAGGATTACTCAAACAATTGTGAATGAAACACAACACAACTCCGGGTGTGTTTTTGATGAGGTAACAACATTATATCATGGCTCAAAGTGCACAAGAATCAAGACTGCGTAATATAGGAATTTAAGGAACTTGAAGCATCTTTATACTGCACATAGGCTCAGGGGGTGTGCAACCAAAACTGCACCTAGGCTTAGGAAGTATTCAGTTATTAATAGAATAAAACTGTGAAGGGCTTGCCTGTAAAGAGTGACTTAAAGCTCCTGTTGGTGTATCACTCGTGGTCATACTTATTTACGTATATATACGTATTTATGTTCTTGGTGGATTTTTGTATGGTGCTTATGTTGCTGTGTTGTCCCGTCTTTGTGTTAAAGCATGTGACCCCCTATCCTAAGACAAATTTCTCCCATAAGAGACAATAACAGGTTATCTTATCTTATTCACAAGAAGTGGGCAGCAGCTACATAGATTTATATAGTTAGTTTTAGTTCTAATATATGTATTTAACCAGTATTTATACCAAGAAAAAAGAAAGAGACCACTGCAAAATTATCAGTTTTTCTGATTTTACTACTTATAGGTTGCCTGGAAGAATCCATGACTCATGTGAGTCAGTGAGTCTGGTAACGCTTGGTCCCAAAATGCGCTGCAGTTGCGCGTAGACAGACAGCTAAGTGAACCAATTCAAAACTGAGGCGGAACTTCCGCTGCCTAAGAGTGACTTTGCGGGCAAAGGCGGGTGCACTGACGTCACCATCTTTGAACGAATCAGAATCGCGGAGTCCGTTGTTAACCGAAGGAGCAAAGGTGGATGGAGGGTGTCCAAATGGTATCGCGCTGTAGCAAATACAGAGAGATATCATTTGGCTGGCCAGGTAAACTTATAGGTATGTGTTTGGCAAAAAGGAACATTTTTGTTTGAGTCTATAAACTACTGACAACATTTCCCCCAAATCCAAATAAAAATATTATCGTTTAGAGCATTTATTTGCGGAAAATGACAAATGGTCAAAATAACAAAAAAGATACATGTTTTCAGACCTCAAACAATGCAATCAAATTCATTTTAAAGGTCCCATGGCATGAAATTTTCACTTTCTGAGGTTTTTGAACGTTAATGTGAGCTCCCCTACCCTGTTTAGGCCCCCCCATGGCTAAAAGTTGCGAAATGTCTAAACTGAGCATTTGCGATCCTTTTCTCCGTTAGAAAAAATCAGAGCTCAAACGGGCGATTTTGAACAAGGCACCTTATTGACGTCAGATCGAAAAAAGAAATGCAAATGCAGTTCCACCACCGTCTGTCTGTACTCAGCGTCTCTGTAAATCACGCCCAGAGAGTTTGGACTGCGAATGCCTAGCGCATTCGCAGTCCAAACTCTCTGGGCAATGCGAAATGCGTTTTTTTATTTGCCTGGAGGAACTTGCGAGTGTTTCTAGGCTCAGAAGTCCTTTATCTGAGCCTGTGGATATCTGAAACTGCAGTGGTTTAATTTTATTTTCTGTGGAAATGTGTTTATTTTTCAATGGAAGGCTTCTCATCTCTCCACCCGTGCAAAAACACGGAAGTGGGTCACAGAGCGGAGCGGAGAGCTTGGCCACGCCCCCACCCCCTTCTATAGGCTATCTCTGTCCTCCTCATTTGCATTCAAGCAACAACGCCCATAATGGTGTGTTCCAGAGTGACATTTATGACTCTTTCTCATCTTATCTCTCTTTCTCATGCAGTATTAGAGAACCATTAAGGAGCCATATAAAAGCATCAAGAAGTACCATGTCATGGGATCTTTAAAACAATATAATACTAATGTTTACACAAAAAAATGCAGAGCTGTATATTTCTATATTTATTGTGGATTCTATTTTTTGACTTTGTTTCTCAGCAAACATTTCTTCCCTTAAAATGCAGAAGGTCAGGCTTTATCTCCACAGCTGTTTGTGTCCTGGTTTTTCCATTACC
Source organism: Paratrypauchen microcephalus (assembly GCA_036785185.1). NCBI lineage: Eukaryota > Metazoa > Chordata > Actinopteri > Gobiiformes > Gobiidae > Paratrypauchen > Paratrypauchen microcephalus. The sequence continues at coordinate 2,027,152 of JAVJIX010000035.1, forward strand.
GTGAGATAGAAGGCGGCTCCTCTGACAGCGCTCAATATGTTTGAACTTTCACTCTCTCTGATGCCCCTGGCCGACCATCACGCCACCCTATGGTTCAGACAGTGCCCATTGATTCTGCGGCAGCTGTCATGGGGCAGAACACTGAGCATTGACCACTGACCGCTATCTTCTAGAGGTGCTGATAAAAGCCAAAGGGGAAGGTAAACGTTTCTGTGCGTTTTGGAGAGGATTATATTTTGGGACGGACAGTTTGGGGTTTGTGTCCAAATTGAAGAAGGCAGAATCCATACTAGTGGTGTCAGATTACTATTCTTTCTGCTCACTTTCATTCAATTTTTGTAATGTTATCAGGCTGTTGATGTCTTTTTATACTTTATGAATGAAATAAACAAACAAATCAAGAATCGTTAAAGCCCTGTACCTGATTTTTGCCTATGTATTTGATATTTGAACACATTGTAATTGAGAAATCACAGTATATCCATACAAGATTGACAGATCACAATTTTTTCCTTTACATTTTTCTTATTTTTAAAGCCATGATCTTAATAACAGTATTTGAGTGTTTTGTCTCGGAACAAAATATGTCTTTTGTGTGGTGTCTGCATATACAGCTCTGGAAAAAAATAAGACCACTGCATTTTTTTCTGAAATCAGCATCTCTACATGTATTACAGCCATTCCATTCCAGCGTCTGTTGAATTCAACACAAACACAAAGCTGAGCTACTTAAGTTCTTGCATCAGGAGTGGAATAAAGTCACCCAAGAACAATGTGAAAGGCTTGTGGAGAGCATGCCAAGACGCATGAAAGCTGTGATTAAAAATAAGGGTTACTGCACCAAATATTGAGTGTAAACATTAGTATAATGTTGTTTTAAAATGAATTTGTTTCTTTGCATTGTTTGAGGTCTGAAAACCATCCATCCATCTTCTTCCGCCTTTTCCATTTCTGGATCGTGTGGACAGCAGTCCAAGCAGATCTGCTGCCCAGAACACAATGCACCAGCCCCCATGAATCCTCCTGCAGGTGGTGGGGCCACAGGAGGACGGCTCACGTCACAACTGGCCTTGATGTACTTCTGCCATGGGGGCTACCAGTGTCTGCAGACACTGGGGGTGAGGTGGAGTTAAGTGTCTTGCCCAAGGACACAATGGCAGCATCTGTGGGAGCTGGGTTTGACGCGGTCAACCTGTCAAGAGCGGGATTCGAAGCGCCAACCCCTGGATGAGTAGACAAACGCTCTACCAACTGAGCTTTTTCAGGTCTGAAAACCTGAAAATTTGTTATTTTGACCATTTTATGCAAATAAATGCTCTAAACGATAATATTTTTATTTGGAATCTGGGGGAAATTTTGTCAGTAGTTTATAGACTCAAACAAAAATGTTCCTTTTGCCCAAACACATAACTATAAGTAGTAAAAATCTGAAAAACTGATAATTTTGCAGTGGTCTCTTATTTTTTTCCAGAGCTGTCATTATAAAGTCCTTTATTGTCCGCTAATCAAAAAGTGCACGTTAGCCTGCTAGTTGTTGTTAGTAAAACTCCACTGTGATCTGTAAAAGTTGTGAAAAGTGCTTGATTGATTTCAGTGAATTATTTTAATGCTTCAAATAAGGCAATAAGGTGAGTGAGGAGTAACACTGGACCACAGCAAAACATTGATGAACTAATTTTGATTTTCACCTTTTTAAGACAGTAAAAATCAGACACAGCACATTTTAGTTAATAATAAAGAAAATATAAGATTTGTTACATATGATTTATTAAGTGTATTTAATTTCTGCAAATGTCTACAAATATACAGTCGTTATTTTGACTATGACTGTTACTATGCCCTGGTGTATGGACTGTATTTTAACATCTCCTATCTTTTGTTTTTCTGCAGTATCTACAGTATATCTTCCCTTGTCTTAGTGTAGTGATTTTATGTGCTCTCCTGTACAAGACAAATTACCCCTGGGGCAATAAAAGTTTAATTCTTTCAGGAGATACATAGAAATAATCTGCATATTTTCCAGATAAACTTTGTTCTGCTGCTGCATTAAGGGGCTGATGTTACACTATTTTCTGATCTATGTAATAATGTTGTTTCCTTATCAAGAGCCAGCCTGGAGCGGGAGTTCTTCTCTCAAACACTCTGTTGCACCTTGTGATGTCACATGGTAATACAGGAAGTGCTACACTGTGCTTTTAAACTCCATACAACTTTACTAAGAATCATTTCAACCCTGGAATTTTCAATTTTACTGAACTAAAATTAAAAGTTAGACAAATAACAAAGGATTACTCAAAATTAGTGCTGTCAGGCGATTAAAAAAATAATCTAATTCGTTACAGGATTTGTAATTAATTAATCTGATTAATCACATTGTAATATCATGAGAGCGAGATTGAGGGAGAGATTGAGGGAGTGAGAGAGAGAGAGGGAGATAGAGAGAGAGACAGATTGAGGGAGAGAGGGAGATAGAGAGAGATTGAGGGAGAGAGAGGGAGATAGAGAGAAATTGAGAGAGAGAGAGATTGAGAGAGAGTGAGTGAGAGAGAGAGAGATTGAGAGAGAGAGGGAGATAGAGAGATAGAGATTGAGAGAGATTGAGAGAGTGAGTGAGAGAGAGATTGAGAGAAAGAGAGAGAGGGAGATAGAGAGAGAGGGAGATTGAGGGAGAGAGATTGAGAGAGAGAGAGTTAGTGAGAGAGAGAGAGGGAGTGAGAGAGATTGAGAGAGAGAGAGAGAGAGTGAGTGAGAGAGATTGAGAGAGAGAGGGAGATAGAGAGAGAGAGATTGGGAGAGAGATTGAGAGAGAGAGAGAGTAAGAGAGATTGGGAGAGAGAGAGAGAGAGAGAGAGAAAGGGAGATTGTGGGAGAGAGACTGAGAGAGGGAGAGAGCGAGATTGAGAGAGTGAGTGAGTGAGAGAGAGAGATTGAGAGAGAGGGAGATTGGGGGAGAGAGATTGAGAGAGAGAGGGAGATAGAGGGAAAGAGAGAGATTGAGAGAGAGATTGAGAGAGAGAGGCAACCCACTTTGCGACTGAGTTTGTCAGTTTTTCTGCGGTCGCTTTGCTCATTTGTTTCCCAAATTCTGCAAGCGTGGTTTGGGGGTTTGTTGGTTTGGTGGTTTGGTGAAGTGCGCTCACGCTCGCTCTATCATCGGCAGCAATGGAACTTGTCCGGACGTGTTTAGCGTTCAAATGATCCGTCAGGCTGGAGCAGCTTCGGTGATCGGAAAATTCTCTTTGACAAAAGCTACAAATCACCGCGTTCTTGTTGATAGTCCCCCTTTATTTTTTATTCAAAGGCCTGAGCAGCGATTTGCTCTCCGCACACCAAATTTAAAATGCGCACGCACTGAATCGCCACTCATAATTAATTGCGTTAATTTTTATAACGTGTTAATTTGCAGTGTAATTGATTAATCTAATTAACGTGTTAAACTGACAGCCCTACTGAAACAAAACGCGACTCCAGGTATGATTTTGAAGAGGAAACAACATTCTAATATGGCTTACAGATCACAAGAGACAATTTTGTGTAATATAGGACTATTAATGAATAGCAACTGCATTTAAGTAACTGCATTTTTTCTACAAGAGGTTTGTAAGTGTGATTTTAAATTCATTTCAATGCATATGTCTACTTAACCACATGTAAATACCATGTGTGTAGTGCGTGATCCCATTTGATCTGAAAGTAGAATGGTTCTTGACTTAAGTGCTCGTCTCCTGGCTCAGACTCACTGTAGCATGGGCAGCTGGGATTACGTGGTTGTGTGGAGTAGAGCTGAGAGGGGCTGCAGATCACTGTACCTTTAATAGATAAGCTCCAGCAGGTTCACGCGCTGCCCTTTGACCTTTAACGCCATTCACCAGGCGCTTTGCATGCTTATGTACTCGCACAAACAAACACAGAGGCTGTTTCAGGGGACCAGTAAATCCATATAACATGAGGTCGCTGAAATGTTATGTATTGGAAGAATTCATACACCTGATGCCATGAATAGACCATCACATGTTTCAAGGGACAAGTGTAATATAATAATTCATCTTTGGTCCTGAGTAAAATCCTAGCTGGAGAATGATCCCTTGGGTAAAATCCAGAGATATTAAGAAAAACATTACCTTTTTAAACCCAGGTAAAAGATAATTGGAATCAGGTCACCAGTAGTTCTTGCAGTTTATTAGAGGACAGCAAATATTAAATTATGAAAATTTTACTGTAATATTGCTACTTCTGGGGTCTAGAAAAAAGATAGTGTGAAAACTCAAAAGAAAATACAAAAAGCAGCTCATTTTCAGGAGCCTGTGATCGATTATGAACTTGCACGGTCCTGTTTAGGTTTTTGATTTTCAACCAAAAACGTGAAAAACTAGCACTAGTTAACTTGCGACTGTAAATTTGTTATTTGAGAGCTTAGTCGGTTATTTTTGGTCAGATTGTGTTAAAGATCCCTTGACATGATACTTCTTGATGCTTTTATATGGCGCCTTAATGGTTCCCTAATACTGTAAATGAATCCTTCTCCAAAATCAAGCCTCAGTGCATGAGATAGCCTCATGAAGACAGTCAGAGTCATAAATATGTCTCTGAAACACTTTATTCTGGGCGTTGTTGCTTGAATGCAAATGAGGAGGACAGAGACAGGCCAGTGCAGTGGGTGGGGGTGTGGCCAAATACACCGCTTTTTCCTGGATTAGTGGTGCGATGTGCGTTGTCACCCACTTCTGTGTTTTAAGCGCAGAGGAAGATAAGAGACTCATTCCATTTAAAAAAACAACACTTTTCCACAGAAAATAAAATAAACCACTGCTGTTTCAGAGGTTCGAAGGCAAATAAAAAAACTAGGGCTGTCAAACGATTAATTTTCTTGATCGCAACTAATCTCAGAAATTTCATAGTTAATCGCGATTAATCGTGATTTATTTTGCATGTTTAAAATTGATATCTTGCAGTAAGACCGTTCGAATCTAAAGTTAAACTCACAATGCAAAGTATTTCTCACCATTTTTTTTATTTCAAAAAAGTGCAGAGAAAGGAAAAAGTAACAATGAACCAGTAATAGTGCTTACTTTGAGAAATTGTAAGTAAATGATTGAAGCCCGGTCGAGCTGCCTACGGATGCGTAGAAGGAACAAAATACTAGCAAACTCAAAATAGCGCGTTTAACCGACAATGAGTTTAATTAATACAACCAAATGAGCTGCATATGGATGGTAGAATTGCGAAAAATGCTGGCAAACTCTGATCGCGATTAAAAAAATTGTTCGCGATCATTAATCGTTCGCCATTAATCGCGATTAACGCGTTAATATTCCCAGCCCTAAAAAAAACGCATCTTGCATTTCGTAGCTCGTTCGCGGTCCAAATTCTCTGGGCGTGATTTCTAGAGACAGTGGGTAGACATCCAGACGGGGGGTGGAAACCTTTCTGTGAGTGTGACGTCAGAAAGTTCCCTTGTTCAGAATCGCCCGTTTGGGCTGTCTTTTTTCAAACGCGGAAAAGGATCGCAATTCCTCAGTTTACACATTTCGCAACTTTTAGCCATGGGAGGGGCCCTAAACAGGGTAGGTGAGCTCACATTAACGTTCAAAAACCTCAGAAAGTGAACATCATGCCATGGGACCTTTAAAACAATGATTGAATAATACAGCTTCAGACAGAGCAGTGCCTACAGTTAGTCCTGGTTTAGTCCTGGTTTAGGTGTAGTTTAGTCCTGCTTTAGTCCTAGTTTAGTCCTTGTTTAGTTCTAGTTTAATCCTAGTTTAGTCCTGGTTTAGTCCCAATTTAGTCCTGGTTTTGTCCTAGTTTAGCCCTGGTTTAGTTCTAGTTTAGTCCTTGTTTAGTCCTAGTTTAGTCCTGGTTTAGTTCTAGTTTAGTCCTGGTTTAGTCCTGGTTTACTTCTAGTTTAGTCCTAGCTTAGTCCTGGTTTAGTCCTAGTTTAGTCCTGGTTTAGTTCTAGTTTAGTCTTATTTTGATCTTGGTTTACTTCTAGTTTAGTCCTAGTTTAGTCCTGGTTTAGTTCTAGTTTAGTCCTAGTTTAGTCCTGGGTTAGTCCTAGTTTAGTCCTGGTTTAGTCCTAGTTTAGTCCTGGTTTAGTTCTAGTTTAGTCCTAGTTTAGTCCTGGGTTAGTCCTAGTTTAGTCCTGGTTTAGTCCTATTTTAGTCCTGGTTTAGTTCTAGTTTAGTCCTGGTTTAGTCCTAGTTTAGTCCTGGTTTAGTTCTAGTTTAGTCCTGCAGCGTCTCAACCACAGAGAATGTTGATGGCATCAGCTGCAGCATCAATAGCCAAAATACCCAATATTTTTATTTTAACCAATAAAGCAGGGGAAGGGTTGTTATAATGTTACTACCCATTTGATACCCTGTTAAATCACTTTATCTTACATGTTATATTGGTTTATATAAATAAAATATAACTCCGTAAACAATCACCACAGCCTCAGATAAGCTCCTCATTTATCACTGTGGTTCTTTATGAATTTCAGTCTGACACCACCATCCCGTGCACCTGCATACGCACCCCCACATCATCTACCAGTCGATAAAACAAGATGGCCGCTGCAGTCTTCTCAGCTGGCCTGTATCTGCTCCACAGATCTGACAGGCTGCTGGGGCCAGGGACGGCGAGGGGAGCGAGGGGGAGCGAGGGGGCGCGAGGGGGAGGGCCGATGAGTGACAGAGGAGTGATTGATGCTTTAACTCAAACTGATGCCATCAATGGGACTGACAGACACAGTCAGGCTACATGCTTTAATAAAGCTGAAAACAGACCATTTTAGGGGAGTTTAGTAATAAGGCTGTAGATTGTTTTGAAAGACAAAAGCGGCAATAGCATCAGTAAAGGTTGCCCAAGGGAGAGAAGGCATAAATCAATTTAAATCTTGTGGCCCTACTTTGTAATAAATTGATAAATTGGTAGAATGTTAGCTACTTAAAGGTGCTCTGTGTACGTTTTCTGGTGGAGCCATTTGCTTCATCCAGATCTTTCACAGTATGACAATTAACATATGCATCTCCATAAAGACAAATATGTCATACAACACCAGGCCAAGTTACAGGTCAGATCTGTGGAGAGAGAGCCCACTGATGGTACAGACACATGCTTTTCAAAGTATTTTGAGCAATAAAAACACCTGTAATCAATGCAAAAAATAAATTACTTTAATGCCATACTGTGGAACATTCTGGGTAAAGCTATAACATCTTCATGAGACAAATAAGTGGCAGATCCTCCACCAGAAAAGTTACACATTGCACCTTTAAAGACAGGGTATTTTATTTCTATTCTGTATTAACTACTGACACATAACATATTTACCCTTTGTTGTTTTGAAAATGCTATATTCAAAACAATAGATTTTATTTTTATAAGTTTCTCCTTCATTTTTGCTAAGTCACTCCCCCTTCATGGCACTATCACAACACAATCAGCTTATCATAATGAGGGTCTGAATATGGCCTGGGACAGATTGTTAAATTACTGAAACATGCCTGGATGCGCGGCCGGATCTAGAAGTGGGCAGGGGATCCGTCCTCACGTACAGCCGCGAAGCAGGCTCCACGGGGTGGGTAGAGCAGTGGAAGCAGCCCACTGTCCGGCCCGTGTGCTCCGGTTCTCGGTGTGTGTGTGTGACTGTGCGTGTGTATGAGTGTGTGTGAGTGTGCGTGTGTGTGAGTGAAATGTTTTCCCCGATCAATTCATTTTTTTTATCATTTCATTTTTATTTCATCATCACTCCAAAGCTCCACGTCAAGCCGCACGTACCACGCACCACGTGCACATCCGCCTCCGCAATAAAAACGCGAGGTTTTTTTTTTTTACTGTCTCATTCTCTGGAGTCTGAATCATCTCCACAAGTCACATCCACAAATGTTTTCCCCAATCAATTCATTTTTTTTATCATTTCATTTTTATTTCATCATCACTCCAAGGTCCTGGTTATTTGGTATTTGTAATTTTACTGATGTCATATAGAATGCTGGGCATAGTAATTGGTTAGTAGTAATAGCCTGGCCATACCTTTGATAGGTTAATACTCTGCTAGTCATACATTAGAACAGCTTTTAACCACAGGGCTGCGGCCCAAACTTAGGCCGTAAGTGCTACTTTGAGGGCTGCAAAAAACTTTCTGTTTTGCACTAGTGGGCTGCGAGGGCCGTGGGACTGTGTAGGATATCAACTGAAGACACCAGAGATAGGCTATGGTCAATCTAAAATGCACTAGAATGCAGGAAATTGCATCTAAGAAATCCAAAGTTTTCTGGGGGAGGACCCCCACACCCCCCCTCTGGTCTAAGCCCCATATGTTCACAGCCTCTCCCTCCACCTCTGATACACTTAATGGGCCCCAAGCCACTCTGCACTGGGAAAACTGGGCCTCAACGTCAAACAGGTTAAGAACCCCTGCATTAGAAGAAAAATGTTCCACATGAAGCTCCACACTATGCCCCACCAAAATTTTGAAATGCCCTCCCCCAATCTGTGCAGTCTAGAACCGGGCCTGCCTGGATGACATCTAAAAACCTCTTATGGTATGTTTTTGATGAGGGATCACTATTACATGGTAGAATGCTAAAAAAAAAATCTACTTTGCATAAAACCCTCTTTTTAATGATGAAAAAAGTACTATAAAAATACTAAAATGCCTGTTAAAAGTTTTATTTGGAACAACTTAGTGGCTCTTCTGTTAAATTCTCCTGTGATTATCTATGGAAGCCTTCTGGTGTCTGTAAACAAACTTGCTGCTTCATTCACAGAACTGTCCATCTGGTTAGAACGAAACCATCTGTATAAACTCTCTATAACTTTCACTGATACACCTACCTACTTTTGTAAATGACATTGACAGTTTCAGATACAGATTCAGATTAGTTGGTATTAGGTAAGGCAGTTAATCAGATTTTAATGAAAGTGAGATATGGAATCAATTTTGAGTCATATAGCTCAAGGAACGCTTTGAAAACATCAAGCAAAAAAATTTAAATATTTTCTTTCTCAGTTTTGTTTGATGCCGTTTTTTTGTTATGATTCCAGCTCTCTCGTTTGCACTCCCTGACTTTCTGCTTGCAGCTTTGGCACAAACAGACAGGTGGGTGGTGCATTCCACCCATGGCTAATTTATGTTTGACGGACAGCTAAGCTTGGAGCCTGCTGCGGAAGCTGTTGTGGACGTCTCCTGCTGAAGTTTTGGTGGGCTCAGAGCTTTTCTAATATTTTCTATATTTTCATATCATATTTTCAAAGACAGATATTTTACACAATTACACAAATATGTTTTTAATATTTATATTTGATTTTAAATGTGTTTATTTTTTGGCTTGTTTTGGGGGCATTCTTTGAACTAGCTCAGCTGACTCAAAATGTATTCCATAATGAGATCCCATAACTTTTACTATCAGTAATCAGCAGTGGAGGAATTATTTTACTTATTTTTCTTAAAATAATTTTCACTGACCCAAAATGGTCTCCCTGTTCATGTTCATAAAAAAATAAAAAATAAAATATTAAAGGTGCATTGTGTAAATTTTCTCAATGCTCAATACTTTTATCCATGGAAATGTTATTGCTTTGTCTGAAATGTTTCACAATATGGCATTAAACCTCTTTTTTACCTTCATGGAGACCAAACCAGACCAAGTTACAAGTTTGATCTGTGGAGAGGCAACCCTGCTCAGTCAGAATGCCTGTGTTATAAAAAAAATAAATAAAACCACCTGTAATTGAATAAATGTAAGGTAGAGCTGTTTAATGTCATACTGTGGAACATTTCAGGCAGAGCAATAACATATCCATAGAAACAAGCAGGTGATGGACCCTCTACCAGAAAAGTTACATAGTGCACCTTTAAAGCGCATTAAAAAATTGAAGGAAAGATTAATTCTTTACCCAGCTGTTTTAGAAGATTGATTAGATTTAAAAGAAAGGATATGTCCAAATTAGGTTGGAACCATTATAAATACATTGATTTGGTCATATCCCTCTGAAAACTGTCTGTTTGTAACATTTCCACATCTAAAGGTCAAGGCCACAATGCCCTCACAAAATCAAGTGTAATACGTGTAACCTTTTCTCGGCAAAGGTCAAACATCTGCATGTGTGTAGGCGCTCCCATAGCTCCACCATAAATCCTCACCGAGACACATGCAAATGAGAAGTGGAATTTACAGCTTGTCACTAAAGACCAGGTGTGCGGAGGATTTTCCAGGCACGATTTCAACCAGCTTTCCCCGTCGTGCATAATGTGATGATTATAGATATGTACAATGCCGATGAATCACTTCAGAAAATGATTTAGCACTGCTCAGATTAGGCTGATGATAGGCCATTAACACTGTCTAAATTAGCCCATCCAATTCTTTGCGTTTTTGGCGTTCAAAATACTTGGACGTGTGTTGGAAGTTTTCACACTCAGTGTTTCAGTCAGGGCTGAGAATCACAGGGGCTCTCATGATTCGATACAGTGCACGATACATGGCCCATGATACGATTATCATGATATGCGATATAGGTGATAATTGATATATCGCACAGGATAGTCTGATACACAGCTCTGGAAAAAAAAAGAAACCACTGCAAAATTATCAGTTTTTCTGATTTTACTACTTATAGGTATGTGTTTGGGCAAAAGGAACATTTTTGTTTGAGTCTATAAACTACTGACAACATTTCCCCCAAATTCCAAATAAAAATATTATCATTTAGAGCATTTATTTGCAGAAAATGACAAGTGGTCAAAATAACAATAAAAGATACATGTTTTCAGACCTCAAACAATGCAAAGAAACAAGATCAAATTCATTTTAAAACAACATAATACCAATGTTTACCCTTAAGAAGAGATCAGAAATCAATATTTGGTGCAATAACTCTTATTTTTAATCACAGCTTTCATGCGTCTTGGCATGCTCTCCACAAGTCTTTCACATTGTTCTTGGGTGACTTTATTCCACTCCTGGTGCAAGAACTGAAGTAGCTCAGCTTTGTGTTTGTGTTGGAATTCAACAGACGCTGGAATGGAATGGCTGTAATACATGTAGAGATGCTGATTTCAGAAAAAAATGCAGTGGTCTCTTTATTTTTTTCCAGAGATGTATTGCTGTTTTTTAAGAACCAAATACATTTTAGCAACAAGAAATGCATCGATTTTAATAATCAAAACAGTTAATATGTAAAGTGTATTGCATAAACAAGTTTCCTTCCACTAAATAAGCGACAAAATTGTAATGAGGTCACAAGAAAGTGATAAACGATACCAAAAAATACTCGTGCCGACATAACAATACGGTACTACACGATAACGATACTGTATCACCAAATTTAATATCACATATCGATAATTTTGCACACCTGTAGTGTATTTCTGTACAGTTTCATATCATCTTTCCCCATTGAGAGCTACTTGTCTGTCTATTGTGGGTGATGCTGCCTGTGATGGTTTTTAAATGTCTTTAAGGAATCTAATCTTTGAGAAAATACACTTAAACAGCTATCAGGGAAAATCTCAGCGTATCATCTTTATCACATCAGCTCTGGGCACTGTTTGCATACATGAGGGGCAGTCTCCTCTCATCTGTATAAGAAAATATATTAGAAGTTAGAACTGCACAACTTTGAAAAATAATACATTGCTATGTTTCGGCAATTGTGATATTTTTTTCTGATATGTGTTTATAAAGTAGGATTCTGTCCAAACTGCACAACTGTAAACAACTGACTGGCGTATAATATGGTATAATATGATAAACTAAAGAATTTTTTAATTGCTTTTTTATTTGATGTTTGCGCCAACTCAATTTTGATGATTTTGATAGATTGTGCTGCCCTATAGTAAATGTACATACAGCTCTGGAAAAAAAAAAAAATGAGACCACTGCAAAATTATCCGTTTTTCTGATTTTACTACTTATAGGTATGTGTTTGGGCAAAAGGAACATTTTTGTTTGAGTCTATAAACTACTGACAACATTTCCCCCAAATTCCAAATTAAAATATTATTGTTTATTCCACTCCTAGTGCAAGAACTGAAGTAGCTCAGCTTTATGTTTGTGTTGGAATTCAACAGACGTTGGAATGGAATGGCTGTAATACATGTAGAGATGCTGATTTCAGGAAAAAAATGCAGTGGTCTCTTATGCGTGAAGAGTCCCTCAGTCGTCCAGGTAGAATCCATGATAAAAGGAGAAATTCAATTTGTCAACTGGACAGAGTTTGTTTGGTCGAAAACGTTTCGCCGCTTATCCGAGAGGCTTCGTCAGTTCTGGTTCTAGTGCTGGTTAGACCCTGTTTATATCTAGCTGCAGGGAGGAGCTAACTACACTGAAATAGCTCTGAAACTATCTCAACTACTCTGTCTCTTTTGTTTTTCGAATTTCTCTGGCGTCTAGTATTAGCATATCTATTCAGCCCTAGGAGGAGCTCACTACACAGAAATAGCTCTGAAACTATCTCAACTAATCTGCCTCTTTTGTTTTTCAAATTTCTCTGGCGTCTGAGAATCCCATGGTTTGAGAATGCCATTTGAGTATCCCATTTATAATTCGATTCTCAAACCAAGTCAAAAACAAACAAAGAAACATTAGGGCAGACGAGCCAGGGCAGAGGGGTGGAGAGGGTCGTTAGGCATGAATAGGGAGGCTAAACTAGACGCCAGAGAAATTTGAAAAACAAAAGAGGCAGATTAGTTGAGATAGTTTCAGAGCTATTTCTGTGTAGTGAGCTTCTCCTAGGGCTGAATAGATATGCTAATACTAGACGCCAGAGAAATTCGAAAAACAAAAGGGACAGAGTAGTTGAGATAGTTTCAGAGCTATTTCAGTGTAGTTAGTTCCTCCCTGCAGCTAGATATAAACAGGGTCTAACCAGCACTAGAACCAGAACTGATGAAGCCTCTTGGATGAGCGGCGAAACGTTTTCGACCAAACAAACTTTGTCCAGTTGACAAATTGAATTTCTCCTTTTATCAGTGGTCTCTTATTTTTTCCAGAGCTGTATATTCTGCTATTGTCACTATGAATACCAGTACAAAACTCTCTCTGTGGAATTGGTTCTTTGTCAGGATATTCAAATTATTCCTCCAACTCTCCCCCTGCTGTGTCTGCTGTGTGGATATAAATGCATGCTTACAATCATGAGCAACGCAAGCTAGAGTTTCTGAAATAGTCTGTAAAATATAAATTTCTTCACAGTGGCCAGATATGTGAAGTCTTTTTTAGTGCTGAGTTGTAATTCTGTTAAATTGAGAGCTTCAAAATCTCTACTTCTTTCCCATACTAGCTTTGGGCACTGTTTCTGTCGGTCAGTCTGTAAATGTCGTAAATAGACATTCTCTTTGGCCCACTTCAAGCTTAGCCCTGAACCCTTCTCCAGCTTTGAACTTAAAATGAGCAGTTGCCATAGCGACAAAACCTGGCCTTGATTTGATGGGGCGAGCCTACTCGAAAGCGTCTTTAGCAACCTACAGCCACATCTACCACTCACCTCTCTATTCTTCCATTCTTCTTCCTCCTTCAGGACAAAACAGCCCCGTCTCTCTCATCTGTGCTGGAGTAGTGAAAATGCTCACAAAAAAAAAAAGTGTGAAGTCTTACTCTTGAAACGTGAAAGGCGTTAAGGAGAGAAGAGATGGCTGATATTTCTTTGTTGCTCCGACTCCCACATGCTTTTCTGGGGTGCCTGCAAAGATATTCATAGCCTGAGTCTTTGTAGCATCCACCATCTAAAGCCCTTTAGTCATGAACGCACCTGCCAACTGTGCCAACTGTGCCTCAGTGGCTCCGCTTTGGTCCCACACGCAGCGTTAGAGGCTAGATTCACTATTTTGACATGTTCACTTTGTTTGGTAAATTGAGGTTTGCTTATAGTATTGCACGAGATATATTTTTGATTATATACAGAGAGTAGAGTTGTCAAAAATAGTGATACCTAAATCATAAGACTCAAATTTGTTTCAAGACTACTCATTTTAGCAGGTAAAAGGATAAAGTTGGACCTTTCCTGAATAGTTTTGAAATGGCCTTGACCTTTATCAGAACAGATATAAGACCACATGAACAAAGAAACTTCCAGTATACTGAAGTATGTTGATCTTGTTGACCTAAGCCAGTGCTTCTCAAATAGTGGGGCGGGCCCCCCTGGGGGGGCGCGGTGTGACGCCAGGGGGGGCGTGTGTGACCCTGGGAAACATGCTTGATTACATGCAATTATACATGAGAAGTATAATTGCACATCAACAACAGTAGTTGGCAGTGGCGCTCTCATTGTTGCTCTGGGGCAGGGGTCGGCAACCTTAAATACGCGATATACAGAAAAGACTCACCATCAGCAGAACATCCTCTGTCACAGAAAAACACATATATTCCACTGAGCCGTGTCCTTTAGTCCAACAGAAGCTGACGCATCAGCAGCACCAGGAGAGAGCGTTTTTTTTCAGCACATTTAGTTTATGTAATGTAGTTTTAAGTTTCGTTTCTGTAAAACGTAAACAAATGTGTGCAAAACTGCATTAAAAACACATTAATATTTGAGTCCTCAGTGCAAAAAGACGTAAGTTGTAAGTTTCTTTCTTTTTTGTTTTTAATGTTAATAAAGGATACAATGTTATGCAGAGGTGTACTAAATTTTTCTTCTTCCTAGGGGGGGCGTTACAGAAAATAATTGAGAAGCACTGATAAGCACAGCTGTAGTGATGTACCCGGCTTATAACCCCTTCTCCCTCCTTGTATACAGAAGATATCTGAGCAGAGGGAAGATCAGTATAACCTTAAAAATCCAACACTGTGGAAGGGGTATAAAGCATTATGTTTTGAAAGCACATGACGTCGTCGTGTCCTCCAATGTGCATGTGGTACACTTTTGGGGCATTTAAAGTTCACACTGGAGATCACATACAGGTCACATTTAATTGGAAATGTGAATGACCTCGCAAAAAAATCTGAATTGAGCATTAAGACCTGCAGTCTGAACGCAGCCTTATATACAGTAAGTCATAAATGAAAGTGTAAACACAATTTGCTGTTCATATGCTGCTGTTCTTTTTTGGAATTGTGTCATGTTTAACAGGGTTAAGTACTAAAACCCAAATGGGGTCGTAGTCTATGCTTTTTATAGTGCTGCCAAATAACTAAATAAACTACTACTTCTACTACTAAAATATTATAAGTTGAATATTAATGCTAACAAAATTGGCATCAAGCCTTTTTATATTTTTGAGAAAAACACTGTTACAACACTATCAGGAGAGTATGAAACATTTAACTTTAGTGGTTTTTTTTGTTTGTTTTTGTTTTTTTCTTGTTATTGTTGTATTGAATAAGTTGGTGCACCTGAGTAAAACAACATAATGACAGAAAGGCAAATGGAGGACAATTGATGTTTGTTTTCCCAGTGTTTTTTAGGAGTTCAGAGTTTTGTTTTGTTTTTTTGTCATGTGAATGTTCAAAACTGGTGAAAAAATAAACTAAAAAAGAAAGAGAAATTGAGAGCATTGATTTGAATGGCTTGAAATAGCCAGAAGGTTCACAATACACTGGAGCAAATGCATGAATTACTGAATCTAGCAACAGCTACCTCTCTTCTCTTCCGGTTTTTGGCGTACCCGCTGCTTCCTGACTTTCCTTTTTTATCTGGACGTTTACCAGATGCTCCGATCATTCTTTAATCCATTTCGTGTGTCTCATTTTGCCTGGCCACAGTACATACAGAAACCCACAGTTTTTGGTGAAGCCTGATAGCAGCGTGCAATGGAGCGAACAAGTTATTACAGGACAGTCAAATAGGGAGCCGATGAAGCGTAAAAACCTTCTATCCCCTAAGCGCCTTTCTCCTTTTGGTGCATACAGACACAAAAAATGCATTCGAAGTCAATGTACAAGTTTGTAAAAGGAAATAGATAGGCTTAACCCTACGCTGGCTGCAGTTTAATTCAGCCTGTCAGCATGCAGTGGTAAAAAGTACAATACTTAAGGACAATTTTTAGGTATCTGTACTTAACTTTTACAGTGGAATCTTTGTACTTTCACTACACTTTGTACTACTTCACTACATTTGAAACCATCTACCTGTACTCTCTACTCCAGTACATTTTAGATCTTGACTAAAAAGTACTTTTCTTTATGGTGCGAGACCTGCTGAAACCTGCCTGAGACTTATTTTTAGCACATTTCATTGGAGTAAACGGGCCAATTTTGAGCTAACCAAATATACAAACACACAAAAACAGCTAGAAATTTTGAGAAAACAATTGAATCACTTAAAATAAGCTATACTTATACTTTACTTATGTACCCCATGTACCACTGTCCACACGCGTGCTAACTAGAACAGATGTTTATTACATGACAGGGTAGAGCATTGGGGACAGGGCAACAGCAGGGGACATGAATAATAATATGAGTGCACCTCCGGGATCAAAATTAAAATGATATATAAATAAATAAGGTCATGGAGCTCTTTGCTTTCCAGAGTGGTTTGGCAGAGCAGCGTTCAATCAATCAGTGTTTGATGTGCCACCAAGAGAGGGAGAGAGCCTTTCAAAGCACCATCTCACTACATAAAACAACAGCGGGGTCAAAGGAGAGGTGCAAATCTACATCTGAAGTGGTGATGCAAGACTTAAAGGTGCATTGTGTAACATTTCTGGTGGAGCGTCCGTCAAATGCTTTTTTTCCATGGAGATGTTATTGCTTTGGCTGGAATGTTTCACAGTATGGTAGTAAACATTTTTATCTTCATGGAAACCACACCAGACCAAGTTACAGTTGTTATAAAGTCAACTGTAATGTGCCAGCCTCTTCAAATGAAGGTTACTGATTGGGTCAGATCTCTTACTGGCAGATGTGTGGGTTGTCTCGCTCAATGCAGTGATCACTTCCTCTGATCAGGCCAACAGGAAAGGCCAGGATTACTCCAAAACAGGGTACCGGCCAAATCTCTGTTGCCAGACCGGGTTTTGAGAGTATTATGGTACAGGTTATAGACAGGGGCACAGGTGTTGTCTTGGGTCGAGTCACGGGTATGGGTCATGGGCACAGGCGTTGTCACGGGGAGGGTCACAGACAAAAGAGGCGAGAGCGAGAGATGAAGACTAGAGAGAGAACGCTTGCACCATGATTTTCTTCGCTGCCACGGTGGGCGTAACTTTATGGAAATGGATCCTTGAGTTTGGAGGTGTTAATTTGGTTACTGTTCTGTTTATAGCTTAAAGTTGAACTCCCAAACTTTTAAGAATTCATAACAAAATACATTAGCATATAAAACACTGCACACAGGTAATCAGCATGTGAAGCATTTGGTCAAAAGCATCAAAACGAAGTGTTACACAGTGCATATTATTTAAAAAGTCCAAGTAACATTATTACATCAGGATCACATTTGAAATGGGATCAGACAGTCTCTCTCTCTGCACCAGGGAAAGACCCAACCTTTCTTCTAGCGTTGGCACAAGAACTATAAAAGTGCTGTGGTTACACTATGGGGTGAGAAATACAATTATTGGGACCTATAGCAGTATTACATATATTTACATATATATTCCATTTATTCCTTACAAAAGTTGTTTGACAAAGTTTGATGAGTTTGCAGTTGATGTCTTCAACATTCCCTTTTCAGACTTAAAGGAAAAGTAACGTTTTTTACAATCTGGGCCTTATTTCGGTAATAAAACAAGTTGTTTTACTCACCCATAGCACTTTGGTGTCATATGGAGCACTTCCGGAGGTGTTTTAGATTTGCGATCTCCATAATGTGAGTTCTCGGGGCACTTGTTTGCGGTCTCCAAATAACACAAACTTTAGCACTTTTCAAATCATAGAAGCTCGATGTCTTAGCCTACGATTTTGTGTGGTCAAAAGTGGCCTGTAATCCGAGATTTAGCCATAGTTTCGAGTAGATGAGGAGGCCAGTGCTCATGTGTGGACTGTGCTCTCAGCTCCCGGGACCCAAACATGAAACGCAAAGCTGTAAACTATGGATAAATCTCGGATTACAGGCCACTTGTGATTCAAACGAAATTGTAGACTAAGACATCGAGCTTCTATGATTTGAAAAGTGCTTTGAAAAGTTTGTGTTATTTGGAGCCCGCACGGGGCATATTACACTTCTAGCCATAGCTCGGGGCATATAATATATTCCCCGAGCTATGGCTAGAAGTCGCGCTAGGCTAACGGTAGCTGAGTGGTTAGCGCTCTTGCTTCACAGCAAGAAGGTTCCGGGTTCGATCCCCGGGTCGCCCGGGCCTTTCTGTGTGTGTTCTGTGTGGAGTTTGCATGCATGGTCTGGGTTCGATCCCCGGGTCACCTGGGGCTTTCTGTGTGGAGTTTGCATGTTCGTGTCTGGGTGGGTTTTTACTAACCGGGCACTCCGGTTTCCCCCATCAACCCAAAACATGCACCATAGGTAGCATGCATAGCTTAGGTCCTGACCAAACCGAAGCAAGAAGATCATGGAGATGGTCCCCGGGCGCCCTAATGTGTGTCCTGCCCACTGCTCCTAATATATATACTGTATATATATAGGATGGGTTAAAATGCAGAGAAGAATTTCTCCAGTGTGAGATCAATAAAGTTCACTTCTAACCGCAAATCTAAAACATCTCTGGAAGTGCTCCATTTGACACCAAAGTGCTATGGGTGAGTAAAACAACTTGTTTTATTACTGAAATAAGGCTCAAATTGTAAAAAAAAAAAAACGTTACTTTTCCTTTAAATCTTAAATCTTTTTCACAGTGTTTGCTAATGTGTGCATTGTGTCTCCATGGTAAATGCTGAACATTTCGCCATAGAGATCCATGTAGAACACCTCCAGTGTGATGTCAATGCAGAGTATCAATTGCATTTATAGACAACACATGTGATAGCTAATTCTACATGAAAAAATCTCCCATTAAAATGTTCCCCACACTATTAAATACGCCAGTGTGCACTCACACTTAAAACAACCAGCTCCTTTACCGCCGATAGTCCCAATTACATTCACTGTTCATTTTTAGTTCAAGGCCATAAGCTTAACACACATATGGTGGTTGTAGCTGCAATAAAACAGACCATTTCCACGGTAACAGCAGTAATCTCTGTGCCTCATGCGGCGACAACATCTAGCGTTCCACTCCGTTGTTAGATAAAGCCCACTGTGACGCTCTGAGCACAACCTATACTTCTTTATATTTATTAGCATGGCTGGACATGTTTCACTATAAGGTCCGGTGTGACTAGCACTGGCTATACATCGCGCTGGGTGCAGGGGTGGATACATGTGCAAGGCCAGAGCAGAACATAGATTTCATTTACACACGGGATTAAGGGCTGATAGTTATCGGCTGGCTGTTTTATCTCGATGGAGAGGCAGCTATGGTAATGGAAAAGTGCAGAGCTAAAAGCATGTGACCAGATCATGCAAGACCCCTCCAGCAATGGACTCGCTTCCAAATTGTATCAAAAGGTATCTGATGGTGATGTAGAAATAGGAATTGCTAAGTTATATTGATTATATTGAAAAGAAAAATATTCCATTAGTAGATAATTTATTTATAATACTCAAATCATGTTAAATCTTCTTAATTTGAGTAACTGGAACTTACTCAGCTATTACTTTTTGCTTTTTTCATAAAGATAAAACTTGAAGCTTTCCATTGCTATGCTTAAGGCAGTTTTAGTATGCAAATAATGATATGACCTCCCACTTGCACACCTACGGCAGATGTTTTCAGCATATAGTTCCTTGCGCACAAATTTCATTACAAAGAACTGATCAGATTTTAAGAAGCACAAAATACCACAGCAGCATCCTGAATATGATTTTTGGAAGATTCTGAATCATTTCAATACCCAAGCAAAACACAAAGAAGAAGCAAACTGAACCTTTCATACTAAAAAAGCAGACACTATTTTCAAATGTAATACTAGTGATTTTGCGTGTCATTTTTAAGTAAGTTAAAGCTATGACGTGTGTAAAATCTCTCAGTTGTCCAGGTAGAATCCATGGCAAAAGGAGAAATTCAATTTGTCTGGACTGGACAAAAGTTTATTTGGTTGAATACGTTTCGCAGCTCATCCAAGCTGCTTCTTCAGTTCTGGTCAGACAAAAGACAAAAAGACTAGATAGAAAACTAGATAAAAATACAACTTTGAGCTCCAGTTGACAAATTGAATTTCTCCTTTTGCCTTAAAGGTCCCATGGCATGAAATTTTCACTTTCTGAGGTTTTTGAACGTTAATGTGAGCTCCCCTACCCTGTTTACCCCCCCATGGCTAAAAGTTGCGAAATGTCTAAACTGAGCATTTGCGATCCTTTTCTGCGTTTGAAAAAAACACTGCCCAATCGGGCGATTCTGAACAAGGAAACTATGTGACGTCACACTGAAGCAAAAATGCAAATGCAGTTCCACCTCCCGTCTGTGTTTCTACCCACACTCTCTGTAAATCACACCCAGAGAGTTTGGACCGCAAACGAGCTACGCAATGCGAGATGCGTTTTTTTATTCGCCTGGAGGCACCTGAGAGTGTTTCCAGGCTCGGATGTCCTTTATCCGACCCTCCGAACCTCTGAAACAGCAGTGGTTTAATTTTATTTTATGTGGAAATGTGTTTATTTTTCAATGGAACGCTTCTCATCTCTTCCTCCGCGCAAAAACGCGGAAGTGGGGCCAGCGCACCAGCGCACCGCTAAAGAGGAAAGAGCGGAGAGTTTGGTCACGCCCCCACCCGCTGCTCTGGCCTATCTCTGTCCTCCTCATTTGCATTCAAGCAACGACGCCCATAATGGAGTGTTCCAGAGAGATATTTATGACTCTCAAAGTTCAAAGTTCAAAGTCAGCTTTATTGTCAATTCTGCCATATGTGTTCAACATACAGTGAATCGAAATTTTGTTTCTCTCTGGCCAGGTAGTGCAAAAAGACAGTGTACAAAATACAATATGAAGACAAAACACAACAAAAAACTATCTAAGACAGAGATCTAAAGTTAAAACTAAAGTCTACGATCTAAAATCTTAAAACAGTGCAACATAATAAATAAACTATACTATATACAGATTTCCAAAGTGTGCAGTGTGCATCAAAAATGTGCAATGGAAGATACAGCAGTGACTTGGTCATGTGCAGTAGAATGTGCATAGGAGTTAAGATAAAATAAAAATAAATGTGCAACAGTAGTAATTCTAGTGCAGTAACAGGAGTAAACAACAGTACTAAAATTCCAGTAGTCAATGTGCAATAACAGTAGTAAACAGCAGTGCAACGGGGGTAAAATTCAATAACAGGAGTAAACAACAGTACTAAAAATTCCAGTAGTAAATGTAAGTGTGCAATAACAGTAGTAAACAACAGTGCAACAGGAGTAAAATCCAGTAGTAAATGTAAATGTGCAACAGTAGTCCTTAGCAGCAGTTTTTTTTTTTTTTTTTTTTTTTTAAAGTGTCTAGAGTGATAGGTCTTTTTATGGAATACAGGTTATGCCAATATGGGGGATGAGCGGTGGGAGATGGGTAAGGTGGGAGCTCGGGTGTGAGTTCAGACTCCTGACAGCCTGGTGGATGAAGCTGTTTGAAAGCCTGGTGGAGTGGGCCCGGAGACTCCGGTACCTTCTCCCCGAGGGCAGGAGGCTGAACAGGCTATGTGCGGGGTGGCTCGGGTCACCCACAATGCTGGACGCTCTGCGGGTGAGCTGGGTGTTAAAAATGTCTAGGAGGGAGGGGAGAGAGACACCAGCGATCCTCCCAGCTGCATTCACTATGCGCTGCAGGGCTTTCCTGTTCTGTTCAGTGCAGCTCCCGTACCACACAGTGATGCAGCTGGTCAGGACGCTCTCAATGGTGCCTCGGTAGAAGGTGGTCATAATGGGTGGAGGGGCTCCAGCTCTCCTCAGTTTGCGGAGGAAATAGAGGCGCTTCTGAGCCCTCTTTGCCAGTGATACAGTATTCACTGTCCAGGAGAGGTCCTCACTGATGTGCACCCCCAGGAATTTGGTGCTGCTCACCCTCTCTACAGCAGCACCATTGATGGACAGTGGGGGGTGCTGGGTGGGGCCTCTCCGGAAGTCAACAACAATCTCCTTGGTCTTTTCAACATTAAGAAGGAGATTGTTATTGCTCTGACTGTGTTCATGGGTCTTTCCCATGCACTGAGTCTTGATTTTGAAGAAGGATTCATATACAGTATTAGGGAACCATTAAGGAGCCATATAGAAGCATCAAGAAGTACCATGTCATGGGATATTTAAAGCTATTACATCAATTTTGTTATGAAACTATTTCATATGTACCTGCTGCTAGTCTCCATGGAGATGTTTTTTGTCCTGTTGTTTTTTGTCCTGATGTCTCCATGGACATGTGGTTTGCTTGGAATGTTCCACAGTTGGGCATTAATCAGATCTTTCTCCATGGAGACATGCAAGGGACGCTAATTGGTCAAGTTATACAGGTTATACTCCACTATCTGTGGAGTCAAATCTGTGGAGAGTGGTTTCTCATTGGTTCTGCCTCTTGAAATTGAACTCAAAGCTTGTGTTGTGTGAAAAGCTTTTTTAGAATTAATATTTTAAAATCCGAAGCTAACCAATGTAGTTTTATTATGTTTTTAGTTCTACTTGATCTTTCAATCTAATATCACTGAACATTTTTTTTAATGCACTTCTTCCCCATGTGGTAGCATTTTTAGCAAGAGGGCTTTGGAAACCGATTAAAGAATGTTGTGTGTGTTTTATTTGAATGTCAGAGTAGTCTGTTTGAACTTGTATACGCGCTGTTTTTCTTTCAACTTGTGTGTGATCCCAGGGCCCAAAGTGAGCGTGTGTCCTAAGTGTGGTTCTGTGTTAATGGCATGTACCAGAGGCCAGATGGCTCGTCACTTCCAACACACAGCTAATGCGTTCAGTCCTTTTCTCAGGACAGTCTGCCAAGTTTAATGACAACTGTGTGTGTGTGTGTGTGTGTGTGTGTGTGTGTGTGTGTGTGTGTGTGTGTGTGTGTGTGTGTGTGTGTGTGTGTGTGTGTGTGTGTGTGTGCGTGCGTGCGTGCGTGCGTGCGTGTGTGTGTGTGTGTAAGAGAGAGAAGCAGACAGGAGGGAACCGTGTGAGATGTCTGCCCCCTTCTGGTCACCTCTCAATCTAAACACAGGAGAAGAATGGGATGGAGAATAGAGCTCTGTAATCTATTACAGATTATAGATTCAGATTATATTATTATTATATTATCAGATTATAGACCTATGCTTTGTTAGCATTAAATGGAACATCTGGAACATATTTGTTTAGCTCTAATAGCAATGTGCAGTATGGATTATTCACGATTTATGTTGAATAAGTCAACAATACTGGGAAAAAAAGAGTATATTTGCTTTCTACCACGTTATATCACTGTTTCCTCATCAAAAAACATGGCTGAAGAGGTTTTAGATGTCATCCATGCATGTTTCAGTAATTTAGCGACCTTTCCCGGTCCCTATTCGAACCCTCCTTACCCAACATCATCCATGCTCCTACACGAGAGTTCTTCAGAAATAAACAAACGCATGATACAAAACAGTAGACAACAACTTAACAAACTTGATGCAATATGTTGTAATGAAACATCCATCCATCCATCTTTTTCCGCTTTTCCATTTCTGGGTCGCAGGGACAGCAGTCCAAGCAGATCTGCCCAGAACACAATGCACCAGCCCCCATGAATCCCCCCGTGGGTGGTGGGTCCACGGGAGGATGGACCACGGCACAAAAGGCCTTGATGCACTTCTGTCATGGGGGCTACCAGTGTGTTTTACTGCTTAGAGAAAAGAGCAAAACAAGTTTTATAGTACAAACATAAAATTAAGTTTTGGAAGTGGTTGAATTGTTGTAGATATTCCTTTAAAGGGATAGTGCTTTTTTAAAAATGTGAATCTGTATTGCGTCCCCTTCAGCAGTGCCGTCAATTAACACTGACTTACCCCTGACAGTGTCCTCTGAGCCCAGTTCTGCTCTGGTTCTGTAGCTGACGAAAGTAGGGACAGTTAATAAAGCTTGTTTTTCTTCTCAAAACAATATGTGTCCAAAAAGTGATATATTTGCGTCACAAAACAGTTGCACACGAAAAAGTCTGAAGTCTAATTCGCTTGGTGCTATTTTCTGTTGATTCGTATCACTGCGCGCCCATTAGTATTATTAGCCTGTTCACTTGTAAGTGGATGTTTACAAGTGAACAGGCTATTCACATAAAAACAAAAAAAACTCACTACAGTAATCCCTCGTTTATCGCGGGGGTTAGGTTCCAGAAATAACCTGCAATAAGAGAAATCCGCGAAGTAGGACAACTTTATATTTTACACTTATTCTACATGTTTTAAGGCTGTAAACACCTCACCACACACATTATACGCTTTTCTCAGACTGGAATTAACTTTTTCTCACATTTATCTCTCGTTTAAACACTCAAACTTTCATCAAAATCAACTTTCAACAAAATGTATTAATAGTGGCGTGGGGGGAGACACGGCTCCGGAAGCCCCGCCGGACGCGCGAGGAGCACTGCCACGTCCCAGGACGCAACGCGCACCAACCCCTTGAAGAAGTGCGCGACACGTGCAACCCTCATCGTGGTCAAATCTGTGACAGAGCAACGTGACCGGCGCGAGGCCGCGCGTACACCGGGGCTGCGAGCACGAGATAGAACCGCGGTGCCCGGACCCTGTCCTCTCAGCCCGAGCCACGAACCGAACACGCACAAAAGAACGCAAGAGCCGCACAAAACCAGCAAAGAGCCGCACGGAGTGATTTAATCCTGGTTTAGACCTGGACCAGTCCTGGTTTAGTCCAGGACCAGTCCAGGTTTAGACCTGATTTAGACCTGGTTTAGACCTGGTTTAGTTCTGGTCTAGACCTGGTTTAGTCCATGTTTAGTCCTGGTCTAGTCTCTTAGCCAATCAGGACGCAGAACACAATGTTACACTATAAAAAAAAAGTTACACTATAAAAAAAAAAAGAAAAAAAAATCTGCAAAACAGCGAGGGCGAGAATAGTGAACCGCGATAGAGCGAGGGATTACTGTATCCCTTTAACTCTCACTGTTTACTGTTAAGTTACTATTTCACCGAGCCTTGGTTTAAATGGCCTTCATCCCCTGAAAAGTTGTTTATAGAGGTCTGATTAAACATGAAATTCAATCACCATTTGATTATCTCAAAAGGTCATATTTCAGTCACTGTTGGCTTTTATGGCACAACATCACTCCCCAGTATCAGCTCCATCCCCATGACTATCTCAGACACAACCACAAAACTTCTCACTAGATAAAAATACAACTTTAGCACTGAGGTGGCGCAGTGGGATGATTAGCTCTTCCTCGTTCTTTCCCGTTTCCATTTTGGACTCTTTTGTGAATGTGGAATGAGTCTTCACAGCACATCTGCACACGCCGTATCATCCCCCCGAGGAGAAAACTGCTGGGGAAGGCGAATATCTCCGTCCCTTTTATGCCCGTTCCCTTTAAGAGCGGCAATTAAGATATGTGGGGGCTTTTATAAGTGGGATTTCTTTGCCTATTCATCTATGCGCTTTTGTGACAGTTGCTACTTTGCATAATTCAGTTGCCAGTAGCCAATGAGGGAGCGGGGAATTGGGAGAAAGAAGCACGCATCTCGGCAACTAAGTACTGTTGATTACAATGAGACAAAGAAGTGCTTGTGCTTGTTTTAATTACTGCTCACTGGTCTATTGTGCGCCCACAGTAGCCCCTCAGATTTGCTTCAGTAACGGAAATTTTGAAATGCGATGGGGGCATGCAGGGGTACACTAATATTCTGTCTCATCTTGTTCAACCAGATCTCTCCGTGGAGTTGTATTTCATTTCAAATAGGAAATATTTTCATTCGAAGGCCCTCTTATGAAGTTTGCTCTGATGAAAATCGTACATTACAGTCTACGTATATGGGTAATAATCTTGGGAGAAGTCAAATAAATTAGAAAAGGATATGTAGAATGTAATGCAAGAAATGAGAAGTGGTGTTAAATTGCCTTCTAATTTTCACTATCAATGGAAGCTCTTTTTATTTGTTTAGAAAGTTAAACATGAAAGTGATTTAATTCTTTTGCTGGAGGGCACACCAACTGCTTTGCTCCATGAATGTTATTGCTTTGACTGGAATATTCCACTGTATGGCATTAAAGGTCCCATATTACGCTATTGTCTGATCTATGTTATGTTGTTTCCTCATCACAGACATACCTGGAGTTGTGTTTTACTTCATTCATACATGTTTAACACACAAACCCTGCATACAGCTCGGGAAAAAATAAGAGACCACATTTTTTTCCAGACATTCCAGTGTCTGTTGAATTCCAACACAAACACAAAGCTGAGCTTCTTCAGTTCTTCCACCAGGAGTGGAATAGTCACCCAAGAACAATGTGACAATGTGAAAGACTTGTGGAGAGCATGCCAAGACGCATGAAAGCTGTGATTAAAAATAAGGGTTATTGCACCAAATATTGATTTCTGAACTCTTCTTAAGTGTAAACATTAGTATTATGTTGTTTTAAAATGAATTTGATCTTGTTTCTTTGCATTGTTTGAAAACAAACAAATCTTTTTTGTTATTTTGGCCATTTGTCATTTTCTGCAAATAAATGCTCTAAACTATAATATAATATATACTATAATATTTTTATTTGGAATTTGGGGGAAATGTTGTCAGTAGTTTATAAACTCAAAACAAAAATGTTCCTTTTGCCCAAACACATACCTATAAGCAGTAAAATCAGAAAAACTGATAATTTTGCAGTGGTCTCTTATTTTTTTCCAGAGTTGTATTTAGGTTCTTCTCTCAAACTGAATACACTCTGTTCCACCTTGTGATGTCATGTGGTAATACAAGAAGTGCTCCACTGTGTTTTTAAAGTCCATACACCTTCTCAAGAATCATTTGGATAATTTCAGCCCTGGAATTGCCAATCTCAAAGTAAAAGGTAGCTAGAAAGTACCACTATATGATATCACAAGGTGGAACAGAGCATTTTGGGCTTTGGAGATGTTGACAGACAAATAATAAAATAATGAAACAAAACACAACTCCAGGTATGTTTTTGATGAGGTCACAGCATTGTAAACATGGCCTAAAGCTCAAGAGTCCATTTTGGATATCCACAGATACATGGTGATGCTGCCAGGCCAAGTTACAAATCTTGTTTTGGTTTCATTTTTCCAACAATAAAAAACACTTTCAATTCACTTTAATGACACACCGTGTTCATCCCAGATGAAAACATAATGGTTTGCTTAATGGAGTTTGAAACAGCTTTTATGCGCACTCACAGGCTAATTTCATGCACAATTTTATTCTTTTCTACCTTTCTGTCGCTAACAATTCTATGTCCTCTCCCTTTATTGCAAATACGATATTTTTAATGTGCTAATGTAACACAAAAGTGACTCACCCAAAATCCATCAAACGTAAACCAGAACAGATTTTTTCTCTATTTAGTTTTTTTTTTCCGCTTTGCTAATGCAGCCTCTAATCCTGGGAGTGCCATTATAGATAATAAAAGGATGCTACATGCCCTCTCCATGACAGAAAATTACCAACAAGGGGATAGCTGTACACAATGAAGCATGGATAAAGGGAAGAGCGCTCCATGCTAAAGGGGGAGGGAGACAGATCCAACATTGGGAGAATAAACAAGAGACCGAACAAAAGCCCCGGAGCTGCGCAGAAAAGGCACTTGTCTATAATTAAAGTGCCCAAGTTGAACAACCGAACCCCATTTCCAATCTGGACCATATGGACACTTTATGAATGCTGCATTTTGAGAACGGGAGCAGGGAAGAGGTCCCAGTGTTAGCGGGTGCACTGCAAAAACTAAAATCTAGCTGGTGTAAAGTTACTTGAATTCAAGGTGCATTGTGTAACTTTTCGGGTGGAGGGCCCAACAAATGCTTTTCTCCATGGAGAGGTTATAGCTTTTCCTGGAATGTTTCACAGTATGGTATTAAACCTTTCCATCTTCATGGTGACAAAACCAGATCAAGTTAAAGGTCAGATCTGTGGAGAGGTAACACCGCTCAGAATTTCATCTATAAAAGTACCTGTAATTGAATAAATGTAAAGAAGAACAGTTTATTCTCATTCCAGGAAGAACAGAGACATAGAAACAAGCAGGTGGCGGACCCCAACCAAAAAGTTAAATAGTGCACCATCATGATTTGAGTAAATACACTCAACAAAAATATAAACGCAACACTTTTGTTTTTGCTCCCATTTTTCCTGAGATGGACCCAAAGATCCAAAATTCTCTCCAGATACACAACACTACCATTTCTCTCAAACATTGTTCACAAATCTGTCCAAATGTGTGACAGCGAGCACCTCTGCCCCGCCGAGACAATCCACCCCACCTCACAGGTGCGCCACGTCAAGATGCCGATCCGACATCATGACCAGTGCACAGGTGCGCCCCAGACTGCCCACAATAAAAGGCCACCCCGAAATGTGTATTTTTTTGCTTTATTGGGGGTCTGGGGACTCAGAACCAGTCAGTATCTGGTGTGACCACCATTTGCCTCATGCAGTGCAACACATCTTCTTCGCATAGAGTTTATCAGATTGTCAGTTCTGGCCTGTGGAATGTTGGTCCACTCCTCTTCAAAGGCTGTTATGGACGAAGAACACAGGTGCATTTTATTGATGGCATTTTGAATGCACAGAGATACCGTGATGAGATCCTGAGGCCCATTGTTGTGCCATACATCCATGAACATCACCTCATGTTTCAGCAAGATAATGCATGGCCCCATGTTACAAGGATCTGTACACAATTCTTGGAAGCTGAGAATGTCCCAGTTCTTGCATGGCCAGCATACTCACCGGACATGTCACCCATTGAGCATGTTTGGGATGTGCTTGACCGGCGTATACGACAACGTGTACCAGCTCCCACTAATATCCAGCAACTTCGCACAGCCATTGGAGAGGAGTGGACCAACATTCCACAGGCCACAATTGACAATCTGATAAACTCTATGCGAAGAAGATGTGTTGCACTGCATGAGGCAAATGGTGGTCACACCAGATACTGACTGGTTCTGAGTCCCCAGACCCCCAATAAAGCAAAAAAAAAAAAATGCACATTTAGGGGTGGCCTTTTATTGTGGGCAGTCTGGGGCGCACCTGTGCACTGGTCATGATGTCGGATCGGCATCTTGATGTGGCGCACCTGTGAGGTGGGGTGGATTGTCTCGGTGGGGCAGAGGTGCTCGCTGTCACACATTTGGACAGATTTGTGAACAATGTTTGAGAGAAATGGTAGTGTTGTGTATCTGGAGTGAATTTTGGATCTTTGGGTCCATCTCAGGAAAAATGGGAGCAAAAACAAAAGTGTTGCGTTTATATTTTTGTTGAGTATATATGATCTACCATTGGAACAAGGCTTTTTGAACTTAAAATATGAAAATACTTTTTTGCTACACACAGAAAAGAAAAAACAACTCTTTGCACTTAAACATAAACAAAATCTAATGTTGCTTGAATTAAGAAATACACACATATTCCATTGTTTTTTACTTGCCAAGTAGAATCTACTCAAATAAAGCAAAATGTTCAAAATTTAAGCCATTTTAACTTACCTAGATATTGCTTTTTGCAGTGTAGAGACTGTCACAACTCTGTGTTAAACATATTAGCCAGAAACAGTCTGGGGGGAGCAGTTTCAGAGGCAGTTTTATATTTGCCAGAAAGCAATGACAGCAAATTGTTGAATATAATTTAATGTAACCAGTTTTGTTTTCATTTTGGGAGACATTAGGGATGAGTGGCCAGCATGTACAATAATGACAGTGTGCAATTCCCCTGGACCCTGATTTGGAATTGGTCATTTTGCTTCTGGGCTGTGAGAATGATTATATGGGATTTTAGATGCTGCACAGCCCCAACACATGATGAGCTCAATGTTTTTCACTTTATGTTAGCTGTAATCTGTTAGTAATATGTCATATGTTTTCTTCCAATTCAACATGGATGGTCCTTTTAATTTAGAGCTGAGTAGCCTGACCAGCCAGTCTCTTCTACATCTGTTTGAATCCAGAAAAGACTAGAATTGGACTATATAACGTGAAAAATCTCCTTTCAAACTTCTGCACCGATACTCTCCAACAACTTGGTCTACTCCGCAGCTGCCGACCTCCACACAGAGGCTCCGGTCGCACTTTTCACTACAACTTCTCATCTCCCAATGCCATCCCGTCCCTCTGGTCTCACCGCTCACCTGTTTCCTCATTACGTCACCACAACAAACCCCACGTGAAACCAGCCAATCTCCGCCCTCTCCCTCTGTCCTCACAGCCAGACACCGCACAGCGCCACCTAAAGCTGTCTCTCTTCAATACTCGCTCCCTCAACAATAAAAGCCTCATTTTAAACGAATATATTACTGACAATAACCTCGATTTTATCTGCCTAGTTGAAACCTGGCACAAACCCCTGGACTACTTCTCTCTCAACCAAACCACACCTCCCGGATACACTTATATTGAAACTCCGCGCACTGAGGGGGGACCGCAGTCATTTACAGAAAGGACATTAAAATCACTCCCATCACATCCCAACAAAGTAATTCATTTGAACACACTGTTTTTAAACTGTCTGGTCCTACTCCCTTGGTCACTGCTGTCATTTATCGCCCCCCAAGCCCAACCCCTCTTTCCTTTCTGATTTCACAGACTTTCTCACCCAGCTCTCTGCAATCTCACCTTCCCTCCTCATCCTTGGTGACTTCAACCTCCACATCGACAACCCTGATTCAAAACCCGCAGCTGATTTTTTGGACCTCTTAAAATGTTTTAACATAAACCAACATGTCAATTTCCCCACCCATACTCGTGGTCATATCCTGGACCTGGTCTGTACTACCTGTGTCAAAATCCCAAATCTCACCAGCCATAACCTTCATATATCTGACCACCTGGCTATCACCCTAGACATTGACCTGCCTCTTCCCATCCCAAAAAACAAACGTACAATCTCATTCCGGAACCTCAAATCCCTCTCCCCTTCTGCTCTTTCAAAGTCCCTTGCCACAAAACTGTCCAGCTGCCCTCCCCCACAGTCTGATGACTCCTCTGAACTTGTTAATTACTACAATAACACACTTTCCTTCTGCCTTGACCAACTTGCTCCCGTAATAACTAAATCTGTTTCTTTCACCCACACAGCACCCTGGTACACTCCTGAACTTCATAAAATGAAATCCCGAAAGCGCCAGCTTGAGAGACTGCTTAGAAAATCTGGTCTAACCATCCATCTCCAAGCCTACACAGATCACCTCCGTCAATATAAAGATGCCCTCAATGCAGCCCGGTCAAATTTCTATTCCAACCTCATTCACTCTGGTTCCAATAACCCCAAAGCTCTGTTCTCCACAATAAACACACTCCTCAAACCCAGTGACAACACCTCTTCATCTTTTACAGTAGACAAATGCAACACTTTCCTATCATATTTCAAATCCAAAATTGACACAATCTATAGCTCCCTCACTCCCTCTCCAGCCCTCCCTTCTGATTCCCCTCCCCCAAACTCGACTCCACAACTTTCCCATTTCTCCTCTATCTGTCCAGATGAACTTTCCAAACTTCTTTCCACCATGAAAACCCCCACCTGTTCACTCGACCCCATCCCCTCTGCACTCATCAAAGACTGCCTTCCAATCATCTCTCCTCTAATAACAACAATCATCAACTCCTCACTTACCACTGGTTCTGTCCCGCAGTCTCTCAAGCTGGCTGCCATCACCCCTATCCTAAAAAAACCCGGCCTTGACCCCGACAACTTTGCAAATTTCCGCCCCATTTCAAACCTTCCATATCTGTCCAAAATCCTGGAACAAGTCATAGCCACCCAACTCAAAGCCCATCTTAAATCCAATAGACTGTTTGAACCATTCCAGTCTGGTTTCCGTCCACAACACAGTACAGAAACAGCCCTTCTCAAAGTCACCAACGATCTCCTCCTCTCCTCTGACTCCGGCCACTTCAGTATCCTCATCCTCCTGGACCTTACAGCAGCATTTGACACTATCAGCCACTCCATCCTCCTCTCCCGTCTCAAGAACTATTTCAACATCACCGGCTCAGCACTGTCCTGGATCAACTCCTACCTCACCAACCGTCAACAATTCATCCACATCAACAACTCCTCCTCCGCCACTGCTCCCCTACTGCAAGGTGTCCCCCAAGGTTCGGTGCTTGGTCCCCTCCTGTTCATCCTCTACCTCCTCCCCCTTGGTAGCATCATTCGCCGCCACGGCCTCTATTTCCACTGCTATGCTGACGATATTCAACTTTACATAACCACCAAATCCATCAACTCCACAACTCACTCTTCCCTCACCCACTGCCTCTCTGAAATCAAAACTTGGATGCAACACAATTTCCTACAACTAAACTGTGACAAAACCGACTTAATCATTATTGGCCCCAAAAACATCACCAAATCCACTCAAGACTTCAGCCTGACCATAGACAACACAACCCTCACTCCATCCCCACTCATCCGAAACCTTGGCATTCTTTTTGACACCACACTCTCATACCAACAACACATAAACTACATAACCCGGACTGCTTTCTTTCATCTCAAAAACATTGCACGACTCCGCCCATCCCTTTCTTTCTCTGCTGCCGAAACACTCATCCATGCATTCATCACCTCTCGAATCGACTACTGCAATAGCCTTTTCTATGGTCTACCCTCCAAAACTCTCAACAAACTCCAATACATTCAAAACTCTGCTGCCCGCCTCCTTACCCACACCCGCTCCCGAGACCACACCACTCCTGTCCTCCAAAACCTCCACTGGCTCCCCATCCCTCAGCGTATCCAATTCAAAGTCCTCCTCATGACCTACAAAGCCCTCCATAACCTGGCCCCATCATACCTCTCTGACCTTCTGCACCGCCACACCCCATCCCGTTCCCTCCGTTCCTCCAACACCAACCTCCTGTCCCTCCCCTACAGGACCAAGCTCCGAACCTGGGGTGACAGAGCCTTCTCCATTGCTGCCCCCACCCTCTGGAACTCACTCCCACAACCTCTCCGTGACTGCTCTGACCTCCCCACCTTCAAAAAATTGCTCAAGACTCACCTTTTTAAAACTGCTTTTAATGTTTCTTAATGTTTAATGTTTTTCTGATTGTTTATTGTTTTGTTACTTGTTTTATTACTGATTTTACCTCTTGTACAGCGTCTTTGAGTGTCTTGAAAAGCGCTTTATAAATAAAATGTATTATTATTATTATTATTATTATTATTATCAAACTTGAGACGATCCAACCACAGCCTCAAATGCGGAAGTTATCACCTCTCTACAGTCCTAGTAACATTCTCAACAAAATATATAACTTCTTTTACAGAAATAGGTAATAGTTTGGTGCTTCGATTGTTGATTCTGTAAAAATCTGCACTGTTTCTCAGTCCTTTATGTTGTTTTTTCCCCCTTTTTTATGGTTAAGCAGCTATGTTTGTTTTTATTTTTATTTTTTGTTCAGTCTGGTCAGGTATATGGGTATATCTGGTTCTTAGCCTGTTTTAAATATGAAATTTGCTCATGAGCATTTGTTACACCAAAGATTGCGTTTAGGGCTGCAACTAACGATTATTATCTTATTGATTAAAGATTGATGTTTTTATTAGTTACACTAATAAAAAATAGTGTATTTTGTCTTATAGAAACATTGCTGATTATGTTACTGTGTCATGAAAGACAAAAATGCCGCTTACGCCTGCAGTGCTGTATGCAGTCCGCAGTGCGCCCGTACAGTTCATGGAGCATCCATTCAATCCACTTTGATCCCGTACAGTCTGCAGTGTTATGCGCCTGTACTCTATTGATGGTCTATTGTGTGTGTGCACTGTTGTGCTTTGTGTGAAAATGCAGCGCAGATGTTCAGAGCACGCTAGTTCCTATTATAGCTGACACATTAATCAAAGACTCAGCTCTAATCTACATCTACAGCCGTCAACGTACTTCCCGAGTAAATTTTTAGAATAATTTAATGATGAAATGTAATGAAATGTAATGACTTTGATAAAACATTTAGCTGATTTTAAGCAGGGCTCAAGTTTTGAAGATTGCTAGGAGTGAGATTTCTGAGGAGCGGAGGGGGGGGGGGGTATGTGACATTTTGTCCTGAGGAGCGGGGGGGGGGGGGGGGGGGGGGACAGTAGTCGAGTTATAAAATGAAACCAGAATTAGAAGGTACTTTGTTAATATGGGAATGCTTTTATAACTAAAAGTCCATATTATCATTCAATAATGCACAGGATAATGTTATCACACACAGTCTTGGTTTAGTCTTGGTTTAGTCCTGGTTTAGACCTGTTTTAGTCCTGGCTTAGTCTTGGTTTAGACCTGATTTAGTTTTGGTTTAGTCCCGGTTTAGTCCTGGTTTAGACCCGGTTTAGATCTGGTTTAGTCTTGGCTTAGTCCTGGTTTAGACCTGGTTTAGTCCTAGTTTAGACCTGGTTTAGTCCTGGTTTAGTGCTGGTTTAGACCTGGTTTAGATCTGGTTTAGTTCTGGTTTAGTCCTGATTTAGTCCTGGTTTGGTCCCGGTTTAGTCCTGGTTTAGACCCGGTTTAGATCTGGTTTAGTCTTGGCTTAGTCTTGGTTTAGACCTGGTTTAGTCCTAGTTTAGACCTGGTTTAGTCCTGGTTTAGTGCTGGTTTAGACCCGGTTTAGATCTGGTTTAGTTCTGGTTTAGTTCTGGTTTAGTCCTGGTCTAGTCCTGGTTTAGTTCTGGTTTAGTCCTGGTTTAGTCCTGGTTTAGTCCTGGTTTAGTCCTGGTTTAGTGCTGGTTTAGACCCGGTTTAGATCTGGTTTAGTTCTGGTTTAGTCCTGGTTTAGTTCTGGTTTAGTCCTGGTCTAGTCCTGGTTTAGTTCTGGTTTAGTCCTGGTTTAGTTCTGGTTTAGTCCTGGTCTAGTCCTGGTTTAGTTCTGGTTTAGTCCTGGTTTAGACCTGGTTTAGTCTTGGTTTAGTCCTGGTTTAGTTCTGGTTTAGTCCTGGTTTAGTCCTGGTTTAGTTCTGGTTTAGTCTTGGTTTAGTCCTGGTTTAGTTCTGGTTTAGTCCTGGTTTAGTCCCAGTTGAATCCTGGTTTAGACCCGGTTTAGACCTGGTTTAGTCTTGGTTTAGTCCTGGTTTAGTTCTGGTTTAGTCCTGGTTTAGTCCTGGTTTAGTTCTGCTTTAGTCCTGGCTAGGTCCTGGTTTAGTCCTGGTCTAGTCCTGGTTTAGTTCTGGTTTAGTCTTGGTTTAGTCCTGGTTTAGTTCTGGTTTAGTCCTGGTTTAGTCCTGGTTTAGTTCTGCTTTAGTCCTGGCTAGGTCCTGGTTTAGTCCTGGTCTAGTCCTGGTTTAGTTCTGGTTTAGTCCTGGTTTAGACCTGGTTTAGTTCTGGTTTAGTCCTGGTTTAGACCTGGTTTAGTCCTGGTTTAGTTCTGGTTTAGTCCTGGTGCGAGTGAACAATTTTTCCCGAGGAGCGGGGGGGTAGGGGGGGCGCCACGTCGAATTGCGTGTTGAGAGCCCTGTTTGTCTAAAGAGCAAAGTTATTACCTGATGGTTCTCAGTTTGTTTTATCATCACCGCACTTTGTCAGTGCGCGCTGAGAGGGGCGGGGAGGAGGGACCGGGGCGGGGGGGAGCGGGACATTTTTAACGGATTCATGTAAGAGTCTGGTTAATGCACCGGGCCCGTGACAGTAGTCGAGTTATAAAATGAAACCAGAATTAGAAGGTACTTTGTTAATATGGGAATGCTTTTATAACTAAAAGTCCATATTATCATTCAATAATGCACAGGATAATGTTATCACACACAGTCTTGGTTTAGTCTTGATTTAGTCCTGGTTTAGTCCTGGTTTAGACCTGTTTTAGTCCTGGCTTAGTCTTGGTTTAGACCTGATTTAGTTTTGGTTTAGTCCCGGTTTAGTCCTGGTTTAGACCCGGTTTAGATCTGGTTTAGTCTTGGCTTAGTCTTGGTTTAGACCTGGTTTAGTCCTAGTTTAGACCTGGTTTAGTCCTGGTTTAGTGCTGGTTTAGACCCGGTTTAGATCTGGTTTAGTTCTGGTTTAGTCCTGATTTAGTCCTGGTTTGGTCCCGGTTTAGTCCTGGTTTAGGCCCGGTTTAGATCTGGTTTAGTCTTGGCTTAATCTTGGTTTAGACCTGGTTTAGTCCTAGTTTAGACCTGGTATAGTCCTGGTTTAGTGCTGGTTTAGACCCGGTTTAGATCTGGTTTAGTTCTGGTTTAGTTCTGGTTTAGTCCTGGTCTAGTCCTGGTTTAGTTCTGGTTTAGTCCTGGTTTAGTCCTGGTTTAGTCCTGGTTTAGTCCTGGTTTAGTGCTGGTTTAGACCCGGTTTAGATCTGGTTTAGTTCTGGTTTAGTCCTGGTTTAGTTCTGGTTTAGTCCTGGTCTAGTCCTGGTTTAGTTCTGGTTTAGTCCTGGTTTAGTTCTGGTTTAGTTCTGGTTTAGTCCTGGTCTAGTCCTGGTTTAGTTCTGGTTTAGTCCTGGTTTAGACCTGGTTTAGTCTTGGTTTAGTCCTGGTTTAGTCCTGGTTTAGTCCTGGTTTAGTTCTGGTTTAGTCCTGGTTTAGTCCTGGTTTAGTTCTGGTTTAGTCCTGGTTTAGTCCCAGTTGAATCCTGGTTTAGACCCGGTTTAGACCTGGTTTAGTCTTGGCTTAGTCCTGGTTTAGTTCTGGTTTAGTCCTGGTTTAGTCCTGGTTTAGTTCTGCTTTAGTCCTGGCTAGGTCCTGGTTTAGTCCTGGTCTAGTCCTGGTTTAGTTCTGGTTTAGTCCTGGTTTAGACCTGGTTTAGTTCTGGTTTAGTCCTGGTTTAGACCTGGTTTAGTCTTGGTTTAGTCCTGGTTTAGTTCTGGTTTAGTCCTGGTGCGAGTGAACAATTTTTCCCGAGGAGCGGGGGGGGGGGGGGCCACGTCGAATTGCGTGTTGAGAGCCCTGTTTGTCTAAAGAGCAAAGTTATTACCTGATGGTTCTCAGTTTGTTTTATCATCACCGCACTTTGTCAGTGCGCGCTGAGAGGGGCGGGGAGGAGGGAGCGGGGCGGGGGGGAGCGGGATATTTTTAACGGATTCATGTAAGAGTCTGGTTAATGCACCGGGCCCGCGTCTCACCGCGTCTCACCATGGGCAGTTCGGCTCTGGGCCGCGCGTATTCCGCGCGTAAGCCGTCGGGGGGGACACGTTACGCACAGACGGAGACACCAGGACTGAGGCTCAGCACGTGCCCAGGGGACGGCGCGTCTGCTCCGGCCTCGCTCGGACCGTGCGCCCGGAGCAGGGTGAGTTTTTTTTTTGCTGAAACCGCGCGAAGCCTGCATAAACTAAGCCACACAGACCGATTTTCTGGGCACAAAAAAAAAGAAAAAAAAGAAATCAGCGTGAGAAATACCATGTGTGGCGTGTGAGCGTGTGAACACGTCGAATTGCGTGTGTCACACTCTCAATGTGTGAGACTTGAGAGCCCTGTTTTAAAGGGATATGCCACCCCCAGGTCAAATCTGGGCATCTCCCCACAGTCCAGAGACTAAAATAAGTGGTGGAAAGCGTTTTCCTGCTCACCCAGCCATTGTCCGAGCCTGTCGCCACTGACCGCCGCGGTATCTGCAGCTACTCCGCCTTAGACTGGAGTCTAACGTCGCCAGAGAAAGATTTCGGCCAAAAGGAATTAATTTGCTCGATGCGTTTCCCAATTACTTTATGTGTAGTGCGCATTCATATCGAGTGCAAATAAATGTGCAAATCAACACGGAGAGCTTGCCTTGGTCATTTTGGGTGGGAACTATTTTCCAGTGCGGAAGAATACAGTCGAATCACGCACCACGTTGTGCAACAGGGGAACTCCCTTCCCGGTGCGTAACTGGGATTCCCCTGGCAGCGTGCTGCGTGATTCGACTGTATTCTTCCGCACTGGAAAATAGTTCCCACCCAAAATGACCAAGTCAAGCTCTCCGTGTTGATTTGCACATTTATTTGCACTCGATATGAATGCGCACTACACATAAAGTAATTGGGAAAGGCATCGAGCAAATTAATTCCTTTTGGCCGAAATCTTTCTCTGGCGACGTTAGACTCCAGTCTAAGGCGGAGGAGCTGCAGATACCGCGGCGGTCAGTGGCGACAGACTCGGACAATGGCTGGGTGAGCAGGAAAACGCTTTCCACCACTTATTTTAGTCTCTGGACTGTGGGGAGATGCCCAAATTTGCCCTGGGGGTGGCATATCCCTTTAAGCGATTGAATTGAGTTCTTAATTTTTCTAGCCATTTTTGTGTATTTGGTTAGCTCAAAGTTGTGCCATTAACTAAAGTGAAATGTGCTAAAAAAAATAAGTCATTTCAACAGGTCTCACACCATAAAGAAAAAATACGCTTTACTTTTCAGTCCAGATCTAAAATGTAGTGGAATAGAAAATACAAATACACATTCTCAAATGTAGTGAAGTAAAACTTGTACTTCATTGCCTTCCACTGCTGCTCTTATCCATATTCACCATTATTCAACGAAAGTCATTACTACCTGCCTGTAGGAACAAGCTGCTCTTCATACTCCCTGAAGACTGCAATAATTGGACAGAGTGAAAACGTACGCTTCCTCCTCACTTTGAACTTTGCCCTTGTGAGGTCAGCCAAGTCAGACTAGCTCCCCAGTATAAAAATCATCAAAAGTCTTTCATGTCGGGCCCAGTGGACAGAAGAACCCCAGTAATGCTTATCTTTGATCGCCACATCAAATGACTCGAGAGCAACAGTGACTATACACATAACGCCCTCTGCAAAGGGATGGTCACAATGCTTTCCAAGATTGTATGCCTTTAAATGTGCAAAACCAGACTTTTTTTGTTTGTTTGTTTGTTTAACTGTCCTGTATTGTGCAGTTTTCTGATATGTTACAATGATGTTTCCTCATCAAAAACATGCCTGGAGTTGTGTCTTGTTTCATTCACATATGATTAACACACAAACCATATATATTTAGGCTGAGTTCAAAGTTCTAAGTCAGCTTTATTGTCAAAAAACATATGTTTTTGCACACACAGGATTTGAAATTGGAGCGCTCCCTAGGCCCACAGTGAACATAAAACATCTGATAAACAAGACACTGAACACCATGACTAAAACATCACATATACCCGTAGCAAAAGTACAGTAAACTTGTATATAATACAAATAGGTAAAACACACAATATGTAGCATAATAAAGCTCAAATGGTGTCATTTAAGCAGCAGTGTCAGTATCCTTTAAGTGTCATTTAAGCAGCAGTGTGACTGGGGGAGGGAGGGCAGGGAGAGAGTTCAGCTTCCTGACAGCTTGGTGGATGAAGCTGTCTTTCAGTCTGCTGGTCTTTGCCCTGAAGCTCCTCAGTCTCCTTCCTGATGACAGCAACGTCTTCTCCCAAACAGAAAACACTCTGTTCCACCTTATGATGTCATGTGGTAATACAATACACCTTCACTAGAATCATTTGGATAATTTCAGCCCTGAAGTTTCCCATCTCTACCACACAAAAGCTGTTTAGTCAGTAAGTTTAGTAGTTAGCATCTTACAATCTCCATTGGTTTAATGGGACCATTTTCAGATGTTTATTATGATGTTGTTTCCTCATCAAAACCATACCTGGCGTTGTGTTTTGTTTCATTCACACATGTTTAAAGGTCCGATGACATGGTACTTCTTGATGCTTTTATATGGTGCTTTAAAGGGATATGCCACCCCCAGGTCAAATTTGAGCATCTCCCCACAGTCCAGAGACTAAAACAAGTGATGAAAAGCGTTTTCCTGGTCACCCAGCCATTGTCCGAGTCTGTCAGCACAGACCGCTGCGCGAGCTGCTGCTCCTCCGCGTTAGACTGGAGTCTAACGGCGCCAGAGAAAGATTTCGGCCAAAAGGAATTAATTTGCTCGATGCTTTTCCCAATTACTTTCTGTGTAGTGCGCATTCATATCGAGTGCAAATAAATGTGCAAATCAACACGGAGAGCTTGCCTTGGTCATTTTGGGTGGGAACTATTTTCCAGTGCGGAAGAATAAAGGCGAAGCACAAAGCACGCAGCGTAACGGGGGAACTCCCTTCCTGGTGCGTAAACAGGGATTCCCCTGTCCGCGTGCTGCGTGCTTCGTCTGTCTTTTTCCGCACTGAAAAATAGTTCCCACCCATAATGACCAAGGCAAGTTCTCCGTGTTGATTTGCACATTTATTTGCACTCGATATGAATGCACACTACACAGAAAGTAATTGGGAAAAGCATCGAGCAAATTAATTCAATTTGGCCGAAATCTTTCTCTGGCGCCGTTAGCCTCCAGTCTAACGCGGAGGAGCAGCAGCTCGCGCGGCGGTCAGTGCTGACAGACTCGGACAATGGCTGGGTGACCAGGAAAACGCTTTTCATCACTTGTTTTAGTCTCTGGACTGTGGGGAGATGCCCAAATTTGACCTGGGGGTGGCATATCCCTTTAATGGTTCCCTAATACTGTAAATGAATCCTTCTTCAAAATCAACACTCAGTGCATGAGAAAAACACATGTACACAGTCAGAGTCAGAAAATCTCTCTCTGAACGACTCATTCTGGGCCTTGTTGTTTGAATGCAAATGAGAAGGACACAGATAGGTTAGAGGAGGGAGTGGGGGGGGGCAAATGCTCCACTGGTTCTTTGTTACTGTGCGCTGTCTCCCACTTCCGCGTTTTAAGCGTGGGGGAAGAAAGGAGAGGAATTTCAATGAAAAAAAACAAATTTTCACAGAAAATAAAATTAAACCACTGCTGTTTCAGAGGTCCAGAGGGTCGGGTAAAGGATTTCCGAGCCTAGAAACACTCGCACGTGCCTCCAGGCAAATAAAAAGATGCATTTCGCATTGCGTAGCTCCTTCGCAGTCCAAACTCTCTGGGCGTGATTTCCAGAGACAGGGGGTGGACATCCAGACTGTGGTGGAACTGCATTTGCATTTCTTTTTTCGATGTGACGTAACATAGTTGCCTTGTTCAGAATCGCCCGTTTGAGCTGTGTTTTTTTTCTAACGCAGAAAAGGACCGCAAATGCTCAGTTTAGACATTTCGCAACTTTTAGCCATGGGGGGGGGGGGGCTAAACAGGGTAGGGGAGCTCACAATAACGTTCAAAAAGTGAAAGTGAAAATTTCATGCCATGGGACCTTTAACAAACAAACCTGTGTATTTAGGCTGTTCTTCTCTCATGAAATCACAATTCCACCTTGTGATGTCATGGGGTAGTACATGAAGTGCTTCACTGTGTTTTCAAGCTCAATACAACTGTCACTAAAAGCATTTGGATAAGTTCAGCTCTACTAAACAAAAGGTAAATTGTAGTTGTTAACTTGAAAATTGCTTCATGTCATCACAAGGCGGAACAGAGCATTTTGAGGTTTGGAGATGTAGACAGACAAATGACATCGTGACTCATGACTCAAATGTGTGAAAGAATTGGAGGATCTGAAGACATCATGGAGACAAACAAACTGATTTTAGATTTCAATTTCACAAATTAAACACCTATAAGCTAAAATTCATCTTTATATTCTATTCTAATTAATGAAGTAATTAGCAATACAACTTTGTAAAAATGTTCTAAATAATTATTTTATCCACAATTAGCCAAAGAAACAACAACTACTATTTTGACCCTGCATATCACAAGTCTTGTCCATGACTAGTTGCTGGGTCAAATTTATTTTTCCAGCATTTTTAGTGTGTACAGTTTTTTGCACAACTTTCCAATGAATCAACAAAGATAATGAAGATAGTCCAGCGTATGTTATTGTCATTGAGTGTGTACATGCTCACAAGTATCCCAGTTATGGTAGCGGTTACCTTGAAAACTAGCACTACATGAAGGTGAAACTAAATATTTTGAGCTTTGAAGATGCAGAGACTAATAATGCAGTTACTCAAACATGTGTAATTGTGAAACAAAACACAACTCCATGTATGTTTTTGTGGAGGAAACAGCATTCTAACATGACTTAAAGGTCCCATGGCATGAAATTTTCACTTTTTGAGGTTTTTGAACGTTAATGTGAGCTCCCCTACCCTGTTTAGGCCCCCCCAATGGCTAAAAGTTGCGAAATGTCTAAACTGAGCATTTGCGATCCTTTTCTGCGTTTGAAAAAAACACAGCTCAAACGGGCGATTCTGGACAAGGCACCTTTGTTATGTAACATCGAAAAAAGAAATGCAAATGCAGTTTCACCCCCGTCTGGATCTCCACCCCCTGTCTCTGGAAATCACGCCCAGAGAGTTTGGACTGCGGAGGAGCTACGCAATGCGAAATGCGTTTTTTTTATTTGCCTGGAGGCACATGCGAGTGTTTCTAGGCTCGGAAATCCTTTACCCAACCCTCTGGACCTCTGAAACAGCAGTGGTTTAATTTTATTTTCTGTGAAAATGTGTTTTTTTCACTGAAATGCCTCTCCTTTCTGTCTTCGTGCTTCAAACGCGGAAATGGGAGACAGCGCAGAGAGAGTGGCGGGGGGGGGCCCACCCGCTCCTCTAAGCCAATATGTGTCCTTCTCATTTGCATTCAAGCAAGAAGGCCCAGAATGAGTTGTTCAGAGAGTGAATTTTTGACCATGTCTGTGTAAATGGGTCTTTCTCGTGCACTGAGTGTTGATTTTGAAGAAGGATTCATTTACAGTATTAGGGAACCATTAAGGCACCATATAAAAGCATCAAGAAGTACCATGTCATGGGACCTTTAAAGCGCACAGGAGTCAATTTCGCATAATACTGGATCTTTAAACTGGAACCACTAAATCAGCTTTTTTACAACTAAATTGTATTTGGTGTTCCAAGAGTTTATTTTGGCAATTTTA
Organism: Paratrypauchen microcephalus; assembly: GCA_036785185.1. Taxonomy (NCBI): domain Eukaryota; kingdom Metazoa; phylum Chordata; class Actinopteri; order Gobiiformes; family Gobiidae; genus Paratrypauchen; species Paratrypauchen microcephalus. The sequence goes on from JAVJIX010000035.1 coordinate 2,069,987, forward strand.
GTACAAACAAGGTCATTTTGCAGGTTTGTGGTAAAAATACATAAAAATAAGTGAGACCAGTTTCAGGTTTGGTGCAGAACTGCATCACTTCTGGTTAGTCACTTTTGTGGAACGGAACTGAGGCTTTAACAAGCTTTGATTGGCCAAATAAGCCAGGCTTTCGCTTTAGCCCGCTTCATGGAATACCCCCCTGATTATATTATATTATTATCTGGCTGGACGGGTGGAGTTTGAAGTGCGGAGACGTGTTAGACCGATCACATTGTTCCTTATACCCACAACCCTGCCCCACCTCGTACCCTCACTCTCTTCTTTAGTCCTCCAGGTAGATTCAATATTCAAGATGGTTTATTTGTCATATGCAGGATCAACACAAGGTCAACAATGCAATGAAATGAAATGCTTAGGATCAGGAGAACCGTTGACTTGCTAAGATAGTCAAGCATGCAATAAAGATACAAGGGAAAAAGTAAACATTATAATAAAAATATGTAATAAAACATAATAAAATACAAGGTTACAGGTAGGATTAAATAAGGTGTAAGTAGAGTACTGCCAAAGTTTAGCAGCTCTAAAACCGCGTCTCAATTCTCTTTCCTCGCATCCTTCTCCTTGATTTCTCTTTTCGGTTCTCAGTTTTTCAGCTGTCAATCAAACATGTTATATTTACTGGTGCCCCAAAGAAAACCACGGAAGGAAGGAGTAAACATGCGGAAGGCTTCAGGAGGCAGACATCAGATAAAAGAATCAAACTTTATTGATCTCAGTGAGGAGTTTACATCCTCTGTCCTCCCTCTGTCTCCTTGCAGAATCGAGGAGAAAGAATCAAGGAGAAGAAAACGAGGGAAGAGAAATGAGACGTGGCCTATTTGAAATGTGGTTGTGGGCGGAGTTTAGGTGTTTAGGCCTTCAGACTTGTGTGCTGTGTGTGTTTCAGCTCAACAAAAACATTTTTACGTGATTTAAGCACGATTTGGTCAGTCACTTCATGTACTGTAAAATTATTTATTGGATGTGGTGTCAAATCCCTGTGTGAAATTTATGTCTCAATCTCTCTGATTATTGTTGTCTTGCCTGGTCATGGTGGAAATACTAGAAGCAGGTGGCATACCCTCCAAACCAGTTGCTTAAAATTACAAATAGAAATGAACAAAATGTATACTGTGCTTTTTTTCAGTTCACTATACCACAGTCTAGTAACAAACCCACCCACTTATTTTCAAACTCAACTGCACATACATTACAGATTGTTTTTCAGTTCTCCTCAGCATGACGTCTTGTCTCTTCTGTCATTTTTGGATTGTACAGCAGTTTCCATACGCTTTACCTCTATTGTCAGGAGCAATTTTTGTTTGATTACACCTCACCACATCTGACAACAGGGAGTGAGCTCACGTAGCAAACCCAGGACTCAATCAGCAACCCAGCAGGCAAGCCAAGACTCAACTGAGACCTAAAGTTGTTGTTTTTTTTTCCTTTACATTTTATCTTCTTGGAGTTTAAAAGTGCACGCTGCAAAAACCTTGTCCAAAATTTAAGATATAAACACTTGGAAAATGACCCAGAGAGAGAAAATGACCCTGACCAGAGGGTCGGGTAAAAATGATGTAGGAAAATGATCTGTCCATGCAGTAAGATAATTTTACTTGACAAGTTGTCTTAAAATAAACTACCTCTAGACCAGAATTAAACTAGTAAGTAGATAATAAATATGAAAACAAGATGAATAACCTGATATAAGTTTTAAAATCTTGGCCAGATCAGAGAAATTTGCAGTGCAATGTGTAATTTTTGGCTGGCGGTTGTTTCTATGGATGTTATTGCCCTGCCTGATGACATTAAACAACTCTACCTTACATTTATTAAATTACAGCTGGTTATATAGCTAAAAAAAAACAAACTAATAAAACAGGCATTCTGACTGTGAGCGGTGTCGCCTCTCCACAGATCTGACCTGTAACATGGTCTGGTTTGGTCTCCATGAAGATAGAAAGGTTGAAACATTCCAAACAAAGCAATAACATCTCTATGGAGAAAAGCATTTGATGGACCCTCCACCAGAAAAGTTACACAATGCACCTTTACTATACTCAACAGACATCTTTTGTGTGGCATTGCAGTTATTTTAGTTTCTCTGTTCCTAAAAGTGCTGCAAAGACTATCTGTGGCAAAGGCTGGCACAGCACTGGTATCTTCTTGTGCTTTTTACGTGGTAATTATGTAAAATAATTCATCTTTGTTTTGGCTTCTCTCTACAGCGCGTTCAGTTTATATTTAATTGGTCGCATGAAGGACTCGGCCAATTTAAGCCCACCGGGGAGGGGTTATGAGGGCTTGTTTTATTGGCTGGTGGCAGGTCCAGAGCAGTAGGAGAGAGGAGCATCTGAATTAGATTAGATTTAATTAAGGCGTGGGCCCCCTCTCGGACTATGCACTACAGTTACATATCAATGGGCTGTGTTCCAGGACGCGTCTTGTTGGAGATTCAAAGTGCGCACTGCTAAATATTCCCCCAGGCCTTGAAGGTCAGGGACTCAAAGAGGAACATGGGGCGTGGTATGTCAAGATATGATACAGTAATGAAAGAACTGTAGCATAAGAAGTCTCATTTAAAGGTGTACGCCGGTTATTGCATTGCCTGTAATGTTACACACTACAGCATTAAAGGGGCCATATTATGCTATTATTCTGATCTACAGCTCTGGAAAAAAAATAAGGGACAACTGCATTTTATTTATTATTTTGTGAAATCAGCATCTCTACATGTATTACAGGCATTCCATTCCAGCGTCTGTTGAATTCCAACACAAACACAAAGCTGAGCTACTTCAGTTCTTGCACCAGGAGTGGAATAAAGTCACCCAAGAACAATGTGAAAGACTTGTGGAGAGCATGCCAAGACGCATGAAAGCTGTGATTAAAAATGAGGGTTATTGCACCAAATATTGATTTCTGAACTCTTCTTAAATGTAAACATTAGTATTATGTTGTTTTAAAATGAATTTGATCTTGTTTCTTTGCATTGTTTGAGGTCTGAAAACATGTATCTTTTTTGTTCTTTTGACCATTTGTCATTTTCTGCAAATAAATGCTCTAAACGATAATATTTTTATTTGGAATTTGTGGGAAATGTTGTCAGTAGTTTATAGACTCAAACAAAAATGTTCCTTTTGCCCAAACACAAACCTATAAGTAGTAAAATCAGAAAAACTGATCATTTTGCAGTGGTCTCTTATTTTTTTCCATAGTTGTATTTAGTTCTTCTCTCAAACAGAATACACTCTGTTCCACCTTGTGATGTCATGTGGTAATACAAGAAGTGCTCCACTGTGTTTTTAAAGTCCATACACCTTCTCAAGAATCATTTGGATAATTTCAGCCCTGGAATTGCCAATCTCTTCTGAACAAAAAGTAAAAGGTAGCTAGAAAGTGCCACTATATGATATCACAAGGTGGAATAGATCATTTTGGGCTTTGGAGATGTTGACAGACAAATAATAAAATAATGAAACAAAACAAAACTCCATGTATGTTTTTGATGAGGTCACAGCATTGTAAACATGGCCTAAAGCTCAAGAGTCCACCAAATATTGATTTCTGAACTCTTCTTAAGTGTAAACATTAGTATTATGTTGTTTTAAAATGAATTTGATCTTGTTTCTTTGCATTGTTTGAGGTCTGAAAACATGTATATTTTTAGTTATTTTGACCATTTGTCATTTTCTGCAAATAAATGCTCTAAACGATAATATTTTTATTTGGAATATGGGGGAAATGTTGTCAGTAGTTTATAGACTCAAACAGTTTATAGACTTTTTTTTTTTTTTTTTCCTGGCAGCACGGTGGCTGAGTGGCTAGCACTCATGCTTCACAGCAAGAAGGTTCGGGTTGCCCGGGCCTTTCTGTGTGGAGATTGCACGTTCTCCCCGTGTCTGGGTGGGTTTCCTCCGGGAACTCCGGTTTCCCCCACCAACCTAAACATGCGCCATAGGTAAAATCTTCCAGCTTAGGGCCTGACCAAGCCTAAATAACAAAACAAAATTATGGGGATGGTCCCCGGGTCAAATATAGAAACAACTTCTCCTGTGCGAGATCAATAAAGGTCAATCTTCTAATCCTTGATCACTGTAAGGCGCTTTGTGCTACATTTTTGTATGAAAAGCGCTTTATAAATATTGTTTGATTTGATTTGATTTGATTTGGAAAAAATTTTCCTTTTGCCCAAACACATACCTATAAGTAGTAAAATCAGAAAAACTGATCATTTTGCAGTGGTCTCTTATTTTTTTCCAGAGCTGTATGTTTGTGAGTTGTTTGTGGTCTGCACTTGTTTATTGTAAAGGACATTTTCAATAGGTATTTTACTGGTGTCATATATAACCAGGGGCAGGGTGAACAAAGGGCAGTTCTGTGCTGCTATTTTGTGCTCTGTCAGAATCAGTGAAAATACATTTATTTATTTATTTTTCTTTCAATCACGAGGTTATTGTTGACTTGCTTTTTGTCAGTGCTAACTTTAGGGGGCCCATATTTCGCTATTTCCTTATCTGTTATGTTGTTTCCTCATTATATCTGGAGCTGTGTTTTGCTTCATTCACACATGTTTAACACACAAACCCTGTATATTTAGGCTGTTTTCTTTTCTCAAACAGAAACTACTCTGTTCCACCTGCTCTGTGTTTTTAAACTCCACAGACCTTTATTAGAATCATTTAGATATTACTAAGAACTATGAACTATAACTGAGAGGTAGGTGGTAACTTAATCACTACATGACATCACAAGGTGGAACAGATTTTGAGCATTGGAGATGTAGACAGACTAATAACAAAGAATTATTTAAAACATGTGTGAATGAAACAAAACCCAACTCTTGTATGTTTTTGATGGGGTAACAACATTATAACATGGCTTAAAACTCACAAAAAACATTCAAAGATTCAGAAATTCAGCGTCAGATAATACAGGAACACTCAGGCATGAATATGTTTCAATTATAACCATTTTAAGACTGTATTAGAGAGGACTGGTGAAATGAGGGAGAGAATGGTACACTGTCAGTTACTGTTTAATTTTAACCAACTTAACCCCTAATTACACCATGCTATTTGTTGTCATGTTATTTGATACAAAGTAGAAATCCATAACTTTCGCTTTGGTTTATTTCTCTCTAACCTTTCGAGGTCTTGACTTGTATACGCTACAGTAATCCCTCCATTGGGCTAAACCTGATATCCCCCAAGAGCTATGAGACTCAAAATGCTTCAGAAATGTTTCGAATGCTGAGCGGTGATGCATTTTCTGGAAAGTCTAACTCTTACAGATACCAGTATACAGACTATTGATTGAAATCTGTTATAGCAGGTTTTCTGGCAGGCCCTTTTTTCTCCTCAGATGTTGTTTCTTGGAAAGAAGTCTTTATATTGCTTTAGAAAAAAATACATTTGTCAAAGTACATGCAGTGTAAAAGCATATTTTTAGCTTTCTGCCATGTTACATTACTGTTCCTTAAAGGGCGTTTATTACACCATTTTCTGATCTGAATTTGTTTCCTCATCACAAACACACCTGGAGTTGTGTTTTGTTTCATTCACACATGTTTAACACACAAACCCTGCATATTTAGCCTGAGTTCTTCTCTCAAATAGATCGACTTTAAAGTTCAGGACGATGTGTTTTTATGAGTTATTTTTTACATGCGAGCGGAACTAATGGGCGGCCACGTTTTACACGGGTAAGTTAGCGGGGTGTACCCAAACATTGTACGAGCTAGCGCGGCTAGCGAGTGAGAGAAAGCAGGAGCTTGTACCAAACAAAGGTGTTGCTACATCTGTTATATGGAACTGGTTCGGTTTTCTTGCGTCGGACTTAGAACAAACGAGTGCTCGCTGTAAGGTCTGTTCAAAAGCTGTTGCAGCACGACAAATCCTAGCGCCGAAAGCTGTTGCACGCAGCAGAATGGGAGAAGTGCAGGTCCGAACAGAATGAAAATAACCACCGTCCAGTCCCTAAAACATTTTCGAACTGTTTGCAGTATGATAAGCACGGCCCACGACGCCACACACGCTGTTGTATGTTTTACCAAAAACATGATGTATATTGTAAAAGACATGGTGCCCATATATACTGTGGAAAAGCCCGGATTCATTAACATGGTGAAAGTTTTGGACCTGAAGTATGTGCTACCAAGCCGCAAATATTTTTCCTGTGTTGCCACAGCTGTATACAGACTGCACAAACTAACATACATGAACACAGACAGTGGCTCCCTCTTTTCTGCATCACTCGAGGAAAAACTAAAACACAACACTACCCACTCCAGTCCATCTTTCCCACAATCAGGGAATAATTTAGCTCCATAAAATGCTTCTTTATAAAAGAAAGGTATTCATATAACTGTGATATATTTTTTTAAAACAATAACAGCTTAATTGATGCTAGGTGTAATGTATTTGTTTTATAAAAGAGCGTTGCATTGTTTTGGGCCATTTGTCTGTCATCTGTTATTTGTTTTTGAGTAGGGCAGAGAAAAATTGATTAAAATCGGAAATCAGATTTATTTTTTTTTTAATCTGAGATTTTATTTTTAGGCCATATCGCACAGCTCTACTCTCAAACTGTCTGTTCCACCTTGTGATGTCATGTGATAATACAGGAAGTGTTCCACTGTGTTTTTAAACTCCATACAACTTCACTAGAATAATTTGGATAATTTCAGCTCTGGAATTGCCAGTCTGTACTGAAGTAAAGGTAAAAAGTAGCTGTGAACTTGAAAGCTGAATGGAACAAAACACAACTCCAGGTATGTTTTGATGACGTACTGTAGTAACATAACAGCGTGTGAGTCAGTTTTGTGTAATATATGACCTTTAAAGCTGCCCTGTGTAACTTTTCCTATGTAACTTTCCTGTTTGGAAGTATGGCATTAAACTTTTATATCTTTGGTCTTGAGAAACATGCATTCTTTCTGTGAGCAGTCACAGACCCGGCCTGTAACTCAGCCCAGGCAGTGTCTCCTTCTTGTCCCTGTGGGGAGAGATAAGTTAAATGCCTTTGAAACATTCCAGGCAAATCACATGGAGATAATTAGAAAAGTTATATACAGCGGTACCTCACCTTACGAAATTAATTCGTTCCAGAAGTGGTTTCGTAACGTGCTATTTCAATGGAAAAGGCCTGATCCGTTCCAAGGTTTATTTTTTATAGTGTAACTTTTTTTTATAGTGTAACATTTGTGTTCTGTGTCCTGATTGGAATAAACCAGGTCTAGACCAGAACTAAACCAGGTCTAAACCTGGACTGGACCTGGACTAAACCAGGATTATCCCGGGACATGGCAGTGCCGTTGGAGGAGCGCGTTGCTTGTGTCTCCGCGCTCCTTGCGCGTTCCCCGCTAGAGCTAAGAGGCCGAGAAAGACGCTCTTTCAGCGGGAATAAGAGCGGGGCGGGGCGGGCTCTGGTTCTATGTGACTTCCAGGTCTAGACCAGAACTAAATCAGGTCTAGAGCAGGTCTAAACCAGGACCGGATCAGGTCCAGACCCGGACCAAACCGGGACCAGACCAGGATTAAATCACCCCATGTTTGATTTGATTTGAAAAAATGTTCCTTTTGCCCAAACACATACCTATAAGTAGTAAAATCGGGACCTGCGCGGCTCGGCCCGCGGCCCCGAGGGGGAGGCACGGCCCGGGCGCCGCAGCTCCATCCCGCGCCGTATCGACGTCGCTTTTTGATCCTTCGATGTCGGCTCTTCCTATCATTGTGAAGCAGAATTCACCAAGCGTTGGATTGTTCACTCACTAATAGGGAACGTGAGCTGGGTTTAGACCGTCATGAGACAGGTGAGTTTTACCCTACTGATGATGTGTTGTTGCGATAGTAATCCTGTGTTTCCGCTCCCCTCGCGCGTTCGGCGCTATATTGAGCCGTGTCTACCCCCACGCTTCACTATCAACACATTCCATTGAAAATCTATGAAAGTTCGAGTGTTCAAACGAGAGAGAAATGCGAGAAAAGCCCAACTCCAGTCTGAGAAAAGCGTAGAATGTGTGTGGTGAGGCATTTACAGCCAGTGGTGAAAGTAGTTTGCATTTCTTACAGGTGCTATAATGTCCAGTGCATTACTACCATTAAAAAAAAAAAAAAAAAAAAAAAAAAAACACTAGGTCACCCGGGGATCGAACCCAGAACCTTCTTGCTATAAAACTATGCACTAGCCACTCAGCCACCGTGCCATCTAGGCTATCTCTCTGGCAGTCAAATAAGTTTGACAATCCTTGTGTAACAGACTGCGGATATCTCTGCACGAGAGTTTCGGCCCGAAACTCGGGTAGCTTTCAGTTCTCAATTCTTTTCAGTTTCAATTCTTTTAGCGGTGCTGCGCACCGGCTGAGAATGTTATACCGGTGCGCCGTTCCGGTGCGCACCGGCTTACTTTCACCACTGTTTACAGCCCTAAAACATGTAGAACAATTGCAAAATACAAAGTTGTCCTACCTCGCGGACCTCTCCCACCGCGGGCCACCTCTGGAACCTAACCCCGTGTGTGTTGATAAAGTGTATTTATGTTTCGGGGCGTGCATCTGAGCGTGCATTAATTGAATTTTTGAGATTTCGCATTTCGTAACTTGAATTTTCTTTCGTATCTAGAGACCAAAATTTGACATGAAGGACTTGGATAAGTAACTTGGATTTTTCATATGTAGGGTCTTTCGTAAGGTGAGGTACCACTGTAGTGCACTTTGAATCAAAACATACCTACAGTAGAGTCACATTTTGTTTCATTTATTTAAGCTAAATCTAAGAAGCACTAACATAAAACTATAAAACCTGTAATTAAATAAATGTTAATTGGATCCATTTAATGTCATATTGTGGAACATTCTAAGCAGAGCAGTGACATAACCATAGAAACAAGAAGGTGATGGAACCCCCAACCATAAAGTTACACGGCGCACCTTTAAGTCGGTTAATTACTTTAAAGGAATTTGAAAAAGCATAAACCGAAACATGTAAAAAGGAAATACAGACAACATCCAGATCATTTTGAACTTTTATGAGGCACGCAGAGATCTGATGTTTACAGGGCCCTGAAGCGTTGGTGTAATTTGAGTTGTACTTTTATGTTTCTCATTCCTCATTAGCACAGACTCACTGCAGCGTTTTAATAAATAGCAGCTCTCCGCTTTGTTAGTGCTCCACCTCCTTAACCCTGACACTGCCAGGAGAGGGGAAGGCTAACTTAGAATGGAAAACACTATGGCTTTTAAATTCACAGTTGTAGTATCAGTATTTTACTTTACATAATGTGTATGATTCTCTCAGAGATAAGAGAGATAAGAGTCAATTTTGAATTTAATTTAATGCATTTCTAACTTGAACCTGGTCTGATTTCTTTTAGTGACGCAACCAAAGAACTTCAAAAATAATAACTATAATCAAATACGTTTGTATTAAATATAATTGTCCAAAATTGCATTCTTAAGAAGGATAGTGAAAATTAACAATCACTGCCTGAATTAATAAAATTCAAAATACAGCTATGGAAAAAAATAAGAGACCACTGCAAAATTATCAGTTTTTCTGATTTTACTACTTATATGTATGTGTTTGGGCAAAAGGAACATTTTTGTTTGAGTCTATAAACTACTGACAACATTTCCCCCAAATTCCAAATAAAAATATTATCATTTAGAGCATTTATTTGGAGAAAATGACAAATGGTCAAAATAACAAAAAAGATACATGTTTTCAGACCTCAAATAATGCAAAGAAACAAGATTAAATTAATTTTAAAACAACATAATACTAATGTTTACACTTTAGAAGAGTTCAGAAATCAATATTTGGTGCAATAACGCTTATTTTTAATCACAGCTTTCATGCGTCTTGGCATGCTCTCCACAAGTCTTTCACATTGTTCTTGGGTGACTTTATTCCACAAGAACTGAAGTAGCTCAGCTTTGTGTTTGTGTTGGAATTCAAAAGACGCTGGAATGGAATGGCTGTAATACATGTAGAGATGCTGATTTCAGAAAAAAATGCAGTGGTCTCTTATTTTTTTCCAGAGCTGTATATTTTTGAATTCAATAGTATGAGTTCAATAGCAAAAAAAAAAAACAACAAAAAAAAAGAACATATCTCCGTTTTGAGAAATTGCCAAAAGGTGTTTTCTTTTTGCTACCATCTTTTAGAGATATTAGCAATGACAATAATGTGTCATGAATTTTATCAAGAAGGGATGGGGTTATATTTTGATAGCAGTACAACGAACACTGTTAACATGTCATTCAACTTTATCTACACTACATTATTCAACTATATACTAGAGTCTATTTTTAAATTATTTTAAGCCATTATTTATTATCTTGTTTTATTACATGCTACATTTTCCTGCTGTTCTTGATCTGTGCGTTGCAACAATGGAATTTCCTCACTATGGGACTAATAAAGGCATATCTTGTCTTGTCTTATCTTAAAATAGATTTGGCTTTTGAAAATTTTGGTAGATAAAGGTGGGTTGGAAAGGCATCGTAGGAAAGCTTAGAATCTATACTTCAGAATCTGTGAATAACTCATAACGCTTGTGACTGGATTTGCCGTGGCCGGTCACATATGTACACCCAGTAAAAGTTGTGACTGTGTGTTGGGTCCAAAGATAAAAATTGTGCAGAAGAAATAACAGATCCGGATCTTTTTCTGTTGCACAGCTTTTGAAAATATTACAATACTTAAACTGCAATATGTAAACAACAAGCCTCCAATTACTTTTTCATGGCACTAAGGTTTAAAGGTCCCATGGCATGAAATTTTCACTTTCTGAGGTTTTTGAACGTTAATGTGAGCTCCCCTACCCTGTTTAGGGCCCCCCCCCCATGGTTAAAAGTTGCGAAATGTCTAAACTGAGCATTTGCGATCCTTTTCTGCGTTAGAAAAAATCAGAGCTCAAACGGGCGATTTTGAACAAGGAAACTTATTGACGTCAGCTCGAAAAAAGAAATGCAAATGCAGTTCCACCCCCGTCTGTCTGTACTCAGCGTCTCTGTAAATCACGCCCAGAGAGTTTGGACTGCGAATGCGCTAGGCAATGCGAAATGCGTTTTTTTATTTGCCTGGAGGAACTTGCGAGTGTTTCTAGGCTCGGAAGTCCTTTATCTGAGCCTGTGGATATCTGAAACAGCAGTGGTTTAATTTGATTTTCTGTGGAAATGTGTTTATTTTTCAATGGAATGCTTCTCATCTCTCCCTCCGCGCAAAAACACGGAAGTGGGTCAGAGCGCACAGGGCACAGCTGAAAAGGAAAGAGTGGAGAGTTTGGCCACGCCCCCACCCGCTACTATAGGCCATCTCTGTCCTCCTCATTTGCATTCAAGCAACAACGCCCATAATGGACTGTTCCAGAGTGACATTTATGACTCTTTCTCATCTTATCTCTCTTTCTCATGCACTGAGTGTTGATTTTGAAGAAGGATTCATTTACAGTATTAGGGAACCATTAAGGAGCCATATAAAAGCATCAAGAAGTACCATGTCATGGGACCTTTAATTAAATATGCCAGCTGTAACATTTTGCCTGGTTGTTACTGTGATTGAAGTTATGTATGTTACTATTTCTTGTATCTGTACACTGGGACCTCATCTCCATAGCATGTTCAGAATGTTGTGTGCTGTAAACAAGTGAAACGCATTTACATGTTGTGTATCGCCTTCCCTGATTGAAATTCTCCCATTGTGCATCACCAGTCAGCACAAATCTTTAAGTGCCATCCCCTGCTCCGATCTGGAATAATAAGCTCTCCCTTGTAGTCAGTGGTCCCTTCTCTTCTCTTGCCTCGACTCGCACATCCACTCGGTGTTTTTAAGGCACAGCTTGCTTTCATCACGGCCGTCCCTGGGCTCTTCCTGTGACAAACATTGTAATCCGCCACAGCCCCTGGTCTCTACTCCGCCTCCTCTCATTTCCAACGAAACAGCTCTTGTCGCATTTTATCTCAATCGGCTGCAAACTGTCCTGGCCTCATATGGAATTATTTATCCCCTACTGTCTGTGTCGTTTTGCCTCTTTTGTATTAAAAGTGCTGGGGCTTGTTAAAACGCAAGGTCCCTCAAGTAACCTTTGCTCCTTGTAGTTGTCGAGTAGAGTGCCACCGCTCCTGTGCTTTCATCTCGGCGCGGCTTTGTTTGTTAAATCAAAGCTCACTTCTCCAAAATGAACCTGAAAACTACAGCTCTGGAAAAAAAATAAGAGACCACTGCAAAATGATCAGTTTTTCTGATTTTTCTACTTATAGGTATGTGTTTGGACAAAAGGAACATTTTTGTTTGAGTCTATAAACTACTGACAACATTTCCCCCAAATTCCAAATCCAAACATTATCGTTTAGAGCATTTAGAGCAGAAAATGACAAATGGTCAAAATAACAAAAAAGATACATGTTTTCCGACCTCAAACAAGATCAAATTAATTTTAAAACAACATAATACTTATGTTTACACTTAAGAAGAGTTCAGAAATCAATATTTGGTGCAATAACCCTTATTTTTAATCACAGCTTTCATGTGTCTTGGCATGCTCTCCACAAGTCTTTCACATTGTTCTTGGGTGACTTTATTCCACTCCTGATGCAAGAACTGAAGAGAAGTGACTTTATTGATCTCACACAGGAGAAATTCTTCTCTGCATTTAACCCATCCTGTTATTAGGAGCAGTGGGCAACACATTACTGCACCCGGGGACCATCTCCATGATCTTCTTGCTTCGGTTCAGTCAGGACCTAAGCTGGAGGATTTTACCTGGTGCATGTTTTGGGTTGATGGGGGAAACCGGAGTACCCGGAGGAAACCCACCCAGACACGGGAAAAACATGCAAACTCCACACAGAACACACACAGAAAGGCCTGGCCGACCCCGGGATTGAACCCAGAACCTTCTTGCTGTGAAGCACCGTGCCGCCAAAGCTCAGCTTTGTGTTTGTATTGGAATTCAACAGACGCTGGAATGGAATGGCTGTAATACATGTAGAGATGCTGATTTCAGAAAAAAATGCAGTGGTCTCTTTATTTTTTTCCAGAGATGTATATATTATGGACTATTTATGTCTTTCGCCAGCTCCTCCATTTTCATTCCAATCTTTTTTCAGTGCAACAACTCATCCTCCAATCCTCCATCCGCTGCAATTCTCTCTAAACTATGCTGGCTCCATGCATGTGTTTAGATTAAAGGCGCCATAGCAGAGTTTGAACCATGAATGAGGAACATAGTCAAGTTTGAACTTTGCCCATTTAGTTTTTGCTGTTGTTGTTAAGATACAGTTTTCTGGTAGATCTAAGCAATGCTAAAATTGTAGATTAAAAATAGAAAGTTAACAAACCATTATAAAGAACATTAATTGAATTGCACCGCCACCCTCTGGGTCAGTGGATTTGACCGCTCATCTAATGATGTGGACAAACACTCACACCCAACTGAGCTACTGTCACTGAACTGTGTGCATCAGAACAGTAATCCAAACACTGGTTCATTTATTGTGCAGTCAGGGTTAGACACTTAGGCTGCGTCCCATTACTCTGTCTTGTAGATAAAGGGGTAGGGGTAGGGACCCCTACCCCTTTATCTGCATCTTTGCCCTCTCAGCTCAGTATCAAGGAGCAAGAGCTCCTTGATACTGAGAAATGAATTGCGTGAGAAATGTCGTGTGAGCGTGTGAATACGTCGAATTGCGTGTTGAGAGCCCTTTTTGTCTAAAGAGCAAACTTAAACTACAAAGCAACTAATGAGAGTTCTATAAATGAAGTTATTACCTGATGGTTCTCAGTTTGTTTTATCATCACTGCACTTTGTCAGTGCGCGCTGAGGAGGGACCGGGGCGGGGGGAGCGGGACATTTTTAACGGATTCATGTAAGAATCTGGTTAATGCACCGCGTCTCACCATGGGCAGTTCGGCTCTGGGCCGCGCGTATTCTGCGCGCAAGCCGTCGGGGGGGACACGTTACGCACAGACGGAGACAGGGACAGGGACCGGGACCGGAGTCGGTGCGTCTCAGAGGAGACGTTGCACCGGGGGCTCAGGACGTGCCCGGGGGACGGCGCGTCTGCTCCGGCCTCCGCTCGGACCGCACGGTCGGGAGCAGACGCGCCGTCCCCCCCTCCCCCTGCTCCCCCGGAGCAGAAGGGGGGGGGGGGGGGGCGGCGCTGAAAACTCGCGGAGCCGTCGGGGGGGACACGTTACGCCCAGACGGAGACAGGGGCAGGGACCGGGGCCGGAGGCGGTGCGTCTCAGAGGAGACGTTGCACCGGGGGCTCAGGACGTGCCCGGGGGACGGCGCGTCTGCTCCGGCCTCCGCTCGGACCGCACGGTCGGGAGCAGACGCGCCGTCCCCCCCTCCCCCTGCTCCCCCGGAGCAGGGGGGGGGGGGGCGCTGAAAACTCGCGGAGCCTGCATAAACTAAGCCACACAGACCGATTTTCTGGGCACAAAAAAAAGAAAGAAAGAAAGAAATCAGCGTGAGAAATGCCATGTGTGGAGTGTGAGCGTGTGAACACGTCGAATTGCGTGTGTCACACTCTCAATGTGTGAGACTTGAGAGCCCTGGGAGAAGAGAGGGAGCACACGGAGAACACCACACCAAGACACACATACACAAGGGGAAAACGTCTACACTACGTAGGTAGTGTGGATAAAAAGCCGCGGTCTGGTGGCCAGGAGGTTACCTCGAGCCAAGCGTTGGCGGGGTATTAAGACGCCTCAGGCTACAGAAGCTACACAGTCTTTTGACCATCACGTAAGAACGTCACGTAAGAACGTCACGTAAGAACGTCACGTAAGAACGTCACGTAAGAACGTCACGTAACAAGGAGGTCACGTGAAACGTCACGTAACAGCCGCAGGTAGTAAGTAAGACGGATTCCCGTCGGGAGCCGAGAAGCGAAGAAGCACGGTCTCGCGAGTGACAGACGGGAAAACGCGACGCTACAAGGCTCGTACTGACAGCAAAGAAGAACCAGTAGCACCATCGACAACGCAACGTAGGGTGAATCCTGTCGGGAGCCAAGAAGTACAAGAAAGCCCGGTCTCCCAGTGACAGGCGGGATCTCACCACTATACGACACGCAAAGACGTCAAGAAGGACATCACCACATACAGAGCCTAACACAACACGCATAGGAAACCCACAAGCCTCAGAAATTCATCTTTCCATTTCCCTCTTTACTCACCTTATTTGTACCCGCTCTGTATGACCTTCACTTTAGTAAAGATAGAAAAGACAAACTTTGATTCAAGACTCTTTATTTACATTACGTGACGCGTCGGAAAGAAACTTCAAGAAACACCGAGGCCGAGGCTAGTGGGGCGCATCGCCGCACTCACAATCCCTTTCCTCTACCTGGCTGCTACATCTACAGAGGCGACAACAGTTGACGCAAACAAACATAAACAAAATGTCAAGGATTATCGGGTACCTCAGCTCGACAAAAAAACTAGCTTGTTTATACATGAAAGTTCAATGAAAACGATAACGTCGGCTAAACAGACCTCACTACAATTAAAATTGCGACAACAGTTCACTAAAAGAAACGCAGAACATAAGCTTCACAATTGTAAACCGTGCTAAACTGTTAATTGATAATTACAACTGCTGAAAATACTTTCAGGGGTATGTAGCCCTCGGTCGTGGCCCTAGCTCTTGATCAAAATTAGAATCGGGACACCCCTTGCCCTCACATGAACGCGCAAAACCAAGGGGTAGGGGTAAAACGAAGGGGTAAGACAGAGAAATGGGACGCAGCCTTTCTCTACCTGGCCTGTTGAAACAAATTCCCAGCACCAACTGAGACTAATTATTATACAGTGGAATTAGTCATTTATTATGAGTAAAGAGCAAATTACGCGATAAATTTCTGCACTGCTAAACTATTATGTAGACTGCAATGGCCTCTTTTTTAAATGAATCTGAATATTTTAGGTAACTAACTACAGTGTCTAATTAAGAGGCAAATTAAGTGAAACTCAGTGACCATTTTGAATTTAAATGGGTAAAAGAACATTTTGTTACACCTGCCCAATGAATCCATCACCACTGTGCATTTGAATGGGCTAAATGGTCAATATAAAAGATAATGGTAATTGCTTATGGCTGTGTCAATAGACCTTAACAATTCAATATATGAATAATAAGACAGTACCAAAAGTGGGAGTAATTATCTCATAACTAGATCTCTGTTTCAGTCAGTCTCTAATGTCCCCGTGTCCTTGGACAAGACACTCGGCTGGTCACTCTGTTGTGTAATACGTTTTTCTGCATACCTAATATAACGTACCCCTCTTCTTTCTTTCAGAGGCTCCAGGACAAGACTTTGTGACTCTGGACTACCGCCTGCGCTACTACCCCAGCATCACATACGCAGTCATCGGCAGTGCTGTCATCTTCGTCCTGGTTGTGGCTTTACTCGCTCTGGTCCTTCATCACCAGAGGAAGAGGAGTGTGCTGCTTCCCAGAGGAGTACGAGGCAGCTCCCATCACCACCAGCCCCTGCTCCTGTCTCGTCTGGTGATCCTGGACCGCATGTCCCCGAGCGGTGGAGCAGCAGTGGGCCAATACAGCTCCACGCCCCAGGCCCTGCAGCTGCTGTCAGGGACGCTCTACCCATCAGGAATCTCCGTGGACTCTCCTCCGTCGTACTCACAGGCTGTTCTGGACGCCAGGTGACTGTAGTGAGAGAATCTAGATAAAGTATTCTAACATTTCACGCTAGACTAATAAATGGTATGACTTGATTCATGAGTGGTTACATTTAAACTAGTGCTGTCAGGCGATTAAAAAAATTAATCTAAATAATTACAGGATTTGTAATTAATTAATCTAATTAATCGCATTTTAATCTCGAGAGAGAGAGAGAGAGAGGCAACCCATTTTGCGATTGAGTTTGTCAGTTTTTCTGTGGTCGCTTTGCTCATTTGTTTCCCAAATTCTGTGAGTGTGGTTTGTTGGTTTGGTGGTTTGGTGAAGTGCGCTCACACTCGCTCTGTCACCGGTAACGATGGAAATCGTCCAGACGTGTTTATTCTTTAAATGATCCGTCAGGCTGGAGCAGCTTCGGTGATCGGAAAATTCTTCTTGACAAAAGCTACAAATCACCGCGTTCTTGTTGATAGTTTCATCTTCATTCTTTTTTATAAATAAATTTGCCGTTCAAAGGCTCGTGCAGCAATCTGCTCGCCACATGCCAAATTTAAAATGCGAGCGCATTGAATTGCCACTCATAATTAATTGCATACATTTTTATAACACATTAATTTGCGGTGTAATTAATTAATCTAATTAACGCGTTAAACTGACAGGTCTAATTTAAACTATAGAGGTCTATTAGTATTGGTCAAGTAATTTGATATCAACTTAACCTTTAACAAACCAGAAAAAACTAAGCAGTTAAATCCATGAAATGAAACAAGCACATGCTAGACCCTCCACCTGAAAAGTTACACAGCAAAATTAATCAATTAATTAATCAACACATCAGCACGTAAAAATATAATTGTTGTACAGACATAAATTTTTGTGCAGTTTTGCATCAAGAAAATGAAAAGTAGTTTGCTGTAGCTACAGGAACAATGCAGATTGTAGCTAATACATTGTAATTATACCACAAGTACCGTTTTTAATGGCTTGGCCCCGTTTACAGTAATGACTCCACTCTCGAATCCAACCTAAAGTGCAAACTGTGCAATAGCTCTGATATACCCCATTATGTGTCTTCTTCTATAGATGTGCTTTTGCAACCAGCAGTCAATAGGTCCTTTAAAAACCATTTATTTTTTCTTCACACAATTCAATGAAGCTGTTAAACATGTTGATGTTCTTTATAATGGTTTTCTATTTTGGAACTAAAATTAGCCTTGATTACAACTGAAAATGGCACTATTTACACACAATTGAACATACAAAGTGTCATTAACCTTGAAAACAGAAGACACAGCATTGTAAACTCAATTGAAAACATTACTTTGAAGTTAAAATAGTGCCTTTTAAGTGAAAAACACTTTTATTGTATCCTGATTGTATATTCTTGCCCATAGCCGACCCCCATGGTTTGACCTACCCCCTCCACCATACAACCCAGATGGAGAGGTCCCATTGGAGAGTGAACTTCCCCAATATGAGGCGTCCCAGGACCCCAACCCATCCCTGCAGTCTGCTCCATCCACATCCAGGACTGTCTCCATGCCCACGGACACAAGGACTGACTCCAGACAAGAGGCCCAGCAGCCATAGACATTGTAAATAAATACATTAAAAACATGTTAGACTGAGGACCATAGACTGGCCATTGTGGAACAATTAGAAAATGACTGAGAAGAATGAGTGTTTTTGTGTGACTCTGAGAAGCACTGGACTCAATATTCAAGACTGAAGTGGTGTGATGGCGCCCTCTTCTGGAGATGAGGCAGAATTACAAAACATCTACAGAAACACATCTCCTATACGTTTCATTATTGTTCCTTAAAGGAGAATTCACGTTTTTTACAATCTGAGCCTTATTTCGGTAATAAAACAAGTTGTTTTACTCACCCATAGCACTTTGGTGTCATATGGAGCACTTCCGGAGATGTTTTAGATTTGCGATATCTGTAACGTGAGTTCTCGGGGCATATGTTTGCGGTCTCCAAATAACACAAACTTTAGCACTTTTCAAATCACAGAAGATCCGAGATTTAGCCATAGTTTTGAGTAGATGAGGAGGACAGTGCGCATGTGCACAGTCACAGCTTATTTCGCTCTCAGCTCTCGGGACCCAAACATGAAACGCAAAGCTGTAAGACCTTTGGACCATCGTGTTTGCAGTACCCACTTCAGTCAGGACGATTTTTTACCAGCAAAGGAAAAGAAAGAAGGCCAGCAGATTCTGCGCACGATTCTGAGAAGTAATGCGATACCGATGGCTGTTCTCTGCGCTGCTCCTAAAACTGTCTCCGCTTCATTTTTCCGTATCCATTCTGTCTCCTCATCCGTATACTCCTCTTCAGTCCTCAGTCCTCCATAAGTCCTCTTCAGCCTCAAAGTCCGAATCTTCTGCCATGTGTCCCTCGCAATAAAAAAGTTGCGTCTTCTTATCTGTGAAATAGCTGGGACTATAGCTGGATATCGGGTTTCAGGCCAATTTTGACTCCACTTAAAGTCTACACTGACACAGCGATCTTCTGTAATTTGAAAAGAGCAAAAGTTTGTGTTATTTGGAGACCGCAAACATATGCCCCGAGAACTCACGTTACGGATATCGCAAATCTAAAACATCTCCGGAAGTGCTCCAAATGACACCAAAGTGCTATGGGTGGGTAAAACAACTTGTTTTATTACCAAAATAAGGCTCAGATTGTAAAACACGTTAATTCTCCTTTAAACATTTCAGTAACATAGCTCTATGTTAAGTGTAGGGAGAAATGCTGTTATTTAAGAAAAGTCTAGTAGAAATTGCTTAAACAAACACTTTTTGAAATCATATCAACCATGGTTCATGTACAGCAATACTTAAGTCATCATTTCTTCATGTTTTTCCTGAGAATGGATGTGACTATACATGAATGTAATCTTGATATAAACCTGTCAATGTAAATCCAGTGTTTAATTATAAGAGAATACAGTAAAACATTGTTGAACAAATTATACTTGGCATAATAATAAGAAGCTCACATTTCTGTATTGATGTGCCTCTCTTTTCTGACTGATTTATACCCAATGTTACTTATTCAATTTTGTACACAGTGGTCCTTAGCCCTCTTGGACTGTAATAGAACAAGTATTTCTCATTTTGTAACACTTTGAGGTACAAGAGCAGCTTTTGTTGAAATACATATCAATTTATAGCACCGGGTACTGAACTAAATCCTTTTAAATGCTATGTCATTCTTCTGGGATGTTTTGTTACAAATATGCTCAAATTTTGTTTGCAAATGTATATGCAAACCAATTTAAATGTGCCTTTACTTTATACTAACAGTTTTAAGAAAGGTCATGTGAACATACTAACGTTGTAAAATATAACATACAAATGTGTGACTTTACTGACCTCTTGTGGTTGCAGTTAGTATCTTATTTTTGCCTACATTTAGGAGGACCGTCTTGTAACATGGAGATAGATTTATATCTGTTATCATTCCTATAGTCTGTATTGTATTGGCCACAAACGTATTACATTTTGAAGAAGACATTGAGATGTTTATGTTTGTACTGGTCTAACCCCAAGTGCCTTCATTTTGATGGGTACTATATCCGAGAGATTTGGTGTGTTTCACATTGGTCTTTTAAACCACTGACTTGTTGTTTATTTCCCTGTGCAGCCTTGAGAGTTTAGAATACTGACGTGTGCCTTTATCTGAAGGAACTGTGTTTGTGACTGTTTTTGTTCAACACTGTAAATAGAAGCCAGCATGCGGGTCAAGAGATGTATTTAATAGAATAAATGTGTATCATTGTAAATATGATTTTATATTAGTGATAGCTGTTTCTGCTAAACACCAAAGATAATCTTCTGATCATTTCACTGTGTCACAGTTTTCATTATCATCTCTTCAGCGGCAAAACTGGAAAACAGCATCAGGACCTGTTTTGCTTTGTCAAAACACGCAATAATTTTCTCCACAATATTATGTTCAAAGTTTCTGCATTGTACATTTAAAGTAATATAAAATTATTCATCTGTCATTTGTCCACGTGTTTCATTTAATGTGAAGGTGTGTGTACAGTGAAGCATCCAGTGGATAGTATCAGATTTACGATGTTACAAAAAAAAAAAGGTACCTCCTCAAAAATATGCCTGGAGTTTGTTTCATTCATATATCTTTGAGTAATCTTTTATTATTAGCCTGTCTACATCTCAAAATGCTTTGTTCTACATTGTGGTGTCATGTAGTGGTAGTTTTTATTTAACAGCTACCTTTTACCTTTTGTTTAGTAGAGATTGGCAATTCCAGGGCTGAAATCATCCATATGATTCTAGTGAAGGGGGAGCACTTCCTGTATCACCACATGACATCACAAGGTGGCATTGTGATGTCATGTGGTGTGTTTTCTGTTTGAGAGAAGAACTCAGCCTAAATATGCAGGTTTTGTGTTAATCATGTGTGAATGAAACAAAATGCAATATCAGATATGAGGAAACAACATTAGAACAGATCAGAAAATAGCATAATTACATAATATGGGTCCTTTAAGAAAAATACAAATACCTTTCATTTAAAAATAAATAAATAAAAATAACCTCCAGATACTCAAAGTGCTTCACTTCACAATGCACTATTCATTCGTCTAAACTATTTAAACTAATTTGTGGTAGTTTATTACTTCTATAACCATAGCTGCCAGTGTCATAGCTGAAGTGTCTTGCCAAGAGACACAACAACTATTTCCATCATTGGACAGTATGTGGAGTATATTAAGAAAAATAAATAATTACAGTTTGTATTTCTTTTCATACAGTGTGGTTTGTGTTCACTCTTCTGGGTTTCTTCTATTTTTGCACATGTATTTGTTTCAAAATTTTCAAGTTAATAACAATCTCCATGTACTTACAAAGAAGAGTTTTAATTGCGTTATAATGCTCAGGCTTCCAGGTGTATTGCCCCAAATGACCTTCAGCAGAACTTTTGACTGCAAGGTTTTTGAAAAGCTACCTTGATAAGACAATATTTAATATTTATTGTGTGGTTTTGAGGATCTTAGCATGAATAAAGGACTGATAGCACATTCTAACATGTTAAACATGCAAATATTTGAATTATTTACTCTACTGAGCACCAGTCTATGGCCCTCGATCGGCCCTCTGCTTCATCTGTGTTTAAATATGTGGCCCTTGATGAAAAATGTTTGGACACCCCTGAAGTAGACAAAGGTTTTAAAAAAAAAGTTAAAAGTTAAATTTTGTGGTGATCCCTACGGACAGGTGTTCTTTTTATGAAAAATAAATAAAATACTAATATATCTTTCAAGCACATGATATTTTTCATTAAAATAAGGTATTTCTGTGCCATTTGTCAATGAAGTTACTGTTGAATCAAATTTAATTTCAGTCTTATGAGGGACTGAGAGTCCAAAACCTGGCCAAGGGACAAAGGACATATAGCAAAAACACTTAAAGGCAAATTAACGTTTTTTTACAATCTTTACTCACCCATAGCAGTTTTCTGTCAATTGGAGCAGTATCGCAGAACTTATGTTGAGCCGTTCTGTTCTACTAATGATCCCGTATCTGTTAACATGGTGCTCGTATCATTTGCTCGGGGCATTACTTTGCGGTGTCCAAATAACACAAACTTTAGCACTTTTCAAATCATAGAAGCCCGATGTCTTAATGTAAGATTTCGTTTGAAGCAAAAGTGGCCTGTAATCCGAGATTTAGCCATAGTTTCGAGTAGATGAGGACGCTAGTGCGCATGCGCGGACTGCTCCCGGGACCCAAACATGAAACGCAAAGCTGAAAACAATGGATAAATCTCGGATTACAGGCCACTTTTGCTTCAAACGAAATCTTACATTAAGACATCGGGCTTCTATGATTTGAAAAGTGCTAAAGTTTGTGTTATTTGGAGACCGCAAAATAATGCCCCGAATACTCAGGCTAACGGATACGCTACAACATAACTTTCACCAAACAGCTCCAAATGACAAGAAAGTGCTATGGGTGAGTCAAACGACTTGTTTTATTACCGAAAGAAGGCTCAGATTGTAAAATAACGTTACTTTTCCTTTAATATAAAACCATATTTTATATAATAAAAATAGTAATTTATCTATCATATATTTTTTGTAAGTTCGTCTTTGTGTTTAGTAAGTGCAGCATGAATTTAAAAAAAATGACAAACGTGTTTTTGTTTTTCTTATTTCTGCCTGGGAAATTCTTTGATAGTTGGAGAATCACCCTCAAATGCAGTTTCAATTTTCACCTACAGATGTCGCCCTTCCCCTACTAAATGAACCCCATTGCTGCGCCTCTTAATTCCCTGTAACATCATCAACAATCAACATTCACGTAAGAAATCATTCGTTCGCGTATTCATTGTCAGTTTCATCATCCATGTTTAGGCCACTATTCTCTATATCTGTAACAAATGTCTTCCCAGTTAAACGCAATAACCTTTTGGCCTGGCCCTCCCACCGTAATATCCGCATGACGTTACGATCCATCAGATACTGTTAGATACAATCTTAGTGGCCTTCTCCTCATCACTCTACCTGTCTCCTCTACCCACCAAAGCATTATAGCACCCACGGTCTTTTATGACACCCACCCCCACCCACTGTCTACTGGTGGGTGCCCCTTGCTCTTCTCCTTCATCTCAGTTCTGATGTTGAGGCCCGTGTTTGTTTAGGCCGGGCCCTTCACTATACACGGTTTTAATTAAAAGGCTGCACGCTCCACACTTTGTCTCTCTCATGCCAGATGGTGGACTGGTGATTATTTGGAAATTGGAGTATTATATCAAGCAATTAAGTTCAGACTCGTGTATTTGAACTTACAGCTCTGGAAAATAAATAAATAAATAAATCAAGAGACCACTGCAAAATGATCAGTTTTTCTGATTTTAGATTCAAGATTCAAGATTGTTTATTTGTCATATGCAGAATCAACACAAGGTCAACAATGCAATGAAATGCTTAGGATCAGAAGAACTGCTGACTCTCTAAGATAGTCAAGAAGTACTAATAACATGCAATAATAGTACATGGTAAAAAAAAAAAAAAGTGTTGCAAAAGTGCAGGGGAAGAAGTAAACAATATAATAAACAATATAATAAAATATGTAATAAAATGTAATAAAAATACAAGGTACAATGTACAAAGGTGCAGGTAGGATTATATCAAATATCAAATAGGGTGTAAGTAGTAAGTAGTAAGTAATTTTACTACTTATAGGTATGTGTTTGGGCAAAAGGAACATTTTAGTTTGAGTCTATAAACTACTGACAACATTTCCCCCAAATTCCAAATAAAAATATTATCGTTTAGAGCATTTATTTGCAGAAAATGACAAATGGTTAAAATAACAAAAAAGACACATCTCTTCAGACCTCAAACAATGCAAAGAAACAAGATCAAATTCATTTTAAACAACATAATACTAATGTTTACACTTAAGAAGAGTTCAGAAATCAATATTTGGTGCAATAACCCTTATTTTTAATCACAGCTTCCATGCGTCTTGGCATGCTCTCCACAAGTCTTTCACATTGTTCTTGGGTGACTTTATTCCACTCCTGGTGCAAGAAGTGAAGCAACTCAGCTTTGTGTTTGTGTTGGAATTCAACAGACGCTGGAATGGAATGGCTGTAATACATGTAGAGATGCTGATTTCAGAAAAAAAAATGCAGTGCTTTCTTATTTTTTTCCAGAGCTGTATATTGAAGTTGTGCAATAGTCTGGTCTGTATGGTAATGGGACCCCCTCAAAATAACCACACAACTCCCACTGCAAAATGCAACTGACATCTGTAGCCTATTGATTTCAATTTGCAAATCTTTTCAAATCACATTTTGTTCTGTGCATTTGAGTAGTTTGTTTTATTTGACCAAATTTCGGATAATGTCAATTTTTTTAAAAAGCTCCCCAGCTCAGTGACTTGGGACCCCCACTTTTGAAACCACTGTTCTTCTTCTTACAGCAACAGGTGTCAGCAAACTCATATTGTGTACACTAGTCAGAAATGTCTAATCAGGATTTTTTTAGTGACCAAGTTGAGCTTTTAAAGGGATAGTGCGTTTTTTTGTTGGTTTTTTTTTATGTTGATCTATATGCGTTTTTTTTTATTTTATTTTTAATTTTTTTTTATGTTAATCTGTATGGGTTTCCTTCTAAAAGTTAGGTGTGTTGACACCGGCTTACCTCTGACAGTCTCAACTGATCCCGATTCGGCTCGCTTTCTGGAGCCCACGTAAGTAGGTCCCTGGAACATGAAATAAAGCTTGTTTTTCTTCTCAAAACAAAACATTTATTAGAAAGGTGATATATTTGTGTCTGAAACAGTTGTCCACGAATAATCCAGCAGCGTATTTCGCATTCGCGTATTGTCTCTCTCCACTCTTATCACTACGCCCATGTTAACTCTATCAGCCTGTTCACCTTCAGCGGATGTCTACGCCGAAGTTTACAAGTGTTACAAGAGTTAAAGGGATATGCCACCCCCAGGTCAAATTTGGGCATCTCCCCACAGTCCAGCACGCTGCCAGGGGAATCCCTGTTACGCACCAGGAAGGGAGTTCCCCTGTTGCCAGCGTGGTGCGTGCTTCGGCTTTATTGTTCCGCACTGAAAAATAGTTCCCACCCAAAATGACCAAGGCAAGCTCTCCGTGTTGATTTGCACATTTATTTGCACTCGATATGAATGTGCACTACACAGAAAGTAATTGGGAAACGCATCGAGCAAATTAATTCCTTTTGGCCGAAATCTTTCTCTGGCGCCGTTAGACTCCAGTCTAACGCGGAGGAGCAGCAGTTACCGCGGTGGTCAGTGCTGACAGACTCGGACAATGGCTGGGTGACCAGGAAAACGCTTTCCACCACTTATTTTAGTCTCTGGACTGTGGGGAGATACCCATATTTGACCTGGGGGTGGCATATCCCTTTAACATGGGCATAGTGATACAAGTGGAGAGAGACAATACGCGAAATACGCTGCTGGATTTTTCGTGGAAAACTGTTTCGGACGCAAATATATCACCTTTCTAACAAATGTTTTGTTTTGAGAAGAAAAACAAGCTTTATTTCATGTTCCAGGTAAGTTACTGGACCTACTTTCGTGGGCTCCAGAAAGCGAGCCGGACCGGGATCAGCTGAGACTGTCAGAGGTAAGCCGCTGTCAACACACGTAACTTTGAGAAGGAAACCCATACAGATTAACATAAAAAAAACTGCACTATCCCTTTAACTCTTTTGGACCCGGATATATTTTGTTGTTTACCCACTGTAGATGTGGATGTGTTCCAGAGTTAAGATGTCTATTGACCTTTCTTCAAGAACACCTCAATATTGCCAATGAAAAGTTTCTAGTTCCCCCACGGGCTTTATACAATGTTGTGCCCTTGAGCAATGCACCTTGACATATTGACTGAAATTTTTGTGTGATTGTGTAATTTGTGGTGGTCAAAAATGCCAATGAAAATAATCTGTTTTTTGCTAAAAGTCTGTTAAATGCATTGCGGTTGAATTACTGTAATCATTATAATTAATAGTTTTCAAATTATATGCCTTCTGTAATTTGTATATTACTAATTTTCTTATGCATTTTCAACATAATTTTTTTCTCAATGTTTATTTATTCCTCAATGGTCAAATAAATATTTTTTTTTTCTTTCTTAACTTTGACATGCGTGATTATTTAAAGGCCCTATATTACAGAAAGATTTATGCCATGTTACGATGCTGTTACCTCATGAAAAACATACTGTTTGGTTGGTTGTTGGTTGTGTTTGGTGTTTGAGTAATCCTGCATTATTAATCTTTCTACATCTCCAAAGTTCAAACTGTGCTTCGCTTTGTTTTCAAGTTAACAGGTTCCTTTTGCCTTTAGTTAAGTAGAGATGGGCAATTTGATAGAATACATTTGCAGAGTTTCATGTATGAATGAAACAAAAACCCAGGTATGCTTTTGATGAGGAAACTTAGACTTGGACTTGGACAAACTTTATTGATCCACAAAGGAAATTATTTGGGTACAGTAGCTCACTCCTCAAATATAATATATAACAGAGGGTAACAAAAAATAGATGGAACAGATGGATGGAAACATCATTATAACATAGATCAGATAGATTAAAAAAATACTTCTTTCTTTAACTTGAGCCATAATATTTTGAAAAAGCTGCAAAACTCTATACAGCTCTGGAAAAAAATAAGAGACCACTGCATTTTTTTACTGAAATCAGCATCTCTACATGTATTACAGCCATTCCATTCCAGCGTCTGTTGAATTCCAACACAAACACAAAGCTGAGCTACTTCACTTCTTGCACTAGGAGTGGAATAAAGTCACTCAAGAACAATGTGAAAGACTTGTGGAGAGCATGCCAAGACGCATGAAAGCTGTGATTAAAAATAAGGGCTATTGCACCAAATATTGATTTCTGAACTATTCTTAAGTGTAAACATTAGTGTTATGTTGTTTTAAAATGAATTTGATCTTGTTTCTTTGCATTGTTTGAGGTCTGAAAACATGTATCTTTTTTGTTATTTTGACCATTTGTCATTTTCTGCAAATAAATGCTCTAAACGATAATATTTTATTTGGAATTTGGGGGAAATGTTGTCAGTAGTTAGTATAGACTCAAACAAAAATGTTCCTTTTGCCCAAACACATACCTATAAGTAGTAAAGGCAGAAAAACTGATCATTTTGCAGTGGTCTCTTATTTTTTTCCAGAGCTGTATTTTTGTCTCTGCCACCACTTCTGCTTCTATTATACATTCTTTTGCCTGAAATCTCTCAAGTTTATCCCCTCTCACTCTGCTCCTAACACCTCAATAACTCCCTCTGAGTCCATCTCTCAGCGCCGTGCAGATAAGACCTGCTGTTTTCACATGGTAATGCCCTGCTCCCTGTGTGTGAGGAGGGCGCATTGTTATCCCGCTAGCTGCTATGGAGGAGATCTACCCAGTGTTTGGACCCCCCCGACGGCCTTATCAGATGAGAGGAGAGGAGATGTCGGGTCGGGGTGGCAGAATGGAGCAGCTGTCCTGAGTCACGCGTGCAGGGACCAAAACATGGAGGGGCCAGACCGAGCAGGCACGGTGGGAATCTCCTCCTCCAAAAGAAATCCACAAACACACACAGGCTTCTAGTGTTTTATCAGCCAGTCGCCAGGGTCTGAGCACATAATCACATACTCGCAACAGAGAGAGAAAGAGGAGAGGAGAGAGGGAGAGAAGGGAAACAGAGTGACAGGCAGACACTAAATGTAATCTATGAGAGCAACGTTTGACAAACAGACATTTCCATACAGCCGTCTTTACGTAACATTAGGTCAACAAGCGAAATAAGATGGAGAGGTTGTGGGTTAAATTGCTGAGATTTGTTGAAAGTTACTTCAAGGTCCTATATTATGCAAAATTGACTGAACGTTTAGTCATGTCACAATGTTGTTTCCTCATCAAAAACATACCTGGAGTTGTGTTTTGTTTCATTCACACATGTTTGAGTAGCACTTTATTATTAGTCTGTCTATATCTCCAAGGCTTAAAAGGCTCTATTCCACCTTGTGATGTCATGTAGTGGTAGTTTTCTGGTTAACAGCTACCTTTTACTTTTGGTTAGGCAAATTCAGGGCTGAAATCATCCAAATGATTCTAATGGAGTTGTTGTTGTTGATGCTGCTGTTGTTGATGTTGTTGTTGCTGTTGTTGTTGCTGTTGTTTCTGTCGTTGTTGCTGCTGTTGTTGCTGCTGCTGTTGTTGTTGCTGATGTTCCTGTTGTTGTTGTTGTTGCTGCTGTTCCTGTTGCTGCTGCTGTTGTTGTTGTTGCTGCTGTTGCTGCTGTTGTTGTTGTTGTTGCTGTTGTTCTGTCGTTGTTGCCATTGTTGCTGCTGCTGCTGTTGCTGCTGTTGTTGTTGCTGCTGTTGCTGCTGTTGTTGCTGTTGTTGTTGCTGTTGTTGTTGTTGTTGCTGTTGTTGCTGCTGTTCCTGTTCTTCTTTTCTTTTTTTCTTTTTTTTTTTTCCCTGGCGGCACGGTGGCTGAGTGGCTAACACTCATGCTTCACAGCAAGAAGGTTCGGGTTGC
Organism: Paratrypauchen microcephalus; assembly: GCA_036785185.1. Classification (NCBI taxonomy): domain Eukaryota; kingdom Metazoa; phylum Chordata; class Actinopteri; order Gobiiformes; family Gobiidae; genus Paratrypauchen; species Paratrypauchen microcephalus. The sequence goes on from JAVJIX010000035.1 coordinate 2,098,744, forward strand.
CCGGGCCTTTCTGTGTGGAGACTGCATGTTCTCCCCGTGTCTGGGTGGGTTTCCTCCGGGTACTCCGGTTTCCCCCACCAACCTAAACATGCGCCATAGGTAAAATCCTCCAGCTTAGGGCCTGACCAAAGCATAAATAACAAAACAAAATCATGGGGATGGTCCCCGGGTCAAATATAGAAACAACTTCTCCTGTGCGAGATCAATAAAGGTCAATCTTCTAATCCTTGACCACTGTAAGGCGCTTTGTGCTACAATTTTGTATGAAAAGCGCCTTATAAATATTTGATTGATTGATTGATTGATTGAAAAACACAGAGGAGCACTTTCTGTATTGCCACATGACCTCACAAGGTGTATTTCAGTTTTGTTTTGTTTTTTTGTTATTCTTTTATTTAATAGGGACCGTGCATATCAATGAACATCTACAGCATTGCAGTGTAAATATGCCAGATTATAGCAAAAATGCTCATTTCCATCTGTAGTCCCTGGGCAGGTGACACCACAACAAAAACAACAAAAACAACAAAAACAACAAAAACAACAAAAACAACAAAAACAACAAAAACAACGACAAGTGACAATAGCAGCAGTTATACATTCAAAGTGTCCACAAGTCTGCTTTTCCTTTTAGCCGCTATTTCAAATGTGATTTGAAAGTGTCCAGTGTTGGAGTCTCTCTTATTGATGATAGGAGAGAGTTCCAGAACTTAGTGCCTCTGACTGAGAGACACTTTGTCCGAACATAGTGCGTCTGTGTGGGACCTCACAGTTCCCCCAGGCCGTGGCCCTAGTTCCCATCCCACTAACAGTCTTTGTTTTGTTTTTTAAAATCCTGTAACGGCCAGGAGGCAAGCCCATGCAAAACTGTATATACAAACCATCCAAAACATTATACTGTAGTTTGAGAAGTACAGTATAAATATGCAGGGTTTGTGTGTTAAACATGTGTGAATGAAACAAAACACAACTCCAGGTATGATTTTGAAGTCCCACCATGTAACCTTTTAGCCAAAAATAAATCAATCAAAATAAAAGCATGTTTTTTCATTGTTTGTGTGTATTGCACTGAAGAACACGCGTCCCTTCTCTGCTGAGGGCTTGCATTTCTATGAAGCTGACTCTTTTTGGCCTAGCAGGGGGCCTTTTCCTGCTTGTTTCCATAGAAATGTTGTTTCTGGGGCTCTAATCTACCACAGCATTGCCTAAAACATCACTTCAAGGTATGGTTTTAACTTTCAGTTTTCATGCAGGTGATGTGCCGCCTTCAGAAAAGTATGTGCTGTTGCTTTAAGAAGACATTTGAAAACATGAAAACAGATGACCCAAAAGATAGATAGAAAAGGTTTACAATTCCGGACATGTAAACAAAACTAGCTGAAAAAAGCATGTATGCATTACTGTATTTACATTTTATATTGAAAAATTACATTACTGAACATTTCCAGAAGCCCTAATATTGATTAGTAGATTAGGCTAATTGATTAACTGATTACCATAATGTTAAATGCTATTTGCCTCACCCCCTTTTCTTTAAGCAGGTGCCCACAAACCATAAAAAGAATACTGTAACAAGAATACTGTTCAATTTGTTCAACACATTAAATGGACAGATACGCCATTAAAATACAGTGTGTGTATTATTATAAATAGACATGTTTACTTGCCTCTGTTTCCTTTGTGATGTTTGGTCTGTTTGTCATTCACCATGTAAACTGAAGCTCCTGACCAAACTCAGTGGCCCTTTAAAACCCACACTCAGCCCAAATTAACTGTTTTTGTCTTTTGTGATCCATATTATACTTTGTTTCCATAAATAAATATTGTTTTGAGCAGCATTTATCATGTAGATTTGGAGAAAAGTACAAATACTAGACCCTGAATGTGAAGTTGCTGTAGTATTTCTCCCCTACATTACCATTAGAACAGTGAACATACCAGCACACACAAACATTCCTCTTTTTGTCATGCATGATTTGCATTTGTCAGACTGTGGTGTATCCAAACTTCCTCTAACCAAACTCTGTGTTGTTCAAATACTTCAACTCTACAGTTACAGTTTACAGTTACGGATGTTGATTCTACTGAGTGAACCTGATCAACCAGGCCATATTGTTATTGAAATAGACCAAATGTTTATGGAAGTTTGAAGCTTCAAAAAACATGCAAAAGGACGACTGTTATGGTATAAATTAAAATAACATGACCAGGTTTTCATTTTTCCCCATGTATTTGAGCAAAATTTGTCCCCAATACAGATACAGCTCTGGAAAAAAAATAAAATAAAAGAGACCACTGCATTTTTTTTCTGAAATCAGCATCTCTACATGTATTACAGCCATTCCATTCCAGCGTCTGTTGAATTCCAACACAAACACAAAGCTGAGCTACTTCACTTCTTGCACCATGAGTCACACAAGAACAATGTGAAAGACTTGTGGAGAGCATGCCAAGACGCATGAAAGCTGTGATTAAAAATAAGGGTTATTGCACCAAATATTGATTTCTGAGCTCTTCTTAAGTGTAAACATTAGTATTATGTTGTCTTAAAATGAATTTGATCTTGTTTCTTTGCATTGTTTGAGGCCTGAAAACATGTATCTTTTTTGTTATTTTGACCATTTGTCTTTTTCTGCAAAATAAACACTCTAAATGATAATATTTTTATTTGGAATATGGGGGAAATGTTGTCAGTAGTTTATAGACTCAAACAAAAATGTTCCTTTTGCCCAAACACATACCTATAAGTAGTACAATCAGAAAAAAATGAATTTTTCCAGAGCCGTATTTTATAAGAGATTGAGGTCATAATAAGTAAGCTGTGTCTGCATAAGTGTTTTATTGTCCGCTAATCAGGAAGAGTGTATTAGCTTGATAGTCGCTGTTAGCTTTACTGTCACAGCAAAACTGCCGGGATCTGAGGCTACATCCACACGACAACGCTCCTGGATTTTTTTTTATGCGGGTTGAAAAAAATTTGCGTCCACACACGTGTCGGATCAGTAAATATTCATGTCCAGATGAAAACGGAGCGCTGAGTGAAAACGATGTAATACATATGCCACACCGATATGTGGCGCTGTAAACAGGAAACAGCCAGAGCCACCGGAAATGCAATACTTCAAAGAAAACATGCGCATGAAGTCCTTTCTCTTCCACAAACAAACAAACACAAGAAGATAATAATGATGGCGAACACACGTACAAAAGCCGACTCTCTCGTTTGGACCGACGACAAAGTCGAGTTACTTCTACAAGTTACGCTGGATTACAAAACACGTCAGTATCAGCAGAACGTCGACTGGGAGTCCTGCTAAAGCAGATGATGACAGCATCACGACGTCATCGTTTTCCAAAAGCTGCGTTTTGCTCGTCCACACAACAACGCAACCCCCGGCATTCTCAGATTTCTCCACTCTGGAACCTGGTTTCAAAAAACACAGTTTTTGCCCCCCAAAAAAACGCCAGCGCCGTGTGGACCAAACAAATACAAACTTCTCAGTTTCCATCAAAAAACGTTGTCGTGTGAACGTGCCCTCAAGGCCCGAGAGAACTCTGTGAATAAGTGAAAATCAGGTACAATTTTAAGACACAAGACATACGGAATGTTTGCAATAATATGCAAGTTAGCAGTTAGTATGAGGAATCAGTTTACTTCCACTTAAAGAGAAGTGAACAGTTCCTTGTGTATTGTGGTGTAATGTAATGTTTATCCTTGGGTACTTGTCTTTAATCTAAAGTGTCATTGTTTGTGGGTCATTAAGAGAGAGCATGTTGTCTTGGGGATTTTCTGATGCTATTCCTACTTGAGGAATTCACAAATGCAGTTCATGTTTCTACCTTCCCATTCAAACAGAATTCAGTAGAGGAGGGAAGTGAAACTCATTTCTTGGTGTTGACATCAATGGACTTCTAACTTGTTTCACATCATGTGGTAAAATGTGGGTAGCAGCAGTTGCACGTATACAGCTCTGGAAAAAAAAAAAAAAGAACATTGCATTTTTTTCTGAAATCAGCATCTCTACATGTATTACAGCCATTCCATTCCAGCGTCTGTTGAATTCCAACACAAACACAAAGCTGAGCTACTTCAGTTCTTGCACCAGGAGTGGAATAAAGTCACCCAAGAACAATGTGAAAGACTTGTGGAGAGCATGCCAAGACGCATGAAAACTGTGATTAAAAATAAGGGTTATTGCACCAAATATTGATTTCTGAACTCTTCTTAAGTGTAAACATTAGTATTATGTTGTTTTAAAATGAATTTGATCTTGTTTCTTTGCATTGTCTGGGTGTCTTTTTTGGTATATTGTCCATTTGTCATTTTCTGCAAATAAATGCTCGAAACAATAATATTTTTATTTGGAATTTGGGGGAAATGTTGTCAGTAGTTTATAGACTCAAACAAAAATGTTCCTTTTGCCCAAACACATACCTATAAGTAGTAAAATAAAATAAAAAAAACTGATAATTTTGCAGTGGTCTCTTATTTTTTTTCCAGAGCTGTACAAGCAGAAATGTCTTCTGTTTGATTGAGACTTTGTGATAGAACACATACTGAGCAGCGTGAAGGACTATTTATAGCATATGTGTAACTATGAACTTAAAGCTGAATTGCCCAACTTTTCATAAATGACAAAAATGTTGTTTTCCCCCATAATGTGTTTTGTGAAAGCAGATTTGTAGATCACAAACTTTTAAGAAAAAGCCCTGTGAGTAACTATTTCAGGTCACATTTTATAGGCCAATATTATTTAATACTGATAGGGGGCTGCTGAAATTAATATTGTTAAAATCTGTTTTTTGCTGTAATAAAGTGAGTTCATGGGTCCAGTCAGAGTGATAGAAATGATCAGGTTCAGTATTTGTGAATTTAATTTTGGATATTTCATGACAAAATACAATGTAATTATTTATTTATTCATTCATTCTTTTTTTAAATTTCTTGAACTTTTTTCTTTCTATCTTTACCTTTCACAGATTTTGCAGACACTTCCTCCTCATCCTTTTTAATTAATAAGAAAAAACGGTCATAATCACATTCTGGAATCCAGTATAATTCTTCGGGATGAGAGGATTGTCCATTCTGCTTCACTTTGTCATGTGAAAACTCTGTTCTAAACTTCTGTTGCCCAAATGCTGTGAATACTACCAATGTGCCGAATGGATTGCCACAACTAACTGTAGACAGATTTATACAACTTTCTCCTTTCGTGGGTTGAAATTCAGTTACACCAATTTTAATATTTAGACTTGGTGTATTGTGGTTTTGTATTTTGACAGTTTTATTGTTTAATTTGTATGCACAACACCCATATAGTGTAGCTATGTGTGTCAACATACCAGTAGACCCTAAAAGACATCTAATATTTATGTATGTATGTTCTATATGCATAAGTCAGTGGCATTAGCAGCTGAAACACAAACACTTCCCTTTTTAAGAATAGGCCGAGCCACTGCCTCTTGTCCTGCCCTATTCAGACTAGCATGCTAATGGCTAATCCCCGAGGAGCAAGCCACCTTTGTCCCGGGCTGTCCCTCTAACTCTCTGGGCTCTGGGTGACAGCTACCACGGACTGCCTGTGATGTTGCCAGATACTGATCTTTCAGCCTTTGCCTTTTTGGATAGCAGCGGGTTGCCAGGGCCTGATAGGCATTTGATGAGCTTTAGATTGGCGTCTCTCCATGCCACACTTTGTTTTTGCGTCTTTTTCCCTTTCTTTAGCTGTGATGCACTGTTGGAGGTATGCTATGTCCTTCTGCTTTGTGTGCGGGGCGTAAAAGTGTGTGTATTTGTCATGCAGCAGGTGGAGCGCAGGGTCAACAAAGCCTTCTATTGACTCTTACGGACTACAGTAGGAATGGCATGAGGTTGTTCTGTTCCTGTTAGCCTTTTGAGACCCCTGTTAACCTCTATATGCAAAATAAATAATCGGGTTACATGATTTGAAATTGTATAGCCGGACACAAGTCAACTTAATCCATTTTAGCAATTACCTGTTTAAACGGCATGTAAAAGGCCAGGGGAACCACACTGAATGGGAGTTTGATTGTGTCTGTTAAATGGAAGTCACCAATAGATTTGCCCCTGCTGTGATAAGCATTTTAAGGCATTCCGTGGTGCAAGGTGGGCCTGGGGGCGCATAAGGCTAAAGGGACATTCCACAGTGCAAGGTGCAGTAAAGAGGCAACATAGGAGGCAGGCAAAGATAATCTCATGGGAGTAACCGTAATCCTCACGATGGGATGAGATCAAGAGAGAAGATGGGAGAGAAGCTGGAGAATGGATGGAGCTCTTGGCGTAGCTTGCGTGTGGTATGTCTGTATTTGCCAGCAAAGGTGTACAATATGATGATTATTTTAAAGAATTTGTCTAGCCCTGGTTCTATACTGTCTATGATGAAAGATGGTTGCCCTATCCCAAAAGTGCGCTCTCATTCGTCTTGGCTTACCCCCAGAGAACCGAGCTCCATATTCGCCAGCAGCACCCAGAATATGTGAGCAGAGAAAATATGCATGGGGCGCTGGGACTGGAGTAGGATTATAAGTTCGAATGTACAAGTGCAATTGGTGAACTATTTTGGATGCCCTGATGGGCATCCACTGATTAAATTGTGATCACTTTATGTTGCTGTTTTTGAAAACTTTCAAAGCTCAAAATGCAACTAACTTCTGAAGATTTCTAGCTGTGATTGATGAATAGTTGACTCTTCTTCCAGACAGCGCGTCCGGACAAGATAGGACTCCATTATTTTATTTTTGTTTGATTTAATTGAGCACTTTTTCAGAAAATATGAAATATGGTTTCATAGTTTCTTGTCTCACAGGTTAAAAAAATAACTTTAATATACATACAATATTTTACTCATGTGAATTGCCAGCACATTTTGAAAAATACAGAAAAACTGAAAAAGCACCCTTAACATCAGCAGATCTGAAAAGGTAAATGCAGTATGGTCACTCCCCATTACACACATTACGCACAGCGCATAGGGCACCAAGTGCTCAGGGGGCACCACACACTTGTGAATCTTCGCAAAATCCAGTGGCATAGCAATCAGTGGTGCAGCCCACAGCACTTTGAGGGTGCTGGATTGCATCAAATTGTTTCTGACAGTTGATTCTGCAATGTTCATCCAACAAAATTCCTGTAATATTGTATAGGCCAGAGGTCTTCAACAGGGGGGTCGCGACCCCTAGGGGGGTCGCGGAGGTACTGCAGGGGGGGTCGCCAAATCTTTTGATTTCACTTTAAAATAATATAATTTTATATTTTATAGTGTAAAATACTGTATTAACCTGTGTATTATTTCCTTGTATTGGATGTACCATAACAGAGTAGCAATGTTTATACATGACTCTAAGCTCAATTTAATATAAAACACAATTCTATGCTGTATATATAGTCCTGGTCCCTGGCCCAGTTCGCCATCTGTTTGGGGGTCCCTGGCCTGAAAAACGTTGAAGACCCCTGGTATAGGCAATATCATTCAGTCATCATTTGATTTTATTTCCACCAATAGTTCATTTTACAACAACGTGTAGAGAATGAAGTATAATAATGTATGGCATAAAAAGCTTTTTTTCCCCTGAATTACAAAAAAAATGGTAAAAACAAAAAAAGAGAGAGAGAGCTCCAGTTAAATTGTGTAGTTTAGTGAAGTTGTGTTTGAACATTAAATCTTCAATGCATCTACACTATATTGCCAGTATTCGCTCACCTGCCTTAGTTTGCATATGAATTTAAGTGACATCCCATTCTTAATCCATATGGTTTAATATGACGCCAGTCCATCTTTTGCAGCTATAACAGCTTCAACTCTTCTGGGAAGGTTTAGGAGTGTGTTTATGGGGATCTTTGACCATTCTTCCAGAAGTGCATTTGTGAGGTCACACACTGATGTTGGACGAGAAGGCCTGGTTCTCAATCTCTGCTCTAATCCATCCCAAAGGTGTTCTTTTGGGTTGAGGTCAGGACTCTGTGCAGGTCAGTCAAGTTCATCCACACCAAACTCTATCATCCATGCCTTTATGGACCTTGCTTTTTGCACTGGACCACAGTCATGTTGAAGAGGAAGGGCCATATCCAAACTATTCCCACAAAGATGGGAGTGGAATTGTCCAAAATCTTTTGGTATACAGCATACATGCGTGAAAAGTCCCTCAGTCGTCCAGGTAGAATCCATGATCAAAGGAGAAGTTTGTCAATTTGTCCAGTTGACAAATTGAACTTCTCCTTTGATCATATACAGCATACAGCAATACTTCAGCATACAGTAGTATGCTGAAGTATTCAGAGTTCCTTTCACTGGAACTAAGGGGCCAAGCCTAGCTCCTGAAAAACAGCCCCACACCATAATCCCCCCTTCACCAAACATTACATTTGGCTCAATGCAGTCAGACAAGTACTGTTCTCCTGGCAACTACCAAACCCAGACTCGTCCATCAAATCGCCAGATGGAGAAGCATGATTCGTCACTCCAGAGAACATGTCTCCACTGCTCTAGAGTCCAGTAGCGGCGTGCTTTACACCACTGCATCTGACGCTTTACATTGCACTTGGTGATGTTTGGCTTGGATGCAGCTGCTCGGCCATGGAAACCCATTCCATGAATCTCTCTACGCACTGTTCTTCAGCTAATCTGAAGGCCATGTGAAGTTTGGAGGTCTGTAGCGATTGCCTCTGCAGCATCTGATCTGACCCCACCCCATCAGTTTACATGGCATACCACTTTGTGGCTGAGTTGCTGTTGTTCCTAATCACATCCACTTTGTTATAATACCATTGGCATGGCAAAAGGAGATTCTACCTGGATGACTGAGGGATTCTACACACAATACCACTGACAGTTGACTGTGGAATATTTAGGAGCGAGGAAATTTCACGACTGGACTTGTTGCACTGGTGGCATCCTATTACAGTACCATGCTGGAATTCACTGAGCTGCTGAGAGCAACCCATTCTTTCACAAATGTTTACAGAGTCTGCATGCCTAGGTGCTTGATTTTATACACCTGTGGCCATGGAAGTGATTGGAACACCTGATTTCCATTATTTGGATGGGTGAATGAATACTTTTGGCAATATAGTGCATTTAAAAGGTTGGAACACTGCCTTAAACTCAGTGCCCCACACCTCACATGGGTTTTCAAAGCACACCCCCTTGAACCCTCATTTCTATGCACACTTTGTCATGATCCAGAACTCCACGAGTGCACCCGCCCGCCTGCCTCCGCCACCCCTACGCCTCACGCCCGGGAGCACGACTCAGGGGGACCCTCTGTGGACGCCTCCTTTTGTGCCGACGACCCCATGCTCCTGTCGACTTCTCTGTGCCCCCTGGTTTCATCCATCATATCTGCCCCCCTCCAGGCATCACCACATCTCCACAAAAGCATCCAAGAGAAAAAATAAAGGAAAAAAAGAGTATGGCCGCTACCATGCAGAACAGTGCGTAGTCTTTTGTTCAGTGTTCTTCGGCTGGGCAAACACAGCTACTGCACTGGGGGAGATTGGGGGTGGAGATGGGTGTGGCGCTATCTAAAGCGGAATAGTGTGGCCCCCTTGAAGGCCCCCTGGTCACCAGCAGAAACCATGTGTAGAGCTGTCATATGGGGCTGTCCCGGAACACCCCTTGTGCCCTCCAATACAGGGAGTATTGGATGGTAGGGCCCAAACTCTATAGTAGGAAGGCCTACAGATATGTGGGTGCATCTGGGAGTGGAACAGTACATATCAAATGCAAGGAGATTTGTGTCAAAAGCTGTGTTTTCACAAAGTTTGCAGGGGTCTTGTTTATTATGCAAATCAACACTCAACTCACTCATTGAGCTTTGTAAGAAGTTACAGTGAAGTTTTCTTGAAAGTAAAAGCATGGCCAAAGTTGAGTTTAATTTAATTTACAAGGTTTTGCAGAAATGCTGTATTCTCTGGAGTTTCTGAAGTCTCAGAACACTCTATTATAGTAGTGCCCAAGCTTTTTATAGTCATGGATACCCCCTGAGACTTTTGATGATCAGTTGTGTATCCTTACGCCTTACACTTGAAGTAAAATGTTTTGTATAACAGACTAGCACTAAAAAGTGACTTTTGAAGCCAGACCTGGGAAAAGAATGTGAATTTTTTTGAATCATTACAAGTATGGAGCAAGTGAAAACTGATTTTTTTTCTCAGTACCCAAGTCAAAACACTTGTAAAAGTATACAAGTTTTGTATAATTATGTCTACTTTTTGTTTCATTTAATTACTTTACTTATATATTAGCATAGTTTTAGTTTTTGGAGTGCAATAGTATGCTGATATACTCTGTGACTCATAAATATATAAAGCCTTTTTCTTTCCTAAAATCAATTTTTCAAAAGTGACTCACACATTGCTCTGTGCCGTCACTTTTTATTATTTGAAAGAAAAATCTAAAACGACAAAGTGAAAAGGGAACATCCTTTGAAGCAAAACAATGGGCACAGGGCTGCAGTTTGTGTGGCTGTTCTGAGACAGGACGTCCAGCCTTTTGTGACCCATAGGAGGAGAGGGAAGTCCCCGCTTGGTCACGATCACACCCCCGACTGATGGAGCACCCCTCAGCCGCCCGTCATGCCTGTTAGCAGAGCTGCAGCTGCGTGGGCGCAAATGAAGAGGTGGACAAACACACACACAAGAAACTGTGTTCAAGAGAAGAAGTGATGTAGCCAAGAACAAAAGCAAGTGCAAATATAAAGCAACTATATAGAGATTTATGTGGAAAAGGTTAGCGTTATTACTGATGAGGTACTACTACTCTGAGTTTAGCTGGATTGTTCTTTTCCGGTGTTCTATTTTGTAAGGCCCCAGAGAGTAAGTGGGGATGGGAGTATGTAGAAAGTAGACTAAAGTTATATATGTCAGTGCAGTGTTACCTGGGCTCTTGAACCAGAAATATAATGTTATATTGCAAATGTATGGATCATATTTATTTCAATTACCATGTTTTTCTTGATGCAGACGGACCATGTATTTCACTGACTGGTTAATAAACCTGTCTGTCACAACTGTGGGAGACAACACAGGGTCCAAGACTATACAGCTCTGGAAAAAAATAAGAGATCACTTACTACTTATAGGTATGTGTTTGGGCAAAAGGGGCAAAAGGAACATTTTTGTTTGAGTCTATAATACTGACAACATTTCCCCCAAATTCCAAATAAAAATATTATCGTTTAGAGCATTTATTTGCAGAAAATGACACAAAATAACGAAAAGATACATGTTTTCAGACCTCAAACGATGCAAAAAGATCAAATTAATTTTAAAACAACATAAAACTAATGTTTACGCTTAAGAAGAGTTTAGAAATCAATATTTGGTGCAATAACCCTTATTTTTAATCACAGCTTTTATGCGTCTTGGCATGCTCTCCACAAGTCTTTCACATTGTTCTTGGGTGACTTTATTCCACTCCTGGTGCAAGAACTAAAGTAGCTCAGCTTTGTGTTTGTGTTGGAATTCAACAGACGCTGGAATGGAATGGCTGTAATACATGTAGAGATGCTGATTTCAGAAAAAAATGCAGTGGTCTGGTTTTGTTTTTTTGTTTTTTTTCCAGAGCTGTATACCTGTAGCCATAGTACAAGATAATAAACACAATGACTACAACGTCACATATACCCATAGCAAAAGTACAGTAAACTTGTATATAATACACCTGTTGTAAGGCGACCTTGAGTGTCCAGAAAGGCGTATTATTATTATTATTATTATTATTATTATTATTATTATTATTATTATTATTATTATTATTATTATTATTATTATTATTATTATTAATACAAATAGGTAAAATGCACAAAGTGCGGTGTAATGAAGCTCAAAAGGTGTCATTTAACCAGGAATGCAGTCTTGGCTTGCCAGGCTAATGTTATGTATTTAGGCTTTATAAAGTGTGGACAGCTTGGCAATTTCCTATAATGAAAAAATAGTAGTTTGCATAGTATGGGATTGTTAAATAATACAGACCCATCCTTCAATGACCAGGGGTACGTGTCATGACAGTTGGTGATAGTGGAGCATCTAAGGATAATATTCCAGATATTCAACCAGGTAGGGTCAGGGATCGTCAGGGTTTTTCCAGGAAGAGGATCCTGTATGTTGAAGGCACTGTAACTAACTTTTTGGCTGCGTCCCATTACTCTGTCTTACCCCTTGCCCTTCCCCTACCCCGATACCGCGCTGAGAGGGCTAGGGGTACGAATGTTCCCCTAAGAAATGGGACATCACTCGATTACCGTTTGCGTCATCATCCCTTGCCTCTACCTGGCTGCTAAGTCTACAGAGGCGACAACAATTGACGCAAACAAACATAAACAAATGTCAAGGATTATCAGGTACCTCAGCTCGACAAAAAAACTAGCTTGTTTATACATGAAAGTTTGATGAAAACGATAACGTCGGCTAAACAGACATCACTACAATTAAAACCGCAACAACAGTTCACTAAAAGTAACGTAGAACATAAGCATCACAATTGTAAACCATGCTAAACTGTTAAAGGTCCCATGGCATGAAATTTTCACTTTCTGAGGTTTTTGAACGTTAATGTGAGCTCCCCTACCCTGTTTAGGCCCCCCCTCATGGTTAAAAGTTGCAAAATGTCTAAACTGAGCATTTGCGATCCTTTTCTGCGTTAGAAAAAATCAGAGCTCAAACGGGCGATTTTGAACAAGGCACCTTATTGACGTCAGATCGAAAAAAGAAATGCAAATGCAGTTCCACCCCCGTCTGTCTGTACTCAGCGTCTCTGTAAATCACGCCCAGAGAGTTTGGACTGCGAATGCGCTAGGCAATGCAAAATGCGTTTTTTAATTTGCCTGGAGGCACGTCCGAGTGTTTCTAGGCTCGGAAGTCCTTTATCTGAGCCTCTGGACCTTTGAAAGAAAGAGAGAAAGAAAGAAAGAAAGAAAGAAAGCTATGCCTTTATTAGTCCCACAGTGGGGAAATTCCAGTTCTGCATTTAACCCATCCTGTTATCAGGAGCAGTGAGCAGCACATTACTGCGCCCGGGGACCATCTCCATGATCTTCTTGCTTCGGCTTGGTCAGGACCAAAGCTGGAGGTACCTATGGTGCATGTTTTGGGTTGGTGGGGGAAACCGGAGTGCCCGGAGGAAACCCACCCAAACACGGGGAGAACATGCAAACTCCACACAGAAAGGCTCGGGTGACCCGGGGATCGAACCCAGACCATGCATGCAAACTCCACACAGAACACACACAGAAAGGTCTGGGCGACCCGGGGATCGAACCCGGAACCTTCTTGCTGTGAAGCATGAGTGCTACCCACTCAGCCACCGTGCCGTGAACAGCAGTGGTTTAATTTTATTTTCTGTGGAAATGTGTTTATTTTTCAATGGAACGCTTCAAATCTCTCCCCCCATGCAAAAACACGGAAATGGATCAGAAGGCACAGCTGAGAGCTGAGAGCGGAGAGTTTGGCCATGCCCCCACCTTCTACTATAGGCCATCTCTTTTCTCCTCATTTGCATTCAAGCAACAACGCCCATTATGGACTGTTCACAGAGAGAAAAATTACTCTTTCTCATCTTATCTCTGTTTCTCATGCACTGAGTGTTGATTTTGAAGAAGGATTCATTTACAGTATTAGGGAACCATTAAGGAGCCATATAAAAGCATCAAGAAGTACCATGTCATGGGATCTTTAATCGATAATTACAACTGCTGAAAATACATTTATGAGACTCCTTGGCTGGTCGATGTGACGCTGCCATCCTGATCCCAAAACCTGCCTGAGCTTGTAGGCGTACCCCTTCGTTCCAAGTCTGGTCGAGAGCTTACTTCGTTTCAAGAGGTATGTAGCCCTCGGTCGTGGCCCGAGCCCTTGATCAAAATTAGAATCGGGACACCTCTTGCCCTCACCTGAACGCGCAAAACTAAGGGGTAAGACGAAGGGGTAAGACAGAGAAATGGGACGCAGCCTTAATCTTAGCACATGAAGAACAGAACTAGCAAATTTTTTGCAGGACTCCAAAAGTCACTTACATTATACATTCTGAGCATTGTAATTATTCAGCATGACAGGGCTCTCAAGTCTCACGCATTGAGAGTGTGACACACGCAATTCGACGTGTTCACACGCTCACACGCCACACATGGCATTTCTCACGCTGATTTTTTTTTTGTTTGTTTGTTTTGTGCCCAGAAAATCGGTCTGTGTGGCTCAGTTTATCCAGGCACCGCGCGTTTTCAGCGAAAAAAACTCTCCCCCTCCTCCCCGTCCCGCTCCCCGGAAAAAAATCAGCCAATCAGAAAATAGATTGTTCTGTTGTTGGGCAGACTGTAGAGTGTAGTTTCAGCTGCTAATAGGGTGACCACCGGCATGAAACAGGAAAGGAGGACACTTGTGTCCAAAAAGGAGGACAAAGGCCCTAAAGTGAGGACACCTTGTTTTTTTTTGTTTTCCCTTGGGGGGGCAGTTGTAATGCTGGATATTACAACATGGATATAGCCATGTCCAACGTTTACTGTAAATCAGGGATGAAAGAGCTTTTAGCGGATCTCCGCTTTTTATTCAGCCGCGGGGTCATTTTTTTTATATCTGCAAAGTGCGAGCCGTGCGGTGGAGGTGGGGGGTCGGATGTCGCGCACAGGGATCCAAGGACCGCTCAGGGAGTTAGTGTGTTTGCTCAGACACATTAAAAATTAGGGGGAACATTGGCCATGTCCCAATTCCAAGTATTACTAGTCGCAATAGAATAATATTTTTGTCTGTAGGGAACAAGGAGCAGACCACCCGGCTCATTGAGCTGAGGCGGGATCTGTTCCATTTCGCAGACGCCCATGTGATCCCCGGACTGCACTCAGGGCTCAGCGAGTATGCACCGCCTCGACTGCAGACTGAAACCACACTCCGAACCGTGCATTCGCTGAATTGGGAAACGGCGAACATCGCAGAGTAGCAAGTGTAAATAATGGGTGGGGATTTATGACGATTTATGCAACGGTGGCCGACGAGGGTCCGAAAGGAGGACAAAATGTAAAAAAGGAGGACACGTGACAGACGGCCGGACAGACAGCTCTAAAACTGGACGAAATCCGGACGAATGGTCACCCTAGCTGCTAAGCGCACACTGCGGTGATGATAAAACAAACTGAGAACCATCAGGTAATAACTTCATTTATATAACTCTCATTAGTTGCTTTGTAGTTTAAGTTTGGTCTTTAGACAAACATTTACAGCAATTTTCCTGCTCCCCGCAAATTACGCAGTCTCACGCACGACCCCGCTCAAAACTTGAGAGCCCTGAGCATGATGAGTGCTTTTCACAACCTCCAGAGGCCAGAGCGGCGTTTGCTGTCACAGTAATGCTAACAGTAATTAGCGTGTTAAGTGCGCACTTACTGATTCTTTGACAGTACAACGTTTTATAAATGCAGACAGTATACGGTCAACTTATTTTGACCACAATAGCTGTTTATTCAATATGTGTACTGAGATTAGACAAATTTTGCTCAAATACATGGTAAAATGGTTCAGGCTCTGATACTGGGGAAAAAATTGGAGCAGTTAAAGGAAACCCATCCAGACAGGGGGGGGCATACAAAATTCATATAAAGAAAAATATCTGGACTTACCCCTCATTATTCATCGTGATGGCTGTATTTGCCCTACCTCTTTACAGTGTGTCAACATTATAAGGGTTGTAATAGGTTAAAACACACTTTGAATAAATAATCTGAGCTATAATTTCCTGAAACTACAAGTGCATAAAAGTATTTGTATTTATTTATTAAAGGGACAATGCATATTAAAAGATGGGATAATTCAAAAGAAAAAGAAAAAACACGTACTTTTTAAAATAGAGAGTGAAAAAAAAGTTGGCCACGCATACAAACAGACACGTCAATAGCCTCTAAAAGGAAGCGTGACTGACCACGTTCCAACCCCATTCACCAAAGGACAATGGTTCGCTGAGCCTGCAAAAAAAAAGCAATTGAGTGTGTTTGGAGCGTGTGTGTGTGTGTGTGTGTGTGTGTGTGTGTGTGTGTGTGTGTGTGTGTGTTGGTGGGTATCTCTTTTACAGGGAGGGCCACTATAAGAGAGCCCGGCCCCCTTCCCCTGCCTCTCCCCAGTGCACCAGATTGAGAATTTCCCAGGTGAACCCCAGCATACGGCTCAGTGTCTTCAGCATTACCAAGACACCATTGGGGGGTCCCATTAGAAAGCACTCAATATTAGTGTGTGGGGTTGGAGTGTACATTCCCTCACACACTCTCGCCAGGGTAGGGCACCACGCCATGCCCTGAAGGCCCCAGGGTGGAGACCTTTACTGAACAGGCCAAGGGAACGCAGCAGAAGGATGGGACAGAGCCTTGTATTCTGGTAGTGTTGGTTGTTGTATGTGCGGATAATGGGTGGCGGGGGGTGCATGTAACAGCTTGTAGAGTTCCCTTACTTGGGCGATTCATGAAAACTGTTGAATGGAGTAACAGTTGACGGCGTTCCAAACAGGACATTGAAGTCTGTGGGATAAAGGGTTTTGTGAGTGGATAGTTATAACATTGAAGCGTTGAGGAGGGGTAAGTGATTGCTCTTTAGGGGATAGGGTCTTATTCACATGGTGCATTTCAATCTGATTTGTCTTTATGTGGACGCGTGGCTAACGAAACATGTATTCACAAGCTGTGCATGCTTGAGTAATGCTTGTGAGTCATCACTTTTATATTAAATGTACAATAACCATTCAGCAAAATTGTGCAAAAAAAAAAAAAAAACTGCCAAAGCCTTAAGTTTTTGTGCAGACTTTCAATGATCTAGTAATGCTGGAAAAACAGGGTTAATCCAAAGGGATATGCTCTATGAGATGGATCAAATGCACTATGGGGACAATAAAGAGTACCTTAACCCAGTGGTTCCCAAAGTGTGTGTCAGGACCACCAGTGGGTAACGGAGCTCGAAGATGGGGTTCACAAGATAATATTTTAAAATCATAATACTCTATGCTATAAATTATTTGATATAATTGTTTATTTTTAGTTAAAATATGTCTAATAACACAATCATCTATTGAAATAAAGGATATTAAACCTAAATCAATATGTTTTGACATTTGTAGTCTCATAAACGTAATCATATGGTTATTTTGGTGTCCCGGCCTGAAAAGTTCTGGAACCCCTCCCTTAATTGTTACCACAAAAATGCTACACTAAACACTCAATATATTGTATAACATACCCAAAATATACCTGTATATTAAGCTATTCCCCTTTACACAAATGCCACAATGAAACAGATGAACAGTTATTTTGCAGGTTTTTATGGAAAATGCAGCCGTGCATGTTCATACTGAGATAGAATGAGCATGTACGGCAAGTTCATTCATATGTCAGACCAGACTGGAAAACTTTGTTGCTATGGCTATAAGACTGAATAAGACACTATAGGGTGTAGGTTTCTTTATGCAAACAATGGCTTTCTGCAGGAATTCTGCAGTATGTACATGCATTTACATGAGAGTACAACTCTTTTTGCTTGTTGTCCCTCTTGTGGCCAGGAGCCAGCCCCTCAGGCCTCACTGACTTCAGACTTGGACCAGTGACCAGTGGCGTGCCTTTAAGAGTCTGCCGTTGCTATGGCGAGTGCAGCAGTCCATAATTCAGCCACATATGTGTGAGAGAGAGGGCCCTGATGGTTACAAATGGAAGTCTTGTCAGCACAAGAGGCCGGGCCATCTGTGATACTCCAACATGGGCTCAGAGTGCACATGAAGCACACACACAAGTGAAAGTATCTCCCCAGGGAAACAAAAACACAAGCTTTCACTACAGAGACGCACCAGAGGGCAGTCTGTTCAACTTAAGGGGTGAAAGCTTCAGAGACATCTAGTGGTGAAGTTGTAGACTGCAGTAATTTGGAATAAACCAAAAACCTTCAGAGACAAATTTGATGTCTCAATGACACTGATGTTTTTGCTGAAGGTATATATTTGAAGGAAAATGTATATAATAAAAACATATTTCTCCTTAATTATAGTGGAACAGTGGTTACTGGATTCTGTAACTTTATTGCTGCCCTTTAAATTTTGCCTGGAAATATCCAGACTCATCGCTGTATATGGATCTGTATAACAAATACAGAGAGATATCCTTCTGGATTTCCAGGCAACTTTAAATTGCCTTTATAATGAAAAGTTTTCAGTGTCTGTATGTATTGTCTGTACAAATCCTGGGTTGTTTTAGTTTCACTTAAAGGTCCAATATAATGCAAAACTTTTAGACTTGTTATAATGCTGTTAATTCCCCAAAAACATATCTGGAGTTGTGTTGTGTTGTTTCATTCACACGTTTGAGTAATCCTTTATTATTTTGTCTGTCCTGTTTAAAATGCGCTGTTCCACCCTGTGATGTCATGAAGTGATAGTTCTCAAGTTAACAGCAATCTTTTACCTTTAGTTCAGTAGAGATGGGCAATTCCAAGTCTGAAATCATCAAATGATGCTAGTGAAGGTGTATGGAGTTTAAAAACACAGTGGAGCACTTCCTGTATCACCACATGACATCACAAGGTGGAACAGAGTGTTTTCTGTTTGAGAGAAGAGCCCAGTTTAAATATACAGGTTTTGTGTGTTAAACATGTGTGACTGAAACAAAACACAACTCCAGGTATGTTTGTGATGAAGAAACATTATAGCAGAGATCAGAAAATCGCATAATATGGGCCCTTTAACCTCTCCACAGTTGATTCTACAGTGATTCATGTAACAGAGAGTTAGACGGAGAAACACACAGCTGTAAACCCAGGACAAGGGCAAAGTTTTCTTTAGAGGACATGTTGTCTTTTATCCAAAACGTCCAAATGACCTGCTTGATCTATATATAGATAAGGCAAAATATATGGTCCTCGGTGTAAAGGCTGCTCTCTGATGTGACTGTTGTGCTGTTGCCAATGGCCCATCTTCACATTTGGAGCTACTGTACATGGTGAAGAGTTTGAGATGCCTGTTTTCCCTGTAGGGTAAGCGCATTATCATTACAAAATAGTTCTAAACAGGGACCCAGTGAAAAGACTACACACTACAATAACTAAAATCAAGATTCAAGATTGTTTATTTGTCATATGCAGGATCAACACAAGGTCAACAATGCAATGAAATGCTTAGAATCAGAAGAACCCGTTGACTGGCTAAGATAGTTGAGAAGTACAAATAGCAGCAATAATGGTATATGGTAAAAAAGTGTTGCAAAAAGCGCAGGGGAAAAAGTAATATGTAATAAATTATAATAAAATACAAAGGTACAGGTAGGATTAAATAAGGTGTAAGTAGAGATTCACAGATTGCACATAATATAGTATAGTATAAGTAAATCCTGCCAAGTTACAACAATACTTACTAACTTTTAACATGATATGAGTAAATTTCGCTTGACAAGTAAAATGATCTATCAATGGAACAAGACTTTTTGTACTTAAAATATGAAAAATTGTTACGCACAGATAAGCAAAACAACAACTCTTTGCATGTAAAATAAAATACAAAATCTAATGTTGCTTGACAAGAAAAACACACTTGGTTTTTCCACTGGTAGATAATATTTCTTGTCAAGTTGAATCTAATGGAAGTCATTTTAACTTACCTAGATAATGCTTTTTGCAGTGCAGCTGATTTATGATGTGTACACCAAATCAGAAACAAAATAATCCCCCCCGCAGCTTGTTATATGGAAACTCTATTTAGGTACATATATAGTTCTTGAACACTAACCTCAAACAGCAAATGAGTGTTATACAACTCTCCATGGAGCCTTACACAGACATACACAGACAATTCTACAAGGATTGCATGAGGAAGCAGGGCAGTCTGGAAAGGCAATGTTTCACTGCAAACAAGCTCAAATTTACTGCTGAATAAGTACTTCTGTAGGATATAGAGGAGAGGCCCAAACTTTTTTCTAGGTCTCCCCAAAAAACATGATGTATGTTCTGTTTAAGTCTATTAATCAGCCTGCGTGCCACCCTGTTCCCCCCGGTAAGGATATAGACCCAACCTCTTCTAGTGAGGGAGCTACGAAGGAGAGTCAAAATATTTATAGATCCTCGCACCTCCAACCATTTCTCTCCGGTGACATTCACTAACTCTCGCTTCAGCGAACAGCGTTTTGTCAGCTATCGCCGGGTAGATAAATAACCAGCCGTCCAATCAGATTTTAATTTATTTTCTCCTCTTGCACAAGTCAAATATAAACATCAAGCGGCCCATTTTTGAAGGCCTCACCATGAATCATTCTCATAAGAAGTCACACTGACCTTTTTGGGGAGTCGCCAGAGACGGTAGTGGCTATTTCCTGTACTGTAGGGTTGGGTACAGGCAGAGGAAGGGTACATTGCTATGGAGACACGTGCGGGTATGTTTTGGTGAGAGACCCAGACAGAGCAACACGTGACAAGATGGCTGTCCCCTACAGCTGTGACCTGTCATCTAACCCGGAGACGAGAGGGGGACTGGGAGACAAGAGGGGACAGGGAGACATGAGGGGATGGGGAGACAAGAGGGGATGGGGAGACAAGAGGGGATGGGGAGACTAGAGGGGATGGGGAGACTAGAGGGGACGGGGAGACAAGAGGGGGACAGGGAGACAGGGAGACGCAGGGGAATGCGGAGACACGGGGAGATGAGAGGGGAATTATGAAAAAAAAACACTTGTTCCTTTGGTAGGGGGGACATGGGGGGACAGGGAGACATGGGGGACAGGGAGACATGTGGGACAGGGGAACAAAAAGTAGACAATTTGTCATTCTAAACTGAAGAAGGAAACTGAAGAATTGAAGAAGAAGCTTGGATGAGCTGAGAAACATTCAATCAAATAAACTTTGTCCAGTTGCCAAATTGAATTTCTCCTTTTACCATGGATTCTGGACGACTGAGGGATTCTTCACACATCTAAACTATATTATATTCAAATACGGGGCTGGTCCTGTGATAAAGTCATCACTGTCATTTTCAGAATAATTTAGATTGTATTGCAACAGTATTTTATAAAATATTCAAACATATTCAAATTCAAGCACTTACTTGCTGGATTACCCAACAAAGTTTACAGTGACACTTGTAGGAGATACATAGGAAGAAGTTCTACATCTACAATGAGGTGCTATAGTAAGGCTAAAGTTAACTGATCTGAAAATCCATTTAGTATTTTTTCTTGAGTTTCTTAAAGTTATCTTGAAACATTTTTTGTGTGCCTTGTGTGACCATGGTAACTTTTGAACACTCATAAATAGAGATAACTGTAAAGCATCCCCAGTGTGAAATCACTGCAAAGTACAGTACAGTAGGTATATGGAGTTTTTACAAATGTAGGCAATTATTTAATTTCAGCAATGTAAAGTAGTACATTTTTTTCTACACTTTTACTGTTAAAATAGTTAATAACATCACACCAAACCAGCTGGGTGCTTTACTTTTAACCTTACAAGATACAGTGGTACCTCACCTTACGAAATTAATTCGTTCCAGAAGTGGTTTCGTAACGTGAATTTTTCGTAAGTTGAGTAGCTATTTCAATGGAAAAAGCCTGATTCGTTCCAAGGCCCCGATTATAGTGTAACATTGTGTTCTGCGTAGAGACTGTAGACCCAGGACTAAACGTGGACTATACCAGGTCTAGACCAAGGTCTAAACCTGGACTGAACCTGGACTAAACCAGGACTAGACCAGGTGGATTAAAGCGCCGCGTGCGGGTCTATTTCCTGGTTTTGTTTCGAGTCACGGCTGAGGCGAGCAGCGAGGGGGACCGCACGCAGTCTGAGCGCATGAACGAGACCCGTGGTCAAACCGTGCCTCCTCTGGACCTCCTCTAGACCACCGCGGCTCTTCCATGCGTTCGTTCATGCGCTCAGACTGCGTGCGGTCCCCCTCGCTGCTCGCCTCAGCTGTGACTCGAAACGAAACCAGGAAATAGACCCGCGCGCGGCGCTTTAATCCACCTGGTCTAGTCCTGGTTTAGTCCAGGTTTAGTCCTGGTTTAGTCCAGGTTTAGTCCTGGTCCAGTCCTGGTTTAGCCCAGGTCTAGACCTGCTGGCAGCCCCGCGCCGGGTCCGCACGTGTCCGCGCGCAGTTTTCTCCCCCCTCCCCCTTCCACCCACACTTCACTATTAATAATTTTGTTGAAAATCTATGAAAGTTTGAGTGTTTAAACGAGAGACAAATGTGAGAAAAGTTTAAATTCAGTCTGAGAAAAGCGTATAATGTGTGTGGCTGAGCACGCATTATTTGAATTTTTGAGATTTCGCGTTTCGTAACTTGAATTTTCTTTCGTATCTAGAGACCAAAATTTAACGTGAAGGCGTTTCGTAACTTGAAATTTTTGTTTGTTGGGTCTTTCATAAGGTGAGGTACCACTGTACCAAGTTTTTGACCTTCCTACATTTAAAACAATTGAAAGTAAAAGTACAAAAGTAATGAAGTTGGTCATCCCACCAGTCCCATTGACCCTGCCTACTTTAACTGGTACTCCGCCCACAGCCACAAAACAATGGGGTCATAAAAAGAAGTGAAAGAGCAGGCTCAGGGTGGCAGAGGGCTGAACTCTTGACCTCTGAAGTGACCGAGGCCTGCCATCAATTTAAAACAAAACACTCATCATCATCTGCTGCCCATTCAGTGTGTGTGGCTCCTACAGGACAGAGACCCCTAGTGGACATTTTGTGCTTTGGAGATGTAGAAAGACTAATAATACAGGATTACTCAAACATTTGTAGATGACACAAAATACATCTCCATGTATGATTTTGATGAGGTAACAGCATTCTAACATAGTTTAAAGCTCACAAGAGGCAATTGGGCATAATATAGGAACTTTAATTCATATATTGGACTACATTTGCCATCTGATTTCAGAATAATTTAAATTGTATCGCAACAACTATATAATATTTGGAGTGCATTCTATGTTCTGAGTCATTTTCTTGATCTTATCTTCCAAGCACCTCCCCCACATGTTCTCGCTCTCCTCCAGCCTGGACCATCTAGCTGGAGTGTCCCACAAAAGACACATCCAGGCAGTCCTTCAGAGGGGACAGGAGAGGCTCATCCCTCTAATCCCAGACTACAGGGCACCTCTTCACTGGAGAGGGCCAAATCCACTGATCCTCTCTCCTCCTCTCTCTCCTCTCCACTGAAAGAGTCTGTCTCTCCAGGACAGCCACAGCGGGACATGGGACACCAATCCAGGGGCCAGCCTTCTCCAGTCGACCGTCCTGTTGTTTTACACAGATAAAAACCGTTATGCTAATGTGCCTGGATTACATACATATACATAACATGGCAACAGATGCTATGTTTCAAGTGATAAGCGAAGCCCTAATCTCCAAGAAATGTCTTTGCTGGTGTCCTGCATGTGGTTGTGTATCGGTGTGTGATTGACAGGCGTGTGAATGTGTAGGAACAATATAAGAGTAATATTACACAGACTCATTTGCATTGTGGGTTTTTTATGCAAATGGTATTCTATGTTACTAATAATTATGGATACTAATTTTAAGGTTCAAGGCTCAAGGTTCTTTATTTGTCATTCAAACATGAGAAACACATGACCAAACCAATGTGTTCCTCAAGGCTCAAGTGATTAAAAGAGGTAAATAATAATAAATAAGCAATATTAAAACTGTACATTATACAGCATTTAGCAGTTACAATTTTTAGAGTGGCAAGTGGCAAGCATGAAGGCAGAGTAAAGTTATGGCAAAGCAATAGCAGGTATTATATGTTATTATTGTATGGCATTTATCCATCCATCCATTTTCTTCCTCTTATCCGGGTTTGGGTCACAGAGGCAACAGCCTAAACAGATCTGGCATCCAGATCTCCCTGCACCAGCCCTTATGGATCCTCCTGCAGGTGGTGGGTCCACAAGAGGATGGCCCCATGTCACTCCTTCGGGCTATGCCCGGCCGGGCCTTGTGGGGGAAGGCCTGTCCACCAAACGCTTGCCATCAAGCACCCACCCCAAGCCTCGCTCCAGGGTGGGGCCCTGGTAACGCCAATCTGGGCAACGTAACTGTCCTTGCTGTGTTTCTCATCAGAGCGGGCTTCTGAACCGCTCTTACTCTGACCCGTCCCCCAGGACCTGTTTGCCTTGGGTGACCCTACCAAGGACATGAAGCCCCCGACAACATAGCTCCCGGGATCATTCGGGCACTCAAACCCCTCCACCACGTTAAGGTGGTGGTTCAAGGAGTGGTATATATTATTTATTTACGTTAGTTTGTACAAAGAATTTTTTTTTAATAAATGCCACTTTTTTTATATGGCATTTATTTTAAATATTTAATATAATAAGAACATGTTTTAATTTAAAGGTCCTATATTATACAGTGGTACCTCACCTTACGAAATTAATTCGTTCCAGAAGTGGTTTCGTAACGTGAATTTTTCGTAAGTTGAGTAGCTATTTCAATGGAAAAAGCCTGATTCGTTCCAAGGCCCCGTTCCAAGTTTGTTTGTTTTTATAGTGTAACACTGTGTTCTGCGTCCTGATTGGCTAAGAGACTGTAGACCCAGGACTAAACGTGGACTAAACCAGGTCTAAACAAGGTCTATACCTGGACTGGACCAGGACTAAACCTGGACTAAACCAGGACTGGACACCAGGATTAAAGCGCCGCGTGCGGGTCTATTTCCTGGTTTCGTGCTAGCTCTGCTATTAGCAGCAGCACCGGTGTACCTCACGAGTCACGGCTGAGGCAAGCAGCGACTGCGTGCGTGGGGGGAAGGGGGAGGGCGGACACGTGTGTGATAGCGCAGCATGACCCAGCGCGGGGCTGCGAGCACGAGACCCGTGCTCAAACCGTGCCTCCTCTAGACCAGATCTAAACCAGGTCTAAACCAGGATTAAACCACCGTGTGCGGGTCTATTTCCTGGTTTTGTGCTAGCTCTGCCGGTGTACCTCACGGCTGAGGCAAGCAGCGAGGAGGGGAGGAGATGTGCCTCCCCTCGGGACGGTACGCAGTCCGAGCGCATGAACGAACGCAGGCAAGAGCCGCGGTGGTTTAATCCTGGTTTAATCCTAGTTTAGACCTGGTTTAGACCTGGTCTAGAGGAGGCACGGTTTGAGCACGGGTCTCGTGCCCGCAGCCCCGCGCCGGGTCATGCTGCGCTATCACACACGTGTCCGCGCGCAGTCTTCTCCCCCCTCCCCCTTCCCCCACGCTTCACTATTAATACATTTTGTTGAAAATCTATGAAAGTTTGAGTGTTTAAATAAGAGACAAATGTGAGAAAAGTTTAAATCCAGTCTGAGAAAAGCGTACAATGTGTGTGGCTGAGTGCGCATTGTTTGAATTTTTGAGATTTCGCGTTTCGTAACTTGAATTTTCTTTCGTATCTAGAGACCAAAATTTACTTGGAATTTTTGTTTGTTGGGTCTTTTGTAAGGTGAGGTACCGCTGTACTTAATTGACTCCTTTGAGCTTTAAGCCATGTCCTAATGTTGTTACCTCTTTCTTTTATTATAACAAGGTACATATTTTGACATCACAATAACATTCGCAAAACACTTAACACCACAATAACATTCGCAAAACACTCAGAAGACACATCGGGACACACATCAGAAGACACATCGGGACACATTAAAGACACAATGGAGTGATGTTCCTCACCTGTCATCACAGAGAAGAAAAAAAAGTAAAATGAAAAAATTAATTAAATAGTTATATTTATCCAGTGATTTGTACTATAAAGTTATTTCCAATTTAACTTCACCATTTTAATGCTTTTTTAAAATTCAAAATTGCTGAATTCTCACTTTTACCGTTCAAATACTGGTGCGGAGAGGCACCAGTCATTCGTGCCTCACAGGAACTGACTGTGCTGTGGCTCAGCAGTGACAGATTCTGCGCTAAAGCGGCTGTGAAAAGGCGCCAGTGAGGCATGTAGTTACCTGGCCTCATGGTAGAGGCACTGGTGAGCCCAGGGATTCTTCTTGCAACTTCTGAGGCAGCGGATTAAAATAAGTGACAGCAAGCTACAATTTAGAGTTAGCAAGTCAAGTTTAATAATCCGTCCAACTTCACTTTTTTCTTCTTGTCTGACCCTTCTTTTTAAATGGAGGAAGATTTCATATTAAAGCTCAAGCAGTTTTCTAAACTGGACTTTCGGTCGACGCAGGAGTTTAGAATTAAAGAAAGACC
Organism: Paratrypauchen microcephalus; assembly: GCA_036785185.1. NCBI lineage: Eukaryota > Metazoa > Chordata > Actinopteri > Gobiiformes > Gobiidae > Paratrypauchen > Paratrypauchen microcephalus. The sequence continues at coordinate 2,124,924 of JAVJIX010000035.1, forward strand.
AATGCCGGAGCTAAAGGTTTTGCTCCAGACTACAGGACGAAAGACTCGCACCTTTCAAACAGCGTGGTAAGAAATAGTCTTCTCTGCTTTTCCTGCCTTCTTTTCTCAGCCTGCTGTGATAATGTCTGGACTCAGATGGGATATTGTGAGATGGGATATTTGCAAAGAAGCCTTGTTAAACACCGCTAAAAACATTGCTATTTTAATTTATGATGCTACTCGTGCGCTCTGTAAAATGCACTGAACAATAAAAATTCACATTCAGCTTCTCTTCAAAAATATTACGAGCTCGAATCACTTATAGGGAGAGACACCTGGTGACAGGGGGAGACACCTGGTGACACCTGGTGATGTCACTGATGACGTCAGTGCCTCACCAGCCATGACCCTCACCGCACGTCACTGGTTACTACATGACATCACAAGGCAGAACAGAGTGTTTTCTGTTTGAGAGAAGAACTCAGCCTAAATACACAGGATTTACGTGTATAACATGTCTGAATGAAAAAAACACAACTCCAGGTATGTGATGAGAAAACAGCATAATAACAGATGAGAAAATATAGCATAATATGGGTCATTTAATAAAAGATCACGTAGTCTTGAAAGATGTGGTTATGTTTTGGGTAACATGTTTGAGTCATCAAATTTACATCATGCTGTCAGCCAGTCTCTGAACTATAAACACACTTCATTGTTTCCCAAATATAACCTCACCAAACAAAACATTTTATACTATGGCGTCACTGGCTGCTACAAGTCACGAGGCCGCACTGTTACATGGTGGTACTATTGAGATCTCCATGACAGTTAACCTCTTCTGACATCATTAGGTGGTAATCCAGACTCAAAATGCTGCTTTGCCTTAGATGAAGTATCTCAGCTAGCTAACAGTTATAGTTTTTATACCACTTATAATTTTAGCTGCAGATGTCATCCTTGTGTCCTCTACTGGCAACAGTGTAGTTTTCTTTGCTAAAAAATCAGGGTTGTTATATTTTAAAGAGTAAAAGGTTCAAAAGTTAATAGATCAATTACCATGAATAATACATAAATATGACATACACAACTTTTTACATTCAGTAGTTCTTTTTCTACTCCAAATTCAGGTGACAGCACTGCACATACTGGACAATACTTTTTTCAAAACATGTTAAATACTCAAGCGTGCAAGTGAGTTAACTTTTAAAAGTCCTCAAATGTTGAACAAAAGTTGGAGTTGCATAATATAATACAGTTTTTGTTTATTGTTATTCCATCATTCTGCACCATAGAGGAAAACTGCTCCCTGCCCTTTGCTTTATTGAGTTATTCTTTGGTAAATTCCTGTCCCTTGCTGTGCTCAGACGTATGCATATGAGCTACAAATTGCCTGGATCCTTCTCCATGGTTATGTGTGGCGTGCGTGTGCATGCCAGTGTCCCGGTGCGAGTGTGCGTGGCGTGGAGTGTGCGCCTGTATTCAGCCTGTCCCAGCAGCTAATGAGCGCCAGCCACCTCTCCTCTCCTCTGGGTGCCCCTGACACCTCTCCTCTGCAGGGCTGGAGGGGCTGCAGCGCTCCCGTTTTCTCATGCTAATCACACGCTTTGTCCCCGCGTGGATAATCCTGCACGGGCTTTGTGTGGTGGCCCCCGAGGAGAGCCCCACTGGGTCGACCCTGCTCCACGCTACGAGTCACAAAGAAGATGGGACACCCCACTTTAGGCTGCTGCAGGCATAGGCAGAAAAATAATATGAAAATCTGTCAAGATTTGTAGAATGCTTCAACTGAAGCATTACTACATATTGGTTAAAAAAAAAAAAAAAAAAGACTGGTAAACCTGCAGTTAGAAGGAAAGACTTCATCCAGGCAGCGAGTAGTAATAAAAATATAAGTAGTCATCAGACTTATAGTACCATGTAGTTTGGTAGTAGAGGAAATAGTAGAGTGAATATCTCCACAGAACCTAACATTTGTACTGCCTATTTATAGTATATAAGAAATGTATGTATTTTCACTTTAATAAAGTAGAGTCTAAATATGCCCTGCACTAGTTCAAAACACTTGTTCAGCAGGTTTGTGCAAGTAGAATAAGCCACCTCATATCTGGGTCAGACAGTCTCAATATACATCTACACTACGTTGCTATAACATCCATTATGTGCAACATTCTTATTCAAAACCTTGTTTAAAGGTCACACAATGTGTTCCCTGGATTTGACTGTCTGGTCAGAAGCAGCATTAGAGGTGCTTCAGATTTCTAGGCAAGTTCTTGGACATGAGAACTTTATGCCTACTCCACACAAAACTGAACAATTACAACATACAAATGTAAATACAACGTGTATGAGGCCAGTCGTAGCTTTAATAATACTTCTATAATACATATTAAACATTGCAATACTAACAACATGAACATTAAAAAAATGAATGCCAACACATCAATGCCCATCAATGTCCCTCTACATAAAGTGGAATAGTAACATCATAAAGCACTGAATGACCCTTTTGGAAGCATCCCAGCATTCCTCTCCCTGAATCCTCGTATGGAAGATGGCTGTGGGGCAGTGAGGGCTCAGGGAATGCCGTAGCGTCAGGCGGATCAGTTCAGCTGAATATCTGCAGGGCGAGAAAGGAGCTATACACTGTAGTAGAGGAGAGAGAGAGAACAGGCAGGCTGCTACAGGTTTCTCTGTTCACACTAAAGAGAAATGCAAAATTATTGAGGCTGTGTACGCCGGCTTAGCGATCTGCACTGTACATCATAACCAAAATCTGTTTTATGTCCAACTGTCAAAGGGGAAGGTGCTTTCTGCTGTCAATTATGCTATCAAGAACTTTTTTATTGAGAAAGTTGGAGCATCTGAAGAAAAAACAACCAAACACAAGCAGAATGTGCAGACTCCAGAAAGTGAGACATTGTTCCTGTCATGGCATGAATGTAAACCTCTAATCTGTCTTAACTAGTCTAGAAGAATCATATCATTTAAGTTTTTTTTTTGTTTAGTTTTTTTTCCTTTTGTGCTTAGTCTGAACTTAAAAACATCATTAGCTCAGGTTGCAAACAGTGACCAAGATGGCCACCTATGTTTTGATTATCCACTACAGGTTTTGGTCGGATCTGGGCGGAAATTGTCAAAGTGATGTGAGGTCCCTCTAAAGGAATGAATGTGCCCCAGTGGGTCCTGATCCGGGGGGAGTCTGCAGCTCTGTGGCCCAGTGTGAAGAGGCAAAGACGAGGTTTGTGATCCTGGGCCACGGATGGGCCAAAGCCAAGCGTCTGTCTGAGCACACACACGGACATTTTTGTTCCGCAAACAAGTGAGCGCTGGAAATCCCACTGCTCCCCTCCAATAATCCTCATTGGGTATTCTGACCGAGTTGTGCGATGGACACCAAGTTGACAGACAGAGTTAGGGAGTAAAAGAGGGGCCAGAGGGAGGACACAAAAGCTCCACTCCTCCAGCCCTGATTGGTCCCTGGCATTAGGGCTATTCTCTGCTGTTTTTGCTAATTGGCCACCCAAGCATTGAGTTCAACCCAAACACGTGCAATTGCCTATACTTCTATATGGCACACCGCCGGCTCTTATCTCATGCACCCTCATATTGCCTATGCTGGAGGCTGGTTGCCATGGTGAATAGAAGCTTTTCAGGAACAAGTGAAAACATTTTGGAAAACTTCCTTCATTACTGTCCACAACAACAACTGTACTCGAAGCATGCAAAATTTAGTTCCAGTTTATTTGGAAAGCATAAAATCTACTCAAGGTTCCCAAAAGGTTTTCCACAAATTTGACTCTTGTGAGATTTAAACCATGTTAAAATGTTACCTCCTCGAAAACATACCCGGAGTTGGGTTTTGTTTCATTCACACAGAGTAATTCTTTATTATCAGTCTGTCTGCATCTGTTCAAAACTCAAAATGCTCTGCTCCACCTTGTGATGTCATGTAGTGGTAGTTTGCAAGTTACCTTTTAGCTTTTTTTCCGTAGAGATTGACACTTCCAATCAGCGAAATTATTCTAGTGAAGGTGTAAGGATTTAAAAACACAGTGCCAAACATCACAAGGTGGAATAGAGCATTTTGAGGTTTGGAGATGTAGACAGATTAATAATAAAGAATATGCAAACATGTGTGAATGAAACAAAACACAACTTCAGGTATGTTTTTGATGAGGAAACAGCATTTTAGCACAGCATAAAATAGCATAATATGGGCCCTTTAAATTGAGATTCCAACTGTTGATGCTAAGAAAATCACAGATTTTGGTTGGTTTTAAGTCTGCCCCATTACGCCATATTGCTATTTCAAAAGGACACACTTTCCCCCAAAGTGCTGTGATGCATGACCTTAAAGTTGACATTTAGAGAAAGCCCAAACCCTGTCCCATAAAAAGTTGGGTTGTGATCTATGGCGCCTGATCTTATTATTTCATTAACTTATTAGGTGTGGTGGAATTCTACCACATCTATAGGTTTTGTCCTGGTTTGCCTTCCTCAAACAGAAGGTAATTTGATTGTCTGGGAGGTCCATATGGGTCTACAGCTACTGGCCTCACCCTGACTGACTGCTACCAGACTGGGGCTTTGGTGTTCCTTTAAAACGATGACAAACTTCCCTATCCTCCCTTCCTTTATACCCCCCCAAAGGCACCCTGAATCTGGTTAGGCCCTAAAGAATAGCCCCACCGAACAATGAGCAGCCATGATGGAAAGAGGAGAGGTGGTGCTGACGGAGGTTGTGGGGAGAAAGATGTGTGTGTGGATAGAGGGTGAGGGGGTAGCGCTAAGTGACCCGCAAAAAAACACTATCAAACAAGACTCTGAGAGCTTGACAATGGCATGGGCCTGCTCTTTTCTACACTATACGCCACTGGTGAAGCAAGATAAGGGAATTCCACAATACAGCGAAAACTGGTTGAAAGCAAGGCCAGGGGTTGCTGCTTTTGTAGATATTCAAGACTGTTCTTTTAAATCCAAACACTCTCAATGCATTACTGCTTGTGTGTTTCTGGAATAAAGCGACACTTTGTAGGACACGGTCGCCCCACGTCGCCAAAGATCTCTCTATGCAGATGATGTGGAGATTAAGGCTTTGCTAACACTGGGCGAAACTTCTCAAACTGTGGTAATTCAAGCTGTTGCTACAATGGCGTGTACTGCAGCTGCCTGAATTTATAGAGATTTAAAGGGCCCATATTGCACCATTTTCTGATCTATGTTATAATGTTGTTTCCTTATCAAAAATCTGCCTGGAGCTGTGTTTTGTTTCATTCACACGTTTAACACACAAACCCTGTATATTTAGTTCTTCTCTCAGTCATAAAAAACAAACAAACTCCACCTTGTGATGTCATGTGGTAATACAGGAAGAGCTCCAATGTTTTTAAACTCCATACACCTTCATTAGAATCAATTGGATGATTTCAGCCTTGGAATTGCCAATCTCTGCTAAAAAAAAAAAAAAAAAGGTAAAAGTATGTTAACATGAAATCTACCACTACATGACACAAGGTGGAACCGAGCATTTTGGGCTTTGGAGATGTAGACGAACTATAATAATAATAATAAAAGTTTACTCAACCATGTGTGAATGAAACAAAACACAACTCCAGGTAACAGCATTATAACATTGCTTAAAGCTAACAAGAGTCAGTTTGCGTTATGGTAATGTTTTCATCTGTAAGTCAGATATTGTGTAAGTTCTAAGTTGTGATTTTTTGTGAATTTGTCTTGATGAAAACCCAAGAAAAATGCCTGCAGGGAGAGCGTTTGCATGGAGAAGAGGCAGAGTCACGTTAGACAAGGCAAAACATATCACTAATGTTACACTGAGCCAAGTAACTGTCTCTGAAACATACAGATCGACTGGGCATGCATTCCGAAATCAAACTAGGTAAGTGAGATGGGAAGAGTGCAGTATCATTAGTGCAGTCAAACCAGGCTGATAGACAGACTTTAATGACATGGAGATAGATTGTTTCCGCATGCATGTTGTTTTTACGTGTTAAAAAAAAGAATGGTCAGTGTGTAATATAATAAACAAATAATTTTCATATTTACCAATTAAAATGTTTTGTAGTATCTTGGAATATTCACATGCTAAGATGAGTCAATCAATCAATCAGTAGACTGCAAATTAGTAGGGCCCTAGACAACTGCCTTGTGGCACACCATGTTTCACAGTTTGACTATCTAAGCAACAGCTTCATAATAAAGTAGCAGTTTTCACAATAATGATAGCTGATAAAATGTACTACAAATTTTGCAAAGCCATAGCATCCATGTTTTTTTCAAGAACATTTTATGACCAATTTGACCCAAACTCATAATACAGTCTATATAATATCACCTTTATCCTTTAACCACAACCAACTATCTGTTATTTGGGTTAACAGGGTCACTATTTAATATTGTTTTCTCTATAAGGATACAGAAAGTTCCTGAAGTTGCCAGTTTCCAATTTTGTCCTCATAATTTTGTATTTATTGAATTTAATATTTTGTTGCCATTCCTGTACTGCTTTTTGGAACTATAAGAGACCTAACTTACCATTTAACTTAACTTAACCCCATTTTTGTCCAGTCAACGACATTTGAATACCTTTCTTAGACGTTTTGACCAAACTGGGCTTGACTATTGATGTCTGAATACCTAGTGATTTTATTCTATTATTATTACTATTATTATTTGTTTATTTATTTTCAATGTGTCTGTGTCATGTTGGAGTGTGGAGAGAGGGGTGGGGTGTTTATTTTTATTTATTTTTTAATTTGAAAATAAAATCACAATAAAAAAATAAATAAAATACATATAAACACATGGGAAACACAAAACAATTTTTGTCTTGTGTGCACAATCTTGTGGCAGTTTTGTCTTGCAACCCTACAAAAAAACAAATAAAAAACTACCATGTAATATATGAAAGTGACCGTTAAGGCCCATCTTTATGAATGGCACAAGGTCTCTGCTTATCTCAACGTTTGGGGCAGAAGGGGCTTTACTCAGGAGCAGGGCTGCTCAAATATTCACTATTTGCACAGCATACAACTTCCCAGTCAGTGCGGATTAAGCAAACAATACTTGCTGCCCCCCTACACCCCCCTGTCAAAAAAACTCCATCCAAATTAGTCTTTCTTTGGCCAGTTATAAAGACCTGTGTATGAATGAGGGCCTCTGTTAGTGCACTAGAGATAACATACACTCACTCTGAGTAATCTAGCTTTTCACAGCTTCTGATTGGCTGGAAGTGATTTATCTGCATTGTGATTGGACAGGAGCATAACTGACCATGGCTGATTTGACACCTGCCCAACTGTTGGCCTGTATAGAGCCTGTGTGAAGTCCAAAGATATGTGGATATAGGAGAGATGGAAACCTGCAAACTCCTGATTAGATTTGGTCAGTGCCTCACACCAAACACTGCATTCATTTTCACTGTTATGCAGACGACGGGGAGCTGTTTTCTCAATCCAGAAAAAGCACATGTGCAAACTCTGCGGTCTGAAAGCTCTAGATGGTGCTGTATGTTGGATTGTGAGTAACTGTCAATAGTCCCCTATGTTACCATGTGGATAAAAGTGGTATAGTTGCTATTCGCCACCAAAAAAAGGCAGTTTGAAATGTGAGAGAGTTCAGAGGGCATTCTATTTTTGTGCCTCCGAGCAAAGCAATTCACCATCAGTACTATACTTTGAATTACTTTGTGTATGAATTGTGGTATACAAATAAACTTGCCCTGCATAAAGTCACTCAACTTGACCTGGGGCAACAGTGGCTATAGAAGCTTTCGTCACTGCCATGGTGAGTTGTTTATTATCAATATAAATAATAATAACACTGGTCTACAATTTTTTTTTTGACTCAATCTGCATATATATACACTTTACCTTCTGATAAACTAGCGTTTTTGCCTTATTTTGGATAAAATTCCTATTTTGCCCCAATAATATATCTTGGAAACTATAGCCAATCAGCACTTCTGACTTACTTTTTCTTTATTAGTGACCTAAACCAAGAAAAATGTTACTACTTTTGTTCCGGAAGCATTTTGGTTGTAGACCAGTGTAATCAAACAAACATTAACCAAAACACTAACAGTTAGATAAGCTTTGCCTTTGCATATACTTGACTTTATATTGAATTGCAAAGTGAGCAAAGTTTGAACATAAATTTGATTTACAGATTCAGTCTCATTTGAGCCATTCCAGGTCATGGAAAGTGCTCAAAAAAAGATGCCTGCAGCAAATTCCTCAAAGTCACATAAATTGCTCTGTGCCCGCCTCAAATCACTAAATAGAAGAAATAACACAGCAACATTGTAATATTTCATCATGTCAGAACTGAGTGGCGAGAGAATTTTTTTGGTTGCACCTGTGATGTGCAATTCACAACATTAACATCAAAAAGAAAGAAATGAACTCATGAGTTTAATGAGGAATAGAAAATAAGTGATTTTTCTGAAACATTATTAAAGATTATGTACCTGATTTTTACTTAACAATATGAAAAACAGAACTTTAAACAGTTTGTAGTGGTCCAGATTTATTCCTCACTTATTTGCATTCCAAGAACCCTAAAAATTCACTATGATGAGACCAGTGCAGAGTTTTGCTGTGTCGATAATGCTAACAACAACTAACATGCTAATACAATAGAACAATACAATATCTACTATGGTAAAATGGTAAATGGTCAGTTTTTTTGTTTTGTTTTTTTAAATAGCGCTTTCTACCTTTTCTACCAATGCACACACATATTCATACTCCAGTGTACGCAGACACTGGGGGCAAGGTGAGTTAACAACAGCAGTCATCCCAATGCTCAAATACTTTGAAAAAGACTGATTACAGGCCCTTTACCTTTATAATTAATACATGAAATCCTCAGGTAAGATGTATTATATTTACTTCAAAATAATATCAACCAAGTAGTAAAAGTCATTAACAATAGACTGAAATTATAGTGAGAATTTGCAGTTACATCACAGTGCATCAGGTCGCCGATTGGATGTGAACATGTGCATGCCTGTAAAGAGAAAAGGGTAAAAAGGCGAAACCAAGAATGTGTAATTAAAGTCTAGAACAGGCCCTGTGAGCTTGTGCTTTAAATGGACCTCAAGCTGAAAGGAAGGATTAACACGGATAGTTCGACAAACGCCACAGCTCATTACGATACAGAGGAGAGGGACATGGAGCGAGGAGCAGCCAAAACACCAAAAGCACACAGACAGTGATTATGGCAGAATCATAGACTGTATAACTAGATTATGACCATTTGTATACAGTCTATGGGCAGGATCGAGGATTTTCTCTTTATTTTTTGAGCTGGTCTCGTCTCAATTCATCATCTTTATCAGTCATAATTCAGACATCAATTTGTTGCTGTTACTGTAAATTGATTAGATGATTTGTGAGTTGTGAGCATGCACAAAAAGACTCAAAGACAGCCATTACCCCCAAGCTGTCAGACTACTGAACTCTGGATAATACTCTAAATAATACTGAACTCTCAATAATACTGCACTAAATTACTTTTCCCTCTACACTTTTTTGCAACACTTTTTACCATGTATTATTGCATGCTATTAGTACTTCTTGACTAGCGAGTCAACAAGTTCTTCTGATCCTAAGCATTTCATTGCACTGTTGACCTTGTGCTGATCCTGCATATGACAAATAAACAATCTTGAATCTTGAGTTGTTTGTTGGGCTTGTCTCTGCATTCACCTCCTTCCATCTTCTCAAAGTCTTTTTCATCTGTTTGTCTGCTCACTGTCCTCCTGTTATGAACACCGTCATGGATAGAGCAGCTACTCTTTGTGACCACACCGGCTTGTCAAAACCTGATCCCGTCAGATCTCAGAAGCTCAGCTGGACCGGACCTGGGGAGGACTTGGATGGGAGACCGCTGGGAAAATCAGGTGCCACAGTGGGGTGCCAGAGACAAAAACTATTGTTGTGTCTTTAGGCAAGGCACTTCACCCACATTCCCTAGTATGAAAGTGGAGAGTGTGTGCGTGACTGTGGTGGTTGGAGGGGGCGATGGTGCAGATTGGCAGCCTCGCTTCAATCAGTTTGTTCCAGGGCAGCTGTGGCTACAATAGTATTTTGCCACCATCAAGTGTGGAGTGGATGAATAATGCTCTGTAAAGCATCTTTGAGTGTCCAGAAAAGCGCTATATAAAACTGATGGTTGCTAGAAAAGTTTTTTATTTATTTTATTATTTTTTTTAGTCCAGCAAATCTTAGGGCGGCAGTAGCTCAGTTGGTAGAGCGTAAGAAACATCAGTGGTTGAGCGGTCAGATCTACTGACCCACAGGTTCGTAGCACGATTCCAGCTCCTACAGATGAATGCTGCCGTTGTGTCCTTGGGCAAGACACTTAACCCACCTTGCCCCCAGTGTCTGCGTAGACTGGTGTGTGAATGTGCGTGTGAATGGGTGAGTGGTTCCTCGTTTTGTTTCAGTTGTGTTTATCTTGTCTATACCTGTTCTGTGTGAGTAAAGTTAATACAGAGGAGTTTTACAAAGGGTTAGGTAAGGTCTGGTGTGTTGGTTTGTTTGGAAAGTATAAAAAGTTACACTGTATATGTAAATGGACAAAGCTACAATAACATCATGTTCCTAATAGGAAGTGAACATGGGCCTGCTTCCGGCTCCATCATCTCCTTTCACTTTGTATTGAGAACCCCTTCTCTCTGTAACTACTGCTGTCAGACTCCTCATGTTGTTCTCAGTGTTCATATTAACCCGCTCTACATGATCCTGGTGTTTTTAGTTCACAATTTTGTCCGGAAATTAATTCCTAATGTGGAACTCAGCTACAAATTCTCCCCATAGCCTCTGTGAGTTTCATTTGACTGGAGTCGAACACTATGGGTGACGTCACACTCACTCACTCTCACGCTTTTTACAGTCTATGGGTGAAAGACTGATGCCTTATTATAATGAGACTGCTCAACGATATTTTAAGCACAACAACACAACAACAGCAACAACAACATGCCTTGCCAGCAGTGATAGGCAGATATCAGGAGTGATATTAGCATCAAAAGGGCATTTGTGCATGTGCAGTTAAAGGATGGGACTTTCTCTTATGGCTCTTTTATGGAATACAATCTTTTGGATCCGTTCATATAAAAGAGCCGTTTAAAAGATTGGCTCTTATTTAATGGCTGTATTTATTTATATAACAGAAGCCAAGATGAGAACTCAATTTAACAACAAACTAATCAAAGAGAGAAATTACCAAGGCAAAGATCTATTTAAAAACATTCAAACTCAGAGTGGGAGAGTGTGTACCAACTGAAATGATCTCTAATATAAATAAACTGTTGCACTACAATAACAATAATGAAAAAAACTGTTAGTATGATCCCACATATGTTTTCTGTGCATAACACTCTCACTTGAATTGCCTGCTCTTCGTCTGTGCTGATTCTTGTGTTGGTTCAGAGTAAAAAATGAATAAAAGCTAGGAAGAAAAAGATTTATCTCTTTTCAAAATTGTGATCCGGTTCCATCTGTTCATGTTAAGGGACCGTTCAAAAAAAAACCGACTCGCTCATGAATGTCACATCACTAAATGATGCATATTATGTCAAATGAATTGTCAGAGCTTTGAACCGTGCATGTTATAATGATTTTCCCTCGTCGTGAGCTTATATGAGTTGTATTTTAAGTGAGTCATGCATGTCTGAGTAATCCTGTACTGTCCGGGGTCAGGGTTCAGAAATGCTGCTACTGTTATCCCTGCCCAAGACCTATTGCCAACTTGGCACAAGAAGAAATTCTATTTTTATTGCAAACTTGCTTGTTTTTTTGTTTGTTCGGCGGCACGGTAGCAGAGTGGTTAGCGCTCTTGCTTCACAGCAAGAAGGTTCCGGGTTCGATCCCCGGGTCGCCCAGACCTTTCCGTGTGTGTTCTGTGTGGAGTTTGCATGCATGGTCTGGGTTCGATCCCCGGGTCGCCCGAGCCTTTCTGTGTGGAGTTTGCATGTTCTTCCCGTGTCTGGGTGGGTTTCCTCCGGGCACTCCGGTTTCCCCCACCAACCCAAAACATGCACCATAGGTACTCCAGCTTAGGTCCTGACCAAACCGAAGCAAGAAGATCATGGAGATGGTCCCCGGGCGCCCTAATGTGTGTGCTGCCCACTGCTCCTAATATATGTATATATATATATAGGATGGGTTAAAATGCAGAGAAGAATTTCTCCAGTGTGAGATCAATAAAGTTCACTTCTTCTTCTTCTTTTTCATCTCCGGGTCATACAACTCTGGAAAAAAAACTGTAAAATTATCTGTATTTCTGATTTTACTACTTATAGGTATGTGTTTGGGCAAAAGGAAAATTTTTGTTTGAGTCTATAAACTACTGACAACATTTCCCCCAAATTCCAAATAAAATATTATCATTTAGAGCATTTATTTGCAGAAAATGACAAATGGTCAAAATAACAAAAAAGATACATGTTTTTAGACCTCAAACAATGCAAAGAAACAAGATCAAATTCATTTTAAAACAACACAATACTAATGTTTACACTTAAGAAGAGTTCAGAAATCAATATTTGGTGCAATAACCCTTATTTTTAATCACAGCTTTCATGCATCTTGGCATGCTCTCCACAAGTCTTTCATATTGTTCTTGGGTGACTTTATTCCACTCCTGGGGCAAGAAGTGAAGTAGCTCAGCTTTGTGTTTGTGTTGGAATTCAACAGATGCTGGAATGGAATGGCTGTAATACATGTAGAGATGCTGATTTCAGAAAAAAATTGCAGTGGTCTCTTATTTTTTTTCCAGAGCTGTATAGTGCTAATAAAAATTCAAGAAATCTAAACACTGCAATTCAGTTCTGCGCTTTTGGACAGGAAATCAATGAGTTTGCACAGTAATTATTGTCTTCCCCTGTTTGAAAATGGTAAAAATAAAAATAGAATAAAAGAACAGTATACGTTATAATAACTACACCTTATTTAGCCTCAATAAAACAAACACAGATATGGTCCTATACGTCAAGAACAGGCAAAACTCCAAAAAATGTACCAAATGTACCTGTATTTTAATGGACGCAGTATGTGCTTTATTCCTTTTGTGGTGACTGACATTTTCACAGGTCCATAGAATCATATTTTGGAGAGACTTGGCAGAAACCTCTTGTGTAGGCCCACAACTTCACCATGGAGGCACCTGTCCATCTCTAACATTCTTCTCATTACTGGTTTGCCATAAAGCTCAAGTCAACGAGTCTCTGTTTAGCTCCTTCGCCTTAAGCACCAATCTGGCAAGCACTTAATTACTGTCGTCTGTGGGGACTGCACTTGGCTCTGCTGGAATGTTAACTTACACATTTTCACATCCTTAATGCTACAGACTTACAATTACCCAGCGGTCAGTCTGTGTACATTGGAGTACTACAGTGGTCGCATAGGAAATCCTGCCTGTGTTTGTATTGCCTCTCTCCTGCAGTGCTTGACCTGTACAATGTGTGTATTTGGCTGTAGAGGCCTGGTCAACAGTATGTATGAGGTCTAAGCCAGAAGGTTGACCAAACTGCCCCTGCCCTATTCTTATATGAGGAGGGAGCCTGTCTGCCTGTCTCTGCTGAGAGCGCTAATCCGACTAGTACCATTTCAATCCACTCCATCAAGGCCATGTCTAGCCGTCTTCTGGCATTTCTACATTTTTAGTAGTTTATTCAAGTGGGTTACCTTGTTGACTTTACTTATCAAGAATATGCACTGATCCACAATACAGCCCTGGAAAAGAAATAAGAGACCACTGAAAGGTTATCAGTTTTTCTGATTTTACTACATATAGGTATGTGTTTGGGAAACTTTTTTTTGAGTCTATACTGATATATACAGTATATACTGACAACACTTCCCCCAAATTCCAAATAAAAATATTATATCATTAGGAGCATTTATTTGCAGAAAATGATAAATGGTCAAAATGACAAAAAAGATACATGTTTTCAGACCTCAAACAAAGCAAAGAAACAAAATCAAATTCATTTTAAAACAACATAAAACAGTGGTACCTCACCTTACGAAATTAATTCGTTCCAGAAGTGGTTTCGTAACGTGAAAAATTCGTAAGTTGAGTAGCTATTTCAATGGAAAAAGCCTGATTCATTCCAAGGCCCCGATCCAAGTTTTTTTTTTATAGTGTAACTTTTTTTATAGTGTAACATTGTGTTCTGATTGGTTTCTCAGACTGGATTTAAACTTTTCTCACATTTGTCTCTCGTTTAAACACTCAAACTTTCATAGATTTTCAACAAAATGTATTAATAATGAAGTGTGGGGGGAAGGAGGAGGGGGGACACGTGTGTGATAGCGGCATGTGTGACAGCTGACCCGGCGCGGGGGCTGTCAGCAGGTCTAGACCTGGACTAAACCAGGACTAAGCCTGGACTAAACCTGGTTTCGTTTCGAGTCACAGCTGAGGCGCATCCAAGAGCTGCTCTAGACCTGCTCTAGACCTGCCCGCGTAAGGTGCTCACAGAGCGGCCTGGATAGAACCGTGAGGTCGGCCTCTTCAAGACCTCCAGGCCGGTGACCGGGACAATCCCCGGACCCATGCCCGCTTAGGGAGCTCTTAAGGCGGGCTGGCAGTGTCCCCCTGGGTCGCTGGATGTCTGGGGCTTCGTGCCTGGAGGGGCTCTGGAGAGCAGGTCTAGACCGCGGCTCTTGCATGCGAGCAGCGGCTCGCCTCAGCTGTGACTCGAAACGATACCAGGAAATAGACCCACGCGCGGCGCTTTAATCCACCTGGTCTAGTCCTGGTCTAGTCCTGGTCTAGTCCTGGTCTAGTCCTGGTCTAGTCCTGGTCTAGTCCTGGTCTAGTCCTGGTCTAGTCCTGGTCTAGTCCAGGTTTAGTCCAGGTTTAGTCCAGGTTTAGTCCGCTATCACACGTGTCAGAGCGCAGTCTTCTCCCCCCTCCTCCTTCCCCCCACACTTCATTATTAATACATTTTGTTGAAAATCTATGAAAGTTTGAGTGTTTAAACGAGAGAGAAATGTGAGAAAAGTTTAAATCCAGTCTGAGAAAAGCATATAATGTGTGTGACTGAGCGCGCATTATTTGAATTTTTGAGATTTCGCGTTTCGTAACTTGAATTTTCTTTCGTATCTAGAGACCAAAATTTACCGTGAAGGCGTTTCGTAACTTGAAATTTTCGTTTGTTGGGTCATTCGTAAGGTGAGGTACCACTGTACTAATGTTTACACTTAAGAAGAGTTCAGAAATCAATATTTGGTGCAATAACCCTTATTTTTAATCACAGCTTTCATGCGTCTTGGCATGCTCTCCACAAGTCTTTCACATTGTTCTTGGGTGACTTTATTCCACTCCTGGTGCAAGAACTGAAGTAGCGCAGCTTTGTGTTTGTGTTGGAAATCAACAGACGCTGGAATGGAATGGCTGTAATACATGTAGAGATGCTGATTTCAGAAAAAAATGCAGTGGTCTCTTATTTTTTTCCAGAGCTGTACATCACGCTTCCAAATGTGTTAATGGGAAAGCCCTAGTAGTAGCAAAAGTTACTTCAAAGTCAACAAGACAGGACTACTACTAAGAAGCTGATGCTCATTAGGATTGATAAGGGAATATTGACTTGTATAGAGAAACAGGCAGAACTCTGGACTGGGCACGTCTCTTCTCCATCAGTCGTGGATTGTTGACAGCGGTGAAGTTAAAGACATGTTATCTGTGTGTATCTACACTCATATCAGCACATCTGGAACTGACCTGTTTGTCATTCTATCTGCAGGGTCAAAGGACAGGGTCACAGGTTCAAAGGTCATGATCACCTGCCACCTCTGGGCAAGGGTAATGGGAAAGAACCTGGGAAAAAAATTACTCTAACACAAGTGAAGGACTGAAAACGCCAGGAACATTTTTGATGAGGAAATAAGGAAGAGAAATAAAACACATGCCAGGTGTTAAAGGTCCTATACAGTATTACAAAAAACTGACTCTAGTGAGCTTTAAGGTGTGTTTTAATGTTGTTACTTCATCAAAAACATACTCAGTTGTCTTTTGTTTGGTTCACACATATTTGAGCAATCCTTTATTATTAGTCTATGTTTCCAAGGCTCATAATACTCTGTTCCATCTTGTGATGTCGTGTTTTTTTCTTTTTTTTCTCAAGAATAGTTACCTTTTACCTTTTGTCCAGTGGAGATTGGCAATTCCAGGGCCGTTAAGCATTGTGAACAAAACAAAGCACAACTCCAGGTATGTTTGAGATAAGGAACAACATTATAAGGAATTTTAAAACAAACCTAACATTGACTTTGACTGTGACCAAGAGTTCTTTGGAGTACTTTTCAAGCACTGCATTACTGCAGACTCTATCATTTGTAGTGGACTGTGATGACAGTTACAGAGAATTCACTTATGTCTGCTTATGGGTTGACAGATTGGTCAACTTAAGCCAAACTCAGGAATCTACTTAGAGCAACATCCAGCGTGTGTGTATGTGTGTGTGTGTATGTGTATGTGTGTATGTGTGTGTGTATGTGTATGTGTGTATGTGTGTGTTTGTGTGTGTGGGTGAACCCTCCCCATGCATGAGCACTCAATGAAGGCAGCCAAAAGTGGATGTGCCTCTCGCAATAGGCCGGAGGATTTGGGTATAAATGAGCTGAGTGTGGGTGCATTAATGAATAACACACAGAACCCTCACTTTAAACAATGGCCCTCTCTCTTTCGCTTTCTCTCTCTCTCTCGCTCTCTCTCTTTCTCTGTCTTCTCTCTCCTCCCATCTTCTGGCGCATCCTCCCTCTCATCGGCCCATTTCAAGGCAGAGCAAAGCGACTTCTTCATTTGGAGTGTGAGACAATGTGGCAACCCCGGCTGGCTTTGTGCGCCTGACACCCTGCAGGGGCACAATATGGCCCTGTCAGGGATCAGTGGCACCACACAATGGCCATTTACCCACGGGGCCAGTGAGGAGGGCCCCTGGGGCAGAGACGAGACGAGACCATTTCACCAGACTACTGCAGCATGTGTAGGGCCACCACTCATCCAGGAAACACAAGATCAGATAGAAGATTATAGAGGGAATTTAACATGGGAAAATGGCCGTCTGGGGACATAATATGGGCACATTGGTAGTAGGAATAGTAGTAGTAGTAGTAGTAGTAGTAGAAGTAGCTTTGAGCTTTATTACACTACACATTGTGTACCTATTTCTATATTTCTATTATATACAAGTTTACTGTACTTTTGCTACGGGTATATGTGATGTTTTAGTCATGCTGTTTATTGTCTTGTTTATTAGATGTTTAATCTTCACTGTGGGCCTAGGGGGCGCTGCAATTTCAAATCCTGTGTGTGCAACCTGTACATATGGTTTTTGACAATAAAGCTGACTTTGAACTTTTGAGAAAATATCTAAGCAAACAAGTGTAAATAACTTGTTGCAGTAATAGCTGACCTAGTACGGGTATTTGGCAATTCTGTAATAATACTTCCATACTATGAATTGATTCACTACAACAAGTAAGAAAAGAAATATTCATTGCTGTGTTTTTCATCTGTAGTATGAGCAGCTAAAAAAAGACAGCTTGAATGCAGAATAAACAGATCTTGTGCCAGCAATTGAAAAAAAAAAAGAAGACACCCAGCCAAAGGGGTGCCTCTCCCTCGGGACACCCCACAGTGAGCACAGCACAGAGGGAGGGCGGGGCCAGTGGGTCTTGGAGCTGAACTTGGAAGCTTGATCAGAGCCAAGCATAATGTCCGCCCTGAGCAAACACAAACAGGCTCTATGGGACAAGAGCTGGGTTTTCACCTTCACCGCTTCACCCATTAACCTCTGCCTCCTTTGACTGGGAGCGGTGGGTGGACAGCAGTGGACAACAGAGGGGTCTGTGGTGGCGTTAGAGGGCAGAGGTGGTGACCCGAGGGGGCTCCAAGGACACAGGGACAGAGGACAGCAGGACAGAGGCCAATGAGTGCGCCAAACTTCACCATCAGTCTCCCACGTCAGCTCTTGACACGGTGCAGAAGGTTTGGGCTAAACAGGTTAGCTGGACAAACAAACAGGGAGAGAGCTGCTTTCATGGGGTGGGAAAGGGAGGCCACGGAGAAGACATGACCTTGTGACCTTTGATGATTAGATTATTAAAGGTGACAGGATCGCAAGCAAAGATGTACACTGCCAGTCAAAAGTTTGGACTCACCCTCTCAATGTTTTTTTTCCTATGTTTACCACTTTTTACATTTGATATACATACAGAAGACATCAAATATATGAAGTAAAATATATGGAATTATGTAGCAAAGAATAAAAGATGAATAACTAAAATACTACTACTACTACCACTGCTACTACTACTACATCATCATCATCATCATCATCATCATCATCATCATCATCATCTGAAATGACCAAAACCTTAAATTACCCACCTTTTGCTTTGTTGAAAAATATTTTGTAGCTTTATTTAACTTTATTTCTCTAATAAATAATTGTAAATATCTTACTTCATATATTTGAGATCTTTTGTATGTAAAATGTAGAAAGTGGTAATCGAGTAGGAAAAAAAAAAACATTGAATGAGATGGTACTTTTGACTGGTGACTGAAGCAATATCACAAGAACAGGCATTGGAATTGCACAACTTTCATTCCTGTGCATAAACAAGGTACTTTTTCCATTTTCATTTTGAATCAGCACTAGAGAGTACTGATTCCAACAAATCTGAAGTCACATTAAAAAGATTGTATTGCAGTTTGCGTATTCATTTAAAAAGTTTTTTATCAGAAATGTATTGCACTTTAGTAATTGCAACATACTGTATGCACCTCCAATGACGTAAAAAAAAAAAAAAACGGGTCATGAGACTAATGGAGACCAGGCTTTGTGGTGCTCATTTAAAAGATAAAGAAAAAAGAAAAAAAAAAACATTTTGTATGAACTCATTTAGTGAAAGTGAGTATGCTAAAGATATAAACAGACGCTGCCAAAGAATACAACAAAACAACAAATTTCTTTATAACGTGGTAGAAAGCTCATAAGTTGTTCTTAAATAATACTACAGTAATACCATGACCATCATGACCTCAGTGAACTCCTTCATCAAAATTATTGTGTTACATTGGATTTGTCAGGCATGAAAACATGATAATTTAAGATGAGCGTTCCTGGTGCTATGGAATATAAACCCTGTATAGGCATATTAGCTATATTGTGTGATAACATACGCTCTAAAGATGTGTTCATTTGAGTGGGGATGCCTATAATTTCATACATTAGCTGCACTTTACAATACTGGCACACCTGGGTGATTCTCCAGCTATTAAAGAATTTGTGTCCCACGCAGAAATAAGAAAAATAAAAACACGTTTGTCATTTTTTTTTATTCATGCTGCACTTGCTAGAAAAAAAGACAAACTTAGAAAAAACTTATGATAGATAAATTACTATTTTTATTATATAAAATATGGTTTTATATTGAGTGTTTTTGCTATATGTCCTTTGTCCCTTGGCCAGGTTTTGGACTCTCAGTCACTCATAAGACTGAAATTAAATTTGATTCAACAGTAACTTTATTGACAAATGGCACAGAAATTCCTTATTTTAATGAAAAATATCATGTGCTTGAAAGATATATTAGTATTTTATTTATTTTTCATAAAAAGAACACCTGTCCCTAGGGATCACTGTCATTTCCACCACAAAATGTAACTTTTAACTTTTTTTTTAAACCTTTGTCTACTTGAACCACATCAGTTGTGATGTGACAGGAGCACATGGCAGGATAGCAGCATTAGCTCTATGGAAGGAAGGGAAACAAGAACAAAATCAAGGTCAAGTTTTACCTTAAGTTAATTACAGGCATAAAAAGACATGTTGGATTTAACATGCTAGTGTTTTCTATAACTGCCTAGTAATATCTATCTTCTTGTCAGTGATATGTTGCACTTTTATACAGTTACTGAAACTGTGACTGAAGCACTAATTCTGATTCATTCAGATTTTTGCCTTTAATAGGCAACTTGCTTGTTTTATAACTACTTTTTTTTATTTTTGATATCTACCTTATTGTTTTGTGTTGCTTGAGGGAAGGAATGTATTGTATTTTAAGTATGAGCAGAGTTTTGCAAACCAAATTGCCAGTTTTTCAGTAGGCCTGGTGTATTGTCTGTTGGACACTAAATAAACAAAAGGATACTATTTTGAAATTTCATTTTTGTTTCTCTCCTTTTCTTCTCAATAACTTTAAAGCACTTGGGAGTAAAGTTGTCAATTTGTATTGAATCGAAATTAACCGAACCGGATCGGATCGAATCGAATCGTACCGGATCGTTTACAAATTTTATGAATCGTCCCTGAATCGAATCGTAGCCTGTGAATCGAGATTCGAATCGAACCGTTTTGTGAGTGAAAGATTCACACCCCTAGACCCTATATAAGAAAAGCACATTTAAAGGGCTCATCTTATTATCTGTGTATAATGTTTCCTCATCAAAAACATTGATGTGTGTTTTGTGCCTTAAAGATCACAAGAGTCAATTTTGTGTAATACCTTTAAAGATGAATCTCACGTTCGCTTCCTAAACATTATAAACAGTTGTTGTCTTTTTTGGAACAAATTTTCCAATAATCCTGCTTCCTCATGCCTCATTCTAATTAAATGGTACCCTGTGGTGTGGCTGTACTGCGCTTCCGGACCAAACGGTTGCGCTCACCTTAGTTGGGGGTCATCCTGCTTCTGATTAACTGGGTCAGTGCTCACTATTTTCAGCCCCTCTGTGACAGGGAGATGCATTAGTAATCTGGGAGAGTATTCCGGGTTTAGAAGGGGAAAGGAGAAAAGTGCTGTGGTGGGGGTTTGTGTGTGTGCCCCTGTACCAGCACCGAGAGGTGGGGCTCATGTGTGATGGAGCCCATGTCTGTGGCTCACGTGTATAGTTCATGTAGTCATCTGGGGCTGTGGGCTGGGACCCACCGTGCCCTCTTTATGTTGCAACATCCAGGAAAATGTTGCAACATGGCTTTATAGCTATAGATCTAGGACCATGAAATAAGAGGCACACAAGTTGTTTACAAGTTTGCTTGCTGAACTGAACAAACATCAATGAATAACATAGGCTATGACATGATATCATTTTATATTTGTCAAGAAAGAGAATCCTTCCTTGAACAGAAATGGAGGTCTTAAGGTGTATTCACACCAGGAAAGTCGTATCGTTCACTTGCTTTGGGCCGGACCAATTTTTTTTTTTTTTTTTTTTTGTGAGGTTTGCTTTCACACTGCACTTTTTTTCTAAGTGGACCAACATCTGTAAACAAAACCACGTGTGCTGAGGTCGACCAGCCATTGGACAGAAATGAGCAGTGTCAAAGCGCCGTGTTCAAACAAGTGAAGGAGGAG
The DNA here is from genome assembly GCA_036785185.1 of Paratrypauchen microcephalus. Classification (NCBI taxonomy): domain Eukaryota; kingdom Metazoa; phylum Chordata; class Actinopteri; order Gobiiformes; family Gobiidae; genus Paratrypauchen; species Paratrypauchen microcephalus. The sequence continues at coordinate 2,146,301 of JAVJIX010000035.1, forward strand.
AATCATGGCGATGCGTGTTGTTTTCAATGTAGTCATAGCGATATGGTTTGCTTAGTTTTTACAGTTCGCACAAATGTTTGAGCAGCATCGTGAGGTTTACACTATTTTAAAATCAACTTCCAAACGACAAAGACACAGGGCAAGACGACTACGGAGGACAGTGCTCATGTGCGCGCATCAAGTTATGACTCTTGCTCTTCACGCAAAACGTAAGTAAGCCTCGTAAGTTTCATTTCATAAGCCTCAGTTTCCCATAATGCTCGACATACGACGGGAGCTCGTTAAGTACAAAAAGCCAACTTGTGTCGGATCGAGTCCGGTCTGCATTCTCCCCTCAAACGAACCGCACCAGGATTCGAAAGGTACCGTGCGGTTCGCTTGTTTGCTCCGGATCGAGATTTTTGGTTTTTATTCACACCAGCCCAAAAGGTCCAAATCAAAGGAACAAACGAACTCTGGTTCGTTTTAAACAAACCAAACAAGGCAGGTGTGACATCACCCTTAGACATCATTTGTCTCCCATCTATAACTCTATCCTCAAACCTAAATCAAAACAAACAAAGAAAACAATAGGACAGCAGGTCAGGTCCAGAGGTGTGAAAACACCCATTATGGCCCTGAATGGTTCTGCTAACAAGAACCCACACTCCACTCCCACAGCAAATTGAATAGGCTTACCTAACTAACAGAAACTGCAAACAAGTAGGTGTGATAGTTTCATAGTAATTTCATTGTATTTAGCTCCTCTTTTCAGACAGATATGGGTAGTGTCCACCAGCATCTGACCTGAAGAAGCAGCTTGGATGAACTGTGAAATGTATTCAACCAAATAAAGTTTTGCCCAGTTGACAAATTGAAATTCTCCTTTTGCCATCATTTTATATCACTAATTTAAAGTTGAGCACATTCCAGAACTGTTTTATTTCCATTATTCTCTCAGGTATTTAGTAATTATAACATAGATCCCTCTTTACATTTTGTTAATGGTAAATCTCAATATTTCCAGATTGTTCTCTTGCTATTCTTGCTTGATTGCTCTTCTCTCTTAAAGATGATTACATTTGTGGACGGCTCTACAATTGATACAGGGCGGACTGGCTGGTGACCTGGTGCCATGGCAACAATCTGAAGCTCAATACTCATCACCAGCATCACCCAGGACCTTAGGTGGGTACTGACCATCAGCTCCATCATCCAGCAGAGGAGGCACCTCCTATGGAGGCCAGCTGAGGAAAGCCAAGCTCCAACCCAGACGATGGGCTGTTCTCACCTCCTCCATCAGACATAATTGTGGATCTGTTAAGAATGTGATCTGCTGCAGTCTCCATCTCTCCAGCACCAGTCTCAGCACCAGTCTTCAGGACTCGGGGTGAGCAGGTCTGATCACAGCTAACACTTCTCACCCTGGACATGGACTATTTAAATTAATTATTATTACTTGCACATTTGCATTGTTGTCCTGCCCATATTGAAAATTCTCGTATCACTCAGAACAAAATACTGTATATAACGTCTTTTACTTGAAATAAGTAATAGTTTGGTGCTACGATTGTTGATTCTGTGAAAATCCATTGTTTTTCTGTCCTTTATCTCGAGTGGATCTGGAACTGTATCCTGTCCCCGATTTCACACCTTGTGATATGACTCCAGATCCACTCGTCTTTGTCATGTTTTTGTTCTTATTTTTAAAGCATGTGGTTCTGTCTGGCCAGGTAAATTTAAATCCATGCCCTTATTTTACTTCACCATATTATAAATGATCATTCTTTGGTTTATGTGGAACCATAACGCCTAAGAAAGTTCCTAGTTTGTGAATTTTGTTCACTGACACTGATAATAAAACTCTATTCTGTTAGAAAAATGGTTAAAAGTTGATTTTAAAGAATCTGCCCCCTTTAAAAACAATGATAAATGCTCAATGTTCCCAGACTAATAATGCATAAGCACTTACAAGGCCAGCCAGGTGCAGCAGGTGAAAGGTGAGTAGGTCCAGCAGAGGTACACCTGGACACTGTCAAAGGTGCAGATTCATTAATACTGGTCACTGTGTGGAAAATCCCAGTTGTGGGAATATATTTTTACATAATTTTAATTTTGTTTGTTTTGTTTCAAACTGTAGAGCTCATTTACCTCTGCCCCTTTATGGTACATCATGGAACAGGTCATCATAACTAAGTGCCATGCGACTGAACAGTGATGGGAAGAATACTTTGAAATGTATTTAGTTATTGAATATTGCTGTATCATGAATACTTTGAATACTTTTACACCGAGTTGCATTATATTATATTGCAAAAACATGACATATAATTACAAATAACTTATTTTTGTTTGATATGCATTAATTTATGTCTAAATAGGGGCAAAAAAATCACAGTAGTTTAGTATTCAGGATATGGCTGCGTCCCATTTCTCTGTCTTACCCCTTCGTCTTACCCCTACCCCTTGGTTTTGCGTGTTCAGGTGAGGGCAAGGGGTGTCCCGATTCTAATATTGATCAAGGGCTAGGGCTACAAATGAGGGCTACATACCCCTTGAAACAAATAAGCTCTCGACCAGACTTGGAACAAAGGGGTACGCCTACAAGCTCAGGCAGGTTTTGGGATCAGGATGGCAGCGTCACATCAACCAGCCAAGGAGTCTCATAAATGTGTGTGTGTGTGTGTGTGTGTGTGTGTGTGTGTGTGGGGGGGGGGGGGGGGCAGAATTAGAAGGTACTTTGTTATTATGGAAATGCTTTTATAACTAAAAGTCCATATTATCATTCAATAATGCACAGGATAATATGTTATCACACACAGTCTTGGTTTAGTACTGGTTTAGTCCTGGTTTAGACCTGTTTTAGTCCTGGCTTAGTCTTGGTTTAGACCTGGTTTAGTTTTGGTTTAGTCCCGGTTTAGTCCTGGTTTAGACCCGGTTTAGATCTGGTTTAGTCTTGGCTTAGTCCTGGCTTAGACCTGGTTTAGTCCTAGTTTAGACCTGGTTTAGTGCTGGTTTAGACCCGGTTTAGATCTGGTTTAGTCTTGGCTTAGTCCTGGTTTAGACCTGGTTTAGTCCTGGCTTAGTCTTGGTTTAGACCTGGTTTAGTTCTGGTTAAGTCCTGGTTTAGTCCTGGTTTAGTGCTGGTTTAGACCCGGTTTAGATCTGGTTTAGTCTTGGCTTAGTCCTGGTTTAGACCTGGTTTAGTCCTAGTTTAGACCTGGTTTAGTCCTGGTTTCGTTTTGGTTAAGTCCTGGTTTAGACCTGGTTTAGTCCTGGTTTAGACCTGGTTTAGTCCTGGTTTAGTGCCGGGTTAGTCCCGGTTTAGTCCTGGTTTAGACCTGGTTTAGTCTTGGTTTAATCCTGGTTTAGTCCCAGTTGAATCCTGGTTTAGACCCGGTTTAGACCTGGTTTAGTCTTGGTTTAGTCCTGGTTTAGTTCTGGTTTAATCCTGGTTTAGTCCCAGTTGAATCCTGGTTTAGACCCGGTTTAGACCTGGTTTAGTCTTGGTTTAGTCCTGGTTTAGTTCTGGTTTAGTCCTGGTTTAGTTCTGGTTTAGTCCTGGCTAGGTCCTGGTTTAGTCCTGGTCTAGTCCTGGTTTAGTTCTGGTTTAGTCCTGGTTTAGACCTGGTTTAGTCTTGGTTTAGTTCTGGTTTAGTTCTGGTTTAGTCCTGGTTTAGTCCTGGTTTAGTTCTGGTTTAGTCCTGGTTTAGTTCTGGTTTAGTCCTGGTTTAGTCCTGGTTTAGTTCTGGTTTAGTGCCGAAATAGATGCAGAAATAATCTGATATGACTCACTTATAAAAACGCGGTCACTCGTATCCATGTATGCACGCAGGGCTCTCAAGTTTTGAAGATTGCTAGGAGTGAGATTTTTGAGGAGCGGGGGGGGGGGGGGGGCGGTGCGAGTGACGAGGGCAGAATTAGAAGGTACTTTGTTAATATGGAAATGCTTTTATAACTAAAAGTCCATATTATTCAATAATGCACAGGATAATATGTTATCACACACAGTCTTGGTTTAGTCTTGGTTTAGTTCTGGTTTAGTCCTGGTTTAGACCTGTTTTAGTCCTGGCTTAGTCTTGGTTTAGACCTGATTTAGTTTTGGTTTAGTCCCGGTTTAGTCCTGGTTTAGACCCGGTTTAGATCTGGTTTAGTCTTGGCTTAGTCCTGGTTTAGATCTGGTTTAGTCTTGGCTTAGTCCTGGTTTAGACCTGGTTTAGTCCTGGCTTAGTCTTAGTTTAGACCTGGTTTAGTTATGGTTAAGTCCTGGTTTAGTCCTGGTTTAGTCCCGGTTTAGTCCTGGTTTAGACCCAGTTTAGATCTGGTTTAGTCTTGGCTTAGTCCTGGTTTAGACCTGGTTTAGTCCTAGTTTAGACCTGGTTTAGTCCTGGTTTAGTGCTGGTTTAGACCCGGTTTAGATCTGGTTTAGTCTTGGCTTAGTACTGGTTTAGACCTGGTTTAGTCCTGGCTTAGTCTTGGTTTAGACCTGGTTTAGTTTTGGTTAAGTCCTGGTTTAGTCCTGGTTTAGTCCCGGTTTAGTCCTGGTTTAGACCCGGTTTAGATCTGGTTTAGTTCTGGTTTAGACCTAGTTTAGTCTTGGTTTAGTCCTGGTTTAGTTCTGGTTTAGTCCTGGTCTAGTCCTGGTTTAGTTCTGGTTTAGTCCTGGTTTAGACCTGGTTTAGTTCTGGTTTAGTCCTGGTTTAGTTCTGGTTTAGTCCTGGTTTAGTTCTGGTTTAGTCTTGGTTTAGTCCTGGTTCAGTCCTGGTTTAGTCCTGGTTTAGTCCCAGTTTAATCCTGGTTTAGACACGGTTTAGACCTGGTTTAGTCTTGGTTTAGTCCTGGTTTAGTTCTGGTTTAGTCCTGGTTTAGTTCTGGTTTAGTCCTGGCTAGGTCCTGGTTTAGTCCTGGTCTAGTCCTGGTTTAGTTCTGGTTTAGTCCTGGTTTAGTCCTGGTTTAGTCCTGGTTTAGTTCTGGTTTAGTCCTGGGGAGGAGGGAGCGGGGGCGGGGGGGAGCGGGATATTTTTAACGGATTCATGTAAGAGTCTGGTTAATGCACCGGGCCCGCGGCTCACCGCGGCTCACCATGGGCAGCTCAGCTCTGGGCCGCGCGTATTCCGCGCGTAAGCCGTCGGGGGGGACACGTTACGCACAGACGGAGACACCGGGACTGAGGCTCAAGACGTGCCAGGGGGACGGCGTGTCTGCTCCGGCCTCGCTCGGACCGTGCGCCCGGAGCAGGGGGAGTTTTTTTTCGCTGAAAACGCACGGAGCCTGCATAAACTAAGCCACACAGACCGATTTTCTGGGCACAAAAAATAAAAAATCAGCGTGAGAAATGCCATGTGTGGCGTGTGAGCGTGTGAACACGTCGAATTGCGTGTGTCACACTCTCAATGCGTGAGACTTGAGAGCCGTGTATGCACGTGTCACGGTCTTTAATAATCCGGAGCTCCGGAGAAAAGGACATATCCCGAACTTATCCCGTGTCCCGAGACGAGAGTTCCTTCTTACGTAGCATTAACGTAGCAAGTTAAGGATTCTTCTTCTCTCGGAAATGCCGCGTAAACATTCACACGGCTCGCGCACAGCTGATCGGCGAACATGCCGATCAGCTGTGAGGATTGCTCAACTCGAGTACTGGTGTGCGAGTGACTTTTTTTCGCTGAAAACGTGCGGTGCCTGCATTAACTTACAGATTTTCTGGGCACAGAAGCACTGTGAACAGTGGCTACAGTTTTGAATTGCTTAAAAAAAAATCTGCGTGAAAAATACCATGTGTGAGCGTGTGAACACGTCGAATTGCGTGTGTCATACTCTCAAAGCGTGAGACTTGAGAGCCTTGTATTTTCTGCAGTTGTAATTATCGATTAACAGTTTAGCATGGTTTACAATTATGAAGCTTATGTCCTACGTTACTTTTATTGAACTGTTGTTGCGGTTTTAATTGTACTGATGTCTGTTTAGCTGACGTCGTTTTCATCTAACTTTCATGTATAAACAAGCTAGTTTTTTGTCAAGCTGAGGTACCTGACAATCCTTGACATTTGTTTATGTTTGTGTCAGTTGTTGTCACTGGTGTAGACGTTGAAGCCAGGTAGAGGCAAGGGACGATGACGCAAACGGTAATCGAGTGGTGTCCCATTTCTTAGGGGAACATTCGTACCCCGAGCCCTCTCAGCTCGTCATCGAGGGGCAAGACAAAGACGTAGATAAAGAGGTAGGGGAAAGGCAAAGTAATGGGAAGCAGCCTATGTGAAGAGTTAATTGCAAAAACAGATAAGGGCCATTTGAAAAGGTCATCGGAGGCTTGTAGTTTACTCTAGTATAGTAATAGTTTCTATTTTAATGCAAACATTATTATTTCATCCCATCTTAAGAAAATCCACTGTCACTGATAATTCCTGTAGAAGATAAAAGCAAAAATAAAAAATAAAAAAAATTCTGTGACCTTCTGCCTACTGTCTTTCAGCCTCTGGCACTGGTGTTTTCATCATTCAAATGTGAGGCCACTCCCACTTCCCAGTACAGTACAGTTTGTCGAGCAGAGGTCAGGTTTGGCTGTTATTTTGTCAGAGGGAGGGGTGTTAGCCTATAATTAATCTTTGTTTGTTTTTATAATATCATTTGTACAAGGAATTTAGTCTGGTGTAATAATGTGGTAATGCTGTAAGTGGTTAATTTCAAAATGAATAACGTTCACTCAATAAAAATTAGAATGTGTTCAAGTGGCAAGAGTTCCACATCGTATTTAAACGCCATTGTCCATGTGTTGAACTTTGTTGACTGATGTATATTTAAGTGGGGACCATATGGCTCAGGCACACAATCACAGTCTCATTTATGGGCCTAAACAAGCAACTCATCCAACCTCTGATCTGAAGCTGCTCCTGCTTTTATTAGCAGTTCCACCAAGGAATAAAAGAGTGTAGTAAACTCTTGTGCGTGCATCTATTGATCAATCTTTTCTGCTGATTTATGTGACTGCAATATGCATCCTCCTCTCTGTATAATCTTTGTTTTCTCATCTAAACTGATCAATATGTCCAATTCCAGCCCAATTATTTTTATTTTATTTTATATTCTTTGCCTCTTTTCCAATTGAAAGTGCATACTGTCCTGTGTTGTTGTGTAATGTCTATGTACAGCTCTGGAAAAAAAATAAGTTTTTTTCTGAAATCAGCATCTCTACATGTATTACAGCCATTCCATTCCAGGGTCTGTTGAATTCCAACACAAACACAAAGCTGGGCTACTTCAGTTCTTGCACCAGGAGTGGAATAAAGTCACCCAAGAACAATGTGAAAGACTTGTGGAGAGCATGCCAAGACGCATGAAAGCTGTGATTAAAAATAAGGGTTATTGCACCAAATATTGATTTCTCTCTTCTTAAGTGTAAACACTAGTATCATGTTGTTTTAAAATGAATTTGATCTTGTTTCTTTGCATTGTTTGAGGTCTGAAAACATGTATCTTTTTTGTTATTTTGACCATTTGTCATTTTCTGCAAATAAATGCTCTAAACGATAATATTTTTATTTGGAATATGGGAGAAATGTTGTCAGAAATGTTTATAGTTTATAGACTCAAAATGTTCCTTTTTGCCCAAACACATACCTATAAGTAGTAAAATCAGAAAAACTGATCATTTTTCAGTGATCTCTTTTTTTTCCAGAGCGGTATATTTAAAGTGTTTAAAAGCCAATAAAAACTGACTGTTTGATAGAGAAAACACAACTCCAGGTATATTTGTGATGAGGAAACAACATTATAAAATAGAAAATAGAGTAATATGGGTCCTTAAAAATGAAACCCGTTAATGCAGACACAGTGTTTGGTCAAAGACATAGTTCCATAAAATCATCAGCCCATTCTCAGTCCCTAATTATACAAGAATGAAAGAATGAAAGAAGAACAAGCTTTTTATAAGGCCAGACTGAATAGACAATAAATTAGACTTGTGTTGTTCTCTCCGGCTATATGTTGTAAAGTACAGTAATGGCGCACAAAGCCCAAGAGGAAATATGTGACAGCCTTCCATACACACCCATACAGTCCCCCCGATTGCGGAGGTTCACTTTGAGGGGCGTCCTGACACCTCCGGGTGCTAGAGCTTCCCCCATGGGTGCTGCCACAAGTTTATTTAGAGTTGTGAGCACGTCCGTACTGCACAGCTTGTCTGAATGGAGATTCTCAACATGTGGTTTCGTCCACTCCTCCCCCAAACTCAACCCTTCAACCCTCTGAACCCCAAACGCACCATCTGGCCTGTTCCCCTGTGCACTACACAGCCCAGAGATCCAGCCGGGATACGCACAGATGTGATGTCAGCATATTACCATCCGTCCACTGTGAATAGCGCTATTAGCATTTGTTGATCTCGCTAAATTTGTTTGAAATGAAGAAAATGTTACAGCACTACAAGGAACATTCGTAAACAAAATTAATGCATCGTTGCACATAAAGTTGCAATGATTTATTTTTCTCCATCAGAACATAATGTCAAAAGCGGTAACTCAAATGGTCATAAATGCCCTTGGACCATTACAAAATAATAATACTAATTGTAAAATAATGTTTAAAGGGCCCATATTAGGCTATTTTCTGATAGTGTTTGTTATACAGTAATGTTGTAAAAGGTAACTGGTAACTTGAAAACTACCACTTCATGACATCACAAGGTGGAACAGAGCATTTTGAGCTTTGGAGATGTAGACATGACAAGACGCAACATGTGTGAATGTAACAAAACACAAATCCAGGTATGATTTTGATGAGGTAACAACATTATAACATTTTATATATAACATTTTGCACAATAATGGAATCTTAAAAGAAGTATTAATGCGTTAAATTATAGAAACATACATACATTTGAAATATAAATTTAAAAAATGTAAAATACAAACATGATATGTAAGTTAAAATGTGCTAAGCTATACATATTTATAGTGAAGTGAATAATAAAAATAATTTCTTTCTTGTGGGATTGTGAGAGAGTGGACAGACTGTGGCTTGAGCAGAGCACTGAATGCCCATGAGCCGCTGACCTCGAGGGGTCAGGAATCATTGTGTGGTGGGCCTACGCTGTGTGGTCTCTGGTGTATAATTGACATTTAATGAAGGCTTGGTTAGTGAGGGGCCACAGAGACACTGGGGAGAAGAATGGAGGAGCGGGGTGAAACAGGGGCACCGGGATTTATGGGCCAGAGCGCACTGAAATTGGGCTAAGAAAGTGCAAAGAAACGCAATATCTGCTCCTGAGGAGAAATTTGGCTTGAGAGCATGGAGTGGAGGCAATAGATGAAAAATAAAGAATGGCTATAGGAGCTCCTGGAGAAGAGGTGCATCCTGGGATACGCAGAGGAGGAGACGCCGCAGTCTGTTGTCTGGCTGCCAACTCCATCTGTCTACTTTCACATCACTTCCATCAAACATTTGACTAAAGCAAGACATGGAAATTCACACTGGAGCACCATGTGGAGGCACAAAGCTTGGGTTTTGTTATATAAATGAGAGCTGCAGAAGCTGATGAATCTTTTCTGATGAAATTTATAAAAAAGTGTGACTCATCTCCTGACCAGCGCAGTGTCTAAAAAGGGCCAATATTACGCTATATATTTGTATCTACATTATAATATTGTTTCCTCATGGCAAACATTCCTGGAGTTGTTTTGTTTCATTCACACATGTTTGTGGCCATACCTGCTTGTCAAAGCCTGATCCCGTCATATCTCAGAAGCTAAGCAAGGCAGGGCCTGGTCAGTACTTGGATGGGAGACCGCTGGGAATTCCAGGTGCCACAGTGGGGCGCCAGTCACAAAAAACTGTCGTAGTGTCCTTAGGCAAGACACTTCACCCACATTGCCTAGTATGAAAGTGATGTGTGCGTGAGTGCTGGAGGTGGTCGGAGGGGTCGATGGCGCAGATTGGCAGCCTCACTTCCGTCAGTCTGCCCCAGGGCAGCTGTGGCTACAGAAAGTAGCTTACCACCACCACGTGTGGAGTGAATGAACAATGAACTGTAAAGCGCTTTGGGTGTCATGAAAGGCGCTATATAAATGCTATGAATTATTGACACACAAAATCTGCATATTTGTTCCACCTTGTGATGTCATGTGGTAATACAGGAAGTGTGTTTTTAAACTCCATACATCTTCACTAGAATAATTTTGATAATTTCAGCAAAAGAATTTCCAATCTCTGCTGAACAAATGCTTAAAGGTAGCTGTTAACTTAAAAAAAACTACCACGCCCTGACTGTATAAGGTGGAACTGATCATTTTGAGCTTTGAAGATGTAGACAAACTAATAATAATAAAGGGGTTTCTCAAACATGTGTGAATGAAACAAAAAAAACTCCATGTTTTTCAGGAGGTAACAGCATTATAACATGGCTTAAAGGTCAACTTTAATTGTTACTGCTCTTCAAAGTATAACATTTGCTGATTTGCTGTATTCCCTTTTATGCTCTCAATGATGTGTTCGGCTCTTATGGAGGTTGGGGGTTCAATCCCCTCATGCTACATATAAAATTCTGGCGATCTATCGGTCTCAAGGTGAGCAAACTTATAAGATGCATTTGGAAGGGCATGACTTTGTAAAGTTTCCTACATTTCCCTTTCTACCTTGACTACAGACACCACATTCACATAGACATCGGTTAGGTGTCTTAACCTTTGGGCTGGGGTACACTTTATCCACTCACTCACTGCCACACAACAAGGTAGCCTATATGATTTCCTCTCTTTGTTGGATTATTTTTGTCCATGTCTGTGGCTGTAAATCACAGTTATCCTCTCAAACTTTTACTTCTTCCTCCACCGCAGCTGAGGAATTATCTGCCACCTCAGCCTCTTCACCACTGCCATCTGTGCCATAAGTAGCAATATTTTCTCACTTCCTTATCTGCATATTTGATTTATGAAAACAAGCATAAGATTAGCTCTAAATTTCTCATAATAATCTTTGATTTATGATCCTTTATCCGGAACAAACAGAAATAAAATGGGGGTAACAACACGCAATATAGATGAGGACTATAATTTATTCTGCCTCTTACAATAGTCTTTATTGAAATAACACACTCTTTAACCAACCTTCTCACATCAAAGTGTCTTTCTCGTTCTCTGTATTAAGTTCTGCATCCAGTAAAAGGCTGATAATTCCCCTTCCCTCCAATCTCATTTGCCTATTGCTTAGAAGCAGACTCCTTGTTTTGAAGGCGTGTCTGTGTATTATCTACGTTAAACTAACTGAAGTTGGCCCAGTATCAAAGTCTGTTCCTGGGGGAAAACCACACTCCCTGACAAAGGCCCAAGTTACAAAATAGGCCAGAGGTTAGCCTGTTTGGTGTATGGCTCCATAGCTTCAGGTCTCAGAACCATAAGAAATACAAGCTAGACAAAAAGGAAATGCATGGTGCATGTAATTGAAGGAGGGAATCTTGCTGCGTTCACCACATGAAAGTGCCCTATAATAACTATGGTTAAACATAATTGCAGGGATAGTCCAATTGACGCCCATTAAACCATGGAAGTTTGTGTAAAGTACTGCTGTTTTGCTAAATTGTGAAAGTTAACATTAACAAAAGACTTCGAATGCCGTTACTGAATCTGGCCTACCTACTATCAAAAAGAGGAACAAATGGGACACAGATCATTAAGCAATTATCTTTGTCCTGTTACCACTGCTAAAGTAGTCTCAAAACCTCACAGTCAGCCTGTACATCACAAGACATCAAGAAGGGGCCCACAGCTTATCCCTGATGGACTCCCCCCACTCCTACTATGAACACCTTTCTTGTCATTCATTTTGTCAAGGACCTACACTTGACACTCATGTCTTTTGTTGCTATTACATTCCACGTTGTCAATAACATTATTAGAAGTTCACCACAATAGATGATTTCATACTAAGCAAACTATTCTCCCCCATTCATTGTTTAGGCTGAGCGTAAATAAATAATAATCCTCCACTTTGTCACCCCACTTTAGATGTGTTGGTTTAAAGTTGTAATGTGTAAATTTTTTCGGAATAACATGACATTATCTACATGGAAACAAACAGGTTATGCGACCAGGCCACGTTACAAGGCGACCCTGTCCACAGTGAGATTGTTTAATTTTCAATGTACAGCTCTTGAAAAAAATAAGGGACCACTGTATTTTTTTCTGAAATCAGCATCTCTACATGTATTACAGCCATTCCATTCCAGCGTCTGTTGAATTCCAACACAAACACAAAGCTGAGCTACTTCACTTCTTGCACCAGGAGTGGAATAAAGTCACCCAAGAACAATGTGAAAGACTTGTGGAGAGCATGCCAAGACGCATGAAAGCTGTGATTAAAAACAAGGGTTATTGCACCAAATATTGACTTCTGAACTCTTCTTAAAGGCAAATTAACGTTTTTTTTTTACAATCTGAGCCTTCTTTCGGCAATAAAACAAGTAGTTTTACTCACCCATAGCAGTTTGCTGTCAATTGGAGCTGTATCGCAGAACTTATGTTGAGCCGTTCTGTTCTAGTAATGATCCCGTATCCGTTAACATGGTGCTCGTATCATATGCTCGGGGCATTACTTTGCAGTGTCCAAATAACACAAACTTTAGCACTTTTCAAATCATAGAAGCCCGATGTCTTAATGTAAGATTTCGTTTGAAGCAAAAGTGGCCTGTAATCCGAGATTTAGCCATAGTTTCGAGTAGATGAGGACGCCAGTGCGCATGCGCGGACTGTGCTATCAGCTCCCGGGACCCAAACATGAAACGCAAAGCTGAAAACTATGGATAAATCTCGGATTACAGGCCACTTTTGCTTCAAACGAAATCTTACATTAAGACATCGGGCTTCTATGATTTGAAAAGTGCTAAAGTTTGTGTTATTTGGAGACCACAAAGTAATGCCCCGAATACTCATGCTAACGGATACGCTACAACATAACTTTCACAAAACAGCTCCAAATGACACAAACGTGATATGGGTGAGTCAAACGACTTGTTTTATTACTGAAAGAAGGCTCAGATTGTAAAATAACGTTACTTTTCCTTTAAGTGTTATGTTGTTTTAAAATTAATTTGATCTTGTTTCTTTGCATTGTTTGAGGTCTAAAAACATGTATCTTTTTTGTTATTTTGACCATTTGTCATTTTCTGCAAATAAATGCTCTAAATGATAATATTTTTATTTGGAATTTGGGGGAAATGTTGTCAGTAGTTTATAGACTCAAACAAAAATGTTCCTTTTGCCCAAACACATACCTATAAGCAGTAAAATCAGAAAAACTGATAATTTTGCTGTGGTCTCTTTTTTTTTTTTTTTTTTTTCCCAGAGCTGTATGTTTAGCCTTAAAAACACCTGTTATTGAACAAATAAAAGATAAACATCTGATACCATACTGTGGATACATGTGAGGCAAAGTAATAGCATCCCCAATGGAAACAAGCAGGCAGCTGAACCCTCCACCAGAAAAGTGACATCGTGCCCCTTGAAGAATATCTGACACTGGACATGCTGCATCGCCAACACCTACAGTACTAGACTCGATTGCTCTAAATATAAACCAATGAGAACACTACACCGGCTGACCAGGCTACATATCATGTTTGTCCAGCTGAAAATAGTATCTGGACATTCTGCTGCTGTTAGAGAAACATCTGAAAGAATAAATGTTTTGGGAGTTTTGTGTCTTGTTTTAGTAGAAACAAACCACATAAAGTGCAGAGTGAGCATAAAACTTGTAATCCTACTGCTTCTCTGGGGTTTAAGGCACTCGGAATATATAGGAGAGCGTCACGGAGAGTCCTGAGGGAGAGGAGCGCATGTCGTGTCATGTGACATACACGGTACAAATAGATGTTTTTGTATTGTAGCTCATATGGGGACTTTCACGTGATTTGGATTTAACACATTTACAACATGATGTCCATCTGCTTAATCCTTATGATTCTTGTTAAAGGTGCATTGTGTAACTTTTCTGGTGGAGGGTCAGTCAAATGCTTTTCTCCATGGAGATATTATTGCTTTGTCTGAAATGTGTCATAGTATGGCATTAAAACATTCTATCATCATGGAGACCAAACCAAGCCGAGTTAGCAGAGCAGAGAAACAGGCAGGTGAAGGATTCCCCACCAAAACGTTACGTAATGCACCTTTAATACACAGATACAGCTCTGGAAAAAAATAAGAGACCACTGCATTTTTTTTTTTTTTCTGAAATCAGCATTACAGCCATTCCATTCCAGCGTCTGTTGAATTCCAACACAAACACAAAGCTGAGCTACTTCAATTCTTTCACCAGGAGTGGAATAAAGTCACCCAAGAACAATGTGAAAGACTTGTGGAGAGCATGCCAAGACGCATGAAAGCTGTGATTAAAAATAAGGGTTATTGCACCAAATATTGATTTCTGAATTCTTCTTAAGTGTAAACATTAGTATTTTGTTGTTTTAAAATGAATTTGATCTTGTTTCTTTGCATTGTTTGAGGTCTGAAAACATGTATCTTTCTTGTTATTTTGACCATTTGTCATTTTCTGAAAATAAATGCTCTAAACGATAATATTTTTATTTGGAATTTGGGGGAAATGTTGTCAGTAGTTTATAGACTCAAACAAAAATGTTCCTTTGCAGTGGTCTCTTATTTTTTTCCAAAGCTGTATGTATTTGTTCTTGCTGGCATGACATGAAACATACACTGCAATGTAGCTGAATTAAGAAAAAGATAAGGGGAAGTAATATCTATATGCAAACAACATATAAGGCCATCGCTCACTCAGAGAAGGCTGGTAAACACATAAACCTGCCAACACCTGAAGACTAGAGCTTATTATGTTGTGTGTGAACTGTGTGTGGTGCATATATAGTTTTCCATCATGTACTTTCTGTCTTATGTTTGTGGTTCCTATGTACAGTCCATCTTGTCCTGTGAATGTTATTTTTAGTGCTCCATTATCATTCGGGCCAGGGGACAACAATTCTGGCTTTTTAAACTCATGTTTAGTCATATGTTTTATGAAATTGCACTTTCCTCTTTCAAATTTTTTTCCATCTTGAATATGAGGTAGTAAGTTTCATGAGGCAAACCTGTTAAGAAGTGATAAATAATAATAATTAAAAAAATAATAATAAAGTTCCCATAAAATCAGATTGTGTTTGCAGTGTTAGGCAGTATGTTTTTTTTGTTTTTTTTTAACTTTTATATAATATACATTAATTCCTGTGCAGATGAGCTGTGTGGAGTTATGGAGCATGTCTTCACCCTGAGCCTGAAGCTGAAGGTGGTGCCACAGCTCTGAAAGACCTCCTGTGTGGTACCTGTGCCCAAGACACCGCACGCCAAAGACCTCAACAGCTTCAGGCCAGTGGCTCTCACGTCTCATCTGATGAAGACTCTGGAGAGGCTCGTCCTGGGTCACCTCCGCTCCACGGTGAGCTCGGCGATGGACCCGCTGCAGTTCGCGTATCGGCCCGGCATCGGAGTAGAGGACGCCATCATCGCTCTGATGCATCGCTCGCTGTCCCACTTGGAGAGGCCCGGCAGCACTATGAGAATCTTGTTCTTCGACTTCTCTAGTGTTTTCAACACCATCCAGCCGCTGCTCCTGAGGGACAAGCTGGAGTGGGCAGAAGTGGACTGTGACCTGGCTGAGTGGATCCTGGACTACCTCACAAACCGGCCCCAGTTTGTGAGAGCCCGGGACTGTGTGTCTGACCTCATGACCTGCAGTGTGGGGGCACCCCAGGGCACGGTCCTCGTGCCCTTCCTTTTCACCCTCTACACAGACACAACACGGACAGCTGTGTCCTGCAGAAGTTCTCTGATGACTCCGCCATCATTGGTCTCATCACAGACGATGATGACGCGGAGTACAGAGGACTAATGCAGGACTTTGTGGACTGGTGTCAGCGGAACCACCTTCTCATCAACGCGGATAAGACCAAGGAGATGGTGGTGGACTTCCGCTGACGCCATTCTACTGCCCCTTCCCCCCCCACCAGTGAACATCCAGGGAAGGGACATTGAGAGAGTGGACTCTTACAAGTACCTGGGTGTTCATCTGAACAATAAACTGGACTGGACTCATAACACAGATGCACTGTACAGGAAGGGCCAGAGTCGGCTCTATCTCCTGAGGAGACTGCGGTCCTTTGGAGTGAGAGGGTCACTCCTGAGGACCTTCCATGACTCTGTGGTGGCATCAGCCATCCTGTACGGTGTGGTCTGCTGGAGCAGCAGCGTCACAGAGAGGGAGAAGAAGAAACTGGACAAGGTCATCAGGAAGTCCAGCTCAGTCGTGGGCTGTCCTCTAGACTCGGTGCAGCAGGTGGGGGACAAGAGGGTCCTGGCTAAACTCATGTCTATGCTGGACCATGAGTGTCACCCCCTGCAGGACGCTCTGTCGGCTCTAGAGAGCAGCATCAGTGACAGACTGATTCACCCTCGCTGTGTTAGAGATTTCGCAGATCTTTCCTTCCTGCTGCTGTCAGACTGTACAATGATCAATGCTAGTCATGTTCATCTCCATAGCAACTATGTGTCATCTCCATAGTAATAATTACATGTGCAATATTATTTAAAGTCACTTTACTTTACCTGCTACTTATTTGTGTAACAACCACTGTGCATCACTGCACTGTACACAATCATCTGAGTCATTTTATTGTAGTGATATTATATATTACTGAACTGGAGTCACTTTAACTGCTGTTTGTTTGTTCACTGCTCAGAATCAAAGACATTTATTGTGCAGTGTTCCTGTGCCTTTTAACCTTACAGTGTTGTGTTTTTTTAGTTGATTGTACATATTTATTATTTATCTTAATTTTTGATGCATGCTCTTTTTTTCCAACTGTTTCTGAAACTTGCGTTGTGACACTGCAATTTCCCCATTGTGGGACAAATAAAGGATTATCTTATCTTATAACCCTAACTTATTTGACCTCAGTCTCTTTCTATTTTTGTTACTTATTTTGAATGTATTATTACCATTTACATATTTGCTCTTTGTTACTATAATCTAAGTCTAATGTGGGGTAATTTCTTGTTCTAGCATAGTACATTATAGCTTCACCTTTTCTGTGAAGTCAGCATTCTCTGTTTGGAAAACCGCTTTTTATCACACAAACAAATACATACCCTAGAGCCATGAAGAGTAACGCTTGCCTCCTCGAGCGCTTCCTGAGCTCCTGCTTCTCGTCTCGTCTCCATTCCTTCAATCTAGCTCTTTCGCAACAGAGTCAGTTAACGGCTGCAGGACTGGGGATGTGTGCACTATAAACACTTGAGGAGAACGCACACTATAGTACACACCCTCCTCCTGAGCTGCTCCTGTCTCTGGCGTGGGAGAGGCTATGGCATGTAAAGTGTTGTCAGAAATGAATGACCCAAAGCTATCTGCGCTTAATGAAAAACCGTTAGCTGAAGTATGCTGGAGGCAAATCATCTAACATTACTACAGGATTGTTTTGGAGAGTTACAGATGATTTGATGTTTGGTGGTCAGCCTTACTGTATATATGCAGGGGTTTGTACGCTGTCACTACACACGAGGCATTAACACATGTACTGGTAATGTGTGGAGAGTTCTGTGAATACCTGGACGCATGCCCTCCAGGTGAGCTGTCAGTCATAGCATAATAGTAGTGGTACTTTAGTTGAGTGAGCACAGTACATGAGATTATCCACTTAAGAGATGACACCAGAGAGCTCAAGCAAAGCCCTAGAATTAGATTGTGAGAAGTGTTTTAAATTAAAAGCAAAATTCAGTAATTGTGTTGTTTCTAGCCCATCTCCTTCTGTGGAGTGTTTCAAGTATAGATAATATATGCTTTATTTGTCTTATTTTGTTTTGTAAAATCCGAGAACAACAGGAGAATGGGAAACGTTAAAAAAGATTAATTAGCAATAGGCTGCCCCTTTATTAAGACAGTAGACCCCTTCCTGTGACATAAATGAAACTTGTTTTTAGCATTAAACTAACCAGTCAGACCCCTGAAATGTTTATGACAAAATCCCTTCTAATGGCTTTAAATAATGATTACATGCAAAAACGCTTCATTAACCTCCTTAAAAACATGGGGTTTGTTTGCGCTTTGCTTTTGTGATAAAATGAGTCAAAGGAAATCCTCCTGCTGATTTGGAACTAACTGAAGATCATAAAGCTCATTCTCTAAATCTAAATATGATGCTGTGATATTATTTCTCACTGAACTTTGTTAAAATAAATGTGAAGGGTTGAAATTTGAAGTTGAAGTTTGTGTATTTAAATTGCTGTGTGTATGCAGTGAGAGTATGTGTGTGACCTATACATTTAAAACTAATGCTGTAAGTTTGTACTCCTGTGTTTTAGAGTATATGAATGAGAGATGCATGTGGAAGCTGTGTATCTTTTGTCATGTTTTATGTTTTATGTGTGTTATGGAGTTGGTCTTGGCAGGAGATTAAGGATGGAAATTAGGTTTGACTACAATCCTGCATATTTACAGGTATGTTTATTTGCATTATTGTGTTTTAATATGCATTGTCCCTTTAGTGAATAAACACAAATACAAATAAAGTAGTGAATGTGTCAGAATATAGAGGGTGTAAAAGACTCTCCCACTGACTGAAGAGTCAGGTTCTTTGGGGGGAGAGAAGGTAAGGGTTCCCAGAAAGGTCGGACTTCTCCTTCTCATGTAAACTCCACACAGAAAGGACTGGGAGTTGAACCTGCAGCTATGTTGCTGATTGACTGCCTATACTGTTAAAGGGGGTCTTTGGGGTGTAAATTTGAGAAATGAGATTTGTAAAGTTTGAGGCAAGTGAACAGTCTCTGATTACCATCATTCGTGGTCATCAGCAATCATAAAAATACTGGTTGGTTTACTGTTCTTCTGTTATGTAAAGCAGAGCACATTACAGCTAACAAAGGACTCTGGGAAAAGACGCGCAGGGGTCAGAAAAACACAACTTCCCATTCCCATTGTGAAGGACGACTTAAGCCTCATACCCAGATATTAATCATGGCACTATCAAAAAGTAACACACTTTTGTTTATATCTGTGGCACACAAAACTTGCATTACTTGTGAATGGGTAATTCATTCATTCATTCATTCATAGCATTTATATAGCGCCTTTCATGACACCCAAAGCGCTTTACAGTTCATTGTTCATTGTTCATTCACTCCACACTTGGTGGTGGTAAGCTACTTTCTGTAGCCACAGCTGCCCTGGGGCAGACTGACGGAAGCGAGGCTGCCAATCTGCGCCATCGGCCCCTCCGACCACCTCCAACACTCACGCACACTCCACTTTCATACTAGGCAATGTGGGTGAAGTGTCTTGCCTAAGGACACAACGACAGTTTTTGCAACTGGCGCCCCACTGTGGCACCTGGAATTCCCAGTGGTCTCCCATCCAAGTACTAACCAGGCCCTGCCTTGCTTAACATCTGAGATCTGACGGGATCAGGCTTTGGCAAGCAGATATGGTAAAAAATAAAGGGCAGTACTATGCCTTTTTATCGTGTAGTTCATAAAAATGCATGAAAAAAAAACCCACACAGCTATACGTGAAACAAAATACAACTGAAGGGTCCTAAATTAGAGCAAAAGAAGGGCCTAAGTGGTGGGTGCTGACAACAAAAACAGAAACTGAACTCAATCATGATTCAAAATGCCGTACAGTGCCTTTAACTATAATTTACTGTTTTGCATTTTTTAACCTTAAACTAAGAAAAGCATAAATCACCAAGTGCCAATATCCTCATGATTTATGCAGGCTTATTCCCTAAGGGTAGACAGCTTCCATTGTAGATAGGAAAGGTCCCTGTTATGAATGTTTCAATATACAACATGGGGCTCATGTAGGGATCATTCAGAAGTCAAGTAGTCCTGCACAGTGAGTAATGAAACCATAAAAAAGTGAAATAATAAATTAAAAGATGTTGCAGAAAATAGTTCCAGTTGTGAAAAGTTGAGAATACTCGCTATGGGCTATGCACCCCATTATTCCAAGTGTTGGCTTCACATTTGTACATTTGTGAATTTGCCTCAACCTGTCTACTGTATAGGCTCAAGGGAATACGCAAGAGCAAGAGAAATCACAGAAATAGGGTCTGCACATTTGGGTTACACATGACATTCATGTGAATGGGTCCACACACGCAGAGGGTTTGGGTGCCCTGTGTGGAGGGGCCAGTAGCCCACTCATGCTTCACAGGGCTGTCAGAATGCATTGGCTCATCTCCAGTTCAGTCTCCACAGCTCGCCGC
Organism: Paratrypauchen microcephalus; assembly: GCA_036785185.1. Lineage (NCBI taxonomy): Eukaryota > Metazoa > Chordata > Actinopteri > Gobiiformes > Gobiidae > Paratrypauchen > Paratrypauchen microcephalus. The sequence goes on from JAVJIX010000035.1 coordinate 2,166,531, forward strand.
GAGCATTCTTCCAGTGGAGAGTAAAAAGTTGGCCCTGGAAGGTGTCTGTGTGGACCAGCACAGGAGACACAAGGGACAGAGCAGTGTAAACAGACACAAAGTGACAGTCAGATCGTTCAAGTGGAGTATGGACTCAGAAGCAAAACTCTGCACCAACAACTGGAGGCTAAAGATGAGAAGGGACTGCAGATCCCTGGGTTTTTGGGTCTCCACAAGAGAAGCCAAATAAAGTTTTTAGCATTCTGTAAAGATATAGAGAATTTGCTGAAATAGATCAGTATTTGAAGATGTCACAGGGGACAGTGAGTTACTGATGAATAATCTCAACAGGATGTTACAAACTTCACATGAAAATACTTTACTGGAGGAACTTGTGTATAAGTGTTTCTGTCTCATCTCTCATCTTATGCTAACCAAAATTTAAATGAATTACAAAAAGAATCGACTTGCTATTAAATGTATTTTTACTATGTTATTTATTTTTCATTGTTTGGGTTCCTTTATGCAAGCCTTCTGCTTATAAAGAGAAGCACCTACTTTTTTCACCACAGACATATCCATCATGTGTGTAAAGGTGTCATCTCTCAGCAATTATCAATTCATAACTCACGGTCACTGCAATAAATAATGATTTATTTTAGACTCTGCTAATTCGCCATAATAAATGAATAGGAGTGCAGGTGAACATCTACTCTTTTGGAGCTGGAAAGGCCATCCCATGAAAATGGTCTATTGATTTTCCCAAATAACATTACAGCATAACTAATCCTAGCCCCACTCCCATGCATCCCAAAGCACTTTATTAGTCTCACTTTTCACCTTTACACACTCTATACTGGAGACATGACTGTACCTGTCCCCCTGTCAGCTCCCACGGCATCCTATGTAACACCACTGTAGGCATCAAACCCATGAAAGCACCTCTACCACTTTTATGTATGTCGGTGGGACCACAACACCAAAGAAAAAAATCATGTAATTTGTGCATTCGAAGCCATATAAAACCCCTATGCATTTCAAAACATGCGATCAAGGCCATAAATTATGCAATCATTCCACATTCTTCACTGTTACATATAAGGATCATAATTCATGTCTATTTGGTTGTGTGCCAGCTTCACATATGCCAATAAAAAGGCTAAATTATTTTCTCTGGGAGCAAAATCAAAATACAGAGAGGTTGTTCAGACCAGACTTGTTCTTGATGTAAATACTGGATGAATCGTTGGCTTGTAAAAGTTGAGTAGTTAACAGTGCAGAAAGATAAAATGAACCCAAAATAATAAAGTTGAGTAAAAGTGTGAATGTACACTTGACACAGCATGACAGGTTTAAAGGGGGTTATCTGAAAAAAGAGGTTGTGTCACATGACAAGAATATAAAAATAAAACTTTATTGGCTATGGCACTTTTCAGACAGTTTGTAGTTTCTCAATAGATTTAAGGGGCTAAAACTTGAGCTTTAGCTTTTCTGGTAACATTGAACATGCCAGCATATTTTTCGTTATCATATGATGTTGCATGGTGCTGTTCATTACCAGTAATAATACAAATAAGCTTTAAAATCATTAGGGTCATAGATGACTGAAGAAATTCCTGTTTGACAGACATGTTCTGTTGATAACTAGTCAACTATAAAGCTTTCAAATCTATTATCACAAGACTACACATGCATGGAGTTCATGCAAACCATTTATAAAGAAAAACGGTTCTTGGAAACAGGGTATTTATTTTTTTAAAAGGACAGGTTAAACTTGAGGATCAATGAGTTTAATCTGTCTTTTTTACAACATATTTACAAAAAAAATGACAGTTTTAAAACTATACATGGAGGAACAAAATTAATTCCTATTCTGAAGAAAAAAAAAAGCTTTAGCTAAATAAAGTTTAATTTGTCGACTAATGCAATGTCTGGTTGATCTGGTTGATTAAGACTCCATTGAGTAATTTATATAGCCCTATACATATTAGTAATAACTAGAAAGTAAAATGTGTATGCATCAAGGCGATACAATACAATTCAGACCTAAAGAGACACTACGATTTAAAAAGTGAAAAAAGTTAAAGTTATCATATTACAATTAAAGATTAAAACATGAAAGGAATGTACAGCTCTGGAAAAAAAATAAGAGACCACTGCAAAATTATCAGTTTTTCTGATTTTACTACTTATAGGTATGTGTTTGGGCAAAAGGAACATTTTTGCTTAAGTCTATAAACTACTGACAACATTTCCCCCAAATTCAAAATAAAATATTATCGTTTAGAGCATTTATTTGCAGAAAATGACAAATGGTCAAAATAACAAAAAGATACATGTTTTCAGACCTCAAACAATGCAAAGAAACAAGATCAAATTCATTTTAAAACAACATAATACTAATGTTTACACTTAAGAAGAGTTCAGAAATCAATATTTGGTGCAATAACCCTTATTTTTAATCACAGCTTTCATGCGTCTTGCAGTGTTGGGGAGTAACGGATTACATGTAACGGCGTTACGGTAAAAGGATACAAAATAAAAGTAACTGTAATCCGTTACAGTACAAGAAAAAAACGATGTAATCAGATTACAGGTACATTCATTGAGAATGGGGATTACTTAACAGGATTACAATTTGTGCTGCTGCGTGGTGTTCCGCCATTTCTGCGAGCGGTGTCGGCTGGTTCCTACTGCCTGCCGCGCTCCCGTGTTTCCCCTCCGCACCGTAGTGTCGTAAACTCCTCTCGGTAGAGCTCCCGTATCCTCACCGTGCTGTAGCGTGGTGTTCCGCCATTTCTGCGAGCGGTGTCGGCTGGTCCCTCCTGCCTGCCGCGCTCCCGTGTTTCCCCTCCGCACCGTAGTGTCGTAAACTCCTCTCGGTAGAGCTCCCGTATCCTCACCGTGCAGTCTACAGCTCTTAAGGTAAGCACTGCTACCCTCCACCACTGATAAGATGTAACTTGGCCCAATGCCACCCAGTCGGAAACCAAACGCTTCAGGCCAGTTCTGATTGGTTGGAGGGAGGCCCAGAACTAAGGCAGTCAAAAGTTAGTAAATTTGTGCATTTAGGGCAAACTGCTCATCGTTTCTGCGGTATGGTTTTGGCTTTTCGTCGGCATCCATTACGTAATGACGACAGTCGAGTCGTAGGCCGTTTCCCAATTCACCGACGGCACGCTTGTTAGCGTCCTTGGAACGGGATATGCGACATATCCGGCGCGACAAGGGCCGTTCCATTCGTTTTTTCCCCCTGCACCGTCAAGACGAGCTCTGAACGGCGCCGTCGTTTCCATGGAAATCGGGGCGTGGACCAAGCGTGCAAACATGCACGCTCCGCACACTTAAAAGCCCCAGCATGCACAGCGCGGGACTACAAAGACCGACTCGCCAGCGACATCCACAAGTGAGAGTTGCGACGTCACTATAAAATATACGTACTGGTTCTCCTCACCTACAACTATGCTACATGAAACTCTTCATAAACTACACTAAACATGTGTGACGGTAGCCGTAACGGCATAGATCACGGCACCTGTATTACCGTTCACATGCTTTTCCCCTTACACTTCTATATTTCCTTTGCTGTTGTAATGCTGGATATTCTACAGTGTCGCCATGTCCAGCGTTTACTCTAAGCTGCGCACTGTTCGCACATTCTCAGCGCACAAGAAAACTTGTGCAGCGCACTGTAAATCAGGGATGAAAGAGCTTTTTATTCAGCCGCGGGGCATTTTTTTTTATATCTGCAAAGTGCGAGCCGCGCGGGGGGTGCATTTCGGATGTGGAGTTAGTGTGTTTGCTCAGAAACATTAAAAATTAGGGGGAACATTGGCCATGTCCCAATTCCAAGTATTACTAGTCGCAATAGTATAATATTTTTGTCTTTAGGGAACAAGGAGCAGACCACCCAGCTCATTGAGCTGAGGCGGGACCTGTTCAATTTCGCAGGCGGCCATGTGAGAAACGTAGTGCACTAAGGACAGAGCGAGTGTGCGCCGTCTCGACGACAGACCGACGGCATCTGAGTCTAAAATGTGATCTAGTGGTAAAGTCTTTGCCTGATATCAAGAGACCCGTGTCCAATCCAATGTGTGAAACCTGACAGCATTGCTGGTCTAAAACAGTGATTGTGTAATTTTACAAGCAAGGGTGTCATTGTAAATGTATGAAGTACCGTAATGCAGTTAGCTGGCAGTCAGTGGCTAGAACACTTGACATTGGGAAACTGTGTGAAACCTAAACATGCGCCATAGGTAAAATCCTCCAGCTTAGGGCCTGACCAAAGCATAAATAACAAAACAAATCATGGGGATGGTCCCCGGGTCAAATATAGAAACAACTTCTCCTGTGCGAGATCAATAAAGGTCAATCTTCTAATCCTTGACCACTGTAAGGCGCTTTGTGCTACAATTTTGTATGAAAAGCGCCTTATAAATGTTTGATTGATTGTTTGATTGATTGAAAATCTTACAAGTCTGGTGCAGGCATCTCTTCTTGTGGACCTCCTGTGATTGCCTGTCAGCAATTCCCTCCCAGTTTAGTACTCTTTTAAGGTTCACACTGTCAGTTCTCACAAATAAAATGTTGAACATGGGTTTAATGCTCATTTAAACTTAAGTAATCCAAAAGTAATCCAAAAGTAATCAGTTACATTACTTTGTAAAAGTAATCCAAAAAGTTACAGTACAATTACATTTTAATCAAGGTAACTTGTAACTGTAACGGATTACATTTATAAAGTAACTTACCCAACACTGGCGTCTTGGCATGCTCTCTATGGGGTGACTTTATTCCACTCCTGGTGCAAGAACTGAAGTAGCTCAGCTTTGTGTTTGTGTTGGAATTCAACAGACGCTGGAATGGAATGGCTGTAATACATGTAGAGATGCTGATTTCAGAAAAAAATGCCGTGATCTCTTTTTTTTTTTTCCAGAGCTGTAGTATATATAATATGCTATACTGGACATATGTTTTGTTTTTTTCACTAAAATAATAATAATACAAACGTTTATTTGTAATTATGTAAGTGAAAATCCAAAAATATTCCCCAAGATTTTATCCATCTTGAACAGTATAGCTGCAACTGAATCTTTTATGCTTTAATTACTGAGGCTAACAATGCTCTGTTATCAGCAGTTAAGAGTCCTCACATACACAAACAACTGATCCTGTGTCCTTGTTTTATTATCCCATTTGTCGAATTAGTTTGTATGACTGCCTGGAGGCTAGAGATTAGGCTCTTTTACATCTTCAACGGCCACTGATGCCAACGACACCCTTATCAAAATGATTCCACACAGACGCCTCGCATAGTTTCACACAAATGCACAACAAAACCCCTCCCCTTTTTTCCTCCTCCATTTTTTGTAATTGATGGCAACTCTGCTGCTGTATTTACAGACAGCGTAACAACAAGCCTATTGGAGCCAATTATTCCCCCAAAAAACGTTAAAAAGAAAGAAAGAAAGAAAGAAAGAAAAGAGAGGAACGGCCTTCAACTTGAGCGCAGGCGGACGAATCACAGAAATATTTATCCTGTTTAAAAGTTTAGGGAAGACAAAAAGGGGCTTGCCGCTAAACCCCTTAGCGTAGCAAGTGGAATGAAAACAGCCAGTGTAAAAGGGGGCTATTAGTCCCAGGACATGGGCATTAGCATGATAGTAGACTTAGCCTAGGGAGGGACGCTAGCGGGTGGACTGGGAGGGGGAACTTCTATACCAAGGGCTGCACAGATAGGCAGAAAAATGCAAAGTAGGCCCCTATATACACTGGGCTACTATCAGCACAAGCCTGTACATAAGAAAATGGGTGGGGCCAAGACAGGAGAGCGAATTCAAGCTCAGAGATGCAAGGCCGTTAAAAAAAGAGGCAATTTGTAAAACTGCAAAGGACAACAATGACTTTATAACTTTCTTTTTGTGCAGGGAGAAGACTCTGTTTAAAAAGAAAAAGTGCAAATGTGCTATTCTGTGCCGGATTGTGATACTAAAACTTGGGTGAATAGTTGAATGGAGGAATTGTTGCGAGGAAAGCAGACGTATGTTGGCCACACTGTACTTAGAGGTTTAATATGCAGGATTTCCATTAAAAATAAAAAGTAATCCTCAAGCAATGGTAGGTCTTTTTATTGTAACATATGGTCCTCAATTGTGAAGGGGCAGTGATTTTGGTAGCTCTTTGGTTGTAGTTTTCCATTCTCTTTTTCTCAATTTTGTTTGCATAAAAATAAATGTCTTTTAGGATTGTTCTTCACATTATCACAGAATCATCGTGCAAAATGTACAACCTTCTCACAGCACCTAAACGGCAAATCTGGTTTGAATTTTTAAAGGATCCATATTTAGTTATTTTATGATCTATGTCATAATGTTGTTTCCTCATCAAAACCATGGACCTGTGTTTAGGTTCATTCACACATGTTTAACACAAAAACTGCATATTTAGGCTGCATTCAGGAAACTCGGCTCCACCTTGTGATGTCATGTGGTAATACAGGAAGTGCTCCACTGTGTTTTTAAACTCCATACACCTTCTCGAGAATCATTTGGATAATTTCAACCCTGGAATTCCAATCTCTACGAAATGGTAAAAGGTAGCTATTAACTTGAAAACTACTGAGTATTTTGTGCTTTGGAGATGTAGACAGACTAATAATAAAATCAAGATCAATCAAGATGTGTTTACAGTATTAGTTTCCAGATAAAGTCCGATCTAATTGGTTTCACACACTCAGTCCATTTTGTCCATGTTTCGTAAAAAGAGTCCCTTTGGTTCCGAAGGGTGAAAGACAACTTTTCCATCACATAGATTTCATATATTATCTCTATCCACTCCTCTGTTGATTGAGGATCTGCCCTCAGCCATTTTCTTGTAATGGGTTTTTTGCTTGCTACAAGTAGGATTGCTAATAACTTCTGATCATCATGTCTCCAATTCTGGACATTAACATCTCCCAAATATAAACACTCAAAAGTAAACATCAATTTAGACCCAAAACATGGTTTATATGACTCCAAATCTTTGACCAATAAGATTTCAGAAAAGAGCAATCCCAAAAAATGTGGTAGTGGTTAGCCCAAGATGATCCACAGAGTTGGGTACGTTTTTGAGGCAGTAAAAAAATTCTAACATGGCTTGAATCAGTTTTGAGTAATATAGGGCCTTTAATGTACATTGTCTTTTGTCCACTTATTCCGACAAAAGGTTAATGAAGGGTCATGTAACTGACAGAGACACAGACAGACCACCATTCATTCTCATTCCGTCACAAGGGGCAATATACAGTGGCTAATTGACTAATTCACCTAATAATGCATGCATGTCTTAGAAAGGATAGAAGGAACCCAAATACAAATCCCTGGACAGTAACTTTAAGTTTAGAGTGTTTATGTGTTCCACTTATCTACTTTTTTCCAACCACAGACTGTGTAAAGGGAGTGTGTCATCCAAATGAAGTTCATGAGGCTAGCAGTATAAAATAGTGAAATAAAAACAGCAGGATCATGTAAAGTGGGTTAATACAAACATTTTAAGACCAAAATGACGAGGCTCGCTACAGCAGTTACAGAGAAAGTGGTGACAGTTTTTCAGTGTAAAGTCAACAGGATCTGATGGAATCTACCCTCTATGGTTTTTCCAGTCAACTTGCAAATTTGCATAATTGGCAAATCCATAATCCACTAGTTATCTGACCTGAATATCCTGGCCATAAAGAAAAATCCCAGGGTTTTCAGTTTTGTCTGACTGGCCATTGAGTTACATGCAATTTATATAAGCAATTACACAGTTTTCTATTTGAATGGGAGTGATAAAATAATAGAAAAATAGGTTAGGGGTCTAACTTTGTTTACATATAATTCCCAGGAAATCCAGCCTGGGATGCCTTTAGTATGCAAATGTACTGTCAGTGGGAGGGAGGTGACCTTTGCTGACCTGAACTCCATTAGCCATTAGCGTCCACCCAGGCTAGTCCAAATATCCCTGTTTTAGACACAAACAATCGACTAAGAACTGAAAGTGGAACCACTACAAGAGCAGTCATGTGTGGTCACGCCAACATGCAAATTCTGTTTATGCGGTGTGGAGGAAGTGGCTGGGGAGGGGGAGGTCTGTGGGTCACTGAGAGCACCAGTTTACAAAGAAAGGGTTGATTTAGTGTAAAGATAGAGGACATACAAACAACTCACACAACAACTGGGGAAAAGGGAAGCTTTGTGTGTGATTTGGGGGTGATGGGGGTTAGGGGAGGGGCTTGGGGTAAAAACAAAACAGAAAGTATAAAGTATTGGCATTGAACTGTCAAGATCAGTTATAACATGCACAGAGAACTGGAAGTGCGCTAAAGAGCCACATTTAAATCGTCAGAACACACTCTTCTCTACATTCAGGTCAAAGAACTGATGTGCAAATGGGGGGCCACAAGATGTTCTGGTGCCTCTATTAATTTAGCATTAGCACTAAAACTTTGTCACTATAACAATAAAAAAAACTAACATACATAACCTCACTTTTGGCAGACAATGATAAGCAACATATAATCGACAATAATCTCATTTAAATTGAAGATTTGATTTTCTGCATCACTCACATGTTATTTACTATCCACAGCACAAATAGACACATTGATTTTGTTTATGCTTTAATGAAGTGGACTAAAACAAGCCAAGAATATGTGCTAGTCTGCCGTGGAGGGATGGTAGTTCACCACAGCTGACATGAGTAAACATCCAAACGCATGTCCAATATTTTCCTGGCTGTTTCTTAACCATTGCAAATGAATGACTCTTCTAGCCAGTAACTGGACTGCGCAAGTACAAATCTGCTTCTCCAGATGTGTTATTGGGATCTGGAAGAATCAAACCATGACACCTCAATTGTTTCTGAGTTTACATATATGTTGATAAACAACTTATCCAGTTTCCAGGCATGCATGTAAACATAGTGAGTGTTTCTTCTACTAGTGGTACGCGGGCTGCCTCTCGCGGAGCCCTCTGCAGTTTAGGTATTTGTTTTATTTGGAAACAAAGCTATTGCCTTTGTCTGCCTTTGGGTTGTTTAATATTTATAACTACAGTACATTATCCATGTCCATATCCTTATCCATACCACGTGCACATGCAAGACCACACACACACGCAGGACCACATGCACACACAAGATCATGTGCACAAGACCACATGTTCTTGTGACAGTTATTTATTTCTTAAGGGAAAGTCTGTTGTCGGCTCCAGAGTGTAGAGTACCGTGACACCTCCACCGGCACCACTGAACTGCACAGCGTGTAGCCTGAGTTCTTCTGAGTTCAGCCACCGGACAGGAGCTGCACCACATACAGTTTGAACTTGGGGTTAGACCACATTTAGACCTACTTTAGGCTTGATATAGTCCTGGTTTAGATCTCGTGTTACTTGGGAATCTAAATATTATCTTGGAGAATTGCTTCCTGGGTCAGATTCATCATAGTCACTGGAACAAAGATTATTGATATATCTTTAAAAATATGACTTAATTTACTGCCAGTATTATTTGGGGAAGTTGTCAAAAAGTTGGTACAAAGGTTTATAATACACACTATTTCTGGAGAAAATGTTGAAAATATATATATATATTTTTTTTTTACGCAATTTAATGAAATATAATCTAACCACATTTTTTCAGCAATCTAAATTACCTTCAAATCACAACAGGGCAGCAAATCGCTTGTAAACATCCACAATAGGTACAGACTTGCTGCAGCAACAGAACTGAAGGTAGATGTCACTGACATTGAACTTGGCTAAAACTTCATTAGAACAGAGACTATGCTGTACATGACCAGTTTAAAGACAGTTTAAAGAGCATTCAGAGGTGTGAGACTGTGCAAGACACTGAAGGATTAGGAGATAAGAGTCAATATTAGTGAGGAGGCCAAGGAAAGCCCTGTCTGCTCAAACACAGAAGGGAATCAAGCAGCTCATGTTTGCACAATCATTCTAATCATTTACACAAAGAGCCTGGTTTGACTATTAGATCAGCAGCTACATGGGAATTGAAGAGTGATGGCCAAAGAAGGCAATAAGGTTTAATATACAAACCCATTCAGATGAATACAAGCATTGATAAAAGTATTAGTTTTTTAGTTGATAGTTGATTAAGTATTATTAACAAAAGTCTAATCCTTACAGGTCAGATCAGTGGCCACAGAACCAGGTCTGTACCCTGCATCCGGTGCCTGAGGGCTCCTGGGAGTTTGCCCATCCTGTTCACATGTGCTTTGTGGTTCTGGAGAAAGTATTCAACCGTGTCCCTTGTGGTGTCCTGCGGGGGTACTCTGGGAGTATGGGGTCTGGGACCGTTTGCTAAGGGCTGTCCAGTCCCTGAATGACCAGGGCAGGAGCTGTGTTCACTTTGCTGTCAGACCTGTACCCAGTGCATGTTGGACTCCATCAGGGCTGCCCTGTGTCCCCAGTTCTATTTATTGTTTTATGGACTGAATTGGGTAATGACCAAAAGGATTCAAGTGGTCAAGATGAGTTTCTCCCACAAGCTGGCTAGACGCTTCCATTGAGATAGAGTGAGGAGCTCAGTCACACAGGAGGAACCTCAGAGAGGAGCCACGGCTCCTTCATGCCGAGAGAAGCCAGTGACCACTATGTAAATGCACACAGACCAGATATAATGCAGTAATGAGAGGCTGAAAAGAGGTTTCCAATGAGTCAACACTGTACCACATAGTCATAAAATGACTGTTGGCCAGTGGTTTTGCATACACTCATTCAGCAGTTATGTACATTGTACCGTCTGTGCACAATGTATTTACATAGTGGACAAGGTGAGGTCATTAAGGGTGGAAGGTGTGGCTTGTTTGGTTATTCTGTCTTCTTTTACAGGAAAGATAGTTTCTAGGAGGAGATCTGGATCTGGAGAAGACATTTGACCATGTCCCTTGTGGTGTCTTGTAGGGAGTGCTCCGGGAGTATGAGGTCCGCAGCCGTTTGAAAAGGGCTGTCCGATCCCTGTATGACCGGAGCAGGACCTGCGTTCGCATTGCCAGCAGTAAGTCAAAACTGTTCCCAGTGCATGTTGGACTCCGCCAGGGCTGCCCTTTGTCACCGGCTCCGTTCATTGTATTTATGGACAAAATTTCTAGGCACAGTCAGGGGTCGGAGGGGGTCCGATTTGAGAACCACAGGATCTCACCTCTGCTATTTGCAGATGATGTTGTCCTGATGTCTTCATCAAATCAGGACCTCCAAGGTGTACTGGGGAAGAGGGAAGTGTGAAGCGGCTGGGATGAAAATTAGCTCCTCCAAATCCGAGGCCATGGTTCTAGACCAGAAAAAGTACTCGCTCACCTGCCTTGACTCGCATATGAATTTAAGTGACATCCCATTCTTAATCCATAAGGTTTAATATGGCGTCATGCCACCTTTTGCAGCCATAACAGCTTCAGCTCTTCTGGGAAGGCTGTCCACAAGGTTTAGGAGTGTGTTTATGGGAATTATTGACCACTCTTCCAAAAGCGCATTTGTGAGGTCACACACTGATGTTGGACGAGAAGGCCTGGCTCTCAGTCTTTGCTCTACTTCATCCCAAAAATGTTCTATCGGATTCAGATCAGGACTTTGTGCAGCCCAGTCAAGTTCATCCACACCAAACTCTCTCATCCATGTCTTTATGGACCTTGCTTTGTGCACTGGTGCACGGTCATGTTGAAGAGGAGGGGCCATCTCCAGACTGATCCCACAAAGTTGGGAGCATGGAATTGTTCAAAATCTCTTGGCATACTGAAGCATTCAGAGTTCCACTGGAACTAACAGGCAAAGCCCAGCTCCTGAAAACCAACCCCACACTATAACCAAATTTTACTCTTGGCATAATGCAGTCAGACAAGTACTGTTCTCCTAACCACCAAACCCAGACTCGTCCATCAGATTGCCAGATGAAGAAGCGCGATTCGTCACTCCAGAGAATGCGTCTCTACTGCTCTAGAGTCCAGTGGCAGCGTGCTTTACACCACTGCATCCGACGCTTTGCATTGCACATGGAATCCCATTCCAAAAAGCTCTCTACACACTCTTCTTAAGCTAATCTAAAGGTCACATGAAGTTTGGAGGTTGTAGTGATTGAAGCTGGTGACCTCTGCACACTATGTACCTCAGCACCCGCTGACCCCGCCCTGTCAGTTTACGTGGCCTGTCATTCCCAGTTGCTTTTAATTTGTTATAATACCACTCAAGTCTTAAAGTCTTATCTTAGATTTGACTGTGGAATATTTAGGAGCGAGGAAATCCCAAAGAGTTGGAGGAAGTGTAGTGTGTAGTGTAGTGTGGAGAGGAAAGTCTGGACCTCCCAGCTCAGATTATTGTCCCTGCGACCTGGCCTCGGATAAAGTGTAAGAAAACTGATGGTTTATGGAAAGTCCCTTTAGACATGTCAGTTACATATTAAGAAGCCTCACAGGGGAGTGGGGACTGTTTAAGATGCCTGGCTGCTGCTAAATGTTCAGTGATGGCTAGACCTTAGCTGACCAACTATCCAGTGCAGAACATCCTGTCTAGATGAAGTCTTCAACACTTTTTAAAGCTTGCCAAAATTACATTTTTGAAACTATAAACTCAGTTAATAAAAGTAGTGCTGTTTGCAACCACCAACTTGATTTGACTCGCTAACCAGCAAACAGAAAAACATTGCAACCCTGTCTAGATCTTTCTTGTAGTATTTTATTATTTATAATATAGTTTTATTTGTCATAAAAAGTAAACTTTTTGCCCAAATAAACAGTGTGTATTGGTTGAAATTAATGTTTGCACTTGCCATCTATGAAATCACAGTTTTATTTACAAAGTGCCATGTGCAGGATCAGATTCAACTAAACCTTTTGGGTACATGATTGGAAACTGTTTGTAAAATATCAAAACTCTCTATATGACTAACACGTCTAGAACAATACAGAAAAGCACAAGAGGGCCTCTAGGTCAAACTACATGACAGAAGAAGGATCAGTCTACATTTCTCCACTGCACTCCAGTTTGTCAATGGTCATCCTTTAATAACATGGAAGCATAGCATATGTGCGTGTGTGTGGAGGTATCCCTAAAAGGCAGGAGGGGGAATATTCTTAGCCTGCCCACCACTCTGATGAATAGGGCTGCGGCTCTGTGCCACAATACCCCTTACTTCATTACTGTCACAGGGAACAGATGGCGCCTTTCAAACCCAGAATCGCACCCTCGCTCTTTCTGGGGATGCCGTCGCAGTAGTCTGATGTGCAAGCAAGACTTAACGAATTCCCCTTCACACATATTAATTTACCAGGTCTGAAAAGCAACCAAACTCAAAATGAGATCATACAAGGAGCTAAAATAAACCATGCAGGGCTAATTGAACCAAACAGGTAAATAAACAGAAAGCTCTCTCCCATGTCCCAGAATTGAAATAAATTTGGCATCAATGCAGGACAATAATCACAAGATGTTTGAGGAAATATTCTTGGTAAGCAATTTTCCAAAACTAAAGTGGCATCAAAATTCATGGAAAACTAAATAGGGAGTTTGAGTGGTAGGTTCTGTAAATAGGTGGTAAACACATTCTCCAAACTAAACACAAGTCAAATACCACAACAGATGAAGGACCGATTTTTTATCGTCAGAAGGAAATCACATGCACATATATTAACTTAAATTAAAACTTGAAAAATCCCCAGGGAAAGCCATGTGGTAGGGAGACATATTAAAAAGCTACCAAGGCCATCCTTAATTATTCTACGCAGGATATCACTTATTCAAGCCCTCAATTTTATTGTTACTACCATTGTTACTGATGACATTGTAGAATAGCACTAGTTAAAACTGAGCTGGAGGGCAGATCAGAAGAGTGTATTTTATTACAGAATGTGCCTTTAACTGTAAAAATGCATGTTTTGACCTGTGTAGTAGATAATTGTTATCAGCTGAAAATACTTTTACCTACTATAGTTTTCTGGTGGAGGGTCTATCACCTGCTTGTCTCCATGGAGATGTTATTGCTTTACCTGGAATGTTCCATGGTATGATATTAAACACGTCTATCTAGCATTTATTCATTACAGGTGTTTCTATTGCTCAAAAATATAATAATCCTCTCTGTGAATATGGTTGCCTCTTCATAAATGTGACCTCTAATGTAGCCTATAGAGGGTTATCTCTACTGTGGAACATTCTAGACAAAGCAAGGTGACTGGTCCTCCAACAGAAAACTTAAATTAAAGTTTAAAGTTTAATTTGGCATTTTCGCAAGGCCCTGGTGCAAGTCTGGCACTGGCCCCTCCTGCCAGGATGATGAAAAAAAAGTGAGGCCTAGGGGTGGGGGGTTTCTTTGATTAATGTTCCTGTACATGGTCCCTGTCAAATAAACTAAAGGAAACTGAAAGAATGGACATTTTCCCCTTTTAGTTATACTTTTCTTTTCTTTTTTTTTACTTGTCCCTTGATACATACATACTGTGACTTTTACATCCTTAAAAGGAACAAGTCGGAATATTAGCAAGTATTTTTCTTCTCCAACTTTGCCCACATCTAACATTATCTAACCGAACATCAGAGATCTGAGCCTTATCATGGCTGGAGTGAGGCCGGGGCCGTCTTATCTTATTGGTTTAACACTGAGTAAATTGTGGCAGCACACTGGACCACCCGCCACCCAGCTCCTCTCTTTACTATACTTTTATCATATTTACTCTGCTCTGCCGCTGCTATCTGAAGGGAGCCATTATAGAAGCATCTCTGTTTGTAAACGTGTCTGAAGACGTTCAAACACTGCCAACAAGAAGTACATTTGAGGAAGAACCAGGATTTATCAGGGACAAAAGTTTAGCTGATAAGGAGAGGGAGCCGTTATGAGTAAATAAATACGTTGTGAACTTTTTTTGTTCTGGTGTTTAACCCAAACTTAACCCACCTCAGTTAATGCTGTTAAAGTACAGGCCTGAAGATATATTCAGTATAGCTCAGCTGTAGAGATAGAGCCTGGACACTTAAGTAACTATTGTAATGACATAAAGCGGTGGTGGTGAGGCCCCTGCTGAAGAAGAGCAATTTAGATTTTAATGATTTTAACAACTACCGACCAGTGTCTAACTTACCATTCTTAAGCAAGATTCTAGAGAAACTTGTCTCTATCCAATTAAATGATTTTCTAGATGATCACAACATTTTGGAAAAAAATTCAGTCTGGTTTTAGGGTGAACCACAGCACCGAGACTGCCTTGGCAAAGATTTTGAATGGCTTTAGAATAAATTGTGACTCTCAAAAGTTGACTGCTGGATCTGAGCGCTGCCTTTGACACAGTAGACCACATGATTCTTTTAACTCGCCTAAAGCACCTCGGCCTCTCTGGTGCTGTTCACAAATGGTTCACATCCTATCTCACAGACAGAACATTTATGGTAAGTATGGACACATACTCCTCCAAGATCCATAAAGTCACATGTGGTGTCCCCCAGGGTTCCATTTTAAGCCCTGTGCTTTTCAACTTGTACATGCTCCCCCTTGGCGGCGTCATCAGGAGACATGGAATCAACTTCCACAGCTCTGCAGATGATACGCAGCTTTACATTTCCGTGTCTCCTGATGACACCAGGCCAATGGATGCTCTTTTTAACTGCATTCTAGATATCAAATCCTGGATGGCAAGAAACTTTCTCCAGCTTAACCAGGACAAAACTGAGGTTCTAGTCATCGGTCCTGAGGCCCAGAGAGAGAAACTTTTATCAAAACTACAAGCACAGTCTTTTAACCCATCTCCTCAAGTGAAAAACCTGGGCGTCATTTTTGTCTCTGAGCTGACTTTTATCCCACACATCAAGAACATGACAAAAATAGGTTTCTATCACCTAAAAAACATAGCCAGAGTTCGCCCTATTCTCTCTCAGGCCAATACGGAGACACTGATGCATGCTTTTGTCACCAGCCGTATAGACTACTGTAATGCCCTGCTCTCTGGTCTTCCCAAAAAGAGAATTTCAGGTTTGCAATTATTACAAAATTCAGCAGCACGTGTCCTGACTAGGACCAGAGGGTGGGACCACATTACACCGGTCTTAAAAGCTCTGCATTGGCTCCCTGTGAGTTTCAGGATAGATTTTAAAGTTCTTTTACTGGTTTTTAAATGTCTTAATGGTCTTGGGCCTTCTTGTCTTTCAGAACTGCTTTCCCCTTATAAACCTTCACGGGCCCTGCGCTCCTCCGGCAGCAGGCTCCTGGTCATTCCCAAAGTCAGGACACACACTCACGGAGAGGCGTCATTTCAGTACTACGACCCTCGTCTATGGAACTGCCTGCCGGAGGACCTCAGGGCTGCAGAGAACGGTCATGTTTTTAAGAGTGGGCTCAAGACTCACCTGTTTAGCTTAGTCTGGGTGGGTTTCCTCCGGGCACTCCGGTTTTCCCCATCAACCTAAACATGCGCCATAGGTAAAATCCTCCAGCTTAGGGCCTGACCAAGCCTAAATAACAAAACAAAATCATGGGGATGGTCCCCGGGTCAAATATAGAAACAACTTCTCCTGTGCGAGATCAATAAAGGTCAATCTTCTAATCCTTGACCACTGTAAGGCGCTTTGTGTTACAATTTTGTATGAAAAGCGCCTTATAAATATTGTTTGATTGATTGATTGATGATAAATGATCATTTTGGCAAAACAACTTGGATTTTTCTTTTTAATCTATTATTTTTAGCAATATTTTTAGCAATATTTTAGGTAAACCTTTGGAGATAGGATATTCTTCCACACCTACACCAGGCTTTGAAATACTGTTTGGGGCAAATCTGATGCTCATTTTAAAAAGCCATAGACTCTTTTTGACTGAGACAAGTGTGAAACTAGTGTGTCTTTGGTTGTCTGCTCATGATGTTTTTTGTCCACTGTTGCAGAATGGGAACCTGCTGCTGATTAACCATTTCTTAATCTTTTTTCCTGTATAAAAAAAAAATGAAAGTGATGGGTGTCACTTCTGTTGTGTTACATACTGTATTTCTGCCTACTCTTTACAGTTAAACAGCACAGATGTGTGTTGTCTGTTAATAAATACATATATACTGGTAGTGAGACTAATCCAAGCAGAAAATCCCGAATAAATCAGCTGATTCTTTTCCATATTCATATGTTAACATGTTTGTGTATCTTATTATACAGACAATGGCTGGATGAATTGAGCATTTTGTTGAAGTAATGGCCCCAGTGGGCAGCAGATACAAAGCAATCTCCCAACCATGTAACAATAGCCTGCGGTCAGCACTGTCCATCCATCTGTATGTGCCCCAGTACAGTGGAGGTAAACCAACTGGCTCCTATTGTCATACAACTATCACCGCCTTGCATCAGAGCCAGCACAATGTCTCCCTAATTGATCCGATCTCACAGAGAAAGAGAAGGCCAGCAGAGGACTTTGATGGATCACACAAAAATGGATGCAGAATCTCCCTGGCGCACTTCCTTTAGCAGAGGACTAACATGTGAAAGGCTAACCCAGTTAATTGGAGCTAGCCTGTGGGCTCACTGCGGCAGCCCGTGATGGAGAGGTGTCCTGGGAGGTCGCGCCCATAACGACCAAGAGGTTCATGGGGCTACTGTTGTTCTATGAGGGGTCAGGGAGGGGAGTGATGCTGACTCCATCACACACACACAAACGCACACAAACACACACAGAAGAGGTGAAAATATGCCACATCCCTGCACTAGTGTAACAGTGTTGGTTATCACTGTTGAGATGCAGAGGGTCAAAAATGTTTGCGCTGAACAAGCATCAAGTGGGACATCCTTCTGAACAAATGTGTTTAGTTTTGATGGCCGTAGCAACACCAAGAACATTCTGAGTTCAAAATGTCCACTCGCAGTAAACGTCACAGCAAAGAGCCGGTAACTCCAATAGATAGCTGCAGATTTTTTTTTTTTCATGTGGACAAAAACGACTACACAATGCTGCCAAATCCTACGTGTATCACAAATTACAAAAATACATTTGGAGACCAAAGGAAATAGAGCAGTGGCCATATGCCGGTGGTGGTGAAAACGGGGGTTGATTGGAAATATGGAGTCATATTGAGTGATTCAGGATTAGGTGTACAAATCACTTCAAAATCAACTTCGAGAGGATAAATGAGAAGGGGAAACAACTGTAACATGGCTAAAGCTCTGAAAGGTTGATTTTATATTGTAATGTATGCCAGTCCATCTCTCCCTACAGTGGTGTTGGCTGCAAATTCCCAATGATGTTAAAGCTGTACAACACAATTAATTCTGTCCTTTGTTAAAAAAAAAAAAGTAAACAAATAAACAAAATAAACCACAATAAATAAATAAATTCTGTCCTTTATTGCTTTGTCCATGATACACAGAAAGCCATTCACCCTCCCTCAGTCTGGGGGATTTTCAAGTCAACAATTCAGCAGGCAGACACATCCAGTGGCAATGAGGTAATGTGACAGGTAAGATGATGTGAAAGAGCAGTTTTTACAATGCAAAGAGACCTTCACTGGTTTGGTCATGGGCACCCACTGAGCCGAAGCCACAGGCATCTTATATTAACTAAGTTAGCCTTTCACATGCTAGTGCTGTGTAAAGGAACTGAGTCTCAAACCCATTTGTTCTGTGATCCATCAAAGTCTCTGCCCATGCATCAATTAGGTTGTTATTTCTTCACAAAAACTATATCCTGGCTATATATGTACATACAGCTCTGGAAAAAATAAGAGACCACTGCAAAATTATCAGTTTTTCATAGGTATGTGTTTGGGCAATTTTTGTTTGAGTCTATAAACTACTGACAACATTTCCCCCAAATTCCAAATAAAAATATTATCGTTTAGAGCATTTATTTGAAGAAAATGGGAAATGGTCAAAATAACAAAAAAGATACATGTTTTCAGACTTCAAACAATGCAAAGAAAGAAGATCAAATTCATTTTAAAACAACATAAAACTAATGTTAACACTTAAGAAGAGTTCAGAAATCAATATTTGGTGCAAAAACCCTTATTTTTAATCACAGCTTCCATGCGTCTTGGCATGCTCTCCACAAGTCTTTCACATTGTTCTTGGGTGACTTTATTCCACTCCTGGTGCAAGAACTGAAGTAAGATAAGATAAGATATGCCTTTATTAGTCCCACAGTGGGGAAATTCCAGTGTTGCAACGCACAGATCAAGAACAGCACGAAAAAGTAACATGCAACAGAACAATATAATAAATAAATAAATAATGGCCTAGGATAATTTAAAACTAGACCTAAAAATAGACTCTGGATTATAGTTGAATATTTGTAAGTGCAGATACGTTGAATGAAGTAGCTCAGCTTTGTGTTTGTGTTGGAATTCAACAGACGCTGGAATGGAATGGCTGTAATGCATGTAGAGATGCTCATTTCAGAAAAAAAATGCAGTGGTCTCTTATTTTTTCCAGACCTGGCAAATGGTCAAAATAACAAAAAAGATACATGTTTTCAGACTTCAAACAATGCAAAGAAAGAAGATCAAATTCATTTTAAAACAACATAATACTAATATTTACACTTATATGTACTTTTGGTACATATGCAAGCACCAAAAGTCAAATGGGACTTACCTTCTGGCAGTTTCTGTACTTTATAATGTTACAGCAGATTTTACTAGTAGTCATAACATGCACCTGGGTACTTCAACACTATAAATGTTGCACACTATACTACATTTTGAAACCTGATTTTGATATTAAACAAAAGGCTCAGTACTTGATAGACATTTGATACCACAGCGATAAAAAGCTCAAAAACATGCCAGTTGTGATCAATATCATTCAGCGATTCAGGAAATGTTCAAGTAAGTCTTACTTAAGTGATCTATTTCAGCAGGAATGCATGTTAAGATGAATATCTGGTTGTATCGTATTATAATTTCAGTGGATAATCCAATGCTGAAAAACAACAACAAAACAAAAAACAACCCTGAACATGTTGCCAACTGGCTAAAATAATAAAACAACAGTCTATCAATAGGGCACCTGGTCTGGAATTAAGGTTAACATGTCTTTATTTAAACCCTTGGGTAAATTTGGTGTGCAGTAGTTAACAAACATGCATCTGCACATGCACACAACCAACTGACAAAATTAATAAAAATATTAGTTTAACTGAGTGACAAAATTCAGAAGTACGACTGCAGGCACGAACCTGTCTCTGTATGTTTTGGCCCTACAATCTGGCAGAGCCTATTTTTGACCTGATTGTACTAAGTAGGAATAGGAATATTATAGTTAAAGGTGCATTTTGTGAAACTTTTCCCCTGCTTGTTCTCATGGAGAAGCTATTGCTTTGTTTAGAATGTTCCAGAGTATATAGATTAAACCTATCTATCGCAAGGGAGACATCTATAGATAGAATTGTTGTATTTTTGAGCAATAGAAACACCATAATGAATAAATGCTAGATAGATGTGTTTAATGTCATACCATGGAACATTCTAGGAAAAGCAATAACATCTCCATGAAGACAGACAACCTCCACCAGAAAAAGTTACACAATGCACCCCTAACAAGATAGCAATTACTTGTCCATTTTCCCCACTGCAGCAAAGTGTACTGAAGACTCATTGTGCATGTTTTACCCTGGACTCTGGACAACCACTGGTCACAACACACAAGCCTGATCCTTTATTGGTCGTAAAGTGCAGACACTGGCGTGCAGTAAAAAGCTGGGGACACCTGCTGCATGTTGACTTGTTTAACTTTATCTCCCATAGCTAACCCTCAGCCTTTTACCCTTGATAAATGAGCTCATGTCGGAATTCACCTCTGCCTTGCCACCCACTAGCCCCACAGCCCCAGGTGTGTGTTTGCAGATGTATGTAAAGAGTAAAGGTATACGTGCATTTATTCACACATACAGGATCATGTGGTTAATACTTAAACTTATGGGCACCTGGGAGTACTTTACAGAAGGATCGGGCAGGTAGTGTGCTATTGGCTAAATGTTATAAGTGCTGTGAGTTTTAGTGTCTTAAAAACGTGGAAAAACAAAACTTCATTTGTAAAAGTTATTCTTCACATACCACATGCATTTTGAGCATCCTAATTATTCACCACAATGACTTTTTTTCACAAACCGCAGAAGCCAGAGCAAAGTTTGCAAAGCTAACACTAATTAGTATGCTGACATGCACTTCCTGATTTTTGGACAATAAAATGTTTTCTAATTAGATCCAAGCAGCACATAGTAGACTTATTTTGAACTCAAGAGCTTATACAATATCTGTACTGTGGCAAGGCATATATAGCTCAAAATGAGGATAAAATCAGGTATAGGCCCTTTAAGACCAGATAAATGCCATTTTTCTTGTACTCTTATACCTTTTATTGAAAATGCACTATTTCTATTTGATTCCACAGGGGAGGATTCGCCACCCGCTTTTTTCCATTTAGGTTTGTTACATATTTACATGGCATGACTGGCCAAGTTACACATGAGATCTATGGATATGGAACCCGGCTCATGGTAACAATACATGTTTTTCAAGATACCTTTAGTAATATAAATGCCTGTAATTGAATTAATGCTTAAAATAATATTAAAAATACTGTGGAACATTCTAGGCAAAACAATAACGTCTCTATGGAGACACGCAATTGGCAAACCCTTCATGAGAAAAATTACATAATGAAACTTTAAAGAAGCTCTGATTCTGGCAGCCAGGATAATGACTCAGTTCCGGAGAGTAATGGTTTATAATTAGGCGTGAAAGAAAGAAAGCATTTTTCAGGTATGTTGTAAGTTGACAGGCAGAAGTTTAACAAAGTCAGTAGGGTTTAATGGTGGTGAAGTTCAAAGAGGATGAAAGCAGCTTTAGATGAATGACATAGACACAGGCATAGGCATAGACACAAAAACATTAGACCCACCTTAAGACACACACTTCATGTACTTCAAAGTTTGACAGTATTATACAAGTATTATTCTGTTAATCTGGGGGTTGAAAGACAGGAATTGTGTGTCCTGTGCACTATAACAGTCTAAACACACACAGAAGTGAAAAGACTTTAACTTAACTGTGTATAAATGTTGACTAAGAGTTTGTAACTACACACATTTTTATAGTTGGCCCATTTTGTAGCTACTTTGAGCTGTCGCTATTCAGAACACAGCATGACAAATCTGTGTAACAAGGCTAAAGCCTGAGTTGTTTTGTCAGAGTTCAGTCTGTTTGTTACATCACAGCCTTTAGGACAGTGCAGTTGTACCTGTGCCTCTGTCAGGAGAGGTCACATCCACAGGTGCATTAGAGAATGCTCCAGTAGAATGTTCTGGTTTTAGCAACAGTTCCATCAGACACTTTATGAGCAGGAGTGCCTATAGGGATTATTATTGTACTGCATGTTTTGAAGCTAACCAGTTTCTTTCCATAGTGAGATGAATTCTCGTAATATTTCAAAACATGCGAGAATCCATCCATCTATCGCTCCCTTTGCTGTGTTTGAGCTGCTGCACTAATGGGACCTATCCTACTGCAGCATTGTGGTTTAGTTGGAAGCCAAACCAAAAATAGAGACAGCATTGTAGTGTGCTACTGAGTGTGTGTACATGCCCTGGAGTATCCAGGTTATGAACTATGTGATATATGACAATATTCTATACTGGGATTACATGAACACAGACTAGGTATTCAAAAAAACTGATCATAATCGGTCCAGGATACTTCAGTGCATTTAAGCACACTCACTGTGACCATTTTAGCTGGAAGAAATGTGACCATTTTGTTTTAGAGGAACACAGGTGTTATGGAAGTCCTTTGTGTATTTGTGGGTGGAAGATAATAATAAAAAGCAATAAAAAGCACTTTGAGAATCTTGAAAGGATCTACATATAAAACTAGAAAAAATATAGCTTAGAAACAGTATATTGTGTGTAGTTTTACCTAGTTGCCACTGTTCATTGTCTGTACACTGTTAATGTGAACTAAATGCCGCCTTTATGACGTACATAAATCACTGTCCCTTTCATTATTTTTACACTAACAGTTTTGCGATGCAATTCCTTTTGGTAGTTTTTATGGCATTGTTTCAAAAGAACGTTAATGTGCTATAATGACCTTTCTTACCCATGTGTGACCCTTCTGCTTCAGAGTGTTCACAGGGCTGTTTGCTTACTTATCTCCAAGCACGGCAATTAACAGGGACACGGACAAGCTCAGAAGCTGCCCACACAGGCGGATGGCAGAGTGGGCAGAAGATAGGGGCTGTTAGCAGGACAATGGACGTCATGTAAGCGCATACTGGGAGACCTGATAAAAGCTGATAGGGAAGATGGGGAAGACCTCCTACTTAGAGACCTGGACATTAGGGGACCCTTTAAACCTTGTATTATGATCTGTATTTAGTCTGTATAGACTCATGTGGCCTGGTGGAGTTTGTGTTGAAGACTTGGGTTAAGGAACACCCCCTATCCAATATTCACCTCATCTCTTTTCAAGTCCAGTTATTGTAAGGCATAACTACTACAGTATATAGATATGAATCATTGAACTACATATATTGGTAAGTTTTTGGTGAGAAAAATTAGGTAAAGCTTTACATATCAGTCCTGCTAAAACAAAATATGGCGTAAATTGACAGGATTTGTGATGATAATTACAACATCTCTCAAAATAGGACTTTGCTATAGACAAAATGGCATTCAAAGTGAATCCTGAAAGATTTCTATCTCCAGTATTATAGAAAATGCATTGGTGTAACTACATTAAACGTGCACTCTGTAACATTCTGGTTGGGGTTCCGTCAACGGCTTGTTTCTACGGATATGTCATTGCTCTACCAGGAATGTTCCACTGTATTACTTTAAACAGTTCTACCTTATAAGTATTTACCTTACATTATTATTGGTCTGGTTGGTCTCCATAAAGGTAGAAACGTTTAATGACATACTGTGAAACATTCCAGACAAAGCAATAACATCTCCATGGAGAAAAACATTTGATGGACCCTCCACCAGAAAAGTTACACAATGCACCTTTAAAGGTCCCATGACATGGTACTTCTTGATGCTTTTATATGGCTCCTTAATGGTTCCCTAATACTGTAAATGAATCCTTCTTCAAAATCAACACTCACTGCATGAGATATGACTCTGACAGTCTTCATGAGGCTAGATATGTCTCTAAAATGCTTTATTCTGGGTGTTGCTGCTTCAATGCAAATGAGAAGGACAGAGAGATTGGCTAAGGAGCGGGGGGGGCGGGTTTCCCCCGCTGGAAGCGCAGCTCTGCACTGCTGTCTGCTCACTTCCGTGTTTAACACAGGAAGACAGATGGGAGACTTTGCAATGAAAAAAAGCATATTTACACAGAAAATAAAATTAAACCACTGGTATTTCAGAGGTCCAGAGGGTTGGGTAAGGGACTTGCGAGCCTAGAAACACTCGGACGTGGCTCCAGGCAAATAAAAAAACGCATTTCGCATTGTAGCGCATTCACAGTCCAAACTCTATGGGCGGGATATACAGGGACGCTGAGCGGAGACAGAGGGAGGGGCTGGAGCTGCATTTGCCGATCTGACGTCAAAAAGGTGCCTTGTCCGAACTCGCCCGTTTCAACACTGGTTTTGTGTAACGCAGAAAAGGACCGCAAATGCTCAGTTTAGACATTTCGCAACTTTTAGCCATGGGGGGGGGGGGGGCCTAAACAGGGTAGGGGAGCTCATATTAATGTTCAAAAACCTCAGAAAGTGAAAATTTCATGCCATGGGACCTTTAAAGAAAATATATAGAGCTCTGGAAAAAAATAAGAGACCACTGCAAAATTATCAGTTTTTCTGATTTTACTAGGTATGTGTTTGGGCAAAAGGAACATTTTTGTTTGAGTCTATAAACTACTGACAACATTTCCCCCAAATTCCAACTAAAAATATTATCGTTTAGAGCATTTATTTGCAGAAAATGACAAATGGTCACAAATGGTCACAAATGACAAATGTTGCACATTATCTGCAAATATGTACATAGCACATAGCCTATATTTTTCATAGTGTATATTCTGTAAAGATTGTTTTATTTGATTATATTTGTTATACATGCTTCTCTTTATCTTATTTATCTTTGGCATCCAGTGTGGGCAGCAAAGTAAGAATTTCATTGTACAGGGAAACGTGTTTCTTTACTGTGCATATGACAATAAAAGCTTTGAATCTTGAATATTGAATGGTCAAAATAACAAAAAGATACATGTTTTCAGACCTCAAACAATGCAAAGAAACAAGATCAAATTCATTTTAAAACAACATAATACTAATGTTTACACTTAAGAAGAGTTCAGAAATCAATATTTGGTGCAATAACCCTTATTTTTAAGGGTTGGCATGCTCTCCACAAGTCTTTCACATTGTCACATTGTTCTTGGGTGACTTTATTCCACTCCTGGTGCAAGAACTGAAGTAGCTCAGCTTTGCGTTTGTTTTGGAATTCAACAGACGCTGGAATGGAATGGCTGTAATACATGTAGAGATGTTGATTTCAGAAAAAAATGCAGTGGTTTCTTATTTTTTTCCAGAGCTGTAGGCCTATTTCACAACTCCTCCTTCTCCTAGTATGTCTATGAGGGTTTACTACATGCGTTGATTTCCAACATCAACCTAAAACATGCAAACTTGGCTAAGATTCATGGCTCTAAACCAACCATGAGATGTGTAGGTGGGCACTGCACTGTGGTCCCCCATTGGTAGGTTGTCCATGCAAAATTGGTTGATGTTTAGGTGAAAGTAAAGGGCACATTTCTTAGAAGGATAATACAATTGCTATTAGCTCTTGTTTGTTTTCCAGGAGCAACGAACCCAACATGGCACCCCAACAACAACTGTCCTATTTACTACTGGACATCTCCAAATGGGATTACCCTGCCATACCACACTTAATCTCCATCATTTTTTTTCCCCACCTCACACGGGCATACAAAGCCACGTTGATGAGCCTGACTTGCCCCTGCCTCTTCAGGACCAGTAATAATCTCCCTTTAGGAGGCCTGAGAGCTCTGAAGTGAGCCGTAAGAACCCACTTTGTCAGCTTTAACCGGCGAGCAGAAAGAAAAAGTCATAATTATAGTGCTTTTCCTCCAGGGTGGATTTAAATAATGCTTCCTGGACCTGGGCCCCTATAGACACACACACACACTCTATTTTTTTCACTTAAATAAAGAGCCACTAATCAATCAGGGGTTCCTTTAGCTGTGGCCGCTCCTTCTCGATGAATAGACTGACAGCCCTCAACCTCCCCACATTGTCAGACGGGACTGATTAGTGCTTGTGACCGGCTACCTCCGCCACCAGCTCCAAAAGCGCAGAGGTTAAAGGGTCTCCATTTGAGATCGACAAGCTCTGAAAAATTTCTGGACACCTGCCTGTTTTAAAAGTGATGCTTGTCTCCTCTGCTCCTGTCCTCTGTGTTTTGTTCGTGGTGCAATTTGAGGGAGAGCTCTACGGGGAGTGAAATTAAGGGTGTGTGGCTTAAGTTTTTAGAATTGGATGGAGGTGGTGGGGGCGTAAGGGGAGGTGCTGGCGAAAGGCCCAAAGCTGGAACAAAGAGGGGACGCTCTTTACATGCATGGCCAGACAGAGTGCGCACGCAGGCCAGTGGTGAGCTAAATGTAAGGTATGAATTGGGAAGACAGGAGGCTATGACAGATTTCTAACTTGTTTTGTAAGTCTGATTAGATTTTCTAAATGAACATAACTAACCCGCTAACGTCCATATTCCAGGTTCCATGTTTTATTTCGCTATTTTGTTGTTTTGCTAATAAATAATAATTCATAATTCATAAATTCCTTTTCTGAAGATGGAACTGGCTCCAAATTTGCCCCTATAATCACTAGCATCGTGAGCTTAATGATTGGACGCTATGGGTGAGGTCACACTCCCTTAGTCCACTTCTTTAGTCTATGGATTGTGCAGAGTCTGCTTGTCCTCTCTCTATGCTTCCTCTTGATGTTCCAGTTTTTCCTATCACTAAAAGATGCAGTGTACATCAAGACAGTCATCAAGTAATTACAATGTTTTTTTGTTGTTGTTTGTTTCGTTTTGTTTTTTCCCATATTTGTTTTGATACGGACAAACCATGTGTGATTGGCTAACCATGATTGGCTAATCCACCTGTCAATTGCGCCCATCTGGGAGATTCACTGATGACCAGACTCACATAATCATTAAGTATTGAAGAAGTGGGTATGATTGGCTATGATAGGCAATCACAATGGAGCTCTTCTGGTCAAATACGCAAATAAGAGGATAAAAATAAGAGACAGTATGAGTTGCTCTACAAGAAGCTTAGTTGCAAAAAGTATTGCATATATGATACAATATTTGGTTGTTAATGTGTACATGACAGGTTGGACTACTCAAAACACAGTTAAGATCATTGTATTTATTTTTGGGGGGGTATCAAATTTTACTTCCTGGTTGGAAAGCATTAGGGAAGCAATGCAACCATGTCATACACTGGGCCAAAACACCTCTAATGTACACAGAGATATGATTTGACAAGTAAAATTATATCTAAAAAAAAAAAAAACACCTTTATTTTCTCACAGTTATGTGCAATGTAATTATGTGCCAAAACTTTTGAATTCTCTCTGCGTTATAGAATTCTCTACTTCCTGTAATTTTCAACATATTATTCAGATTTTCTTCAGAATTTGCTTCTTTTGTGTAAAACTATCAATTAAATTTACAACAGGTTTTATCCCATCAAAATAAAATCATAAAAATTTCATATTTTGCTAGCTTGCTATAGCTTGATGTTTCTAACAACACAAAACATAAGGACATTTCAGTCTGCAGTATCAGATTCAGACCACCTTGTTGGGCACTAATGAATTGGACTGGCAATATGCTTATAAGCTGCTTAGATTTTATTGTGTTTACATTCAATATGAAGCAGCGTGCCCGGAGTAAACGGAAGCTATCCCTTTGCAAACAGCTGCGAGATGCGCAAATAAAAGCAGTGAGAGGCAGGAGGGCAGGTGGACACGGGCAACACAAGGAGAGCCCTGTACAGTTTAGGGGACATCATAAAATACAGCTCTGGAAAAAAAAAAGAGAGACCATGGCTAAATTATCAGTTTTTCTGATTGTATTACTTATAGGCTGTAATACATGTAGAGATGCTGATTTCAGAAGAAGAGAAAAAAAACACGCAGTGGTCTCTAATTTTTCCAGAGCTGTATATTTCAAATGTATGTACAAGATGTTACAGGTGACAATTTTTTTTTTTTTTTTTTGAATATGTTTTGGTTTAGTTTGAAAGAAAAAAAAAATCATTGCGTAACTTTTCTGGTGGAGGGTCCGTCAAAATGCTTTTCTCCATGAAGGTATTATTGCTTTGTCTGGAATGTTTCAAAGTATGATATTAAATCCTCATGGAACACAAACCAGACCAAGTTACAGCTCAGATCTGTGGAGAGGCAACCCCACTCACAGTCAGAATACCTGTTTTTCTAGCCATTTTGAGCGACCAACTCTAATTGAATAAATTCAAGGTAGCTGTTTAATGTCATAGTGTGGAACATTCCAGGTAGAGCAATGACACATCCAAAGACACAAGTAGGTGACGGACTCTCCACCAAAAGGTCACACAATGCACCTTTAAAGGTCCCATGACATGGTACTTCTTGATGCTTTTATATGGCTCCTTAATGGTTCCCTAATACTGTAAATGAATCCTTCTTCAAAATCAACACTCAGTGCATGAGATATGACTCTGACAGTCTTCATGAGGCTAGATATGTGTCTAAAATGCTAGAGACACATAATGCTAGATATGTGTCCAAAATTTATTCTGGGTGTTGCTGCTTCAATGCAAATGAGAAGGACAGAGAGATTGGCTAAGGAGCGGGGGGGGCGGGTTTCCCCCGCTGGAAGCGCAGCTCTGCCCCGCTGTCTGCTCGCTTCCGTGTTTAACACAGGAAGACAGATGGGAGACTTTGCAATGAAAAAAAGCATATTTACACAGAAAATAAAATTAAACCACTGGTATTTCAGAGGTCCAGAGGGTCGGGTAAGGGACTTGCGAGCCTAGAAACACTCGGACGTGCCTCCAGGCAAATAAAAAAACGCATTTCGCATTGCGTAGCGCATTCACAGTCCAAACTCTCTGGGCGGGATATACAGGGATGCTGAGCGGAGACAGAGGGAGGGGCTGGAGCTGCATTTGCCGATCTGACGTCAAAAAGGTGCCTTGTCCGAACTCGCCCGTTTCAACACTGGTTTTGTGTAACGCAGAAAAGGACCGCAAATGCTCAGTTTAGACATTTCGCAACATTTCGGGGGGGGCCTAAACAGGGTAGGGGAGCTCACATTAACGTTCAAAAACCTCAGAAAGTGAAAATTTCATGCCATGGGACCTTTAAGTCTGGACTGATCCTATTAAGTTTCCAAAAAAATCATAAAAAATAAATCTTTTTTGTTTTTGTGGGGTTACAATTTCTAAACTACAGTAAACAAATGGAATATCCTGCTTCCTTTTGTATCTCTACATTACCTCTACATCCTAACCATTAACTATTGTCACTCATCCATCCTTCCAAACTTCCTTTCAAAACAAAGAAGATGCTCTCTCTGTTCTTTTTCCTGCAATTAGCTCCAACCTCAGCTACGCTTCCACCACTCCAAAGAACCTAACCACTCCATCACTCCAAAACAAAAAGTAGACCCCCACAAACAGGGCCATGAGGGCGGACCCCCACAACCAACCAACCACCAGCACAGCGGGCATGCCCACCACTCTGCCTACCACTGGTGACTGGTAAATGCCACTTTGAATCTCTGGCCCCTTTTTTCGACTGGCCCTTGAATGGATGTGTTAAGTATTGTGCTGTGTGGAGATGGTGGAGGGGAAGGTGGGGTGGGGGGACAAGGATCATTAAAAGCACACCCAGCCTTTGGCCAGATCAAAATAATTAACTGGGGAGGTCACAAGCTAATCAAATGAAAAAGGGCCACGCTGAAAGGAGCCCTAAATGGTGTGCGTTAATCCCCCTTTACCTTGTCTTATATAGGAGTGTAGAGGGAGGGAGGCAAAGGGGGCAGGGTGGGGGACCGATGCTCAGAAAAGGTTGAAGGGTGATGGGGGCCATGGATTAGGTCTTTCCTGAGAAGTTGGGGTTATCTGAATGTCGGTCTGTTTCATTATATTTTATTTATTCAGGGGTTGTTTTTTTTTACATTGTCACTGAAGGCATCCAAAGTAGAAATGAACACATATGGACTGTACTAAACAAAAATAAACTCAAAATAATTCAAAAACTGGTTTTAGATTATTATTTTTTTCTAATAACCACCCTTTTCTTTGACCCCTGGAACTCCGGAGCCCTCCCTCCAGATAGGCCACAGCTGTGAAGTGAAAACCATTGAGAGAAGGCCCAGGGTTTGTAGCACTGTCAACAAAGCAAAGTGTGCTCACAGCCGCCCCTGTCAGCAAACTGAATATAAAATACAAACAAAATACAGCTCTGGAAAAAAATAAGAGACCACTGCATTTTTTTTCTGAAATCAGCACCTCTACATGTATTACAGCCATTCCATTCCAGCATCTGTTGAATTCCAACACAAACACAAAGCTGAGCTACTTCAGTTTTTGCACCAGGAGTGGAATAAAGTCACCCAAGAACAATGTGAAAGACTTGTGGAGAGCATGCCAAGATGCATGAAAGCTGTGATTAAAAATAAGGGTTATTGCACCAAATATTGATTTCTGAACTCTTCATATTTTTTTCCAGAGCTGTATATTATTATGGCGTTGCTTCATAATTTCATACATCATGCTTTCTGATGCCTTCCATGTGTATCAATGATGTAGAGAGTAATAAACATAAAAAAAAACATTAAATAAGAAAGTGTGTCTAAACTTTTGACTGTATGTTCATTGATATATAGCAATAATGATAGATGTAGCTTGTATGACACCATAATCATGCAATTACAAGCTTTACACTACTTTTGGTCTTTTATAATGGTTTCATAGTTAGACTAGTGTCTCATTTATTCTCTTCTGTCTGTGTTGGTATGCAGTATATTCTGCCTTGGGACATAAAACATGTCTGCCAATCAGTTCTACTAACCAGCAGATTAAAGTAGAATTAACGTTTTTTTACAATCTGAGCCTTATTTTGGTAATAAAACAGGTTGTTTTACCCACCCATAGCACTTTGGTGTCATATGGAACACTTCCGGAGATGTTTTAGATTAGCGATATCCGTAACGTGAGTTCTCGGGGCATATATTTGCAGTCTCCAAATAACACAAACTTAAGCACTTTTCAAATCATAGAAGCTCAATGTCTTAGTCTACGCTTTCATTTGAGTCAAAAGTGGCCTGTAATCCGAGATTT
This sequence comes from Paratrypauchen microcephalus, assembly GCA_036785185.1. Classification (NCBI taxonomy): domain Eukaryota; kingdom Metazoa; phylum Chordata; class Actinopteri; order Gobiiformes; family Gobiidae; genus Paratrypauchen; species Paratrypauchen microcephalus. The sequence goes on from JAVJIX010000035.1 coordinate 2,197,864, forward strand.
ATCCATAATTTACAGCTTTGCGTTTCATGTTTGGGTCCCGAGAGCTGAGAGCGAAATAAGATGTGACTCCGCACATGCGCACTGGCGTCCTCATCTACTCGAAACTATGGCTAAATCTCGGATTACAGGACACTTTTGACTCAAACGAAAGCGTAGACTAAAACATTGAGCTTCTATGATTTGAAAAGTGTTGAAGTTTGTGTTATTTGGAGACCGCAAGCATTTGCCCCGAGAACTCACATTACAGAGATCGCAAATCTAAAACATCTCCGGAAATGCTCCATATGACACCAAAGTGCTATGGGTGAGTAAAACAACTTGTTTTATTACCGAAATAAGGCTCAGATTGTAAAAAAAAACGTTAATTCTCCTTTAAAAATCTTATATTATACAAATTTGATTCTTATGCTCTTCAGCTGTATTGTGTTTCACTCACACATTTTTAAGTGTCCCTGTCTGTTTACATCTCTAAAGCTCAAAATGCTCTGTTCAGTCTTAAGATGCCATGCAGTGTTTGTTTTCAGCTACCCTCATCTTTAGTTCACTATAGAGATTGGCAATTCCAGGTTTGAAATTATCCAAACGATTCTAGTGAAGGTGTATTGAATTTTTAAAAAAAACTATGGAAACTTCCTGTATTGCCACATGACATCACAAGGTGGAACAAAGTGTTTTCTGTTTGAGTAAAAAACACAGCAACACAGCCTAAATATGCAAACAAAACACAACTCTGGGTATGTTTGTGATCAAGATGCAACATTATAACAGATCAGAAAATAGCAAAAATATGGGCCCTTTAATGAATATAGGTGGGGGATGTCTTGCCCATTGCAAAACCAAGTTAATATTGGGGAATTGGACTTTAAGCTTTTAGATCAACTGAGCTATGGGCTTCAGAGGTTCCAAATAGCTATGGTGCTAACTTTACTGTATTTATTTGTGGTTTTACACGCTACAAAAGCAATGTGAATCATTTGGTGAACATTATCTCCAACAATTGAGACATCTCATGACTCTAACATCAATAGCATACATATAACAGCTCAAGTCTGTGGTTTCACTTCTGTTCGGTAACCCAACTTGTTTTCAGCCTAATCCAGCTTGTCCTTTCATGTCTCCAGCTTTCATGACCTGAAGCTAGCGCACTCCATTCTTCATCATCATAAAGCCAACATTTCTATTGTATAAACGCAGATATTCACAAGATGCATAAAAGAAATATCCAAGTGTCCCCATGTCTGTACACCTGAGACAATGGAAGAAAGAGGAGCAGGGCTGAGGGCGATGCACGTCAAAAGAGCATGACTCCACTTTGTGACAGTGTGAACAGGTTCTCCAGGGGCACGCCGCGACCTGCACAGGCAGGGACAAGAGAAGAGCAAGAGGAACGACTTTGAAGTACTACTGACCTTTGACGCACAAATAGACAACTTTTAAGGGGACCCAGTTATGTTGAGTGAAGGAATCCACCTGATGTAAATACAAAGAGAAGTAAGTTTATAGAATGGAAAATATATTTACAAAAAAGGCAGAAATAGAAAACTGGAGCTACATAATCATTATCATAATATTAAAAAGAGAAATGGATTCTGAAAAAAAAATGCATCCACATTACTTAATCAACTTCTTTCTAGCATTTTAATATTGTTACATTAATGATTTAAAACTATTGCTATGGTCCTGCAGTTTCATCATGTCCCTGGGGGTCAGCAACACTAGAATTCTTTCTTATTACCACAGTATATTTGAAGGTATTTGAAATGTGCACTCACTATAACATTACTATATTTTGGTTTTGGTTGAGCGGTCAGATCTACTGACAAGTTGATGGTGTGATTACACCTCCCACAGATGAATGCTGTTGTTGTGTCCTTAGGACTTAACTCACTTTGGCCTTAGTGTCTGCGTAGACTGGTGTATGAATATGTGTGTGTGAATGGGTGAGTGGTTCCTTGATGTAAAGCACTTTGAGTGGCTTGAAGGTGGAAAAGCTCTATATAAAAACAAGACTTCACCGTTGACCATATTATTCAGTATACTTTCAAAGGTAGGTGGTAATTTTATAACATATTTATTCTAACTTTCTAACTAAATTAGTTCATATGAAGGTCAATGCTTAACACTCTTGATTCACTAAAATTAATACATTTTGAAATAACTGAAAATTGAAAGTAAAAAGCATGGAAGTGTGGAAATACTATGTGTTCATGGGCAGCGGTTTTCACAAAAGTAACAGTCCTCCTTTTCGGGAACAATTGTACTACCCTCTATTTTAAAAATCCCCCAATACCACACACTGCCTAATCTATTTGAATCCTTAAATTGGCCACTACTCAGGAGCCTTAATTCTCCACCACTCTCCCGATCACAGTCCACTCCAGCACTGCACCGTCATTACCATCATTAGGCCCAAATAAGCTCTGTATCACAGGAGTCCACCAGCATCTAGTTTAACCCAGCACAATTAGCACATCCGTTGGAGTTGAATTACCCTGTAAAATGAGAATGACGCACACAAAAGAGGCAGTAGAGTCGTATTTGGAGAAAAGAAAAAAAAAGTGGGGGTCTAAGTGAGAGAAAGATAGAGAGGGAGAGGGAGAGAGAGGAGGAGAAATAACAGGACAGCCACAGATTAAAATTGTTTGAATCGAGTCCACGCTCAGCCCATTCATTTGGTATTCTGCTTAAATCAGGCCTTTTGTCCAGCCTGGCGTAAAGTAGTGTCAATCATCTCGACCCGGTTTTGTAGAATGGGGGAAATTTATTATGAATTTGCTCTTGCACATAATGAGGACTACCCCCTGCCTGCTATGCACCCCTCGCCTCTACACCAAACGCCCAGCTCCAGCCCCTCCACCGCCTATCCAAGTACTGCAATGGTGAACGAAGTTAGCAATCTCAAGGCTACTCGCACCCTGGACCCACATCAAAGTGACAGAGACGTCCAATCAGATTTGTCTTACAGGCATTACATGATGAATATGGTGAGGCCAGCATACAAAAGGGTCTTTGTGTCTCCCCCCAGAGCAGAGACTATTCACAGCCCTGCCGCAGCCAGCCAGAGTGGAAGTAAATGGCCAAAAGGGTCCCGGGCCAGAAAAAAAAAAAGCACCCAAACTTGTACGACACAATGGAGCATGCAAATGAGTACCCCCGCCTCTGCACCCGTCCCTCCAACCTGCACACTCTCCTCACACATGAGTTCAGAGCTTTTGAAATGGGTCTGAGGTGAGACTTTTAAGTATTCAACTGCACAGAGAACCATCACGTTTTGTTCTATACGCAGTTGAAAAGGAGTAAGGTTTGTCCGAAAGAAGGCGAAGAGAGAAAGGAGTGACGGAGCATTTTGTCGCTAAATTGATACATCTGCGATCAGTGCAACCAGTGAAAAGTTGGTTTAGCAAAACAGCAGGCACCCAGCTATTCAAGGTAGATCAGTGAGAGTAGGGGGCAAAACATATACATGCATAAAAGTTTAACAAATTCTCTGCTGCTATAAAGAAGTGAACAGAGAGATCAGCAGAGGGGAGTAGAGTGCAGCTCTGTTGTGTTTTTTTTTTTCAAAAAGAGGGAAAAAATCATTAAAATCGAATACGGTTTAGTTTTTGTTTGTTTTGTAACATTTTAGCAAAGAAATAGACTAAAATAAAAGTTATATATATATATATATATTGGTTGTTTTTATATAACTGGAAAAGTTACATCCTTATTCTAAGTGGGCTTGTATCTACACTAAACTGACTCTTATTTGGCTTTAGAGAAGGACCTCCTCCAGCTTGTTGAAATGTATTGCCATAGAGAATGTTCTGAAGTCTGTTTTAACTTTCTATTTCTATGGAATCGTGCATAGAGAATGCACTCAAAATGGTACATATAAAAGTTAACAAAAATGTTCCTGCAAATTGAGAGAGCATTGCGGCCAATAGAAACTATAGCACTAAACAAAGGTTTACTCTTGGGGTAAGTAGACATATGCTGTCACCAAATACAGTGCATGTGTTGGACAACCAAGCACCAGTCTGACTCTCAGGACATCAGCAACACATACCCACTTCTCATACAGTCTTCTGTATCAGCCTGCACAGGAACTGCTCCAAACACTCCACATAGGCACAGAGGTGTAAATTAAAGAATATAAACAGGTGTTTGTTGAAAAAAATGAAATACATGCTTTAGCTATAATATTGCATGTTATAAAATATATTCAGTTTAAATACATATACACTCATCAGTTCCACTAAATTCCTAAATTGCCAGTGAAGAATCTGCTTTATAAAAGCACATTTATATCTGAGAGCGTCATGTGATCAGCCACCTCTGTTTAAATATTAACACCTTAGTAAGCACTATCCATGAGGATCAACAACTTTGTTTGTGAAGCAGAAACCCTGAAAATCTTCTGTCAATATCAGTGTAATATTAAAATAACATATCGGTTGCAGCTGAAATATTGCCTAAACGCATAAATAAGGTTGATAAGTTTGTGTAACTTCCACTAAAATAAAACACCACAAAGTATATTGAGTCTCCCAAAAAAAACAAACAAACAAAAACAACTGCTAAACGTGTTTTGCCAGTGGCGTCAAAACATGAAAGACAGTTGAACGTTTGGCAAAGTGCGTATAAATATATCACGGTCCAGCATGAATGGAGAGTGGCCGTGTTTCTGATGCAAAACAGCAATAAGAAGCCAAAGTGCACTCTGGTGGCTTTGCTCAGGGCAGCACATGACCTCTCACCACTCTTTTCATCCCACTGGCCAATTTAGTAACGTCTGATTCATGCGTAACAGGCGCGCTCCAATTTCCATACCGAATCCATACATCATGACGCATGCGTAATGAGGCGCATGCGATAGCCGTAATTAAGGCTGCCAGGGGCTTTGTCAACGTGAAAATGACCCGTGGACTTAATGACAAGGGCGAATTTATCCCCGTATAAACCTTCGAGCGTATTCATCTTCTGAACGCTTCTCCTCTAGACTCTGCCCCTGTCTGACTCCAAAGAACACAGAAAGACCATTTCGACTTGGTTATAATGGAACAGCGGGGTACAGGTCCACCAACATTGGTTTGTCTTTTTGGAGATCCCTATGACGCAAGCCAATATAAAGCGAGCCATAATTAATGCCATTTATCACAGATTTGAAATTGTCACTTGTTCATAGAGCGCTCACAAGTACGCGAGCCTTCAGCCAATGGGAGAGCAGGACGCTTTGTCAAAGAGCACAGGCACGTGGCTGGTTCACACCTGCACGCTGCAGCAGTGTGTGTCACCGAGACAAACACAAGCAGAAGAAAGAACGCATTTGTGGCACACTTTATAAAAAAGTGACGTTACCGGTTTTGTTCTCTTAAACAGAAAGTTGCGCCGAAGAGTTGCAGCTATTATCCTGCACATTCAAACTGAGCAGATATCTCTGTGGAAATGCGCACTGTTCCAGGTTTTCCCTTTTTATGCCTCTGCTTTTGTCTTGTATGGACTATGCGCAGCGTTTATTTACAATAGATCTTCCATAATTCGCATAATGAGGCGAATAGGCGCACACAATGCGTCTCACAATGGGGCGCTGTGCTTCCCATTCTTACATTAGATGTGCTTTTTTGATTATGCCCTGAAAAACACAGCCAGGGATACAAGCAGCCTACAACCAAACTTTTTATTTAGATTGATCACAATCCGCCAATACGAATTTTGACCCTGTGCTATTGTGCGCCCGACTTTCCCCGGGCCGTATTTCAAAGTGTCTATAGCCTTTGAGAGTTGGTGAATTGCACCCCCCTCCCACTTCTCCCTCTAGGGCTTTCGAGTAAAGCAGAGTAAGAAACAATGCAACGCATGAAACGTAATATTAATCTCCCCGTCCCCAATGCGCACAAAGCGCTGGAGAAGCTGTGCGTCTCCAATGGTTATTGAGTGCTCAACCCAGCTGCGTAATTTCCCCCGCGCGCCCAAGCAACTCAGGAAAAGGTCATCCAGGGGCTCTGAATAGAAACGCACAGTTTGCTCAATTACCGTCACTAATACAGCCCCCTCTCAGACTGACCCTGATGTGAAAAAGCAACCCAGAACGACTGTGTATAATATAAATAGAGTCATTTTATTTATAAAAAACAAAGTTTTACACAAAATAGATCTGTTCAAATCGACTGTTTACATCGTAGGCTACAGCAGATGGAGAACAAGTGCATACATTAAAGAGTATCTCCTTACCACCTATTTATAAACTACAGTCTGTCACAGGTAGTAGCTGTATTATTGCTGCTCTGTCACTCACTGGCCACTGACAGCCAGCTCTCAGCACGCGCACCAACGACAGTGACAATATCGTGTACAAAAATAAGTCCTCATGTTAAACAGTCTTTATGATACAAGTTTGATGTACATCACTTAAGAGTCCATCATCTTTGTTTTATCTCCGTCCCACTGACGCTGAAGAAGGCAGGCCTGCTCTGTGTAAAGTCCAACTCCAGCACCGTCTCTGCAGAGCCCGCTGCTGCCGTGTGGTAATTGCACTTTTTGTCAAACACTGTCTCGCGTCGTCCCGTCCGCTTACTCCCTCCACAACAACAAGCTCTGCTTGTCTGTTGCTCCAGGAGGAGTTCTACAGACTGTCCCTGCGCAGAGGGACTGCTATGTGCCACAGTCTTCACAAGACCAACAGGCGAGCGCTCAGTATCTGTCAAACCAGGTGGTAAAGTCCAAGAGTTCTTGTTCCTCTGAGCTCAGCGGCTCATAGCTGCCTTCGTCTGAAGAGTAGGTGGAATGCGGTGACTCGGGGTCCGCGGAGTAACTGTTGGACAAAGTGGGCGAGGGGAGTCCGCACTGGAAGGCGGCGGACACTGCGTCATGCTCGTCCAGGAGCTGTTGGAGCGCCCTGATGTACTCCACTGCGGACCGCAGCGTCTCTACTTTGCTCATCTTCTTGTTGGCGGCGCCGTTGGGGACGTGCTGGCGCAGCGTCTGGAAGCCCATGTTGACCTGCTTGACCCGGTTCCGCTCGCGCTCGTTGCGACGGGCCACCGCGACGGGCTGCTGCTGTGGGATGGAGTACCCCAGGCCGTTGAAGCTCAGGCGCCGCTTGCAGCGCAGGAGCTCGGGTGAGCTGGAGCGCTGTCTCTTCAGCACCTTGGTCTTGCTCTGGAAACCGGCCGCGCTGGCACCGGTGGTGGGCTCTTGTGTCCCCGTGTGCAGGGTAAGTCCAAAGGTGAAGGCACCCTGTGTGCTGCTGCTGGTGTCCATCTCTGACAGCGGGTAAGTGATGCGTGCAGTGAATGGACAGAGGAAGAGGCAGAACTGGCAGTGTACAGCTCTCGTGTCCTTCGCGTGGGGACCGTGTGGCTAACTCCAGTCCAAGTCTCTCTTGACTGCTTACTCCACGAGCCGATCTGACCCAAACTTTGGCTGCACTCCTCTTTTTTAACACGCGCCCTGCACACACCCCACCCACCCCTTTTCTTTTGCACTTTTTGGGACGCACGCTCTGCGTCGAGGCCCCGCCCCAGCTGTGTGATTCTTGCGCTCGCCGACTCCCCCGGGCCAGGCGCGTGGCTCCGGTAGCTCAATAAACAATCCCGAGCTTTCACTGCCCGGGAGCACGCGCTGGGCTCATTTACATTCCAATGTCCCCAACTTGCAGAGCCATTGGTGGATTTAAACGGACTGCCACCGAGCGAAGAGAAAGACGCGTAAGGAAAGACAGAAAGCAAAAGAAGAGGGAAAAAAAGCCAGAATAGAAAAGTGAATGGATTGGTTTTTGAAATGCCTTTTGAATTTGACAATGTACCCCTGGCATGTCTTCAAATTGTCAGTGTCCCCCCTCAGCAATCGCGCTCCTCCAACTCTTTACACTCACAAATACCAAAGACACAGTGCGCTGTATCCCGGCTACACACTGCAGACACTTTGTAAGCGTGTCTGCCGCACAATCACGACCTATCAGAGCAAGCCGAGGTGGGGACGCCTTTCATTCAAAAGTAAATATGCTGTTTTTGATATGAAAGCACCTGATGATTTCACAAGTTAGCGCTCTGTGCAGGAGGATACCATAAGGCTGCTTGCACCATACAGTATGTAAAGACATGTAAGTATGTCCAAAGAGTTGTGGTGACTGTCCACACAAACGTGGTGCTGAACTGGTGACCGGGGGAGAAGCCGAGCCGAACATAACGGGCCTCACCGCGAGTCTCGCGAGTCCCGAGAAACATGAGACACTTCTGCTCTCTGTCGGTGAAAAGCTGTCATTACATCTCAAAACAAGATCGAAGCTCTGTTTTACTAGTTGGTTGGAATAAATATTACAATATAATTAGCACCCATATTATAATGTACCATAATGTAATTCTGTTGAAAAATATAATAGTGATAAATAGTGTTAAAATAGTGTAATAGTGTTTATCATGTATGTCACTACCAAATGCTACTGTTACCTGTGCAATAACCTGTGCAATACTTCCATCCATCCATTTTCTTCCGCTTATCCGGGGCCATCAGGATGAAGCCATCAGGACAACATCATCTGCAAACAGCAGAGATGAGATCCTGTGGTTCCCAAACCGGATCCCCTCCGGCCCCTGACTGCACCTAGAAATTCTGTCCATAAATATAATGAACAGAACCGGTGACAAAGGGCAGCCCTGGCGGAGTCCAACATGCACCGGAAACAGGTCCGACTTACTACCGGCAATGCGAACACAGCTCCTGCTCCGGTCATACAGGGACCGAACAGCCCTTAACAAAGGGCCCCGAACCCCGTACTCCCAGAGCACCCTCCACAGGACCCCACGAGGGACACGGTCGAATGCCTTCTCCAGAGCCACAAAGCACATGTGGACTGGTTGGGCAAACTCCCATGCACCCTCAAGCAACCGATGGAGAGTACAGAGCTGGTCCAGTGTTCCCCGGCCGGGAGGAAAACCACACTGCTCCTCCTGAATCAGAGGTTCGACTATCGGTCGAATTCTCCTCTCCAGCACCCTGGAATAGACCTTACCGGGAAGGCTGAGGAGTGTGATTCCCCGATAGTTGGAACACACCCTCCGGTCCCCCTTCTTAAACAGTCCAGAGGTACTGTCCCCGACCGCCGACCTCTGCGACGATGTTGCAGAGGCGTGTCAGCCAAGACAGCCCTACAACATCCAGCGACTTGAGATACTCAGGACGGCTCTCATCCACCCCCGGGGCCTTGCCACCGAGGAGCTTTCCAACCACCTCAGTGACTTCAGCCAGGGTGATGAGTGAGTCCGACCCCAAGTCCCCAGCCTCTGCTTCCTCCTCAGAAGACATGACGGCGGGATTGAGGAGATCCTCAAAGTATTCCTTCCACCGTCTGATAACATCCCCAGTCGAGGTCAACAGCTCCCCACCACCACTGTAAACAGTGTTTGTGAAGCACTGCTTCCCCCTCCTGAGGCGCCGGACGGTTTGCCAGAATTTCTTTGAGGCCGTCCGATAGTCCTCCTCCATAGCCTCTCCGAACTCCTCCAAACTCCGAGTTTTTGCCTCTGCCACCGCCCGGGCTGCAGCACGCTTGGCCCGCCGGTACCCGTCGGCTGCCTCCGGAGTCCCACAAGCCAACAAGGCCCGATAGGACTCCTTCTTCAGCCTGACGGCATCCCTTACTTCCGGTATCCACCACCGGGTTCGGGGATTGCCGCCGCGACAGGCACAACAGACCTTACGACCACAGCTACGGGCGGCCGCATCGACAATAGAGGCCGAGAACAGAGCCCATTCGGACTCTATGTCCCCAGCCTCCCCCGGAATCCGGGAGAAGCTCTCCCGGAGGTGTGAGTTGAAGGTGCCCCTGACAGAGGGCTCTGCCAGACGTTCCCAACAGACCTTCACTACGCGTTTGGGCCTGCCAGGTCTTTCCGGCTTCCTCCCCTGCCAGCGGACCCAACTCACCACCAGGTGGTGATCGGTTGACAGCTCTGCCCCTCTCTTCACCCGAGTGTCCAAGATACGCGGCCGGAGGTCAGATGACACGACAACAAAGTCGATCATCGACCTCCGTCCTAGGGTGTCCTGGTGCCACGTGCACTGATGGACACCCTTGTGCTTGAACATGGTGTTCGTTATGGACAAACTGTGGCTAGCACAGAAGTCCAATAACAGAACACCACTCGGGTTCAGATCAGGGAGGCCGTTCCTCCCAATCACCCCTCTCCAGGTGTCACTGTCGTTGCCCACATGGGCATTGAAGTCCCCCAGGAGAACAACGGAGTCCCCGGTCGGTGCACTGTCCAGTACCCCTCCCAGGCACTCCAAGAAGGCCGGGTACTCTGCACTGCTGTTTGGCCCGTAGGCCGACACAACAGTGAGAGACCTGTCCCCGACCCGAAGGCACAGGGACGCGACCCTCTCGTTCACCGGGGTGAACTCCAACACACAGCGGCTGAGCCGTGGGGCAATGAGCAGGCCCACACCGGCCCGCCGCCGTTCCCCGCGGGCAACGCCAGAGAAATGGAGAGTCCAGCCCCCTTCAAGGAGTTGGGTTCCAGAGCCCAGTCTGTGCGTGGAGGTGAGGCCGACTATATCTAGTCGATAGCGCTCAACCTCCCGCACGAGCTCAGGCTCCTTCCCCCCCAGCGAGGTGACATTCCATGTCCCCAGAGCTAGTCTCCATGTCCGGAGATCTGGTCGCAGAGATCTCTCTGCACTGGCCCCTTATGGATCCTCCTGCGGGTGGTGGGTCCACGGGAGGACGGCCCCACGTCGCTCCTTCGGGCTGAGCACGGCCGGGCCCCATGGGGAAAGGCCCGGCCACCAGGCGCTCGTTCGCGAGCTCCCACCCCAGGCCTGGCTCCAGGGTGGGGCCCCGGTGACGCCGATCCGGGCGACGTAACTGGCCTTGGTCTTGTATTCATCATAATGGGCTTTTGAACCGCTCTTGGTCTGACCTGTCCCCCAGGACCTGTTTGCCTTGGGTGACCCTACCAGGGGTATAAAGCCCCCAACAACATAGCTCCCGGGATCATTCGGGCACTCAAACCCCTCCACCACGTTAAGGTGGCGGCTCAAGGAGGGGCCTGTGCAATACTTGTACTATACTATCAGAATCAGACTATATTATGTGCAATCTGTGAAACACTCTACTTACACCTTATTTAATCCTACCTGTACCTTTGTATTTTATTATATTTTATTACATATTCTTTTTATTATATAGTTTACATTTTCCCCTGCACTTTTTGCAATGCTTTTTTACCATGTACCATTATTGCATGCTATGAGTACTTCTTGACTATCTTAGCGAGTCAGCAGTTCTTCTGATCCTAAGCATTTCATTGCATTGTTGACCCTGCCCTGTGTTGATCCTGCATATGACAAATAAACAATCTTGAAACTCACATCACCTGCTCATTCTTGAACCACTTCAGACATTGCTCAGCAGGGGCAAGCTGTACTTTGGGCCCAGTTGAGTCATCTAAAATAATCATATTTTTGCTATGTGTATACATAGCCCTGTGTAAATGTTTGTCTAAAGAGCAAACTTAAACTACAAAGCAACTAATGAAAGTTATATAAATGAAGTTATTACCTGATGGTTCTCAGTTTGTTTTATCATCTCCTGTTCAGTCGCTGTCCTTATCACTGAGCGCGCGCTGCACTGTCAACAGTCTGCCCAACAACAGAACAATCTATTTTCTGATTGGCTGAAAAGGGCGCGGCGCCTGATATCTGAGATTTTTTTCCGGGGAGCGGGGCGGGGCGGAGCGTTTTTTTTTTCCGCTGAAAACGCGCGGTGCCTGCATAAACTGAGCCACACAGACCGATTTTCTGGGCACAAAAAAAAAAAAAAAAAAAAAAATCAGCGTGAGAAATGCCATGTGTGGCGTGTGAGCGTGTGAACACGTCGAATTGCGTGTGTCACACTCTCAATGCGTGAGACTTGAGAGCCCTGTAAAGTATATGTGATGTTTTAGTCATTATGTTTTATTGTCATGTTTATAAAATGTTTAATGTTCACTGTGGGCCTAGGGAGCTGCAATTTCAAATCCTGTACATATGGCTTTGGACAATAAAGCTAACTTTGAACTTTGATCAGGCTTTTGCCAGTGTCCATTGCTGTGTCCATACAATTATAATATATCTATTGAGCAATAGAAATCACTGATCAATCCAGTGTTGAAAAGTATGTAGAAGTTGCCCTGTCTGACTTTATTAACGGCCAGCAGAGGGTGCATTTCAGTGTTTTTAAATTAACATGACAATTGCCAGTGACGTGTTTGGTCTCACTATAAACAAGTTTTTTTTTAAACAAGAATCCCGATGTGTTAGACACGTTGGCCAGGTTGCTGCAAAGATGACTTGCCTATTGTTGCCATAAACCTCGACATTTCTTTATAAATAAATATTAACATATGAACTATATTATTTCGCTCAGCCATAATGCAAGAGATTCAAAGTAGTATAGTAACAGACTCCATATCCACACTAATTGGATCATGCACAAGACCGGGATAGTGTCTTGCCCAATGACAGTATGACACACTGGCTGCAGTGGCCATGACGTTACCAGGCTTCCGGTTAGTCATAACCTCATTCCACCGGTTTGTCTAAACTTTGATGCACTAAATATAGATTTACGTGTCTTTTCATGTTGAATATATGAATGGAGGTGAATGGGGAAGAAACTATACCCCTCCACAGACCACTATGTCTTTCAATAGGACAGAGTTACTTCCATTAGTCATGAAAAGAGAAGTGCTTTAGCAGAGCTTGTATCATTTCCCTGTACAGATCACACAATTTATGTAAGCTATTTCTCTTGTATCCCTTAAATGAGTTCTTCTCTCTAACAGAAAACACTCTGTTCCACCATATGTCATGTGGTAATACAGGAAGTGCTGTTATTCTCCACATAATGACTAATAATAATAATAAATATAGCTGCAAGCAGCAATGTGGGGCCATGCACCGAAGGTGCATGTAGGCCTCAGCATGTAGGCCGCATGCAGGGTCTGACAGGGTCTAATAGAGTCTGACAAGGTCTAACAGGGTCTGACAGGGTCTAACAGAGTCTAACAGGGTCTGACAGGGTCTAACAGAGTCTGACAGGGTCTAACAGGGTCTAACAGAGTCTGGCAGGGTCTAACAGAGTCTGACAGGGTCTAACAGAGTCTGACAGGGTCTGATAGGGTCTGACAGGGTCTAACAGAGTCTGACAGGGTCTGACAGGGTCTAACAGAGTCTGACAGGGTCTAACAGAGTCTGACAGGGTCTGACAGGGTCTGACAGGGTCTAACAAGGTCTAACAGGGTTTAACAGGATCTAACAAGGTTTAACAGATCAAAGACACATCAAAGACAGATCAAAGGTACATTTCTGCGTTGCCTAGCAACGCAGAAAATTCCTGAAAAACTTTGACCTGCTGGTCGCACTAGATGGTTGGGGGTGGGGGCCTATAAATTGCTGTGGGTAATGAGGAGACTGGCTGGTATGTGCATGCAAAAAAAGACGGTTCTAGGGGTTGCCATAGACTCCCATGGTCAGAGGAATAATGTATAATAATAAGAATCAGTAGAAAGACTTTTTTTTACCTTTTAATATTATAAGATACACAATAACACACACTTCAGGTACATAATAGTACATATCCTATCACCACAATAACATTCACAAAGCACTCAGAAGACACATCAGGGGATGCGGGTACGGGAATAAACACCACTGGGCACAAGGGCCAAGAGAAACAGGGGGAATGTAGAGGACCAAAGTAGAAACACTATGGTGCCTAGCACCTTCGGTGCTTGGCCCCAAATAATCATCATCATCATCATCATCATCATCATCATCATCATCATCATCACTAGAATCATTTAAGCTCTGGAATTGCAAATATCAGCTGAACTAAAACTGTTAACTTGAAAATTACCACTACATGACATCAGAAAGGAACGGAGCATTTTGAGGTTTGGAGATTTAGACAGATTAAGAAACCAGGATTGCTCAAAAATTTGTGAATGAAACAAAACAACTCCAGGCATGATAAACTCTGACGAAGCCTCTCGGATGAGCGGCGAAACGTTTTCAACCAAACATACTTTGTCCAGTTGACAAATTGAACTTCTCCTTTTATCATGGATTCTACCTGGACGACTGAGGGACTTTTCACGCAACTCCAGGCATGTTACTTATGAAGAAACATAACGAGCCTTAAAGTGCACAAGAATCCATTCTGTGTATGTAATATTTTAAAAAAGATTAACAAAGCAATGGAGTCAGTCACAAGCCCATTTTGATATGACAATGATTTATTTTCATTTTGATCTAATAACAGGCAAAACAATATAGTAGTCGTGTATCCGTTTTTTTTTTTTGTTTGTTTTTTGATGCAATGCGGTTTGAGATGAAAGGGAGAAACGGAGAGAAAACTCTTGAGTGATAAAAACAGATCAACTGATACAAGGATTTCCCCTTTGCACTCACTCAACTGCTCTGTAACACCTGTGGGATTCTATTTGACAAAGCTTTGGTGAACTGGTGTGGATGGAGTAAAGGTGGCTCTGTGACACTGGATATGCCTAGTAGTTGTGTAATGTTTGTGTAATTATTAATAATTATATGTGTATTAATAGCATGCATTCTGAAACCAGGCTATGACTATGGGAAAGACACGAACAAAGATCAAGCCTTTAAAACTCAAAGGGCAGTATTGTATGTATGTATGTATGTATGTATGTGTGTATGCATGTATGTATGTATGTGAACAGCGAGAGGTACAGGTCTACATTCATACCGTACGCCATACAACTGCACAACTCACCCTTGTGCAATAGATACTGTAGTATAACACTCCCTAGACAATACAGTACTCCCTACAACTATATATAGCTGGTATTGTACATCTTACTTGATATTGTATTTTTATATTTGACTACTACTTTTCTATTTAAATCTAATTTGTACATATATATTTATTACCATTATTTTTATGTGTATAATTATCTCATCTGACACTGGTCTATTGCTCTTTGGTTGCCATTCCCTCTATACATTTCTTTTTTTTCCTCATTCTACTTCTTTTCCTTTCTTTCCTTTTTACCCTCTATTATATATATATATTTGATGAGTGAGTGCCCAAAACAATATCCCTTGTGGATCAATAAAGTTTGTCAAAGTCCAAGTCTGTTATCTTTACTGCCAATGCGAGTTTTGTTGCCGTGTGTAAGTGGGCTTGGACATAACTTTTTAATGTGGTGATGAAATGGTGAGGGTCTAGTGATGCAATAATTGAACAACTCACTTTCAGTTTCAGTTTTCGGTTTGCTAAAGTCAGCCGAAACTGTGGCGTGCTCTACAGCGCAGTTCCGGAGCGCAGCGACCGGGTGGAGGACGCGCAGTTTCAGAAGGCGGTGCGCTCTTTTGAGGAAGTGAGGCGCAGTTTAACGAATCACGGCTGTCCAAACGCGCGCACAACAGCGTCACGAGGGTTGCGTCAGAGGCACCCCTTTAAAAGAAGACACTCGGACGCTGACGGAAGTTTGTAGCGTGTAGAGGACGTAATAAGACATGCAGAGGTAGGAGGAACGCTTTTTGATTTGCTGAAATTACTCACGATATGGGTCAATGTAGGCCTCTCAAATGCTATGTTTATATTTGGGATGAAAAGCTACGATTGTTTTGTTGTCACTGCATTTTTTTTTCTTCCATTTGCTAGTCCTGTAGCTTACGCCTGGCATGTCTTCTTTCTCTTCTTCCTTTTCAGTCCTCCGAAGCCTCAGTTCGCCAGCTGGCTCATAGAGCAGGTGACGACGGGCCAGTACTCTGGACTCTGCTATGTAGGGCCCAACCAGTTCAGAGTGCCTTGGAAACACAACTCCAGGAAGGACTGCAATGATGAGGACGGGAAAATATTTAAGGTAGTTGCTGGAACTGATGACATTATAAGATTACGGAGTGGTAGTAAAAGAAAGTTGTTTGCTGTGGAACCTACCTGGACGACTGAGGGATTACATAGACATCAGAGTGTCTTCCTTCCTTATACTCGGAGGATTGGCAGTTCTAAACAAGCTCTTGTTCTTTGACACAGTGTGTTCAGTCAGGCCATCCAGCAATTTCCAATACATAGACAAGTCAAAGAATGTGTCTGGCCCAAGGACACAATGCCATTATTTAATCATCTATCTCAGAGTGATAACAGAAGATATAATGGATGCCATCCTCTTTTCCATGCTCTCCTTGTTGATGCTTGTATTATTATTATTTTTTATTTTTATTATTAATTACTTTATTCCATCCTTGCCTGCATGCACTTTTCTTTCTTGTTCAAACTGTCCTGGAGCTACTGTGGCAAGTAAATTTCTCCTGTGTGAGAGCAATAAAGTCTTATCTTATTCCTCTGTCTGACAGGCATGGGCAGTGGCCAGTGGTAAAATCAACGATTTCCCAAATGAAAAGGCACGATGGAAAACCAACTTTCGCTGTGCTCTCAACAACCTCCACAGTCGGTTCAAGTTGATCCATGACAATTCTAAGAACACAGACGACCCCCACAAGATCTACGAGATAATTAGCCCTGAAAGTAAGTCACAAGGACCAAAAATGTCTTCTGAACTTTGCAATGAATGATACTAAAGTCTTATTTGTGGATTAAGGTCTTCAAATGCAGAGCTCACAGGAAGACTGTGAATTGACTCCTGTGATCTTCTTCTCCCCCACAGAATGCTTCCCAAGTGAGGTATTGCTTTCTTTCACACTTTCACTTCTGCTGGATTGCATCATGATTTTTGCTGGGTGATCTGGGGGATTCCTAATTTTTTTGATGTGTATGCAAGAAACAACTCAATGAAGTGATCTATGTTTTTTCAGCAGCTCAATCTCCTGAATACATTTAATGCACTGGACATCAGCAGGAGCGTGGCAGGTACTGACACTCATCTGTGCTGATACTTGTTTTTTTTTTTTGAGTGAAGAGTATTATAACTTGTGTTGCTTTTGTATTATTAGAACATCCCTGGGAAAATGAGCACATAATTCCCCAGTCAAGTCCTGCTGCTGTTCCAAACTACCCTGCAAATAACACAGAAATTATACATGAGCCAAATACTTATTATGAGCGTAAGTTAAAGTAAAAAAAAAAAAAAGATTTGATTATTTCAATAATACAGAACATATAAATCACGGTTTTGTTTTTTCCAGCACCCCCTGCTCATCTACCACAGCTCCCTTCAATAAACGACCTTGAGATCTCCATTTTCTACAGGAGAATAGAAGTGCTAAAGACCAGAGTGACTTGTCAACATCTGCAACTGCACTATCCACTGGAGACTCAGGAGCCCAATTTCCATTCAATCTGCTTCCCATCTACAGACACCCTCAACGACCACAAACAGGTACGCCAATTTGATCTACCACATTAACAGGGCTGTCGGTCTGGGGTGGTAACAGGTACCGTTTACCCATTAGACAGATGTAGTGTGGGCCTACCAAGATTATTTGTACCTAGGGCCTAGAATTTAGTGCTACAATATTAATGCATACAGTATTAATATCATTACGTAGGTCAATTTAAATCAGCAAATCGATAATTGTGATTATACAGGCCACAGTATAATGATATGACCAAATAATGATTATAATTGATAAAAAATTAAGTCATTTTTGTCCAGTAAAGCTAAATGTAAAGGGCTATTGTATTATTCTTTACTTAATCATTCAGAACATTTGATTTCATAAAGCTGGCCGCACACAGGAGGAATGGCTTTCACGTTTTTTTTTGTCATTGTGTCAATCATGAATAACCATTAAACAGATTTTGTTTTTGTTTTGTTTTAAACATAACACAAAAAATGTAATACTGTGACATCCCTAGAGTATATGGCATTCAAATAATTCTGAATTTGCATCGTTTAGATTAAGTACACCAATCGCATCCTGGACAGCATTCAGAGTGGTCTAACGCTGCAGGTGCAGGAGAATGGCATCTACGCCTACAGACAAGACAGGTGCCATGTGTTCGCGAGCACCGGTGATCCGAATGTGGCTCACCCAAATCCACAGAAACTACCCCTGAACTCCATGGTGCAGCTACTGAGCTTTGATACTTATATGAATGGTAATGGGAAACTAAATGTGTATCTATAGTAGAGACAGACCGATATCGTTTGGCCAATATATTGGGCCAATATTTTCAGTTTTTAGCATATCTGCCATCAGCCTTAAATCTCTAGTACAGATATTTTGTTTTGGTCAATCTGATGCCTAGAAAATACACATCATGCTTTATATTAACAGTATAATATGAAGAGATCGTTGTACAAAACGTGATTACACAGCTCAATTAAGTTTGTAGCTTATAGATTTGTGGTAAAACCTTTGTGGTTTGGGGGGAGTTTGTAGTTCATTTAAATTACAGAATTTTTTATTTTTTTGGGGGGGGGGCAAAACAAAAAAAATTGGCCAAAAATTATCGGCAGAGCTTATCAGCCATCAGTTGCTCTGTATTCTAAACAATCGGTTGATCTCTAATATACAGGTTACCGGTGAAGTGTAAATTAATTCCACTTTTTGCATTCTTTAGAGCTGAATAACTTCAAGGCAAACAATGGACGCTCACCAGAATACACCATCAACATGTGTTTTGGTGAAAAATTTCCAGACGGCAAAGCTCTGGAGAAGAAACTTATTGTTGTAAAGGTACGGTCTTTAAAAGGGGATCTATGCAGTTTATCTTGAGGGTCCAATACTTGCTTATCTGCATAGAGATATAGAGATGTTTTCCACGGCATGGTATTAAACGTATCCATTGAGATATGTTGGAGACAAGCAGGTGACACCAACAGGCAGAGTTACATGTCAGATATGTAAAGAGGCAAGTTTGCTTAAAGAATTCATGGTTTTCAAGGTACCATCTTATTTAATTACAGGGGTTTATATTGCCAAGTTCAAGATCAGAAAGTTTAAAACTATAAAGTCAATGGAATAACATCTGGTAGCGAGCTAGTACTTAGTGCACCTTTAATACATTTAAATTTGCCTGTCTTACTATATTATCCATCCTTCTGTGTCATAGGTGGTCCCACTGATCTGCAGGCATTTCCACGAGCAGGCGCAAATGGAAGGAGCATCATCTCTTCACAGTTCTAACATCAGCCTGCAGACGTCATACAACAGTCTCATGGAACTCATCAACGCATACCTTGACCCGCCCACTGCAGAGTAGCCAGCTCTTATTATTATTGCACAACCACAATATTAGCTCCTACTCCATACATAACTTTAGCACTTAAGAGTGCCTTTGACAACTGCTCTCTTTAGACCTTTTGCACTACCATGTATATAAAAACTTTCACTATATGTACTATGGCTTTTCAAAGGAATGCATGAGATGAAAATCTTTATTTGGCTGCTCCTGTACGTTTTTAAAAGGTAAACATCCCTCTGAATTGTGTGAGTGTGGACTTGGGCTAGAAACGGTAAAAGATGTCATTTTAAACTGTAACAGGTATAATAAGAGACAGACTTTTAGGCAAAAATTTTAAAAAGAGAAAGCGGTTAAATTTGTGTAATAAACTAACTGGTTCACAGGAGAATTTTAATTTGTCATTTAAATTTTTAAGGAAAAAGGACCCTGTTAAAAATAGTTTCACTAAAAAGTCTAGAATATTCTGTAATACTCACACTCATCAGAAAAGGTGCATTTTTGCCACCTAAATGTTGGCCCATTAAAGCGAAGAAGATGCTGCTCCCGTACGGGTGCTGCTACAGCAAACATAAGGTTTAGCCAACTTAAACAGTAGATCAAATGTACAAATTAAATCTAATGTGTCTGTAATAGTTACGTTTTTCATGTCTCTATGGAAGAAGTGTCTTGTTTGTTTTTCATGTCTCTCAGGTACTAAATAAACAAGTGAAATGCATTCACGTGTCTCAGTGTTAAAATATTACTTTAGAGAAGGAAAAGCTGTTTGCATAAATTGTGTAACGTGCACTGGACTCTGATACTTGACTGTAGTGTTATGGTAAATATTATGCAAGTTAGCCAATGCCTATTTCTATGTAGTCGTTTTTATTGTTAACACTTCTACAAAACACAACAAAAACAAATTGAAAAAGTAAATACATTCTGACTACCGTAACATGAGTGTTTTTTATAGATCATTTAAACTAAATGTTTTGCATTTGCTCCAATAAAACTTTACAATGCATAAATCAAGTGCTTATCACTCACCTGGCATTTATGACACAATATTTACAAATAGTAAACAAAAGATCCACAGTTATGTCAGAAAAACAAGAGGCTGTGAAAGGTACATGAGACCAGGAGACTTGTCTGCTTGTTTGATATGAAATGATCCCAAATGTAGGAATGAGTCATTTTATCACAATCTTTCATGGCATACATGTATTAAAATCAGTCACCATTTTATGTAACTAAAACATATTTCATATATATCAAATAAGCTCAACTCTGAAGCTGCAGGATATATTCAAACCAACCATTTGCACCCTGGGATCGAAAGTAAATGGTTCAGCCAAATGCAAAGTTAATGCATATTAGGGTCATACAAGGACTAGCGATTCCTTATAAACCACAATTGAATTTCATATCAAATAAAAATACATTGAATCTCAGACGCACAATTTGAAAAACAGCCATCATTGTTGTTTATCAAATTTAGATATCAGTCATTTTGGATTTTAGTTAGCTGTATGGCAAAAAGAAAAAAAAAAAATGACAAACACGTATAAGAAAGCCACTCCTAGAAAGAATGTGATGGTGGGTGTCAAGTCTTTTATGAAGAAAGGGGAGGAGCTAGCCTTCTCCCAGTAGACAGATGTTTGGCAAATGTGGAAGACAAGCAAACAACAGAAAATGTAGCTACGAGTTAATCAAACCTAGTAGTACGTACTGTCATTTGCTGTAGTTAAACGACAATGGAACAGCATTAATCATCAAATCTATAGCATTTACAAACAAGTCTAAAACTGTATTCCTGATGATGATCCATTTTCTACAAAAGTTGCATATCACTTCATTTCCTTAATGTTTCCTCCTATTATTGACAATTAGAACAGGTTTTATTTTCTAAACAAACTTTTCCTGATAAATACCCTCCCTTCCCACAAAAAAAAAAAATAGAATACCAGAGCCTGCAATGCCCTCTTTCATAACATAATTGAATACATCATTAAAATGTGCCTCTTTAAGACACTGGAAATTTAGCTGCACTGCTCCAGTTCTTGGCAGCAACAATCCCAGCGTCAAATCACTAAAGACGCTTTATTTGTTCAAAGTATGTTCCCAAATAATCCAATGAGACCTGTCCAATATTGCCAAATAGATAGTTTCTTCTATTTCTTCATCTATATTATGGGCTGTCAGTGGTTCTTAAAAGTTCCTGTGTTTTACCTGGTTCATCTCCTTTTTTGTATTTTCTAGCATGTTTGTATTTGTCCACATAAGCTTTGACTAGATTGCCCACCTTCACCGGATTGATCTCTCCACTCTTACTGTGACATACCTGATGGACATAAATTAAACATAAACAGACAAATCATTGGAGATGTCATCCAAAACCCTTTTAATCTGATTTTGTGAAAGAAATAACTTACCTTCTGCACAGCTTTACGTAGAATCTCTTTGTATTCATCCTTGTTGATGTCTCTCTTCTGGTAAAAAGGCTTTATTGCCAACTTTACCTCCTCAATAGCTCTTTCTTGCATGTGAAGCTTCTTTAAGTAGGTCTAGTGTTGGAAATGAAGTGTTAAGTAATCTACTGCACTAGTTACACTATACTGCACTATTAAAATCAGCTGTTGTGTCCGAATATCTTTTACCTTGTCTTTCTTGAGTACATCCCCATATTCGCCCTGTCCCTGTGTGGAGGCAGGCGGTCCCTGTAAGCTGTCAGACACTGAAGACCTCTCTGGGTCTGTACTCTTCGTCACATCACCAGCGCTCGCAGTTCCGATTAGGTCCTGTCAACGAAATGGGGAGAATGTTCTGTGTACAAAGTCAGTATAATACACATGTATAAACGCTGCATAACGAAAATTCTGATGATTCTCTTTGTGCATGTCATATTCAGCAGGCAAGTAGAGAGGTTATTCATGGCCAAACATTTTATATAATAGATAACATCTCAAATGGCACTGGTGCTACATGAGTTTAGATTTCGTTTACTCAGAAATGACTCCAGTATAAGTTTCATGTTCCCCACGTGACATTGTTTTGAGTAGGTTTTTCTGAACAAACACTACCATCTTCTGGCCACACATGGCATTTGAAGCCTTTACCTGAGAAGACATGGATGCTGAAGGCCTGCGAATTCCCTCCTGCTTAAGTTTTAACTTGTAAAGAGCCACCTCTGAAGAGAGAAAACAAAGGATTATACGAGTGATAGATATACCTAAATTCAATATATATACATATATATTTGTTACAGTAAAATACTTGGATTTTGCAAATCTTGCAAATGGCATCAAGTAAAATTGTCATTTAATTTAATGTGATCATTAGCATTAATAGCGTCACTGGGGTTATAATATTTACCACGTCTTATCTAACATTCCCTTCTGTCAAATATTGTTTTCTATTTCAGATAAACAAAATGTTACAAAACTCACTGCCTGGACTGCATGGAAATATAATTTATACAAGTCTGGACCCATCTAAACCCTTTTGTGTTATGGGCGACTATCTGTGATGCACAATAAATGTGTAGCTTTTTAAAGCCTCCAAACTGTGGACTCACTGCTTGCTGACTTGTCAGGCTGAGGCCCCACAGGCTCCTCGATGTTCCATGTGACTCTTTTAACTTGTGGTTTGGCTTTGCCCACTGCAGCAACTGTCTCTCCTTCGCACTTCTCATCTTTTTCCTGTTTGACAGTAGCTTCTGTTGACTCGTCACACTTGGATTTGACCAGATCCAGATTGTCTAACATTACATCCACATTAAAGTCATCGTCAGAGTCAGAGGATGGATGAACTGCTTCTTGCTTTATAGAAATGGTTGGGCTCTCTGTACTTTGATCTGGTGGGTCCTGTGGAGGGGTGGACACAGCAGTAGTATGTATATCATCGTCAATGCTACAATCTGAAACAATGGGCTTTTCCTCAGGGGATTTTGCCTCTGGTTTATCCGACTGGCACTCTTCAGTCTGAATACTGTGCGCATCTTCCTTTTCTTTGACCTCATCAACTACAACAGGGGTGTCAACAGGCTCCTGCTTAATAATGTTACTGGTTGGACTACCTTCAAACATATCAAACACTGCACATTTTTCCTTCTTGATTTCTTTTTTTATTTTATCCTTTTTGTCAACAGTTTCACAGGGATTTTCTTCTACTTTCTTCTCTGCTGGTTCTTTAACTACAAGAGAAGAAATAGAGGAAGAAGAGCTTGGTTTAGTCATTTTAGACATTTTTTCAAATTTTCCATCTTTTTCGACTGCATCATCTTTTTCTGATTTGAAACATTTTTCAGCTTTTCCAGCTTTTTCGACTGTATCATCTTTTTCTGATTTGAAACATTTTTCAGATTTCCCAGCTTTTTCGACTTTATCATCTTTTTCTGATTTGACATATTTTTCAGCTTTTCCAGCTTTTTCGACTGTATCGTCTTTTTCTGATTTGAAACATTTTTCAGATTTTCCAGCTTTTTCGACTGTATCATCTTTTTCTGATTTGACACATTTCTCAGATTTTCCAGCTTTTTCGACTGTATCATCTTTTTCTGATTTGACACATTTTTCAGATTTTCCCAATTTTTCAGATTTGACTGTGAGTGTGTCATCTTTTCTCTTGTCTTTTACAAACTTTTTGTCCTTATCAGATGATCTACTTGTATCAGCATTTTTTGGTTTCTTGACTGTGGATAGGTCTTCTCTTGTCTTCTTTCTCTCTCTGGAAGTGGACCGAGATCTGTGCCTTCTCTTATCTTTTGAACGGGAGTCCACCTTATCTCTGGACGACAGATGGCGGGACTCATTCTTCCTCCTGTCTCTGGATCGCGATCGGCTTCTAGACCGGGACTTGGAGCGGGCTCGTCTCCTCTCTCGTGATCTTGACCTGGATCTAGAGCGAGATTTGGAGCGAGACTTGGAACGAGATCGGTCACGCCTCTTATCTTTTGAGGAGCGTCTTTTCAAATCTTTATCCTCATCTCGTTCTTTGCTTCGCCTTTTATGTTTCTTTGTCCTTGATCGTTCCCGGCTGCTAGAGGTGGAACACGACCTACAGAAGAAAAATTAAATGGTAGCAAATGTTCCCCCCAAAAAATGTGCCTTTAATTTTACTGCCTGAATGTAATGTGTGAAAGAAATTCTAAATGTAATCATCTAATCACTTATATTTCCATAATTCTTTACCATTTTTTACATAACATTACATTTTTGCAACACTGATCAGTAATACAGCAACAAAATAAATATGCCAACAGTTCAGATCTAAACCAATTGCTCTATCCGAGTCTTACCTGGACCTCCTCTTGTCTTTGGAGCGTGATCGTGAACGTCTTCTCTTTTTGGATGCCTTCTCCGGGGACTTGGAGGAGGAGCTTTCAGAGGCTCTGCGAGTTGTTCTTCTCTCCTTTGACCGAGAGCGTCTGGAGGACTTTGCTTTGTCTTTGTCCTTTTCCTTTTCAACTCCTTCATGTTTGGCCTCCGTACGGACATGTCTCTGGTCTTGTTCAGGGCTACTGTGTTTCTTTGCCCGTTCTGTGCTCCTGGAGCGCGCCCGCAGATCTTTAGAGGGTTCCTTTTTCTTGGAGGTGCTCTTGTCACTGACCGATTCTTTTGATTGGTTCTTGTTGTGCAAATCGTACTTAATTTCGGTCTTTTCTGAGTTTTTAACAGGACTGGAGTGTGATGTAGCTGAGGCTCCGTCATCACAAAGGGCAGTGGGTGGTTCGGGGGCTGGACCTTCTGTGACAGCCTCCTCAGTTTTTATAATATTCAGTCTTTGTTCCATTGGTTGAGCTTCGTCCTCAGTTTCTGATTTAAAGACACGCTTTACTGCTTCATCTGTATCAGACGCTGGCTCTTTCTTTATAGGAGTGTTAGATGGAGTTGGAATCTCAATATGAGAGAATATGGAGCCTTTTTTAAATGTGATATTGTTTTTAGTGCCCTTAAGTTGCTCTGTGCATGTTTCCTGAGCAGTTGTGGTAGCTGGTTTATTTTGTGAATGTGGGCGCTCTGTTTCATTTTTTCCTTGTTTTAGGTCCCACCTACTTCGTGAAACAACCTTCTTTTTTAAACTGGCTGGCTCTTGTTTAAGTCGAGAGCTACAATCTGTAGCTGTATTGATTCCTTGACTTTCCCCATCCGAACTGCCTGAATCTGATTCAGTAGGATTAAAAGGATCATAAATATTATTACTGTCTTTGGAGCGTGATGCAAGCAGCTTCTGCTTATCCCGGCGTAATTGTCTTTTTCTTTCTTCTTCCTCTTTTTTTGAACAATGATCTTGTAGGCTAGATCCACTTGGAGTTAGTGATGCAATATTTAATCGTCTAGAATGCCACGAATTACCACTGGAGCTAATCCGGAAACTTACAGAGGATGACGACGATGAACCTCCTGAAGAGAATCTCTGATGGTTGGTGTGTGGGGCAGGTGAGGAAGAGGAGAAAGAGCTGGAGAAGCCTGAGGAAGAACCTGCTCCATCAGGTCTGCTCCTCGGACCATCTGTCCTGCCATGCTGCTGATCCACAGAATGACGCCGCTCTTTGTCCCCAGCCAGTCTGTTTATGCCTGTCTCAGGCATGCCATAGCTGCTACCATTTGAACTTCTACTTGTATTACTATCATTTTTCATAGAAGTATTCACATTGCCCTCTCTCTTGATTTTTGGTATTCTGGGGAGCACAGACACATCCACCCACATAGGTTTTGTAGGTGCCTTAAGCGAATGAGACTGGGAGACAGTTTTGCTTTCTGAGGAACTACCGTCTCTGCATTCTCTTATTCCATTTGTTATCGGATGGCCCAACCTCTGATTTGGCCTAATCAGCTCATGTGAAAAAGCATTACTTCTGGGTGGGACATGGGCATAAGACATTTCACTAGGGTTTAGTGGAGAGCCTAGTGGTGGAGATAAAGGAGAAGAGCTCTGAGAGAAATTAGTGTTCATGGGGCTTTCAGAAGATCCCAATCTGTCCACATCTGTGGTCTGTGAGCCACTATCTCCAGCACTACTGCTTCTGCTGCTCATTGGGTTGGTCAAACCAACTGAAAAGGAAACAAAGGCTTCATTATTATCAAGTCCTATTATGGATATTACAAACTGAAGTTTGCTTAAAGCTAGGTCTATGCACTTACTTGGTTTTGAAGCCTTAAGAGAACCATCACGATTAATGACCACATCAGAGCTGTCCATTAAAAGCATGCTCTGTCCAGAGAGTATGCTGCCCAACAGATCAGGCACAGGAGCTGCTTCAACAACACTGCTGGCCTGTGGGATGCTCACAGGCCTTCTGGTATAACAGTTGATACAACAAAAGGTTTAAAGAGGATTCTAGTACGCAACATGTGATCACAGGTAGCACAATAATTATGAAAGTAAATAGAGAATTACTGATAATTTGCAGCCGATGTCATCAACAGTCCCTGGGAGTGTGATGCCAACTCTGGGCACTGCTCTTGCTGAGGCTTGTTAGACTTTAATCTGATTTATGCTGATCAAAGTCACTCTCAAATACCGTTAGATACAAGCTAGCTAGCAATAGCAAACAGTTTTTCAGTTTCTCACTTTCTGTTGAAAATCAAACACCTAAACAGGACAATGAACATTTGTATTGATTAATAGCTCTCTAAAATGTGCTGTTTAAATGAACTGTTTTTCTTGAGTTTTCAGACCATCTTAAAAAACACTTTAAGCACTGTTGCTAAGGACTACTGTTGCACATTTACTACTGGAATTTTACTACTGTTGTACTGTTGTTTACTTCTGTTATTGCAATGGAATTACTACTGTTGCACATTTATTTTTAATCTTTACTTTCAATGCACATTCTATTGCACATTACCATTTCACTGCTGTATCTTCCATTGCACATTTTTTGATGCACACTGCACATTTTGGACATCTGTAAATAGGTATGTATTTATTCTGTTGCACTGCTTTTAGATTTTTGTCTCATAGTTTTTGTTTTGTCTTTACATTCTATTTTGTACACTGTCTTTTTGCAGTACTTGGCCAGAGAGAAACGAAATTTCGATTCACTGTATGTTGAACAAATGACAGAATTGACAATAAAGCTGACTTTGATCGCAACACTTTCTTGACAGTGTTTGCATTATGTCACCACTGGTAACAACATTTCATCATTAGAGATGTATGTAGAAGACCCCAGCGTGATGTCAGTGCAAAGTATCAATATGATTGTTACCTGGAGAGACTAACTGGTCTTGCCACTGGCTGATGAGAACGGAAAGCAGAGCGCGAGATCCCTCGTCTCTTGGCTTCAAAGAGAGCAGAGTCATGGGTCTGCTCTTCCTCATCCTCACTAACATTCAAATAAACTTGTGTTAGAATTAGGATTGTGTCTGTCAAACATTGATTCAGAAAAATGAAGTAAAAAGTTAAGGTCATACCGGTCAGTAAAAGGGTCAAGGTCAAATGGATCTCCATATATTGACAGTGATGCTGCACCAATGTCTGCCCTCATGCTGCTCAGAGTGCTCTCAGATGGTCTGTAGACAGTTGGAAGGGATGAGCTCTTCTTGTCCTTCACAATGCCAAGATTGTTAGCAATACGACTCCGAGGGGTCTTTTTTATCACCTTATTTTAAAAAAACAACACAAAAAATCAGGAAATGGAATATAGCAATCACAGTTGATGCTTCTGATGTATATATACACGCACCAGCTTCTTCCTGGATTTTGTCCTTCTCACTCTCCGTTTTCTCCTCTTGCCTCCTGTACTCGCTGATTTGCCCTTTTTACTTTTTGAGGTTTTTCTGCCGTGTACTTTCCTGCTCTTACCTGCATCCAGAAAAATTATAATTTATAACATTTAATCCATTTTATTTTTATGCATTTAGTCTTTACGTACGGCGACGGGTTGAAGAAGGTCGTGAGGTTAAGTCCCGTACATACACTGCAGTGTTTAGACCTGCCACCACAGCATTTATGGTTTCATCCAGCCAAGTAGATCGGATCAGATAAGTAGGAGCCAACTACAGGAAGAATCATTGTTAATACAGAGTATAATGAGACCAGCACAACTTTAATAAATAAACATATGTGCTTTGTTTTGGGTTGTAAGTTAGCAAAAACAACAATATAGATTTTATTTATAGGTGGTTTTCAGATTCTAGAATGCAATTATGTCACACTCTCAAATGGGGGGCAAGAGACAGTTTTCTCTTTTGATTAAATTGAACTTTGCCATGAAATATTTAAAAAAGGTAAATTCACAAATGTCGAACCCGATTTAGATTACCGACTATACCCAAGAAGTGATTACATTGTACTTTGCAATGAAACGGTAAATTCACAAACCCAGCAATTTTAACACACAGCCATGCACACAGTCTGTGTATGTTAGAAAGCCAAAACAGAAGCATCACACTTCATGCCAAACCTCCTGCGTGCGTGCCTGCGTGATCCGATGGCGATTAACATTGGCCCGGACTCTCTCACTGTGCTGGGTGCGGGCAATATGACGGGTTTGGCCCACCTGGGAGCGAGGGCGGCTAGAGGCATGGCGTGCAGTGGAAGGAAGGCTGTCTGCGTCACTTGTTTCTGTAGCTGAAGCCCCTAGGATGATCAAGATGATATATATAATGCAATGCAAGAATAAAAATACAGTATAAACTTGGCAGTTAGAATAGAAAGGTTATGACTAACTTGATTGGCGGTTGTTGGATTCACATTCAGGGCAAAACCATTCTTCAACTGGAACAGCATCAAGTGGTGGTGTAAGGCATTCCATGTGATATCTATAAATGCACTGCACATGGTTAGGTTCATTTCTTTAATTTATTTTTTTGACAGAGCCACACCAACTAAAAAGGTACACCATGTAACATTTTGGCTGGGGGTTCATCACCTTCTTGTTTCTATGGATACGTCATTGCTTTGCCTGGAATGTTCTACGGTATGACATCAAGCAGCTCTACCTTACATATATTAAATTACAGGTGGTTTTACTGCTCAAAAATACCTAGAAAAACAGGCATTCTGACTGTGAGCGAGGTTGACTCTACACAGATCTGACTTGTAACTTGGTCTGGTTTGGTCTTCATGAAGATAGAAAGGTTTAATGCCATACTGTAAAACATTACAGACAAAGCAATTACATTTCCATGAAGAAAGCATTTAACAGGTCCTCCATTAGAAACATTACACAATGTTATACACTTCTCATCCTTCTTAATAGCTTTACTAACCAATCCATACAAGCACACACCCTTTTTACTGCATGTTTTAACTAATGGAGCATAGATAAATCAAAGGTTAAAGCAGATATTACCCTGCGTCACAGCCATCACAGAGCAAAAGTCGGTCTTCATGGTCACTTCCTCCACATACTTCACAGCTCGTCTCCTCAAGGTCCACATCTACAGTTTCCTGCTCACACTGCTTTGCAGGCTTTTGTACAGTGATCTGCATTTAAACACAAAATAAAAAAAATCTACACATCAAAAAGATACTGATGTTATGTCTCAGTGTACAAGGAAACATACCGCTTTCTGCACCTTGCCTCCAAAGCATGTTCTTAGATATATAACTTTGAAGTTAGTCCGGTCTATTGGACAAGAGTTTGCATTCTAAAACACATAAGTAATAATAAAATAATTAAGATTTCATTCATTATTTCAGTCTGAAGTTTTAACTAAATATGTAAGCTCACCTTTGACCATTCAAGGATGCAGTCAAGGCAGAAGTAGTGCTCACAGTTCTCCGGTGTGGCCACAGGCTGGCTGTTAAATGAATGGAGGCAGATGGGACATTTCTCAGCCTCCTCATCTGAGCTCACTTCTGCATCAGCTGAGGTCCCCGCGCATCCTTCCTCCTTAGGCACAACTTCATCCTCTTCATCTAATTAGTTATATATAATGTTATGTATGAAACATCATGTTATATGAACTGTTTGCAGACTGCAGTTATTAAACATCACCTTCATCCTCATCTTCCTCATCATCTAAGGTGTCATCTTCCTCCCCACTCTGTGACTCCACCTCCTCATCAGACCCAGCTTCATCAGAATCATCTAATACATTAGACCAAGAAAGAACATAAGCTTTACTTTGTTTTACAAACACATTTTGGTACACAAAATGTAGAGCTCTTAAATTATGATAAAGTTAATGATTTCGGTTATTAGCATAGTATTAGTGTAACAGCGTGGTGAGTAAAAAAGGAGACATGTACATACCTGAGATGGCCCATTCTGCAGCTCTTTTTCCTTTGCTTTTGGAAGAACGGTTAATCAGCTCGTCTTGGCTGTCGTCTTCATCCATGGTTGACCATCAGAAAAATGTCTCTATAATGTATCTGTGGAAGTGTGGCAAACATAAAAAACTCAATGTCGGGTCACGTTTGATGCCACTCACCCAAAACAACAGACGTAACAAGTAAACGTACTATAAAGGACTATGAAGGAACTATAAAGGACGTGTATAAATGAAAACGCTCGTAGAACAGTGCATTTGCAACCCAAGCGGCTAGCATGTAGCATTCGTGTGCACTAGGCTAACGCTACATGTGTAAACAAAGCAGCCGAAAGGCCACTAACAGCACAGTGTACAAGTGTTGAGGGTTTACTGTGACCCGCATACGTTGAAATATACACAAAATGTCATTTTATAGAACCGAAGTTTGAGAAATTACTTAGCAGGCTGAACAAAAAGGACTAGCAATACTAGCATTGGCGAGTTAGCTAAATATAGCCACAGGAAACACAGACCCAATGTGACTTGTAGACAGGCCGTGTGGTAGGTTCTAGAAACGGACTACTTTAATCACAGAATGCGAGTTCTACATCGATATATTTAGAGCTTGACACAACCTACCCTAGGCAGTAGTGTGGTAAAAGCGGGGATTGAATGATACTGTCTTTGATCTTCACAGGAGTTGAGTGACACCACCGGCTGCTGACGGTAGAGGCACAAATGGCCCACTGTTTTGTCTTAAAGAAACAGCGTCCCACAAATTGGACTTAATTCATCTTTAGGTTTGGAGGACAACACTGCAATATGTCTATAGGCCCTGTAGTACAAGTTTGAAAAGGTTTCTATAACGTTTACTTTTTGTTCAGGCCTACAAGCTAATAAAAAGGACTACTCTATGACTTTTATTTATGTATTTACTTATTTTACCAGTCTAGGCCTAACTGTGGTGACTGGCTGCATCTCATTTCTCTTTCCTTGCTTCCTTCTACTTGATTCCTCTCCTCAATTCTGCAGGAAATGGATGAGGAAGTCCCGCCCACAGAGGAGAGACAGGGAGGAAAGAGGCTATAAACTCCTCAGTGAGAGCAAAAAAGTTTGATTATTTCATCTTATGTCTGCCTCCTAAAGCCTCCCCCCACGTTGTTTTCTTTGGAACACCGTTTTATATGACACATTTGATGACAGCTGAAAATTGGAGGCTCGAGGGGAAGAATCAAGGAGAAGGAAGCGAATTGAGAAACATGTCATAGTGAGCACAGGAATAAAGGACATTTATTGCTCAAGTATGTGGTTATTGCATAGGCTATAGCCAAATTATTCAAATGGGCTAACTTAAAAGATAAAAAAATAAAGCTTTAAGATCAAAGCGAGCACTGTAGCCCACGTTTTCTACTATATTGTCAAACTAAATGATTCTAATCCATGGTGCTCAATTATGCACATCCATTGACGACAACCTGTTTACTTGTTGTTTACTACTACACACAGGTAGCGTAGGTGAATAGGATGAAGTTAGGTAATTTTAAAAACATAAAAATGTCTGTTAACTTCAATGTAAACCTGTCCTTGTCCTTAATTATTTACTAATTCTCCTTAGTTTTTAAATATTCAGTTTACCACATAGCAAGACCTTTTCATTCAAGTCTTGTGGCCCAGTTTACCTGACATAGAATAAATGCCCCACATGTGTAACAGTGGTTCCCAAAGGAGTTGCAGGCTCCTGGACCTCAGAGGCACTGCAGGGGGTGGGGGCAAAGATTGTTTAGGCCTACACAACACGCATAAAATACAATTGAGTTTGTAAGTACATAACTTTGGCACTTAATGGTTTAATTAGATCAGTATTGAGCCTATAGGCCTGGCTACATTATTAGGCTACGCATTGTATTAGGTTGTTATGTATGCTTTACTTTAGACTATTTTTTACATTTATGTAAATCTAGAGGAAAGACATTAGGCCAATTTATTCTTCGAATTAAGTCCAAATTAGTGTGATCTTCGGATAAATAGGTGGGGCCGCTAAACTGCATACTTTAAGAACAACTGTATAAAAGGAGGGTGTGACTAAAACTGATGCTTATAATAACCATCAAGGAAATGTGTGTATTTCAAATGTATTTCCACTTGCCATTGAGTAGTTTTTACTGTAGCATTTCTAAAGCCTACACTGCAAATTTATTCTGCACAGGAACATCAGTCGTACATCAGGGGTATCTAGCCCTATAGGCTATTGAGCATTTTCAGCACGTGATATTTAGTTTGGTTCAAAAGTGTGACATGTAGTGTGCATTCCAAGTCTGTAGGCTGCTTTTAGTATGACATATAGCCTATAGTCTTTTCCTGTTAAGGACGTGTGCTCATGTCATGTGTTGTCACTAAAGGGGGAACAAGTAGGCCAAATATTTTTGCTACATGTGAGACGACAAGGCATGAGAATAAAATACAGTCTTTGCTGTTTGATTTGACATGTTAGACAAGTGTTTTCCCTGAGCCATAGCTTAATTCATGTTGTTATAGAAAATTTAGGAAACACTGGATACAATTAAAAATCAGTGAGCCAAAACACCATGTCACTTTTAAATATTTAATTATTTATTTAGGGTAAAATGTTACATCATTCAGGCAAAATAGGCTGGGGTGTAAATTCAGTTTTGAAAAGTGGTAACCCTAAATATTTTTATAGGTCTAAGCTAACTAAAAAAAAAAAAATCTAAAAACCTGTTTCTCTTATTAGGATGCCTTTATTCAACATGGGTGTTACATAATTTGCAAAAAAAAAAAAGGTGTATGTAAAAATAAGCATAACCTTATTTATTTTAATGAAGTCAAACTTTTACAAACTTTTACTCTGTGATCTGTTTAATTGGTTTGAAAAGGCAGGCAAAGTAAATTTGCCATTCCATTTTGAAACTCTATATTTAGGTCGGGTTATACTTTTCTGGAATGAAGAAGTGATAAGAAGTTGTTACAAGCCCTCTTGGTGGCAAGCAAAAAGAACATCACAAAAAAAATGGCTAACCCTTGTTTCGCCTTCACTGGATGGCTGGAGTGATATAATTTCTGACATTTTCAAGATGGAAAAGCTAACTTATTCAATAAACATTCAAAGAGACAAATTTTATAGTATTTGGAACAAATGGATTAAGTACATCACCACAACTAGAAAAGATTTCTTGTAACTTCTCCATTTCTGGTGAAGATTTGTTTTGTTTTATTTTATTTCACACTGTATAATACAATGTTTTTGATTGTATTTTTGTTCCTGTAAGCTCCCCAGTTTCTGGAAATAGTTTAGTGTCGGTGCTGTTTTTTTTTTCCATAATATACCAAAAATAGGAAAGATCATATTTGAACTGGAAATCTGTAATATGAAAATAACTGCGCTTTTCAAATAAAAATAAAAGAAAATAAAGAAAATATTTTATATAGTGGCGGTGCTCAAGGAATATAATCTTAAACGCCACTACGAGACACGGCATTTCGAAAAATACAATAACTTGAACGGAGAATTAAAGATAGAAGATAAACTAATTATTGCTGGGACTGAAGAAACAGCAGTCCGTTTTCACCCGGAGCCAAAATGTTAGTGAAATATTATAGTATTTTGTAAAAGAAAGAGTTCATCCAATAAAAAAAAGACTCCTATAATAGATTTGTGTTTCTCTGCACAAATATTTGGACTTATTGCTATTTTGGGGGTATATTTGCCATGAGTTTTCTGATCCGGCCCCTTTGGGATCAAAGTAGTTTGGATACGGCCCTTGGACCAAAATGAGTTTGACACCCCTGATTTAAGCCAAGGAATTCAGCTACACAACTTCACACAATCAAAGTAGGTTATTTTAGTTGCTCCACTACAATAAGTTGCGCCATTTCAGTAATAAAAAAGTTGAAATAAGCAACATTGCGTCCGTGCTCCTACGCGTTTATTCTTTTTCACGCGGTTAATTAATAATTGTTATCGCCTTTTTCCCCCCTCCATCTCGTCATCATCACATCACTCCGTCATGCTGCATCCTTGGTACGTGCACATCTACACTCCGCTCATGGCAACACTGTACACAAGTAAGCCGAGTGCAACCACTTCCAACTGTAGGGGTAGAACGCCAAGTCTGCGCGCAATCCTCTCCAAATGAGCACCGAGACGCACGTTTTCAGACCCTGCGTCCCTTAACCAGGCCTGGATCTTTCTATAACACCGTGTCGCTCTCATACAACCCACATACGAGCTGGTCTGGGCAGGAAACTGTTAAAAATATAATGGTTTCTTCCTAATGTACGACGTGCGAAACTGAACGCGCCGCACCCCAACTATAACTCCAGGAATACATCAAGCCCAATAGTCACGTTAGTCCCGCCTCTGTTCACGTCGGATTCGCCAGGCACCTCGCAAGCCCAGCGCTGTTTGGCTCTCGGATGTGCCCATTATCGTCTCATTTGCATAACCAGGACGGGTTGCAGATGCAGGGGAGTGGGCAGGGTAGGGGTTAGTGCAAGTGAGCTGAACTTCTGCGTCGGTGTAGCCATCCAATATTCTTTTAAATGCAGCAAACTTTAACCGCGCACTGTGGTTTCTTTGGAGGAAAAAGATAGCACAGACCTCTGACAAGCTGAGCACTCGCCTCCATCTGTGGAAAGTGGAAAGTTGTGCTTTTAAATCCTTCTCAGAAGATAAACTTGACCGTGGTAAGTAGCTCTCTTTTATCTGCTCCAATTATTTATTCCGTCTATATCACGTTAATACGTTCACCTGACCTGGAGATGACACAGCAAGGCCCTTCCTAAAACTTTTTGTTAATTGATTTTATTTTAAATCTTAAATTTTAGGTTTTGCTTCAGTTTATTGCACTACTGGCCCACTTTTGGGATATTTTTATTTATTTATCTGAATATTAAGATTATCTTGGCAGTTGTTTATAATATAAATGATTGATCAGCCACGTGTTGTTAATGTTTTTTTTAAGCCTAATTCTAC
Organism: Paratrypauchen microcephalus; assembly: GCA_036785185.1. Taxonomy (NCBI): domain Eukaryota; kingdom Metazoa; phylum Chordata; class Actinopteri; order Gobiiformes; family Gobiidae; genus Paratrypauchen; species Paratrypauchen microcephalus. Next base: position 2,233,190 of record JAVJIX010000035.1, read on the forward strand.
TGATGCAGAAGAATCACATAGTCTTTTGTTTACTTTACAGATAGTGCGCTTTCATTGTATCCATGCCTGTCCTGGCTGTGATCTAAAAGCAGGTAAGCCACTGACTAACGCACATTGTGCCAATTGCCAGTTCCACTGTGCGTGTGACAGCGGCTAACCTGGTTTTGGGAACACCACGTCCGAAAACCAGCCACAGCCGGACCAGACACCTACAGTAGCAGCTCACTGTACATGAACTCATGTCCCGTGCATTTCGCTGGGACAGGCCTGTTCTGAGATGACTGCCCTCCCAGTGGTCTCCCAGTGAACTGTAGTCTCCTAATGTGCACATACTGTACCTTGTGAGGGGCCAGGCGCCTTATAGACTATGTAGTGCCTATGGATCCAATGTCTGCTACGCCATCTACTGTCAAAATAGTTTCTCTTTCATTTTTTCTATTAAGCTTTGGAAATTCACATGTTTTATCACTTTGTTCACTTTGTTATATTTGTCAAGTATCCAGGAAGTAAAAATTATACTTAATGCCTCTTTACTAAGTCCAGCAAATAACCTACAACTCCCTACAACTGTATATAGCTGGTATTGTACATCTTATTTGATATTGTATTTTTATATTTGACTACTACTTTTCTATTTAAATCTGATTTGTACATATATTTATTATCATTATTTTTATGTATGTCCTCCTGAGACCCGGCCCATTCATTTGTGTCCTTTAGTGGACATCGAGTTAACCAGACTATCTTTTAATTGTTTTGAGATAAATTCTAGTTTGTGGCTGTACTATGATTTTAAAAAATAAATAAATAATACATGAAAATAAATAAGAAATTAAAAGGGAGTCTAAAAACTTTTTGAGGCAACTGTAGAAGCTTGTCAGAAATGTTTGTCATAACAAAAAAAAAGTTTTTATGTTTTTAACTTTAAATGGATATAACACCAAAATGTGCCCGACGTCCGTTACAGAGGACATGCTACAACGTTATGAATAAAAATAAAATTAACAAAATGTAAATGCTAAGGTGTTCATTTACCTCCAAATAGAAAGTTTAAATAATAATAATAATAATTTAGATACACTTTTTTTCTTCAGGTCCCAGGAGGATATAATTATGTCTCATCTGACACTTGTCTATTGCTCTTTGGTTGCTATTCCATCTATATATATTTTTCATTTCCATCTACTTGTTTTCCTTTCTTTCCTTTTTACCCTCTGTTATATATTATATATCATATTTGATGAGTGAGCTACCGTACCCAAAACAATTTCCCTTGTGGATCAATAAAGTTTGTCTAAGTCTAAGAACTTGCTGTTTTAACCCACTTCCAAGCGATTGAGCTCAAAAGATCAAAGTCAGCTTTATTGTCAATTCTGCCATATGTGTTCAACATACAGTGAATCGAAATTTCGTTTCTCTCTGGCCAGGTAGTGCAAAAACGACAGTGTACAAAATACAATATAAAGACAAAACACAAAAAAACTATCTAAGACAAAAAGATTTAAAATCTGAAAGCAATGCAACATAATACATCAATAAATACCTATTTACAGATGTCCAAAAATGTGCAGTGTGCATCAAAAATGTGTAATTGAAGATATGTGCAATAGAATGTGCATTGAAATTAAGATAAAAATAAATGCAACAGTAGTAGCTGTAGCCTATCCCAATATTACGGCCAGCTACTGACTGCTAGTTTTGTTTCAGTTTTTGTTTTATTTTGAGTCAACTATGCAGCTCATTAGTGATTGAGCGCCATGTCTCCTCAGAGTCACGTAGAGGCCAGATGTGGGTGTTGAGTATTTCCCTTCATAGTGATTGTCCTACTCTTTTAATGCCCTGTTCATGAGCTCATCGGACTGCTGAGGTTTATAAAGGGACATTATTTTTTTGCAGTGAATTAAATCAAAATTCTCATTTTCTTTTTCAAATTCAGATTAAGAAATGAATAACCTTATCCCGGAACCTCATTCTTTTTATGCTGTTACTCAGAGCAACCAGTGAAAGTAACTCAGTATAGACCTAGTAGCATGTCCTTGTTTAACAGGCAGGTGTCAGTATTGGACTTGCTGTGGTGTTTTCCCAGACATCCAAACAACAATCTTAAGTCTTACCTAACCCCTACCCAGCCAGACAAGCCCAAATCTTAATCCAATTAAATCTAGTTAATCATATAACAGCTAGGTGAAAAGTTCAACATGTGGCATATATGGGAAGCAAAATTTGGAAAACGCAACATTTTAAGGCATTTTTCCCCTGTATATACTAATATTCTAGAAGTCTACTTGAGTTAGGGAGGATAGACATGAGCCAGGAGGGCATGTCACTTGTCGGCGTGATGGCCAGCGCGTTTACTCAGGACAGGTAAACAAACACAAGAGGATCTGCGGACGTGCACAGTGCAGCGAGGCCCATAGTGGTGCATTTGTGTGCCCATTCAGCTCTGCCAGGGAGCTGTTTGGGCTTTACAGTTGGCAGCTTCAAACAAAACAAATCATAATCACTCATTAGGGCAAAGGGTAGAGTGGCTAGAAATAGCTTTGATTTCAGTTATATATTTTATGTATTTTCCCAAGAGATTAACTTAAAAATGAAAATTCACATCATTTTAGTTTTTTATGAAGCAGATATTGGATCATGTTTATACTGTTTTATTGTTTGCTTTTGACATTGTAACATTGTTTTGATAATTGCTGCTGAAATAAAAGTAATCGTTAAAGTAAATGTATAAAGTTATTGTTATTGTATTAATTTTCTTTGGTATCAGTTTCAATCCTTACATGTAGGGGTGGATCATATGCCAAAAAGTTAATATCACAATAAGATAAGATAAGATAAGATAAGATATGCCTTTATTAGTCCCACAGTGGGGAAATTCCAGTGTTGCAACACACAGATCAAGAACAGCAGGAAAAAGTAGCATGCAATAAAACAAGATAATAAATAATGGCTTAAATAATTTAAAAATAGACCTAAAAATAGACTCTCGAGTATAGCTGAATATTGTAGTGGAGATAAAGTTGAATGACATGTTAACAGTGTTCGTTGTACAGTCTGACAGCAGCAGGAAGGAAAGACCTGCGAAACCTCTCCTTCACACAGCGAGGGTGAATCAGTCTGTCACTGAAGCTGCTCTCCAGAGCAGACAGAGCGTCCTGCAGGGGGTGAGACTCATGGTCCAGCATAGAGGTGACCTTAGCCAGGACCCTCTTGTCCCCCACCTCCTGCACTGAGTCCAGAGGACAGCCCAGGACAGAGCTGGACTTCTTGATATTAACTATAACCTAGGTAAAATACTTTACTGCCACGATTCCTGACCTCCTGATATCTTTATGCCATTAGGAGGTGGTAATATTATTTGAGGTGAAAACACTGAATATTATAATTTCACCAAAATACCGAATCATTGAATCGTCAAATTACAATTCGATTTTTAAAACGATATTGCCAAGCCCTACTGTAATGACCTGTAAAGTCCATATATTGCCATGATTCTGAGTACATTGGCTAATTTAATTTAATTGAATGGCAAATTTAAATATATACATTACCAGACAAACGTTTGCTCACATTTTTATCCATCCATCCATCTTCTTCTGCATCTCCATTTCTGGGTCATGGGGGCAGCAGTCCAAGCAGATTTGCTGCCCAGAACACAATGCACCAGCCCCCATGAATCCTCCCGCAGGTGTTGGGTCCAAGGGAGGATGGCCCACATCACAACTAGCCTTGATGCACTTCTGCCATGGGGGCTACCAGTGTCCACAGACACTGGGGGCAAGGTGGGGTTAAGTGTCTTGCCCAAGGACACAATGGCAGCGCTCATCTGTGGGAGCTGGGATCACACACGGCCAACCCGTCGAGAGCGGGATTCGAACCGCCAACCCCTGGATCAATAGACAAATCCTCTACCAACTGAACTACTGCCACCTCACATTTTTATTTAAAGTCCTCCAAGTATTATGGAAATTAAAAAAAGAAAAAAATTAAACTTTTCACATTTTAATTTAAAGTTGTTTTTTTTTTTTAACTTCCATAATTATTTACATCATAGTTTCTCACTGAAGGCATCAAAACTATGAAATGGCACATATGGATTGGAGCAAACAAACATAAACTCAAAATAACTCAAAACATGCTTTAGATTTTAAAAGTTTAAAAATATTCACCCTTGATTTGAACTCTAGTTTGCACTTTTGGCATTTCTTGATCCAGACATGGCACAGCTGTGAAGTGAAAACCAAGAGACTTCATCATGAAGCTCCTTGAGAGAAGGCCAAGGGTTTGCTGTACTGTCAGCAAAGCAAAGGGTGAACACTTTGAGGATCTGAATATAAATTAAATAAAAATGTGTAGTTGATACATTATTTCACTTTTTTCTATATATTTACACAGCTCTGGAAAAAAAATAAGAGACCTCTGCATTTTTTTCTGAAATCAGCATCTCTACATGTATTACAGCCATTCCATTCCAGCGTCTGTTGAATTCCAACACAAACACAAAGCTGAGCTACTTCACTTCTTGCACCAGGAGTGGAATAAAGTCACCCAAGAACAATGTGAAAGACTTGTGGAGAGCATGCCAAGACGCAAGAAAGCTGTGATTAAAAATAAGGGTTATTACACAAAATATTGATTTCTGAACTCTTCTTAAGTGTAAACATTAGTATTATGGTGTTTTAAAATGAATTAGATCCTGTTTCTTTGCATTGTTTGCAGTCTGAAAACATGTTTTTTGTTTTTTTTGTTTTTTGACCATTTGTCATTTTATGCAAATAAATGCTCTAAATGATATTTGTATTTGGAATTTGGGGGACATGTTGTCAGTAGTTTATAGACTCAAACAAAAATGTTCCTTTTGCCCAAACACATACCTATAAGCAGTGGTCTCTTATGTTTTTCCAGAGCTATATGTGTTCAGTCTGCATATAAAATGGTGAAAGTATTACATATAATTAAAACATACATTGAATAAAAATGTCTTTTGGTAGTGCATGCTTGACATTGATGTATTCCTCTTCAGATTCATTGTTAAGAAATAAAACCATTACCACTAAGTTAATTTTTAGGCCTATATTTTTAACAATAGTTAATCTCTTTGCACTGCTAGTATTCTGTCCTTACTGTATAGCTGGTATTCAGTCTATTTGCATCTTATTTTATGCATGTGTTTATTTTATGTTTTATGTTTCACCATTGAAAAAGCAGTTTGTGGATTTTGTTCACTGACAATGGCAATAAATCCTTCTCTGGGGGTACATTCACACTTGCATTCATCACATCAAAGTTGGGACTAACTTAAACCAAACCAGGATTAAACCCAAAACTGTGACTCACCTGTATCAGATTATGTTGGTTTCATTGTTTTGTCTTGACACCATTTTATGCAAAACAAACAGACAAAACCTAGACTAGACCAGGATTAAACGAGGACTAGAGCAGAACCAAACACTGAACTATGATGCAGCAAAGGTTTATCTAGATGCAATGATCATTTCTCATATAAACTATTTCCTGTTGGTCTCAAGCAAGAGAGACAACATTAAAACTACTAAAATCTTTCATTATCAAGCAGCAAAAGTGCTACATAAGAAACTACTTAGGAGTCATTATTGTCAAATCCTTACGAGATATAACATTTTAAACTTTGAGAGTCTGATTGTGAATTCGGATGTGCGATGAATACATAGAATTTTAAACAATGCTGCACCGCCACTATTTAAAAGATTTATGATTAATTGCAATGCACGATTATATCATGATAATTATTAAAGTTGCTGACAGTTATGGATATGAATAATTATATATTTGATATTATGAATAGGCTCCGTATTTAAAATAGAACAAACTTTTGATCAGGGACAATAAAGTATTAAACAACTCTTTAAATATAATAATTTATCCATTGTCCATGATCAAAAGGGGGTTTTTTTGTACAAGAATGAAATTTGCCTTTGTTTTGTTTTTGTGTTTTTCAACTGAACTAACAAGGAAGCTAAATCAACAATTTAAGTTATGTTTTGGAAGACAGGGGTGGGATTCAATAAGTTTTCTTCTTCCCACTCCTTTTTGAGACAAGAACAAATGTATTTGACTGCATATTGGTTACATGTATTTATTTCCTTGTGTTGACCTGCTCGAAATGAATAAATAAATTAAATGAATATAATAATATAATGGCGATTATCTTTGTTGGTGATTTTCACGATTATATCAAATGTACCACAAACTTTTTTGTACATTCTTTTTTATCACAAAATAAAACAGAATACACTGGTCTACAAGCAAAATGCTTCTGGAACAAAAGTAGTGAAATTTTTCTTGGTTTAGGTCACTAATAAAGAAAAAGTCAGAAGTGCTGATTGGCTATAGTTTCCAAGATATAGTATTGGGTCAAAATAGGAAATTTATGCAAAATAAGGCAAAAACGGTAGTTTATCAGAAGGTACAGTGTGTTTGCAAGCAACCAGTTCTATCTGAAAGCCTGTCTGCACATTCCAGTACATTCATTTTAATATGTCTAGAGTTTTAACATATATCAATATATGGATAATCAAAAACATGGACTTGGCTTCCTTGCATGAACACTCCCAAGGTCACAGACGTGGCTTATCATGGAACTCTACAAAAACATTGACACACACTATCCAGACTCAGACTGACATGTATTAAGTAAACACATTGCCCTGTCTATTTTAGAAAGGTCTGCCTCTACTCTCAGTTTCACCCAATTTCATTGATTTCTGATCTGCTCCCTTGCCCCACCCTTCCTTCTTGTCGCCAAAGAAAAAAAACACCGTATGTTACCTGTCCAATTGTTTTTCTGTCATTACATGTTGTGTATAATTGTCATTGATTGTAATTGCATCTTTTCCACTCTGCATCTGGTTTAAAACAATAAAGCAAACTATGACTATGATATGACTATGATATATATATATATATATATATATATATATATATATATATATATATATATATATATATATATATATATATATAAAATTAAATATCTTTAATAGGGACAAACTGGACTGTGACCTGGCAGACTGGATCCTGGACTACCTCACAAACCGGCCCCAGTTTGTGAGAGCCAAGAACTGTGAGTCTGACCTCCTGACCTGCAGTGTGGGGGCGCCCCAGGGCACTGTCCTCGATGACGACGATGTGGAGTACAGAGGACTAAAACAGGACTTTGTGGACTGGTGTCAGCGGAACCACCTCATCATCAATGCAGGGAAGACCAAGGAGATGGTGGTGGACTTCCGCAGACGCCACTCTACTGCCCCCCCCATCAGTGAACATCCAGGGAAGGGACATTGAGAGAGTGGATTCATACAAGTACCTGGGTGTTCATCTGAACAACAAACTGGACTGGACTCACAACACTGATGCACTGTACAGGAAGGGCCAGAGCAGGGTCTATCTCCTGAGGAGACTCAGGTCTTTTGGAGTGAGAGGGCCACTCCTGAAGACCTTCTATGACTCTGTGGTGTCATCAGCCAGCCTGTACGGTGTGGTCTGCTGGAGCAGCAGCATCACAAAGAGGGAGAGGAAGAAGCTGGACGAGGTCATCCAGAAGTCCAGCTCTGTCCTGGGCTGTCCTCTGGACTCAGTGCAGGAGGTGGGAGACAGGAGGGTCCTGGCTAAGGTCACCTCTATGCTGGACCATTAGTCTCACTCCCTGCAGGACGCTCTGTCGGCTCTGGAGAGCAGCTTCAGTGACAGACTGATCCACCCTCGCTGTGAGAAGGAGAGGTTTTGCAGGTCTTTCCTTCCTGCTGCTGTCAGACTGTACAACGAAAACTGTTAACATGTCATTCAACTTTATCTGCACTACAGCTATACTCGAGGGTCTATTTTTAGGTCTATTTTTAAATTATTTAAGCCATTATTTATTATCTTGTTTTATTGCATGCTACTTTTTCCTGCTGTTCTTGATCTGTGCGTTGCAACACTGGAATTTCCCCACTGTGGGACTAATAAAGGCATATCTTATCTTATCTTAATACATTAGCTATCCAGCACAGTTATCAATTGATTTTCAGTTCACCCTATCAATATAAATGAGATTTAGCCACTTTTATCTTGGAAGCAGATCGAGTCCAAAAATAGACCAGTGATATTATGGTGTATTGCCCTAATACCAGTGGTGAAAGTAGTTTTCATTTCTTACAGGTGCTATAATGTCCAGTGCATCACTTTACCGTTAAAAAAACAAACAAACAAACAAAAAAACACTAATTTTACCCGGGTTTTTATTTTTATTTTTTACGTTTTACACCTTAAAATATAACTACAGTGCTGACTCAGCATAAACCCTCTCTTGCCGGGAGGGGATTCGCATAGTGTGGTTTTTGTGTTTTTTACTTAAATAGCGCACCTTACTTTTTTTTTCAAATGTGGGTTTTGGCCACCATTAACCATATTCTCTTAGCGGTGCTGCGTACCGGCTGTGAATTTTATACCGGTGCGCCGTTCCGGTGCGCACCACTTTACTTTCACCACTGCCTAATACACAATCAGGATTACAAGAGGCTCAAATAGGACCAAATAATGACATATGTGAACGCACCCTGATACTGATTCTTTCTATAACCAGACATGGAGTAGAGAGCTGTGAAGTATTAAACAGTAATAAAAAGACAGCTCTGATAATGGCCTCTCAACAGACTGCTGGCCTCTGTTTGCTGGAACACTCATGGTGGTAATAATATCCTGTTGATATATTGTGTTTCATTGGGCGTAACAGAAGCAGATGTGAGGCCAGGATGTGTGCTGCATTTCTCTCTCTTCCACCATTGCACATTCCCCATTAACCACCTGTGAATTTCACCTGTTTAATCGGCCAGAAACCATAACACCTCCTCACAGAATCTATTGTGGCTCTCACTGTAAATACCATGCATATTTCAATAATGCATGTATAATCCATGGGCCTGGTGTTACTGTAATTTACAGAGTATAGTGGTGCTTTAATCATTTATGATGTAAGTGGGTACAAGGTTGTGTATGGTTTCCAGTTTTTTCTTTCAGTTAAAATGTGAAAGTTAATTATTTATTACTAACTTGTCATTGTCAAAGGTCTACACACTACTCCCTAAGACTCTAGGTCCAGTCGCAGTAACAAATTTTGAAACATGATATATTGCTGAAGTGAATCCAGGCAATAAACAATAATACTGAAACTAATTTATGACCATGGCACAAAAACCCAAGAGCAGATTTAAACCACAAAAAGTATTCTATGGCCCGGACTTTGAGGTGGAAATGGGGATTCTTCAGTAAAAGTTTTGTCCCTTTTGCCATTACTGCTCTCAAGGACAAACAGTAATCTGGATTTTCACCAGCATCTGTGTGTTCCTGTCCTGTGTCCATCTGTCATTATTGTTTGTATCCGTGTTTGACGCTGTCTGTGAAAAAGAATCTATCTATCCTGATGTACAATACTGTTTAAAAAATATGAATGAATGAAACACTTTAGTACTTAGTTTGCATCTGTAATGAGTCAAATTACTTATTAATTCTACCTTTTCAACTTAAATCTTATTATACAGCTCAAATATAACCAAAAATTCCCCAGTAGTGCAAAGAAAATGTACACAGGATAAATATTGAGCCCCAAAAATGATTCTTCTATATATCATGTATTGAACAATAATATAGTAATTATAGTATAGTAATATCGGGTATAGTAATTATCGGGTATCAGGCCTACCTAAGACCCATGTTTGCTTAGAGAGAGATCGATAGAGAATGAATTTCTGGTTGACAATAACAGGACAAAACTCATTAACAAGTTATATAATTAACACAACAGGTCACATTCTAAACACAATGCACTGTTTATTAAATACATTAATAATTTCTCTAAGTAAAAGTCTGGATTATTTTACATTTAATACAAGTACATATCAGTATACAGTAGCAAAACTGTAAATATATTTGTCTTATGTACATACATTATAATATTCATAATAGACTAAATGACAACAAAGTGGGTTAAGTTAACAGGTATTGGTGAAAGTTTTCCATTGGCCACGCTCTCCAACATTTACCTCCAAGACGCTTCTCGAGATGTGAGGACTGTAAGACACACAGAGATGAGTGGGGATGAAGCTCCCTTTGTTTAGGACAAGACTTTTCAACACAGACACAAAAGGGGTGGCCCATATCCACACCATGCTCAGGCGCACACATGAAAAGGTCAACTCAGGTACCAAAGTCTCTATAGAGCGTTTTCACGAACCCGGAAAAACAGGATGATTACCCGGATGTGGGGCCATCTTGGGGGGTTTACATGTTCAAAATGACATGTGTTTAGATAGCAGCCAATGCTGAAAAAAATCTAAATTTCGCGAGAAACCTTCCACATCGGAATCCAAAAGTTCTGACACAGTTGACCAGCTGTATAGGGATAAGTTGGATGCCAAAGAAAAGGATCGTTATATGAAAAAACTCGAATTAATTGGGCAAGAAGATCTGTATGAGATGGATTCAAGTTTGTTCAGTGACAGTGGTGATTTGTCGATTCTGCTGCTGTAAGCGATCCTGATATTGTGAACTACCTGGTCTTCTCCCCAAGTCCTTATACGGCACAAGACCTTAAGAGCTCTAAAGGTCTGGAGGCAACAACCAGTTTGTTTGTGATTGGTACAAGTGCGGAAAATTGAAGACAAGTGTATTGTGATGGCAAAGGTAGGCATACTTGTATCTAGTAGAGTTACATTTGTAACGTATTTAAGTACTAGTATATTGGTTTTTAGTATTCATATTTTGCAAAGATTAAAGTATTAACATTGTAATACAATTTAATGTCGGTGTTAGTCGGAATTTGCATATAACATGGTCACTACAAAATTAGCAATCACAATGCACAGTATGAAATATCTACCGGCTGCGAAATGAGCTGAGCATATGCAAATATTGTGATTTTTTCCATCCAAGTTCTGTTTGAGACCGGCAATCCACAATCACCTCCTTTCCTTTGATAATCGCTCTGTTCACCCTGGTTGGTCACTACTTTAGGTAAACGATAGAACTGCAGGTGCTTTGCTCTGTCCGTTGTATTGTGACAGCCTAGGACCGTACAATTTTACCACTTGACCATTTAGCTTTTTTTTAAAACTTTGCGGCATAAATGCACTGTTCGCGGTGCTTCAAAACCCCCCAAAATGGCCGACTTCCGGATTATGACGTCGCATGAAAACGCTCTATAGCAAGAAGCACTGAAATGTCATTACATCCCAAAGCAAGTAATACAAAACACATGTAAACAGTAGAGAGAATTCACACGCTAATGCATTCATTTGACAGTCAGTACAGGAAAAAACAGTTTTTCTCAATCACTTTAATCTCAATTTCAATCACTTCCTGCTTGTTTCCATGGATATGTCATTGCTCTACCTGGAATATGACTTTAAACACTATCTGCTTTACATTTATTCAATTACAGCTGGTTTTATAGCTCAAAAATACCTAGAAAAACAGGTTTTCTGACTGTGAGCGGGGGCGCCTCTCCACAGATATGACCTGTAACTTGGTCTGGTTTGGTCGTCATGAAGATAGAAAGATTTAATACCATACTGTGAAACATTCTTGACAAAGCAATAACATCTCCATGGGAAAATACACCAAGCTATATGCTGTTCTATATGTGTTTGTAAATAACTTAGGCCAAAAATCCAGTTTTCTCATCAAATTGTAAAATTGGAAACCAGCAAGAAATTTCGGCATAATTTTCAAATTGTTGTCATCAATATATAATAAAGCGATTGCAAAAAAACTGCACAATTTGAAGTACTGCAAAATACTGTAGTAAACATGGTGAAACAGTTGTTAACATCAAAACTTTTTTTTTTTTCAGTTTTTTTTCTTCATTAATGTGCGAACTTTGGTGAATGAAAAGTGAAATATGAAGTGTAAAACAAGATTAAAATAATATATGTAGTTATTTCTGCCCATGGTCTTGCTGTAAATGCACATAGTTTTAAGGAGTTACAAAAATATACTATTAAGGATTATACACATTAATACACAGAGCAAAATGCATTTGTGTGCAGGCAGACCAGAGCCATGGGTTCACACAGTTAAAGACTAGGACAGTGCAATACAGTTTTGCAGAGCCCTCAATGACAGGCTCTTGCTCTTTGGAAGTCAAGTGTCACCAAAGTACAAGGCATTGTATAGACACACCTCTCTGATATAAACAGTATCCATACTTAAAAGGCAAAATGAAATGACAATGGTCTGCTGTTATGTTCTCTAATCACAGTATCAAACAGCTCTACAATCAGAATGTCTGCTACAGTCATTTCCATTGTGAATGAATCCATAAAAGAAAATGCATGTGCTAGATTCAGAATAGGAAGAGCTCTGCATTATTCAAAAGAGGGAATGTTGGAGTGAAAAGCGGCAGCTGTTAGTCTAGCACATCAAAAGCTGAGATTGGTGTTAAGCAGAGAGAAATATTTAAAACAAGGAATTTAGACTAGAGAGATAAAACAGCTGTAAAAGTCCAGAGACATGATACAGCAGGAGTGGGTTAGCTTTGAATGGTACAGCGTAAGAGCCTGAGCAGCAGGAAGGACCTTCACCAAACACCCCAAAAAAGTGATGCAACCAACACCAGGGGCAGATGGGGCAGAGGAGCGATAATGGGGGGGTCCTGGGGCAGGAGAGGAGCAGGGGGTCTGGGGGTCTCACACATACACACCCTCTGGATTCAGGCTGGACACTAGAGGATTCTGCAGGTTTCGAGGGTGGCCCAGGAACTGTTTGGCAGTGGGACGAGGCGGGGATTCTACAGGAGTGTCACTTCGGCCTGAGCAGAGAGAGACATAAGATTAAGCCTGTCATGAAAACAGATTTTGAAGTGTGATATACTGCTGAAGAAAATGTAGACGATAAACGATAATACTGAAACTACAGCTCTGGAAAAAAAATAAGAGACCACTGCATTTTTTTTCTGAAATCAGCATCTCTACATGTATTACAGCCATTCCATTCCAGTGTCTGTTGAATTCCAACACAAACACAAAGATGAGCTACTTCACTTCTTGCACCAGGAGTGGAATAAAGTCACCCAAGAACAATGTGAAAGACTTGTGGAGAGCATGCCAAGACGCATGAAAGCTGTGATTAAAAATAAGGGTTATTGCACCAAATACTGATTTCTGAACTCTTAAGTGTAAACATTAGTATTATGTTGTTTTAAAATTAATTTGATCTTGTTTCTTTGCATTGTTTGAGGTCTGCATCTTTATTGTTATTTTGACCATTTGTCATTTTCTGCAAATAAATGCTCTAAATGAAAATATTTTTATTTGGAATTTGGGTGAAATGTTGTCAGTAGTTTATAGACTCAAACAAAAATGTTCCTTTTGCCCAAACACATACCTATAAGTAGTAAAATCAGAAAAACTGATAATTTTGCAGTGGTCTCTTATTTGTTTAAACCACTGACATGTTAAAACAAAAAGAACAGATTTAAACACAAAAAATATTCTAAATAGACAATATTGTTGCTAATTGTTGCTGTAATAAATAAACAGCAGAATGAAACACTTAAGTACTTATTTTGCATCTGTAATGAGTCGTAGAAGTTATTAATCTATTCTTTTACGGGTTGAATCTTATCGTGCAGCTGTGCAAAGAAAATGTACATGCAATAAATACTGACCGTCAAAATACAGCTTTCATATATTGAATAATAAATCCATATGGTAAACATCGTCAAGTCTACATAGGATTATTATAGTGACAAAGAAATATTGGGTAACACTTTAATTTAGAGATCACATATTAATAGCTAACTAATAGTGAAGTGCTTGATTACATCTTTGTTAGTATTAATAAAGTACTTTCAATGCATTTTTGTCTCAGTCTGTATTAATCCATTAGCTACTTTCTTCCCATTAAAGCAGTGGTGTTTACAATAGATGTTTTTGTACATACACTGCAATGTTAATCATTAAGCATTAACAAGTGTTTGATAAATACAAACTAACTGCTAGGTAACCACTAATTAGCATACCAATTACCACTTAGTTAGCAATGAATATTATTGATTATTTATAGTATTTATATTTAGTATTTATATGATATTTATAGTATTTATAGTATAGTACATTATTCAGAATTGGCTGCACCTAACAATGTTACAAATGTAAATTAATCTTGACATTCAAATGTGTCCCAGAGAAGGCTGGGGTGATGGATACGCCTTATTGAGGAGGTTACTGGTTTCATAGGGTGAAAACAATCATTCATTTCTGCTAAAGAGCTGACTTGACAATCTATATGGGCATTTACAAAAAATAAGATGATAAATGAATGTTCTCTCATTCAACATTTACTTCAGAAAGGTCCAAAATGTTTGCCCTGTAAATTGACAATCTGAAAATAAAACAACCTAAATTCTATTTAGTATATTGTAGTATGATACAGACCAGTTGTGAAGCACTAACAGTCATTCTATAATACAGTGTAAAGCAGTGCTTCTCAAACTGTGCTATCACTGACGAAACACAAGCTGCCTCTGGTTGTATGGGGGACCTATTTAGAACTACCTTATCATGGTTTAGTCTAATTTTAGACCATGTTTAGACCTAATTTGGAACCAGTAAAGTCCAGGTTTAGATCTGGTGCTATTTGGAAAACCACATATTTAAGGAACCACTGTATAAGAGTAGTAGTATTAGTAGTAGTATACCACAGACTGATACAATAATGCAATATTATAATTACTGTATAAACCCTAAACTGAGACTGTGGGGTCCGTACTTGCGTTCCTGTGAGCCTCCTGCAGCAGCTGTGCCAGTTCGAGCTGTTCGAGTTCACTGCGTGACTGAGAGTGCGCGGGCAGGACCCCCGCCTGCTGAATGAACTGCTGCAGGTTACATTGTCTCAGATCCTTATTCAGGTCCTCCAGCTCATCCTGCTTGGCCTGAGGGACACAGCGGAGAATTATTAAGATTATATACCTGTATCAATCTCGTATAATACATCAGACTAATGCCTTGTCTAATAAGTCAAAAGTAACAACTATGTACTTTTTATTAATTTCTGGGTACATGTTCTAAGGCTAAAGGTTTACTTTGTTCATAAAAAATAAGAGATAACCAAATACATGTATGTTATAGTTCAAGGTTAGTACAAGAGTTGTAATTGCATGCTGAAGACCAGTTGTCCCAGTTTTACAGCAGAGACAGTAGAAGTGTTAGAAGCAGTATTGTGGTGTTAGTAATATTTAAAATAAAAGTAACAAATACTTACTGAGGGTATATCTATTGTAAAAGTTATAGAAGCTTCTGCCTAGTATTAGTGGACAGGACCTTACTTGTCTATTTTGAGTATAATTTCCACCTCTCTGCACAGTGAAACGACAGCGAACTCGATGAACTCAAGAGCCTGCATACTACGACCACATGGGGGCAGTAAAGACAAAGAGAATCATGCTAAAACCCCCAGCCCCATCAATTTGCAAGACCTTGAGCTTCAGTAAATCTATGGTCTGACAGACACCATTTCTGATTCCAGCAGTTTCTGAGCTGTAGAATAGATGTACAGCTCAGCTCATTCCCTGATCACACTATAAACTAACAGCTCCCAGAGGACACCAAATTCATCAGCTCTCATTATTGGAAATTTGGACTTTAAGGATCCCTCGCAGAGGAAGAAGCGCCACCTTCACATGAACAGATTAAACAAACAAGCCAGTCAATCAGTCTTAACAGCCTATCCATTTGTGTTGAATCAATGCGCTGGACCACTGTAGCCTTGGCCAACGTACGTGTGTAATTAGTATTGGACTCCCCGACAGGCTGCTGAGGCTCTCACACCTGTGAGTCTACCTCCATTAGCCTAATGACAGAAAAGCTGCTCTCATCAGCCCGCACTTAAACAGCCTGTCGCCACCTCCACATATCAGCAGAGATCATTGAGCAACCTTTCCGTATTGTGTCTTCTTGTGGATAAAGCTATCATATAATTTTAGGGAATCAAAATTGACTTATCCCTCCAGGCACAAACCGATTTGGTGGCGACATCTTCGTGGTTTTAACTGCTAGGAGATAAACCCTTCACAGGTGCATGTTGTGGCACGCCGTTGTGAATGACAATCAGATCTTTGTACTAAAGTGTCTATGACTATAACATAGACCCTCCCTAAGCCCCTCAAACTACTATAAACCTGTCTAACCCAGGAGTAACCCATCTCCATAAGAGCCACACACTGGCAGCAAATGGGCTCATCATTATAGTTTTATTATCTCTGCTGCTAATTTGATTTTAGATGAAGCTCCGAAGGAAGAATAGGGTTTGTGAATGAAAATGTAATAGATGATGAGGAAACGTGTGCTTTGGACTGGGTTAGGCTTTTATTGATACAGCCACATCTATAAACAACCACCAAAGGTAAACAAACAATAATGCCACAAATTGGCAATAATGAGAGCATAAGTGACGCCACTTTAGACTTTGTTCTGTAGCTATAATTCTCAGTTTTATATACAAAGATAACATGAAATACTAGATACTTAATTCATACAGTAATAGTTCAGCATTCAAATTCAACCAAAAGTCTGTGTGATTAGCCTCTAGTGTAGTGCGTCTGCTGCAAGACAGGGAGGAGAGGGTGTAGTGTGGGTGTGGGCCAGTGCTGTACAATTAAAGGGGGCCTGTTTAAGTCTTTACAGTCCTTTCTCAGTCACCTCTCCTCTTACCTGCAGCAGAGCCTCTGTCTTCCCGAGGGCCTTGTCAGTCTCAGACAGTTGTTCCTCCAGCTCTGAGCCCTGTCTGTCCAGATTGAGCAACTCTGCCTTCACAGCGTCTAGAGAGTCCTCTGGCGAGCTGGAATTGGCATGGAGCTGGCTCTCCCTCTGGAGCTCCTGCTCTAGCTGATCTGAGCGCACAGAGAAGTCATGGAGTCGTCTGCCACAGTCGTCCAGTTTAGAGTGTAGCTCCCCCAACTTCCTCCTCATGCCCTTTTCCCTCTCCAGCTCTGCCTGCAGCTCGTCCTCCCAGTACTGTTCATGAGCGAGCTCAGCTTGGTTCCTGCGCATCACCTGCTCCAGAAGCTCCATCTCCTCCTGCACACGAGCATCTGATACAGGGGAGGGGCATGGAGAGGGGTAGGGCCGCTCCCACGAGTGAGACTCCCTCTCCAGGGCCTCCAGCTGGGCCTCGATGGCCCTCAGTCTCTCTTGCTGCTGCAGAACCCTCCGGAACACCTCCTCTTTGGACGGGCCCACAGGAGGAGAGGGCGAGGAGGGCGTAGGGGAGGCCCTCTGCTCAGGGGAGGCTCTGGGAGACCTCTTAATCTGGTTGGCTTTGGTTTTTGGAGATGTGGAAGACGTTGTTGGCCCCAGGTTAAATGTGAGAGATTTCTTGGGCTGATTGCGTTTCAAAGGCTCTGGCTCCCACTGTCTGGGCAGAGGTGTTTGTCTGTCCTGTTTTGAGTTAGGTCCATCACTGGTGCTGGGGCCAGTCCGCCTTAAAAAGAACTGAACTTCACTTCCATGTTGGCCCAGCTTAGCCAAAGACTCCAGTGGTTTTTCTGTGGCGAGCAGCTGTCGCTCAGTGTCCCTCAGACGCTGGATAAGAACGTACCGTCCTGTCTGACCTGTGGACAGAGAGGACAATGGGTAAGACAAACATACAAAGAGACCTCTATTTGCAGTTACAGATGCTGTGTGACTCAAGAGTCTCTACCAGAAGAATCCACCCCTCCCTCTGGACTGGAGAAAGTAATGCATAAAAATACACAGCTGGTGCATTATGATGATGCAGATATCTCTGATCCGGTGCCACTGACAATGGGAATAAAAGGCCAATGCATAAGAGATTGCTCAATCTGTAAAACTGTACAAATAGACTCAATTTTCCACAAGGACTCTGAAATTAGGACAAGCCCTCCCTTTGGACTTGGCAAAAGCTGCTCACTCATGGAAGGAGGGTTCTAAATGTGGAGTGGTGTTGTTCAGTGCAGTGGTAAACAAATGCCTGACTGACCCTCACAATACTAACAACATTTGGGTCAGGAAAGAAGGAAAGTTGAAAATGTTATACAGTATATACATATATTTTTATGCAGCCTTCTTTGATCTACCATGGATCACAAAGAGGTGGTGAGTTTTTTGTGTCGTTAAACATTTTATTTGTTGTTTGTCATTACTAAAGCATCACAAAGGTATGGCGTAACTTTTTTAAACCATAATAACTGGAGACTGCAAGTTAAGTGAGCTAACACTGACCTGAGTGCCTTGGACCTTTTTTGACTACTTTTTTTTTTTTAACTCTATTACAAGTACTTTTTTTTTTTTTCCCAATGTATTTATTTTGTTTTTCAGAAAATAAATGGGCACGAAAAGTAATACCCTCCCCCACAACATCTGTTACACAAACAAACAATAAATATATACATAAATAAAGCATACAATATACAAGTTTTTCTACTACAAGCATGGTCATCTTCACTGTTTTTGTTTTTTTAAACTTACCAAATAAAACAGTGTAGAACAGACCTGGGCAAACTGTTCCACAAAGGACTAGTGTGGCTGCAGGGTTTTGTTCCAACCAACCAAGAGCACACCTTCAACTGTCTGAAGACTGAGATCAGTTGATTAAATGAGTCAAGTCTGATGTGCTGCTGCTTGGTGGGAAAGAAAACCTGCAGCTACACCGGCCCTTTGTGGAACAGTTTGCCCAGGTCTGGTGTAGAAGATAGTAGAAGTGAATAGTGAATGACAAACGTTTTTGGGGTTTTTTTGTCATTGAACTTACCAATAGCCTGTGCCAGTGCAATGACCACATCCTGGCAGGACGTCTCCTCGGATAGACCACAAACCACTCTCACCACTCCGTCCACCCACACTTTGAGCTCCATCTGGGACAGGGAGGGGTGGCCCAGGGTGCAAGAGGGGCTTCAATACCAGTCAGATCAGCTTGGCTCACTTCTGCTTAACGCTGCATGGCACTGCCTCTGCAAAGAAACAAACAGAGAAAGGGACACACTGTGGTTAGCTGGATCAATCATTACACACATGACGTAATCTGACCCTTGTTGTAAAGCTCAACAAAAGCAGTGAGTACAAATAGTATTCTGGTTTGTTTATTGTTAGTCCGAATACCTGTTTTTACATTAAACAGAGATGATGCAAGATGTTTGACAATGACAATGTTACTGAGTTGTAGTTGTAGTTCTAGTCGTTTTCCAGTAGTTTGTTAAGCACCTCTAAGGTATCTTGCGAACCTCTGCACACAAATGCCAATCTGTAATGAGGAATGTACCAATACAATACTGGATACCTGATATCAGCACCCATATTGAACATTTTGATGGATCGGATATCAGTTCAGTCAATATCCTATTTTGGCCTATCAATTTGTGTAGTAAGCAAAAGGTTTATATGACAACGCAGGCCCAAACACCTCGTGCTATTTTTCAAAGTTGTTCTGTACTTGATTTAAATATTAAATAACAGTTACAAAACACATTTCCCCATAGGCCGTGTGTTTAAAGAAATAAATACATTTAAACTATTTTATTTTATTTAGCCTAGTATCACTTGATATTGGCAGATACTTAAAAGTATTGGCATCGGTATTGGAACAGAAAAAGCTGGATCGTTGCATCCCTATCTGTAACCCAATTAAATACTCTGCTGTCTCCCCTTCAAAGCAGTTATGATGCTTGCAGCCACAGGGAACGGACGGTAGAAAGTGGAACAACTCGCCTGTGCATGTATGGAGGAGAAGGTGCTAGTGTGGTTAAATACATTAAAAAAATGTTATGTTGCTGTCACTCACGGGGATCAATAGAGAAAGCACCCTAACACCCTTTTGGCCAAATGGATATCAGGGTTTTTAATACAGTGCAGATTTGCTTCTCCTTTTTATGGCTAAAAACAAGGTAATAAAACACAGCAGCGCTAATAAAAAGTAGAACGCCTTGGGCTGCGCACGGATTATGAATAGTTCTTGGCACGAGGATGAGAGTTTGTAGCCTGCGTGGACGAAATAAAAGACACCCCTTCACCCCATAGTTAGACAGATGGCAAGGCTTTACTGCCCACTTGACAACAGGAGAAGCCTCACAGTTATGGACCCCCCTCTCATTCATGAACCTGGCTCTGCTCCACTGGCTGCTGTGGTGGTATGCATTGACTTCATGTGTCAGGCCAGAGCACTTCCTACTTTTGCTTTTGACAAAACGGTGACCTCCCTTTGCTTCCCCCACGCTGTTGATCAACCTGCTCTTTACTGCATTACTTCAGGGCTGTTTAGAAGACATAAAATACATAGCAGTAAAGTATCATCCTCTGACATGGTTACAATAGCACATCTTAGACTATACACTACCAGTTAAATGTTTGCACATTTTTTCATTTATGGTTATTCTTTATTTTCATGACTATTTACATTGTAGATTGGATGACACATATGGACTGTAGTAAACAAAAGATAAACTCAAAATAACTCCAAACTACTTTAAAGGTCCCATGACATGGTACTTCTTGATGCTTTTATATGGCTCCTTAATGGTTCCCTAATACTGTAAATGAATCCTTCTTCAAAATCAACACTCACTGCATGAGATATGACTCTGACAGTCTTCATGAGGCTAGATATGTGTCTAAAATGCTTTATTCTGAGTGTTGCTGCTTCAATGCAAATGAGAAGGACAGAGAGATTGGCTAAGGAGCGGGGGGGGCGGGTTTCCTCCGCTGGAAGTGCAGCTCTGCACCGCTGTCTGCTCGCTTCCGTGTTTAACACAGGAAGACAGATGGGAGACTTTGCAATGAAAAAAAGCATATTTACACAGAAAATAAAATTAAACCACTGGTATTTCAGAGGTCCAGAGGGTCGGGTAAGGGACTTGCGAGCCTAGAAACACTCGGACGTGCCTCCAGGCAAATAAAAAAACGCATTTCGCATTGCGTAGCGCATTCACAGTCCAAACTCTATGGGCGGGATATACAGGGACGCTGAGCGGAGACAGAGGGAGGGGCTGGAGCTGCATTTGCCGATCTGACGTCAAAAAGGTGCCTTGTCCGAACTCGCCCGTTTCAACACTGGTTTTGTGTAATGCAGAAAAGGACCGCAAATGCTCAGTTTAGACATTTCGCAACTTTTAGCCATGGGGGGGCTAAACAGGGCAGGGGAGCTCACATTAACGTTCAAAAACCTCAGAAAGTGAAAATTTCATGCCATGGGACCTTTAAGATATTTGATTAATAGCTAGCCTTTGCTTTGAACCTTGGTTTGCAATTGTATTTCTTGAACCTGACATGGCACATCTGTGAAAAACATTTCAGGAGACTTCATCAAGAAGCTCATTGAGAGAAATCCAATGTTATTTCACTTTTCCACATTATTCCATATATCTTGCATCATATGTATGTTTGTGTTTATATAAAATGCAGAAAGTGGTAAACTTAAAGAAAAACTACTTCAAAAAAGGTGTGTCCAAACCTTTGACTGGTAGTGCACAGGGACAGGGTAGTGCATTAGGACTTCCAGGGAGTGAAACAAAAAATGAAATCACATTTATTTCAAATGATTACTTATATTAAATTACAAAGTCGAGAGACCCTATAGTTAATTAGTCATTTTTTGTGCCACATTAGTTTTAAAATACTTTGTGGATTAGAAAAGTGGTCTAGGTTTTGTGGAGCAGAACCATAATTGAACATTCATTTGTAATTGAATACTGTACAACTATTGAAATCATAATTTTACATTTGACTAATTGCTTAGTTCTTGATGATATCTATGCTTGGATATTTAGGGAAGCTATTGTTATCTTGACACGAAAACTAATATCAAACGCTACACGAGTCAACACGCCACTGAGACTGGAAAAGCAGACTGAGAGAGTTCTCTGTTGCAATGGGTAATTATATTGAGCTATCTGAGGAATGAGGAAAGTGGATAATCATTTACTGCATCGCTTATTTACAAATGCTACAGGCGAGAGCAGTGAAACTCCCCAACAGTCTTATCTATTAGAACAGAATGCAGTACTGGTTTAAAGCAAGCAACAGTTAACATCTCTGTTGTTTTTAATGGGAAAACAGCATTGTAACATGACTTACAAGAATCAATTTTGTGTAATATAATACATTCACGAACACTTGGTTGCTTATTATTTTCTAACAATGCAAATTAACCTGACAATACCTCGCCTTTCACTTCTTTCTGAAAGCAATACATCCTTCCCAATTACATATTACCAGCGCACTCGCGAAGAATGCCAGTCTCCCATGATGCTCAGAGCTAGTCCCTCCTGAAATGTGATAATGTGCACGAACAGGAAACAAACAGGCCTGCAGGAGAGTCTCGGGTTTCTGTCTATTGCTCTCTCTCCCTCTGTCTTTCTCTGTCTCTCCACCCTCCCTCCCTGTCTTCCTTTCTGTGACAGGCAAAACAAAGCTGGGAACTAGACATCCTATAAGCAAGGCCAGTGGAGTCTCGCGTCGCCCACAGCTCCACGTAACAAGGGACCTTTAACTCAAACCTGAAACGTCACACTTTGAAAGCTTGTGTCATAACCCCTTACAATGAAAAATGTTAACAGATACTGGCTACAGATACAGGGAGACTACCAGTTTTGTACACATTGACAAAATGATTTGCAGAACACCACGAATCTCGCTGTGGCATGGTTAATTAAGGATTTGCAAATGAACAAAAATAAATTGTGCCCAATGAAATTTTCATTTTGTTGTTCTCCCAGATGTAATTTCAAAGTGCTTTGTAAAAAATGTGGCTGTTTTAAATGAAGTGTAATGAAACATATCCGTTTTCAATAGAGCGGTGGTTTTCATTCAACTGATTGTGTGACCCATCGTTTACCCCGGCGCATTTTAATGGGATGCCCTTTTATTATTATCACACACACATGGACCATTGCACAAGAAAATAAAACAAGAGACACAAACATTTTACTGTAGCATTTTTCCATGATATTTAAGTTTAATAATACAACCACTATGGCTGTGTTCACTCTTACGCACACATCACATCAAAATTGGGACTAAATCTTTGTACTAGACCAAGACTAAACCAAGCAAGACCAATCCAAGTCTACAATGGGATTAAAGTGGGATCAAACCAAGTGTGAACTCAAGTTGAAGATTAAAAGCGGACATATTTTAAGGTTCAAATATTAACTAAATTGACAAACTGTGTAGGAACTAGGAATGTAACAATATCCAAATCTCACTGTACGATATTATCGTAATATCTCACGGTATGATATTTATTGTTATATTTCATAGAAGCAGAATTGCAAATATGTTTCTTTTCTTTTAAAATTCCTTCCTTCAGTGTGAACCATTACTAATAATACAAAGAATTAAGATTTAAAAGCGATTAATAACAGCTATTTTATTATGCAGTCTGAATCGAAATGAAGGAAAGGATCATGGTCTACGTACTTCCCTCTTTTTTAAATACTTTTAAGCAAAGGACCTTGTAATTTTATATATTGTGACAGGCCACGATATTATTGTATTTGATTATTGTTACATCCCTAGTAGGAACAAGACTTTACCAAAGCTTGTCTAACATATGCCTGTTACCAGTTACCACCAAAAGCTATAGGTCATTTTTATATGAATAAACTAAGATTGTTGGAATTCATTAGTGTGTAAATGAACAGTGATAACAAATAGATGATCTCCTTTTGTCCGTCTATCCATTTCCAACTGCTTATCTTTCAGCAAGTTTGTCGAAAACTTATCATGACTTTTCAGATAGTTATCTCATATATCTCAGAAAGTACAGAGGAAAACTTCTGGACCCAATTAATTAAAAGTTTTCTGTGACATGTAAACATTAAGTTGAGTCATCATGCAAATAATGACGAATCATTTGCACATGGTGAGTAAGCAGCACACGTACACAAATGAGGGGTTTAAACTCATACGTCCAAGCACGTGACAATATCCAAAAGTTCTCCGCGGGCTAGCACCAGTCTCTTAAAATAGAAACTCACTTCCCAATTCCCACCTCCTCTTTCACCAGACAACCCAAGGCACTTTCACTCAGACTCTGTTTCTGTAGAACTTATGAGTAATGGTAACAGATATACAATTTTCGAGGCCATCTGAATCATTTTGGTATCTCTTACCCAATTTCAAGTTCATATAGTATGATATAAAAGTGGAGACATTGTAGTTTTGCACTTTGACCTGGATAATGCAGATAATAGTGGTACTACTCTAACATAACAATAAGTGAACCAACTGAAGAGACATTTCACCACCAGGTCACCATAGAGATGCTATTGCTTTGCCTGGAATGTACCACTGTATGGCATTCAACTTCATGGATACAAACAAGTGCTGTCACCGGGTCAAGTTACAGGTCAGATCTGTGTAGAGTTGACCCCACTGACACTAACAATGCATACGATTCAAAGTATTTTTCTAGTAGTAAAAACACATTCAATTCAGCAACTACAAGAATGAGATACATTTTTATTAATATTTATTAACATATATATATAAAAAATAAGAGACCGCTGCAAAATTATCAGTTTTTTTTTATTTTACTGCTTATAGGTATGTGTTTGGGCAAAAGGAACATTTTATAAACTACTGACAACATTTCCCCCAAATTCCAAATAAAAATGGTATCGTTTAGAGCAGTGTTTCCCAACCTTTTTTGTCTTGTGTACCCCCTGAGCCTTTTTGTCATACCTCGAGTACCCCCTCACTCATACGTGTTGATAATTCTCCAAAAGTAGAACGTGACACAACAGATTATTAAATTAAAATAATTTTATTGCATCTCCTTAATTTGAAAATTTAATTCTCAGGCATTTTTTTCTCTTTTCTTTAACTCAAATTTACTCAAATTAGAATTACAAAATTAAATAAAATCTCCCCCTGCGCCTGGCAGTGACACTGCCAAGTACCCCCTGCAGTGTGCTCGCGTACCCCTAGGGGTACTTGTACCCCTGGTTGACAAATGACAAATGGTCAAAATAACAAAAAAGATGCATGTTTTCAGACCTCAAACAATGCAAAGAAACAAGATCAAATTCATTTTAAAACAACATAATACTAATGTTTACACTTAGAGTTCAGAAATCAATATTTGTGCAATAACCCTTATTTTTAATCACAGCTTTCATGCGTCTTGGCATGCTCTCCACAAGTCTTTCATATTGTTCTTGGGTGACTTTATTCCACTCCTGGTGCAAGAACTGAAGTAGCTCAGCTTTGTGTTTGTGTTGGAATTCAACAGACGCTGGAATGGAATGGCTGTAATACATGTAGAGATGTTGATTTCAGAAAAAATAATGCAGTGGTCTCTTATTTTTTTCCCAGAGCTGTACATGTATAGAACTACACCTTATTTGACAACAGTCTCTTGCTATTTCTGCTATTTATTTTTATTTTATTATACCATTTCTCTGTGCTATTATAATATGCTGTGAGCTACTGTGTCCAAATAATTTTCCTTGGATAAAGGGATGTCAACAATTAATCGACTTACGATTAATTGTCGATCAAGACGTTGGTCGATCAAAATGCATTAATTGCAATTAATCGCTAATCGCGGACACGCGCACCCGCGTGGTCACGAAACAAGGCAACCGTGCACCGCGCTGTGCCAAGCTCGACTCACAGCCGGCCGCAGGCGCCAACGGCACTGCTCAGCAGCCCGCGCTTACACCGGGGCTCAGCAGCGGGCCTCGCGCGGGCCTCGCAGGTACACCGGGGCACGAGATCAAACCGTGGCGCCCGTGCGTAGTCTCAGCTCGAGCCACAAACCAGCTGCACGAAACCAGCAGCGGCACGTGGTGGTTTAATCCTGGTTTAGTCCAGGTTTAGTCCAGGCCCAGTCCAAGTTTAGACCTGGTTTAGACCTGGTTTAGTTCTGGTCTAGACCTGGTTTAGTCCACGTTTAGTCCTGGTCAGGATGCAGAACACAATGTTACATTATAAAAAAAAGTTACACTATAAAAAAAAAATTGGAAAAAATAAATAAATCCGCGAACCGCGATAGAGCGAGAGATTACTGTATTTTGTTATTCAGCATCAATACATTTGTCTGCTTTTTACTAAGGAATAATTAATTGAGGAATATACAATATAATAATACTATGATATATTTATGACTCAGTGTTATGTATACTATAGCTTAGCCATATTGTGGCTTCAAGTGCCACAATCCAATTTAAACAACAGGGAAAGAAACCATTAACCTGACAGGAGCAGTCACTTTAACTTCTTTTATAATCTATTGCGCTATGAGCCTGGGCCAGGTTTCTCCGCATGTAAACACACTGATAGACTGACGGAAACTGACAGTGAGTAAGACAAACTAAGTAGCGCTGGGTTGAATCTTTCTCGGACAGACAGGTGAAGAGTGAGTGGACGTATTGGCGGCAGAAGCAGGGTGCCTCTCCGCTCATCAACTATCGCTCTAACCCCTCTTTCGTCTTTCATCACTCTCTCTTCCTCTACCTCCCCCTTAATAACAGAGTGGCGAGGAGACGACTCGAGGCAAGAGTGGTTAACGTTACGCTCCCGGGGACACGGCGGGCAGGATCGCACCCGTCACCATGGCCCTGTGACTGAGCCCGCTGTCAGGCTGTGGATAGATGAGTGATTCACACAGGGACAAGCAGAGGAGATAAAATGACTACGCTATATGTCAAAGTTTAGGTGTTTACTAAAGATAAATCAGAGGAATGGGGTGAGAAATTTAAAAATGGAGCCTTGAAAGACCTTTATAAGACTACTAATATTCATTTGAGAGACACTCTTTACACACATATTTTCCTTATTTGCAGCCCCAAACTATGAATCAAGATTATTTGAGTGTAGGCCTGTCAAGATAACAAATTTTGAAGTGCGATATATTGTTAAAATATAGATTATAAATGCTAACATTGAAATTAAAATGAAAAATAAAGCAGAATTATCCCACAAGAAATACTCTATTCTAAATATTCTATACTTAATGTACAAAATTGTAAAAATAAATAAATAAAAAATACAATAAATAAATAACAGAATGCAACACTTAAGCAGTTAGACCCCCAAAAAGTATTGATCCATCCATCATATATTGAAAGATAAGTGGATATAGTTTATATCGTGGCCTATGTACTGGAAGTGTCATTCTGTATTCTTAACAAGCCACAGTTTTTATGTGGTATCAATTACAAGTTGTTTGGATAGCTATGGTAGCCCTAGAACAGGCATGGGCAAATTACGGCCCGGAGGCCATATGCGGCCCGTTAAGCATTTTATTCTGGCCCGCCAAATGTTTTAATTTCTCTGCAATTCTGGCGTTTTCCAATAGCTGTCGCACTAGATACATTGACCTTTGTTGAGGTGCAGCGTATTGCTCCACGTTTGTGCTTTACTCTTTGACCCCTCAGCCCTCCTGTAAAGATGAAAAAAAGAGTGGACAGAGAATGTCGAGTGTTTAATAAGGAGTGGACAAGTAAATATTTTTTCACCAAATACTTATCAACTGCTGTATGCCTGATATGCCAGGTGTTGGCATATTTGTTGTAATGCTTTTGTTAATTTTTAATTGAAATAAAGCACAAGTTTTCTACATATCCCATGTTATTTTTTGCTCTTATGAGGTGGATTACCAAAACACTAAATCCACCTGCTCCTGGTCTGGCCCTTCTGTCAAATTTTAGAACCCTTTGTGGCCCACGACTCAAAAAGTTTGCCCACCCCTGCCCTAGAGGGTCATCTGTAGAAGTAGTGCTTTAAAGGGACAGTGTGTAGGATTCGTGGCGCATAGGTGGTTACTAGCTATTCCACTTCCTCTTTTGGCTATGGCAGACCTCGAGGGTCACCCGGACGCGACGTAGCGCCGACATCGCGCGTGCCCGCGCACGAACCGCGCACCGCTGTATACATAAAATGCGGTCCCCCGTTCACTTTTTTTTTTTCTTTTCGCATGAAAACACACAATCCCGATCATGATTCATGACAATCTACACATCAAATGAAACCTTACAGTCTCCTCTTTTTGACTATGCAATTCATTTCCCTGCAAAACAATCACTCCCCGAGCACATGGGGCTTTTATACAGAAAAGCACAAAACTTAGCTTACTTAGCTTACCTTTGAAGGCTTTGCACAGGTCAAACTCTGTATTTCATCATAAACTTGGTCTCAATCTGTCCATAAGGATCCAGCGAATAAAATCCAGTAAAACAATTTAGTCCAAAATACGTGTTATATCCATTACGATGTGTGATCCGGCAGCATGCTTCTTTACACGAGGCTCCCCCCTTCCCCCCTCCCCTTCCCCTTCTCTCCTTCTCTCCTTCACTCCCATATGCAGCGCGGATGAGCAGCTATTAGCAGGAGCCGAGGCGAAGGATGAGCCCAAATGTCCTTCTGCGGCTCTCGTATTCAAAATGGCTGCCTCTATATGGGGAAGATCCCCCTTTTATGTGACTATATCTAAGTCCAAAAGAATACTTTGATTTCATGATGGAAGTGAAAAGGCTTGGAAAACAATGTATTTTTGAATGGGTATCTTCAATTTCAGTAATTAACAGGTAAAAATCTTACACACTGTCCCTTTAAAAATTATAATTATTTTAGTATTTTTTTTTTAATCTAGTCTTTATTCTTTTGATTAATTGATAAGTTGAATTGAAGGCTTGTGAATATGAGAGCTGTACAAAATTTTACCAAGATGAAGCTAAAGACAGACCTTTAAAAAAAAAAACCAAAAAAAAAACATTTTTTTTTTTTTTTAATTAAAACCTCAAATTTGACATGTTTCTAGTGTTGTTTTGGGATAATTACAGCTCTGTCTGAGTCATACAACATCTTATATCAGCACATGGCGGGTTGTGGAGTTTGTGTATAGTTCTGGAAACGATTATTCAATTCCTTAATTACTTGACAATTATTCTACTTAGAATTTATAGATTAACTTGTTTGAGCCCTACTATGAAGCTATCAGAAGAAAGACAGATGTTGATATTAGTTTCCTTTAGTTGTATGCGATTTCTTTGCAACTGTCAAACAGATGAGAAACTGAACAATATCCACATACAGATGCTATTTTCTAAAGCTTTCCATAAATTTTCTCCCCTGCGACGAATCCCACAATGCACTTTTGTTTCATGACAGGGGAACGGCTAAATGACTTGACGTGAAGTGTTTGCGATTGCCAGCAGATGTTGTATTTAGACCCTATCCTTACAAGAGGTCACAGCAGCCCCCACAGTTTTTGCACTATCTCCACAGACACACAGAGATGCACAGACAAATGACAGAACAATAAAACCCCTTATAGCAAAGTGGACAAAACTGGCCACTATCAGAGTAAACACAGACAAGGCAGAGGCGTCTACTACAAGATGGTGGAAAACAATAAACACTGGTGCCCTCGCCGGTTCTGAGTTAAAGCTTGGCACGGACAGTCAATGCAGTAAAACCAGTAACGCGCTGGCACAGAGCAGCCTGGTGTCACTGAGCAGACATTATGGGTAGCGTTTTGTGTCCCCTGGCAGTGCTGGTTAATTCCTATGCCCAACCTTTTATAATCATCCATGTGTTACTGATAAAACTAATAAAACAAAAAAGGGGCAGGATAGTCCCTTTGTTGGTCAGCAGTTATCAGTCAGCACACCTGGTCATTTGCCTTCACCTTTTTGGCATTTAAATTTATGCGTCAAGTTTGTAAAAGACTGCCCCTTGAGAACAATATACACTACTTGTTCCAAAATGATCTTTTTCAGTTTGTAAAATGTAAGTTGTCCTTGAGGAACTGAAAATAAATTGGTTCTGCTGCTGTGGCGGGTCCTTTTTTTGAATTCATAAAGTGTAATTTATCGTTTTTGAATTGAAGGCTTTTTATTGACAGAAACTTAACTAACATCTGCTTGAATTATCCATGTCCTGGGGCATATTTTTTATAGTGGCGAGAAACTTTTACATTCCCTCTGAAAAACAGATGCTGTAAGACAATTATCATGAAAAGTATCTATATACTGTCAAGCTTTAAATTTCCTATGCAGAAGACATTATAAGCAGAGGTTTGGTGCCTGTGGTCACACAAGCAGGGAGTGGTCTCTGTATGAAGCGCGAGGAAATCGGATCAGACATCAGACAGACTGCAGTTGGGCACATAACAGGCTATTAACTTTACAGTGTATCCACCACTAAAGAGTAAAGACTATAGACTTTACTCTGTAGTGGTGGATTCGCTCATTTAATCAACTTTTATTGAGTATGAAGAGGCAGTAAAAACAACAAAATGCCAGGTCCATTGCCTGTATATGTATATAGAGAAGGAACAGTATTTTAAGCATTTTTGGAATGAGGAGCCTCTTGTAGCTTTCTTTTGCAGCTGTCAAAATCATAACATTTTTCTTAAAGGTACTACAATACACAAAGTAAAAGGTAAAAGGAGAAACATTTTCGACCAAATAAACTTTGTCCAGTTGACAAATTGAATTTCTCCTTTTACCATGGATTCTACCTGGACGACTGAGGGATTCTTCACACATACAATACACAAATTTTGCTCTTGTGAGCTTTAAGCTTTATAATGTTGTTACCTCCTCAAAAACATACCTGGAGTTGTGTTTTGTTTTATTCACACATGTTTGAGTAATCCTTTATTATTAGTGTGTCTACATCTCAAAGCTCAAAATGCTCTGTTCCACCTTGGGATGTCATGAAGCAGTAGTTTTCAAGTAGACAGATACCGTTTACCTTGAAATGATTAATTATTATTAACTAGTACTATTATTAACTTAATAATTACATCATTAAGTTACTTAAGACATAGTGGAGCACTTCCTGTATAACCACCCGACATGTTGAGTGTTTTCTGTTTGAGAGAACTCAGTCTAAATATGCAGGGTTTGTGTGTTGAACATGTGTGAATGAAACAAAACACAACTCCAGGTATGTTTTTGAAGAGGAAACAACATTATAACATAGATATGAAAATAGCTCAATGTGCTATTTAAAAAACATTACCTCAGCATGTTCAAATCAAATATTTCCAATTATAATGTTGATTAATGAACAATTACAAAAATATCTTGCATGTCATTGCTGCTATTTGTTTACTGTAAACATTTGTGTATCGGTTCATTACGCAGTTAGACAGCAGAATGAGCTCCTCATTTTGGTTTGGCAGATCCTAATACCACTTTGGAGTAAACCCAAAAGAACTCTCTAATGATGTGTTTCCAGTTTTTAGAATAGGCCGTGCAAAACAGCTCAGCAGTTTACCAATGCAGAAGTGTCAAAACATTTTAGAAATGTAGACATACTGTATATACTTTCTGTGAATAAGTTTGAGATTAAATTAACTCTGTTTCTGTAACTTCTGTTTCTCCTTGTCACCGTGGAGACCAAGCACTACTGTTAATTAGACACAATGGTTGCCTGGTTTCAAGGTGCTTCACTTCAGATCCCTCTAAAATAATCTAATAATCTCTTTGTCACAGTGCATTTATTCATCCACTTTTTCCTCTAAAAAATATTATAAACAAATGTCAAAAACACATTATATGGAACTTGTATTGTTTTATTCACACAACTCCTGCATATTTAGCCTTCTGGTGATACAAGACGTGCTCCACTGTGTTTTTAAACTTAATTTCATACCAGAAACAGTCAAACTCTACTGAACTAAAGGTAAAATTTTGCTGTGAACTTTAGAACTACCACTACATAGAGCATTTTGAGCTTTGGAGACTGCCAAATTCTAATAAACCAGGATTAGCCAAACCTGTGTGAATGAAACAAACAGCATTCTAAAATGGCTTAAAGCTTACTTAAAAGAGTCAATGTTGTGTAATATAGGACTTTTAGAGATTGAACCAAAATATTCTCTGTCTGTGTCTACTCTTTTGACGTGCTAATGACAGGGCAGAAGGAATCCGAAACACTTGTTAATACGCTTTGGTCTTCAGATTTGCATATGGGGGTTGTCAGCGCAGCTTTCTCTATTATAATAACTGGCTCGTCCAAGTGTGAAATCTCAATGAGAAGGGATAAGCTGCCATTAATACAGGGGACATGGTTTCATCCAAGGACAAATATGTTTATAGGAGTTATTCCAACAGAGAAGCCAAGCGAATATACCCTATTTAATGGCTAATCTCAAGCTGCAGTTGACACCAAAACACTCTTAGTAGTAAATAAGAATCACCAACCAAATAAAGTTCATATTTCATTCATTAATAATATGGCAATTACATTATGAGTGTGAACTACAAGCTATTGAGCACAGCACTAGCTAAAAGTAAAAAACTGACTTGAAATTTGTACAAACTAACATTTGTTTTCCAAGTTTTAACTAATGACTACAAAGAAAAAATGCTGCCACTTTCTTGACCAGTAACCAAGCCTTCTATTGATTCTTGTTCTACAGGTTAATATTCCACGGCTCTACATGTATCTGTATGGTGAAATGTTCAGCAGTTAGCATTGTTAGACATTTAAGATAGAACTCAAAAAAGAAAATACAAACTGGATTTTAAAAACACATTTTCAGGAGCCTGTGATCAATACAATACAATATAAGGTTGTTTAGGTTGTAACTGTAATTTTATGTGTGAAAGACTTAACAGCACAAATCAGCTCACCTGTTGTAGTTCCAACTAAGTCAGTTTTTTCTGGTCAGATTGCGTTAAAACAAAGCTCAGATTAAAGTCTAATTTGAGCAACAGACCTTTAGATGAAGTAGTACCTTCAGTTAGCATCACGACCCCCAGGGAATGCTAATGACATCAGATGCAAAGTATATCAAGTTTGCGTTACAACCACATGAAATCCTGTCTCTGTCACAACTATGTTCACATTGAAGTAATATCGCACAAATGTTAATGGAGACAATATCATACCTCTGACGTTCACTTGTGGTTGTCACTATCACTGAAGTCACACTCTGTAAAAAACTCAGTGCAGTGTGAAATTCCACTTGTCACAATCCACCATGCAGACAGACACTAACCTGTGAGACAGGTGAGGTAAAATGAAAAAAGAAGGGTCATATTTTCAGTACTACTACTTTATGACAATCCCTACTTTGCATAATTTGAGATTTCATTGAAAAGAAAAACACACCCAGGCGCATGAGTAAGTGATAGTTTAAAAAGCTATGACCTCATTCATGCAAAACCTGTGTGGATTTTCCAGTTCTAAAACCCCTAGTTATAAGAATATCCAGTTTCCAATGACAAAACATCTTATCTGCTCATGTACACATTCACCTGACAGACTATAGCAATCTCAAGACAGTCGAAAGTTTTAAATTAGAGTTTATAAGTTGGTCTGCACTTCCTGTCAATCACAATCATATTCCTGTACTGTACTCTCTGTATGCTTAATCTGCAAAAAATGACAATGTCAAAAGTCAGCATGGATTAATTCTGTTCATGAGGGCTTGGTGTCATTAAAAAGTGGCAGATACGAAACACACCTCGGTACATAGGCCGCAGTATGATACCTATATAGATACAGTGTACTTCCGATTACACACAATTCGATACGATAAATGTGACCTTTTTTTTTTCAAAATTTGTGATTTTCGTTTTTTTTTGTTTTTTTTTGCACAATGTACTAGTTCTTATGGGGTGAGTCATATTATTATATTATTTCTGCATCAAAGGGATATATTAGCTGACAGCAGGGGCCTTGTGTCAGCGTGTGTGTACAGGACTAAACCGGGACTAAACCAGGACTAAACCTGGACTAAACCAGGACTAAACCGGGACTAAACCGGGACTAAACCAGGACTAAACTAGGACTAAACCGGGACTAAAATGGGACTAAACCAGGACTAAAACAGGACTAAACCAGGACTAAAACAGGACTAAACCAGGTCTGAACCAGGACTAAGGTGTGTGTGTGTGTGTGTGTGTGTGTGTGAGTGTGTGTGTGTGTGTCCAGAGTGTGTGTGTGTGTGTGTGTACGTGTGTGATAACATATATCCTGTGTATTATTGAATTATTGAATGATTATATGGACTTTTTGTTATAAAAGCATTTCCATTTTAACAAAGTACCTTCTAATTCTGACCTGCCCTGAAACACCACACCACAGTGATGTCAGTAATGGGGGAGGGCTTAGCTTAATGTCATGCAAATAAGCTCCTTTCTGCTCCACAAGCAGATCTTTAACATGGCTTCTCTCAGCTCGTCGTTTTCAGAATGTGCTGTTTTCAAATGGCCACGAATTTTTCAAATATTATCAGATTTCCATGTGTAAGGCCTCATTGGAAAGCTTATAATCTACACTTTCAGAATCTGTGAATAACTCAAAATGCATCCGGGGCGACTTGTGTCTGGTTTTGCCACAGCCGGGCACATATTTCAAATCGATTTGAAATGGTTCAGTAAAAAATTGTTTCCGCCCCTTACTTAAATGTGCACTATGCCAACTTTTTGGTTGGAAGTCCATCCATGCTTTTTTTCTATGGATATGTCATTGCTCTGCCTGGAATGTTCCACAGTATGACATTAAATAGCTCTACCTTACACTTATTAAATTACAGGCGGTTCTAAAGCTCAAAAATATCTAGAAAAACAGGCATTCTAACTGTGAGTGGGGATGCTTCTCCGCAGATTTGACCTGTAACTTGGTCTTGTTTGGTTTCCATGAAGGCAGAAAGATTTAATGCCATAAATAAACATCTCCATGGAGAAAAGCATTTGACAGGCCCTCCACCAGAAAAGTTACACAATACAGTACTAGGGATGCAAATTATCGATTAATTCATTAATTGATAGTTGATTGACCTTATCGATCGATTAACGATTAACTGATAAGCGGCGTTTTTCACCTGAATTTTAGTGTTTCAATAGGATCTTTAAGAATATAAGCTATAGTATACATAACACTGAGTCATAAATATATCATAGTATTATTATATTCTATATTCCTCAATTAATTATTCCTTAGTAAAAAGCAGACAAATGTATTGATGCTGAATAACAAAATGCAGTAATCCCTCGCTCTATCGCGGTTTGCAGATTTTTTTAAATATATTTTTTTATAGTGTAACATTTTTTTATAGTGTAACATTGTGTTCTGTCCTGATTGGCTAAGATACTAGACCAGGAATAACCGTGGACTAAACCAGATGTAGACCAGAACTAAACCAGTTCTAGACCAGGTCTAAACCTGGACTGGACCTGGACTAAACCAGGACTCGACCAGGTCTAGACCTGGACTAAACCAGGATTAAACCACCATGTGCCGCTGCTGGTTTCGTGCGGCTGGTTTGTGACTTGGGGCCCGAGCCACAAACCAGCCGCACGAAACTCGGGGCACGAGCCACAAACCAGCCGCACGAAACCAGCAGCGGCACGCATTCCGGGCGCCGCGGTTCGATCTCGCCTCGCGCGTACACCCGGGGCTGCTGAGCAGTGCCGTTGGTGCCTGCAGCCGGCTGTGAGTCGAGCTTGGCACAGCGCGGTGCGCGGTTGCCTTGTTTCGTGACCACGCGAGTGCGCGTGTCCGCGATTAGCGATTAATTACAATTAATGCATTTTGTTCGACCAACGTCTTAATCGACAATTAATCGTTAATCGATTAATTGTTGACATCCCTACACAATACACCTTTAATGATCAACCCCATAAAAAAAAGAATAAAAAATAATGGTACATTTATGTTCCATTCATTGAAGATTAATGAACATAAAGTGCTTTTTGTTACTACAGAAGACATCAAATTGTTGCATCGCTCATATTCATCCACAGTTTACACAAGCTCCACATTTACTTGTACAAAGGGGCATATTTAACTGCTTTAAAGAGTCACAAGAGAATGGCTGTGATACTAAAAGTCTTTGTTAAACCGCTGCCTGTGCAAACTTAATATGAAAGACCCATTTTAATCATCAAAACAGTGAATCTGTCAAATATGTTACATAAACAACTTTACTTCCTCTGAACAAGCAACACAATTGTAGCGCTGTTACAAAATAGTAAAATACTGTATACAAAAAATACACAAAATAGGTTTGTGAGAAAGTATATAGTTTTAAAATTAAGAATATATAATATAAGAATATATAATAATAATAATATAATATAAGAATAATAATATAAGAATATATAGTGTAACATTTTTTTATAGTGTAACATTGTGTTCTGTCCTGATTGGCTAAGATACTAGACCAGAAATAACCGTGGACTAAACCAGGTGTAGACCAGAACTAAACCAGGTCTAGACCAGGTCTAAACCTGGACTGGACCTGGACTAAACCAGGACTCGACCAGGTCTAGACCTGGACTAAACCAGGATTAAACCACCATGTGCCGCTGCTGGTTTCGTGCGGCTGGTTTGTGACTTGGGGTCCGAGCCACAAACCAGCCGCACGAAACTCGGGGCATGAGCCACAAACCAGCACGAAACCAGCAGCGGCACGCATTCCGGGCGCCGCGGTTCGATCTCGCCTCGCGCCTACACCCGGGGCTGCTGAGCAGTGCCGTTGGTGCCTGCGGCCGGCTGTGAGTCGAGCTTGGCACAGCGCGGTGCGCGGTTGCCTTGTTTCGTGACCACGCGAGTGCGCGTGTCCGCGATTAGCGATTAATTACAATTAATGCATTTTGTTCGACCAACGTAATCGATTAATTGTTGACATCCACCTTTAATGATCAACCCCATAAAAAAAGAATAAAAAATAATGGTACATTTATGTTCCATTCATTGAAGATTAATGAACATAAAGGGCTTTTTGTTACTACAGAAGACATCAAATTGTTGCATCGCTCATATTCATCCACAGTTTACACAAGCTCCACATTTACTTGTACAAAGGGGCATATATAACTGCTTTAAAGAGTCACAAGAGAATGGCTGTGATACTAAAAGTCTTTGTTAAACCGCTGCCTGTGCAAACTTAATATGAAACACCCATTTTAATCATCAAAACAGTGAATCTGTCAAATATGTTACATAAACAACTTTACTTCCTCTGAACAAGCAACACAATTGTAGCGCTGTTACAAAATAGTAAAATACTGTATACAAAAAATACACAAAATAGGTTTGTGAGAAAGTATATAGTTTTAAAATTAAGAAAAGAAAAAAAACTCCTGGTTTTCTCACTTGCACAAGCTCTTGACTCAGCTCTTGAAGGCAATTTTGTTTGTGAATTGCCTTCTCATAACTTACATTCCTTTTTAACCAATATGCATGAGGATTAGCAACTTAAGAGTTGACTCACATATAAAACTACACAGGTCAGATGGTCGCTTGTCCGCAGGCTTAACTCACTGCACAGAAGTTGGCATTGTTGTGTAAGAATGCTGTCAGCCGGATGATGGGTACCCATGTGTAATTATATCCTCTCAACCTGAGTCAGCGAAAACCTACCAGGGAAGGAGAAGTCTGCCCCGTTCCCAGAAAAAGTCATACGCAGCAACAAACCTACTGGATAATGCACACCTTAAGTAGCATCAAGTAGGCAGCTGGCAGTGGTGGCTGAAGTTCTCAGTTTTGTTACTGAAGTAAAAGTACAAAAGTGTAACTTTTCTGGTGGAGGGTCCATCAAACGCTTTTCTCCATGGAGATGTTAACGTTTCTATCATCATCAAGACCAAACCAGACCAGGTTACAGGTCAAATCTGTAGAGAGGCAAAGTCAGAATGTTTTATATTTTTGAATATAAATATTATTTAAAACCATCTGTAATTAAATAAATACAAGGTAGATCTGTTTAATGTCATACTGTGGAACATTTGAAACAAAGTAATGACATATCGACAGAAACGAGATGGTGGCAGACCCCCAAACAAAAAGTTACATAGTGCACCTAAATAAAAGTATTAAAGATCCCCTTATATATTTTATATATAATCTACGAGTAATCTAAGAGTAAAATCCATCCATCCATTTTCTTCCACTTATCCAGGGCCAGGTCGCGGGGGAAACAGTCTAAGCAGGGACTCCCAGATTTCCTTCACCCCAGACACTTCCTCCAGCTCCTCCGGGGGGGACCCCAAGGTGTTCCCAGGCCAGCCGAGAGACAAAGGCACTGTCTACACGGCAACGTTGTGGAGTGAATCTGATAAAGTTTTTTATCGTTTCGGTCTCGCGTCCACATGGCACCAGCGTTCTGGGTACCCCAAAACGATATTTTTTGGGAACGGGTTCCAGAGTGGAAAACTCTGGCAATGTTACCGTTGCAGAGTCGTCTGGACGAGTAGAACAGATTTGTTTACGCCTACGTCACAACCACATGGCCAGTACGTCACAACCACATGGCCAGAAGAAATAGCAGCCTTGTGCGCAACATTCATTTGTAACAAGACAGCGACCATGGCGGACACCAGAGTAGCAGTAGTAGCAGTGCTGCAGTCACTGCTAAGTTTACTTGCGTTATTGAAAGAAAATGTACTGCAGTTATACCAACTAGGTGAGCAGCAGAGACGCTTACAGCACAGCATGCGCCAGATTCTTTTAAACCTGCCACGGCGCGTTACTAGACGTGCCAAAAGAAGGAGATTTTGGGTGAGACCTGGAAGAACAAGTAGCTGGTGGGACAACTTTGTGAATGGCATTGTCGTGGACGCAGAATGGAGAGAGAACATTCGGCTGTCCAGAGCTTCGCTTGTGGCCCTGAGTGAAGAACTTTGAGGCATGGCATGTGTATTGCGTCGTTTTTAGCAAGCGTTCCATTGCCATGTGTACATGATATTTTACTGATCCGTTCCCAGTGTGGACGTGATATTTTTTTTACCCATTAAAATCCTGCATCGCGTTGCCGTGTGGATGTAGTCCCTCCAGTGTGTCCTGGGTCTTCCATGGGGCCACCTCACGGTGGGTATTTCGCACAGATTTTAATAAACTTAATTTGTAAAAGTTATAAATGTATTGATACTGATTCAAAAAAATGATAAATGTTTTGGTCAACAGTGCCAATATCAATCAATTTCTTAATTTTGTGTATTTCTTTTGTTTGCCCATAGCCAAAGCATGGACTCAAAACCTTTAGTCAGAATGTAAAAGTACTTTTTTTTTTTAACTTGTCTTGTTCAAAAACACAGAGTAGAAAGTACAGATACCTGCTCTCAAATGTAGTGAAGTAAAAGTAAAAAGTAGTCAAACTGACTTAAGTAAAGCACAGATACCTGAGAATTCTATTTAATTACAGTACTTTACTTGTTCTTACCTTTCACTACTGCCAGCTGGAGAGCGAGAGTGACAGGCAGTCTTTTTCAGTTAGTACGCTGTTAAAATAGTCTCCTTCAGGACTCAAAATACACAGGCAGACAGTCTGACTCAAGTGTAATAGTGATGTTTAAGAAAGCCACTAATTTAAAGGGAGCAAGTTTCAGAGAGTGTGAGTCTAAATTAGTAGGCTAAAAATGACCAAAACATGCTCTTCATAGTACTTACACTTACAGTTTAAGTTGTTTTCATATCCAAGTTTAGAAAATACGTACTATACTATATATCAAACTTATTTTAAGGGCCTATACTACGCAAAAACATACCCGGAGTTAAGTTTGGTTTGATTCACACATGCTTGAGTAATCCTGCATGTCTACATCTCCAAAGCTCAAAATGTTCTGTTCCACTCTGTGATGTCATGAAGAAGTAGTTTCTAGTTTCTAGTTGACAGCTACCTTTCACCTGTTGTTTAAACCAAATATACCAGGTATTTTTTTGGCAATTCCAGGGCTAAAATTATCCAAATGATTCTAGTGAAGATGTATAGAGTTTAAAAAATACAGTGAAGCACTTCCTGTTTTACCGCATGACATCACAAGGTGGAGTTTTCTGACCCAGCTTAAATATGCAAGATTTGTGTGAATGAAACAAAACACAACTCCAAGAAAGTTTTTGATGAGGAAACAACATTATAACATAGATCAGAAAATACCGTAATATGGGCCCTTTAAGCTCAAAATATTAAATAATAGTAAAAAAATTTAACTGTAAATAAAAACTGTATCTGTTGTGGTGCAGAAAAAGAAAATGGACAAGGCGTCTGCCTGTCCTCGGCTAAGTTAATTCGTTATCATAATATAATGTAATAAGATTTTCAATTGTCTGCAGTGTGTATATTTTGGGGATTTAGCCAAGAGACGAATTTTCATCATTTTTGGTATACAAGAAAAGCATGATGTAATAGGCAACAGAGTCCTTGCCTGAACTGGAGAGAATGCTGCCATTAGCGTGCCCAAGGAAAAAGTCAGTGTCTGTATGTTTTTCAGAAAATAGAATGAATCCGGGTTTTAAAAAGAAATAAAATCCTCCCCATTTTACAGTTCAACATGAGGTGAAGGCAGTTATGGAAAAAGGACAGCGCAGGTGCACATTCTTGAGCAGGGATGGACGTTACTAAAGAAATGTATGACTTCACTAAACATAAATATGAGTGTTATGAAAGAATACTTTAGCAGATCAAAGTGGAAAAAAGATCCAGCGAGCTTTCTATCTACAACATTTTTATGGGGTCAGGAACACCGCATGGGGAGGTCAATGGAAAATATCGGACACGCTCCCTTTCTCCTGCTGTTTTCGATTAACTTTTGAAACTAAAACCCTCCTGACTGTGTGACATTCCTTGAACAACTGCCAGGGAGTCAAAACTTAAAACACAAAAAAGTGCCACAGGCTGTACAGATTAACCTGTAACTTCACCATGAAGGTCAGCCCAAGTTATGGAAAACATCTCTTCTCCCACACCCACAAAGTATTTACCTAGGGAGTTCGTACATGCTTGGGCCTTGGAGGAATCCACATAAACATGACTACAGGGTGAAAAGGATGGCCTTACAGGTCCTATATTACACAAAATTAACTTTTGGGAGCTTAAAGCCAATTTAGAATGTTGATACCTCATCAAAAACATGGCTGGAGTTGTGTTTTGTTACATTCACACATGTTTGAGTAATCCTTTATTATCTGTCTACATCTCCAATGCTTAAAATGCTCTGCTCCACCTTGTGATGTCATGACATGGTAGTTTTCAAGTTAGCAGTTACCGTTTATCTTTAGTTCAGTAGAGATCAGCAATTCCAGTGCTGAAATAAACCCAAATGAGTCTAGTGAAGGTGAATGGAGTTTTAAAACACAGTGGAGAACTTCTTGCATTAGCACATCATCACATTTCAAGGTTAAACAGAGTGTTTTCAGTTTGAGAAAAGAAATCAACCTAAAAAGGATTTATGTGTTAACAAAATGAATGAAACAAAACAAAACTCCAGGCATGTTCTTGACAAAGATTAGAAAATAGAACAGTATGGGCCCTTTAAACGCGTAGGTGTGGGGACCTTCTGGTATCAGGTAATTTAAACTCTACGGGAGATAAGATGTTGTCATTCTCTAACAATGAACCCTATTCATGTGACAAAAATGCAGCCATGTGAAGATTAAACAGGGTTTTACTGAATGTTCTATGAGACATGTTTGTGGAATGCATACAGCTATGAAAATAAATACTGACCTGATCATAAGGACACTACTGAGAAAAAGCTTGTCAGTAAAAGGGCCGCTCATTTAGATCAACTTTATGGATTTTAAATACATGTAGTGAAAATTATAGTTAGAAACTGAGCAAATTCTTTAAGCATTATTGAGTTGGTTTGGTCTGTATCCATCTGCAGCTAATTCTGTTTGACATTCCACTTGAGTAGAAACCGTCAAATGTGGTTTCTATTGCCTTTGAAAGAGACCGAACTATTGTATGTACAAGATGGAATATAAAAATGTACTTATGACAAGTAAAACTCTTTTGGATAAGTGAATAATGCAGTATCTTTCTTTATGTTCAGAGTAAATATGTATTTAAGTGGCTGTACCCATTTTTTCTTCATGTAGATTTTGTTTTACACTAGCACAGATATATTGAAAAGCAGTTCTTAGGGTCAAAATGAGATTGTTTTGTCAGAGAATCAGGAAGAGCGCTGTTGTATGTTGTATGTTAGTTTTTAGTTTTGCCTTTCAGGCCTCTAAAAGTTGTGAAAAGCACTTGGAATTTATTTTTATATGTGTAATTTTTGTATTAAACAGGCAATAAGGAAGGCAACAGGCATAACAATACATAATATTAATTTAGGGGAGAAAAATATACAAAAAATACAATTAAATAAAAATAGTAAAAAATGTGCTTATAACTCTTTGTGCTGAATAATTAGAACGCTAGGCTGCACTAAGAAAGTAAGGAATAAATTTGGACCATAGTAACTAGCTTCACATTTTTAAGACATTGTATCACGATTTTTGAGTGCCCAAATGAACGAACTACATGGAAGTCTAGTCTTATTTTGCACACCATATTGTTTGGACAGCAGTTCTTGCGGTATCTCGACACTAATCCCACTTGGAAAGTTAAGGGCGGAATCTG
Source organism: Paratrypauchen microcephalus (assembly GCA_036785185.1). Taxonomy (NCBI): domain Eukaryota; kingdom Metazoa; phylum Chordata; class Actinopteri; order Gobiiformes; family Gobiidae; genus Paratrypauchen; species Paratrypauchen microcephalus. The sequence continues at coordinate 2,275,529 of JAVJIX010000035.1, forward strand.
TTTGTGTAGCATGTGGAGCTTGAGGCGAGAGAGGGTGGGCCCCGGTATCTGCATGATTTATAGGTTTGATGGTAAAGTGTCTCACACAACTCTCTCCCTGTCATTACCCCAGAGAAGACTAACAGCCCGGCCTCTCCACAGGGGGACGAAGGCTGCTCGGACACTTCGCTCCGGACGGATGGGGCTGATTTATAGTTGACTGCCTATATCCAAGGAGCGCTCCTCTGGGACATTTAGGTCTTGAGTCAGATCTCCACGGCGACGTGCGGTGCGGAGACAAACATACACATGAAGCCATTAGCGCACGTAGATTAGAGGCTTAGTGGTGTCAGGGCTGCTGTTATGGAGTTTACATTTGAGATAAGTGAGCTGGCCCCATAGAAACCCATAGAAACTGCACTCAGGAGAACCGAAACTATAGTGTTTGTACAAGGCCGGATATTGAACAGCTACACGAGGTACTTGAGTATCATGTAATTCTATACAAAAGGATGATATAAATACAACTTAAAAGGAATGGTAATGTAATTGGACAGCTAAAGCACTGTTGAGCTCTTTTTAAATACATTTTATGATTCATTAAATTTGGCAGGTATCATTGCGTTAACTGATCTCTGGTTGATGTCTGTTTTTTGTATGTTTTCTGTATGATATTTTTATGCTTTTTGTATTGTTCTTTGCTGTCTGAACAGCACTTTGTAAACCTTGTTTTTATAAGTGCTTTATAAATAAAGATTTGTTATTTTTTTATATTTAGATATATTGGTATAAAAACCAGTTCTATACAAAGGGATAATATAAGCATAATATAAAAGGAGTGGTAAGGTAATTGGACAACTAAACCATTCTAGGAGCACCTTTTAAATACATTTTATGATTAATTAAATTTGGTAGGTATTTATATATATATATTAGTATTTTATATATATACCTTTCAAAATATGTCTATAGAGTGACAGAGAAAGCAAGTTTTGTGCTCCAAAAAGACCAATTATTTTGCTGTATTCTGAAAAAACATTCACTCATCTCTCAATGTATGTAATTTCAATGTTAATTTATTAATAATATATCAGGCTTGAGTGTGTCTAACATCTACAGCAGAGGTCCCCAACCACCGGGCCATGGACCGGTACCGGGCCATGAGCCCTCTGGTACCGGGCCACGGCAGCTCATTCCCCCACCCCTTCATTTTGAGTGGCCCGTCCGTGTTCCGAAAAGAGCACGTCAACTTCCATATGCGCACGAGGCTTGTCTTTGGCACGTGATACATTAACGCTAATATTAAACCCACAAGCAGCAAAATTAGTAAAAACAGACATCTTTGGAAAGTTTCTTTGTAAAGGGGAAAAGGCCCAGTGAGGAGACAGAAGAGCCTACGCAGCTTTTGGAAAGCGATGACGTCACGATGCCGTCACGATGCCGTCATCATCTGCTTTGGCAGGACTCCCAGTCGACGTTCTGCAGATACTGACGTGTTTTGTAATCCAACGTAACTCGTAGAAGTAACGCCACTTCATTGTCGGTCCAAACGAGAGAGTCGGTTTTTGTACGTATGTTCGCCATCATTATTATCTTCTTGTGTTTGTTTGCGGAAGAGAAAGGACTTTATGCGCATGCGCTCTTTGTAGTATTGCATTTCCGGTGGCTCTGGCTGTTTTTACATATCGGTGTGACATATTATTACAACGTTTTCACTCAGCGCTCCGTTTTTGTCTGGACGCGAATATTTACTAACAATACCAGACCTACTTAAAATATGGATTTATCGCAACAGGTGATTCCCACGCACCAAGCCCGCTCTGCATAACATGCGGCAACCAGCTCTCCAATGAGGCGGCCTTAAAAGCATGTTCGAGACATCAACTCTGACGCTATTCTGGATAAAAGTTACGGAGTAGACTGGACATAAGCAACACACTCCCATTATGCCTAGATGTGACCATCTCATAGCAGAGAAACACGCTCAGGGCTCTCATTGATTCAGCGTTATGGTGAGTTTTATTTTTCATGTACTTTATATTTGTTTTGTGGTCTAACTATCTTATTTTGAAGGCATGTTTAAGTTGAGACTCTTGTTATGTTGTTGGCGCATGTCATGAGGACGCTGTTAGATAAGATAAGATAAGACTTTATTGATCTCACACAGGATAATTTGTTATTAAAGTTACATACAAGTACACAGTGGATTCACGTTTATTATTATATTTACAACATACCACAGTTCTTGTGTTGTTTGTATAACTTTATTTTGTGGTATTTATCCGCCGATATCCACGCGCCCTGCCCCCCTCCACCCCCCACCGGTCCGTGAAAATTTTGGGTGACCGGTCTGTGGCACAAAAAAGGTTGGGGACCACTGATCTACAGCATGTATAATCTGCAAATTTACAACACAAGTGTGAACAGGGACCCACGGGACACCTGTAAGAGAACAAGGTATCTGTCTGAAATCTGAAGCAGTTAGTGCCCCACATTTAAAAGAATTACTGCAGTGTTTTGGAATAAGGCCCAGGTTTGAGTCACAGTTTTTTACACAGACAAGAAAAAGGAAACGTGACACCAAAAATATGTCTTATCTGCTCATCAGCGTGAATGAAAGGACTCTGGACTCTTTGTTGGTGGTTTGTAAGAAACAAGATAAATTGAACTGCAACAATGATGGTGTAAACTGAAAACATTCAGGAAGCATAGACACTGGCTATTCTGTACTTCCCCATTAAAAGTACTTGAACAATAACAAGTATATTACATATGAAAACTAAAACTATTTAAAATACACAATAACAATAGATAAAGTAGACCAAGCGTAAAAAGTGAAATGCTTCTGGTCACTGGGTTGAATTATAGTTTATTGTATAGTTGAATCCCTTTATAAATCCAAGTTTAATGTCACTATGAGCCACTTAGATTTCTGGAGAAGCCTTTCCCTCTAAACGCGACTCTTTGCTTAGCAACATTTGCCTGCATTTGATGTTCTTGATCAAACACATCTATATTCACTGACAGGTCGAGCATCAAGCCTCTCACAGAAAGGACAGCTCTGTCACACACACCAGCCTGTCGTATTCACCAGTCTTCACTCTAAATTTCACAACTGAGACGAATATCCTGCCTCTTGTTTTATAAGTGTTATATTCAATAATAAAATGTTACTGATAAAATAACTTTGGTCATGTCATATAAATACAAAGTGTAATATAAGTTGTGATCAGCTATTGTTCATCTGAAAGTCTTACCAACTAAACTAAACTAAATACTATGAAACATTCTGTCTGATGCACCTGCTTGTGCGTCTCTCTCCCGTCACTTGATTTAGTGGCTCTGAGTCAAAGAGCAGACATTTTGTTTTTGTGTGGTTGGCGTCTTGACCCCCCTCTTGGCCCATGTCCGGCCCTTGGTAGAGGCTCCATGTTATTTACTGCTCACAGAGCTCTGTGTGCAGAGAGTCAACACACCACGGCTGGTTGAGCAGGAGAGCAACCTGCTGCTCATTCGCACAGTCACGTGAACATCCCAAGAGACTGACAGAGATGTTTACTGCAAATCCAATCACAAGTCATGATAAAAGTGAGACAAGCCAGAACAAACAGACATCCTGCACATGTCAGCAGATGGGAAGGCAGTGTTGAAAAGGTGAAGTTATGTTTTTGATTGTGTGACAGAAAGAACACCTCTTTTCTGGCTAGAGGAAGTTCAGCCTGCCAGGACGTGCCAGCTCTCGCTCAGGTGAACTTTCCGGACAGCTGGACACACGTGGGCCCACATCCTGGATGTGGACAGGCTTTATATGGACCTGCTATGATCAAGTAGGATGATTCAGCTCCTGATGGGAACGTTGAGCTTCACACTATCGGGACGGTGCTCAGTGACCCAAGGCAGACATTTGCAAAATGAACCCCTAAAAGGCTGCACTCAAGACAAAAACATGTGCAATGCTTCACACAGACTACAAGAAATCGCTCCCTGAAGGATCAGACTGCAGAGCCACAGAAATGTGCAGCTAAACAAGGCAAAAATGTGAACAGGTTTCTCTTAAAAGCAAGATCTAAAACTAGAGTGCAGTGAAATTCCTCCTCTAAATCCCCTGCTTCCTTTGGGTAATTATAGGCCCTGGAAGACAAACTCTAACTGTGTTTGCCTTTGACTGTGTGGGTACAACAGGTGACTTATCTAAAAAGACCTGTCCACTGTTGATTCTGCTACACATATTACAATTCTGTACAGCATATGAACAATAAATTAGCAAATTCTGAAATTCTGATTTGCTGTAAAGATGTTTTTTTGTTGTTTTTTTTATTTTAAAGGTGTAACCTTTCTGGTGGAGGGAATGTCACCAGCGGGAAAGTTACACAGTATGGCATTAAACATACATCTACACAGAGTCAGCAGGTAATGCCATAAAGCCAAGTTAAATGCCAGATCTGTCAAGAGGCAAGCCCGCTCACAGTAAGAATGCAAGTTTTTTAGTCAAAAATTGAGTAAATTCAAGATGGATACGTTTAATGCCAGACCGGGACAAACCAGACAAAGCAACAACATCTCCATGGAGACAAGCAGATAGTGGACCTTCCACCAAAAATGTTACAAAGTGCACCTTTGATGTAGCTAATGTAGTACTAGTTATGAAGTACTATTTATTTACCTAAACCAGATTAGTTATTAACTAAATCGCCAAACCATATCCAAGTTCAAGTAACCTGGATCTAAAAACAAACAAACTTTTCCAATAAATTTCACAGTTTGCCAAAGTTCCACAAGAACATCTTTTTCAAAAATACAGTCCATCAAAAGTAATGTTCTGCCATGTTTACTCCTGTGGGGAAATAAGTTGCTTCGGTAAAAACGTAGTGTGGAATGACTTATGGAAAATATGATTTGATAAATTGAAAAGTGGGCTGAATTTGGATTGGAAATGGGCTGCTGGGGGGAAAATGAGGCAGCTGCACTTTGAGGGATGGGAATGCGTTGCGGAAAGGGGCGGATCAATCTTTTATCACTGACGGCAGCGTTTATTCCTAATGAATCCAATCGGAATGCTGACATTTTTTCACCACACAAAAAATTCCAGCACGGAGTGGAGATTGACAACTTCACCTCTAAAAGATGCAAACATTATTTAAAAACAGGGATTTTTTCAATTACCTCCAGGCCTGAGCACATCTGCTGGAGTCTGGGAATGTTCCTGATAAGAAAGCAGGGGAATTAAGTCACAGCAAGGAGACAGACTTTCCCCCGTCAAAAGTCCCAAGAGATAAGTCCGTGTGCATGGATGAACTTGCTTGTGACACAGGAATAGTAGTAGACTAGAAAATGCCTAGTGTCCGTATTTTGTTTGGTAAAAAATAACATTGGATATGCTTTTGTCAATAGTAAACTGAAATGGTAAAAAAAAGAAAAATACGAGAGACAATAAGTGTGGAATGAGCAGAGGAGCTAACCAAACAAGACCAGAGAGACGGGTGACGGTGGCTGTGGTAATTCTCAGTGGTGATTTTTGAGAATGGAAAATGCCACAAGATCAAGAACATTACAATAATAAATTAACAATGGGCAGTATATGTTTTGACCAGGTAATTATGACATTATTGTGAGCCACATTGCCACAGGTTTAAAAGGATAACATATAAGCTGAACCAACCCTACAATGGACAGAGAAAATCTATCTTCTAGACTAAAATAGCTAATTACGAAAGCTGTAGAATAAATCAGTGCCACACTCAAGAAGAGATAAGTTTAAAGTGCACGATGTAGTTCATTCCCTTTAGCCATCTGTACTGCGGACGCTATCTGCCAAGTTCAAGACAAGCAGCACCTAAATACAAGATAACACAGTATATATAACTGCTCAACTCCCATAGTGGACCTTGTAAAGAAAATAATCACCCCCATGGGCAGGAGAAGGCGGGGGGCTACTAATCAATGCTCCTGATTGGATGTTGTGTTAACGAGCTCAGAGTTTCGCCCTATCTATCTGACATATAGCACGCAGAGAAAACCTTAAGTAAGATGCCAGGCCATGCATAGTGATGAGTCAAATGGGCTTAAGAGCACTGTGGAGCATTAGCCATGCACGGCACCGGGCAATAATGGAGTGTAGAGCCGCTAAATAGGGCTAGAACATGCACAGGAAGAGAGCGAACTTTGGCCATTAATTAATTTTTAATCCTACGCGGGGTAAAGTGAGACGCGAGTGTGACGCATGGGGTAACAGATAGCCAGCACTTCTCTATTAAGTCTCATTGTGGTTAATGCTTGCAAGCTCAAGAGGTCAGCTAAGTAAGCCTATAAACATTTTAACAGCGTACATTTATGATGGGAAGATAATGGGAAAATAGATATTGTCAATGTTGAATGAAGATATGTAATGAATACTCAGTGCATGGTTACTAAAAATGAAAAATATATATATATGAAAGGTACAAAGTGATTATAAAGTGATTTTTCTGCACTTTTGTGGGTAATTTTACAGTTCTTTCACATTTTAAGACTAAGATTAATATAACTGCTAACTAATCTGCTGGACTGACATAACGTCTGAATATGTTTATCAGGATACTCAAAAAATATTAATAAATACATTTTGTCAGAAATTGCCTTCTCCTAGTTTAAACTATTTGAAACACTAAGCAGAAGCTCTCTTGTCAACAGGTCCAAAGTTGCTATATTCACTTTGACAGATAAGAAGTTGGACAGCCTCACACACAAGAGCATTGCACAAACTCTACAGTGAACGCACACACATACACATTAAAAGTAAAATAAGTTTAGTCTTACCAGCGCTCTCGTCCTCTGCGTCTCGTGCTTGTATATCCTCACTCAGGCGTCTCTGTGGCAGGCTGGCAGAAACCTTCACTAGTGACGAAGCCGCTGATCCGGTTGTGCAGCTCCACGTACGCGACTCTGTGTTCTAACAGGAGCGTGCCGGTGCAGCAGAGGTCAGAGGCAGTCGGGCAGCTGTAAGAGGAACACAGAGGAGAGCTGTGAGGGATCTGAGCTTCTCCGTGTCACGATCCGTCTCACATTCACACAGGTTTCTGGCGGCGTCGCTGGCTGCCTCTGGAATGCACTTGCGCTGGGTTGTCTTCACCAGCAGCCGGAGATCTGAGAGACTGAGAGAGCTCCCTCCCTCCGCTCCCTGCTGTCTACAGCCCTCCTCCTCCTCTCTCTCCTCCCCCTCCCCCGGCCAAAAGAAACACGGCCTCTCCCTCTCTCTATCTCCACCCATTCTCTCCATACTGACAGATCAGGTACCTTGTGCTTTCAGGTTGGAGTATCACTTTTCTGTTTTCTCTGCTTACTGCTGCCTTGATAAACACTGTTACATAGTTTAGATTTTAGACCACGTTTGACTTTATAATACATAAAAGTGTTCAACACTCAGCACACATAAAGTATTTGTCTATAATTAAAGTAGTATAACCTTAACTGAAATACTGTATTTCAGGAGCAAATGCTTCATACATGAATGAACAATTAAAATGAACAGTCTTCTTTTTATATTTCACACAGTGACTGAGATCCTATTCTATTTTTGGATTCACAAAAATGTCATTCTCTGAGAATTAATTAAGATAAACGAATGGTGCTGCAATAGTTATTTGCAGCTTATATAGAATGAGCTTCCCCTCCCAGTTTAGACAGCAAACACATGAATCATTGTGTTTGCTGTATTTTTGTGTGCATTTGCACTCACTAACCTGAGGCTGTGAGCCTCTCTCAGCCTGTGGCCTGTAGTCACAAACAGCTGATTACACAAGCCCTGCTGTCAGGTGACTGTCTTCCTCTTCCGGGAATGAGCTCATAGTGCAAATAACCAGGTGCTGTGGTGGTGTGTGGGTATGACAGGACTACGCCCAGTGGGGACAAAACTGATCATTTACAAATGGAAGAATAATTACCCACGAAACAAGGTCAGGCTCCTGAACTGTCCTGAGGCCCCTCCCGTTCAAACACAGCCAAGGCATGCATGACCAATGGGTTAGGCACAATGTGTGGGAATCCCTCTTTTTAAACACACACTGCTCTGTACATATCTTTCAGCCCAAACCAAAAATCTGAGCCACTTTCAGATTTGACCCTCCCCCAAAACACTGAAGCTGCACACCAGCTGCATCATACCCAAAACTTTAAAAAAAAAAAAAAAAAAAAAAATTGAATGCAAATGGGAAAGACCTACAACACTACAATGAAAAATATTAGCAGTAAAATACCATTTAAGATCTGGAGTTCTTATTTTTGGATCTGTGAAATCATTTTATATGATTATTGCAAGAATTTTATATTTAATGTTCACTGTTGTATATATCTTGGCCTTATTTTCATGCTGGTTTGCATTGTGCACACTTCAAGCAATCATAATGAAGACATGCAATCACTGCCCATAATAACTAGTGGGCACATAATTGAATTACAGAATGGATTTCTTGGATTAACTGCCTTAATTTGATAAATTAAATCAAGCAAACAAAAGTAATAAATGATGTGGCTCTATGCCAGGCTGAGTCATAAAGGCCTGTGGTGAATCAGGACCATCTCTCCACTGTGTTCATAAAGAAAAGCTTTTGGCACATCCCAGAGATGAGCCACCTCACAAATCACTGAGACCACACTAGGATAAGGAGGGCCATCGGACATAGCCCCAGGAGGAAGCTCAGAAGGACCCAGGGCTACAGTGAAAAAAGCATAGTGCAAAAGAGAGTGCAGCTAATACACTTTAACAGGCTATTAAGTTGATGTGGATCACAGGGACCTTGTCAAATCTGCACTAACTTCATTTCAGGGCTTTCTGGTGTGGTCCAGGATCAGACTGAAGGTCAATGAGCATAAGATGTGCTCTGCCTAAAGAGACAACGGGGCAGAAATCAGGCTGAATCTATTGTTGTGTTTAGTCAGGGATTATCAGTGGAAGGCTTCACAGACACCTTCCAGGCATTCCTCAGGGCACCTCCCACATCTCTGTGCCTGCCACGGCCCACCCTCCCCTGTCAGAGCCCGCATATCATCCTCCTCTGCTCGGTGACTCAAGCATTCTTCAACTCCTCCTTTGCTTTCTTTGCACCCTCCTCTGCATTGACATAAGACAAAAGTATGAAAACCAGTGCTCTCAAAAGAAATTCTTCTTTATATTTAACTTTTGTGGCAGGTAATACACACTATTGAATGAACAGAAGACAAATTAGAGGTAAAAACATACTTTGAACAGGTGGCATTAAGCGCCACAAGTACCAAGAATAACTGGACCCACACTTGGCTGCTGACTGCACTGGTCTGGCTGAGGTTCAATAGGTTGAGTAGAGGGCAGAGAGAATGCGGATAGCATGCTGATGTGACTTTGTTTGCCCGTGTGCATTAAAAATGAATAGCATTAAGTTCCTGGAGAGACTCGCGCTTCCTATATTTCCTCCTGTTTATTTATTCAAGTTTTTACTATAAATATAGATTTCAACCACAGGTGGACGAGACTTCAGTCATGATTTAAGGCTTAATGAGAGCAGACAAACCAGAGCTATTTTCAGACTTACAAACAAGGCTCAAATGGCGAACTTCTGGTGACCATGTTTTCATATTCATCATCTCTGCAACAAAGTTTAGTAATAGGCTGCTTGTGCCAAACAGCCTAAGTACAGGCTGTCTGTTTCATTATGGTCAGTGCTACTGTAGTGAAGCAGGGCCTTGTATGTCATTATGACAGGCAACATGGCTTATGGCTGCAAAGGTAATTGCACTGTTGAGACATAAATATAGCACATCCCTCAACAAGACACTAGCACTTTTGTTTTCTTCCCAGAAACTTGGCTCTGGGGATGATTCATGTTTTGGAAGAAAATATGTGCTACTATATCATCATGTTACAAATAACAACAATGAAATGAAATGAAAAATTCACCAGTGAGGCGAATGAGAGGGCAAGAGAGTGGGCACAGACTGTTGAAACATTGTGAGCAATGACCCCCCTATAAGAAGATACAAGATTAACACAACTTCTGACAAACACCATCTGAGGAGCTTTTAGCAGGAAAGTTTTGGCCACAGTCTGACGCACTTTATCCATCTTCTCCTTATCTCCACACGTTTCACAAACAGTCCAGACACCTCAAGCCTTTTATCACCACTCAAAATAGTCCTACGTCAGATACATTCAAAAGTTGAGTATAAGACTTTGTTAACATATAAACAAAACACACACTTTTTAATATATATTGGGATTTCTTCTTCAGATAAAATAAAATAAACTTATATAAGCTGTACCATTTGTTGCAAATAGACACTACAGATAGGCGTCACGTTAGCTGGAGAAAGTTATGGATGAGTTAAGTGTCTCAGCTTTTCCCAGGCATAAGGAGGACAAAGCAGATGAAATCTAACACCTAATCCAGGTATGTCAAATGAACAAGAAGGTATGGGAACAAGCATACAGAAAACCAAAGAGCCAAATTGTGAAAAACTGCTTAAAACAAAGAAAAGCGGAGGGACAGGAAATGTGGGATTGTGCCAAGCGAGCTATCAGGTAGTGTCAGGTCAAAGGTCAGAGGTGAACAAAAGCTTCGTAAGCCCCATGTAGTGCAAAAAGGAGGCCCCTGGATGTGCTCATTGGCGCCTGCACTGTCTATCATCAATGATATGCTCCATTAGCAAGAAGCCACCCTATTTCACAGGTTAGGGGTTACAAGGGTTATTTTGAAGATGCACTGTGTAACTTTTTGGTGGAGGATCTGCTACTTTCTTCAGATTCAGGTGACTTTGTTGGTACCTGTAGGTAGATATGTTTTGCAGTGTTAATCATAAAAAAAGAAAACAAAATTATCCATGGAGATGTTATTACTATGCCAGTGATGTTCCATAGTATGGCATTAAATGTATCTCTCTCCATGGAAACAAGAAGGAGACACCACCAGGCCAAGTTTCAGATTAGATTTAAGGAGAGACAAGCCCGCACACAGTAAGAATACATGTTTTCAAGGTATTTTTGAGCAATAAAAACACCAGATATTTAATGCTTAATACCATATTTTGGAACCTTCTAGGCAAAGCAATAAGCAGGTGGCAGATTCTCCATCAGAAAAGTTACATAATGCACCTTTAAATGAAGCAAACATCTGCAACCGTGATGATGGCCATGCTTGTCTTCAGGCTTATAAATGTTACATAACATAAGGGGTATTTTCTTGTTTCTTACATTAAAGCCGGGCTCAGGGGAACAGCATACCTGGCATTAGTATGCGTCTCCATGTGTCTGAAGTGGATACTTGTGTTCACATCCTATCTATATGCAAACACGTTTTCTTGTGAAGTGTGCAAATGGCTCTTTTAACGTTGCCATGTCAGTGCTCATTATAAATAATAAAAAATAAAGGAAAAGGATGTAACCAAGACCACCTGTGGCAATGGACCTATCTTTCTTACAGTGATAAAATAGTCTTCAAATCTTTTAATCAAAGTAGAATAAAAACACTGAAAAACATTTTAGAGCCAGTGTAGCGGAAAAACTATTGAGCTAAAGATTAAGTATTTACTGAGTCACAAAGCTCTCATATTTTACCTCTTACATTACTTCTTATGGTTATGCAGTATGATTCTGGACCCACGCCAAAAAGACATATTTGTTCATGACACAAAACCAAACAACTTCAAACTCCATAGTTCAAATAAAAAAAAATAAAGAAAAGAAAAAATATGGCAGCAGGATGTGCATGTATAAAGGAATACAAGACAAGGTTTGCTTAACATTGTAAGATTGTTCTTATCAATATATCAACAGTTATGCATTTAATACATTGCTTAAAAACACAAAATACTGCACCAACTTTCTTTGGTACTGCACCCAAGTTGAGGCATGTGTCTAAGAAGAAAGAGATACTACAATACCCCTTAGGGTCAGCCAATATGCATTCTGGACCAATGCCAAAACCACAAATTTGTTTATGAAAAAAAAAAAAAAATTCCACTCTACAATTGAATTCATAATCTTTATAATCATTCTTTTTTTTGCTATGTACACGCCATAAAGTTGTGTAGGTGTTTTCAGCTATTTAAAATGGGAAAAGAATGTCAAGATGACTTCCAAAGTGCTCTGAGCTATCTGATCTCCCACCTGTCCTTTCAGCCTGACATTCAAATGCAGTTAATGCCAAATGTGAAGAGCCTTTAGTGTCTTTTATGAATGCTTCCTTTCAAAAGCAAAAAGGGCCCATCAAGTTTTATCCAGGCATGTAATCTACAAATCTTTTCACTGTACCATTTAGTCTGACAGCATTATATTCGAAGAATACTTTTTTCAGTTTCTAAATTCGACTATGCACAAATGCACAGTGTGGTCTTCTTTAACAGCCTATGGGAAAACCAAGCAAACACCTGTAGCAACAACAGTAGTTAAAAGCTTTCACTGTACCAAACCTATCATCTGTTGGCCTTTGTGGCTTCCCTGGATCAAAGGGAAGCTCCAGTCCGGGTACAAATCGAAGCTAGCAACAGCCATGCCCTGTAAGCACAACCAAATGTATGCACACATGCGTACAATGGACACTGATGAGAGGAGAGCATAATAGCTGAGATCCAGAACCTCCATCACAACAGCCATTTTTTAGCCTCCAATTTATGCTAAACACATTCAAGCACGCACTCTTTAAGACTTGTTGAATTTTAAAAGCCCGCTAAGACAGACATCTCCATTCTTATCAAGCGGGAGACGGTTGGAGAGGGAGCTGGAGTGGGCACAAGCGGGAGCCTCAATTAATAGCATATGTGTGTGTCGACGAATATGTCGTATTACTAATCAGTGCTCGGAGACGAGGGCCATATGTGTGCCAGTCTGTTCCTCTCTCCGAACCTCTCTCAGTCTCCCCTCCCCTCCACGGCGGTGTGACCCCATCAGCAAGAATGTCAAGATTGTCATGTCAGCAGTGGTGACATCATGGCAGGCCCGTCACCGGCGACGAGGGGGATCGGCACGGCTTTCCTCCCGGTTGCATCAGCCTTTGTGATAATAACAAGGGGGGGGGGGGTCACAGAATCAACATGTTCACAGAGGCATGTTGGGAAGAAAACATAGCATCGAGTTCAAAGATTTGTCATGAGAAAATAATACATGTCGTGTCAGGGTTTGTCATGTCAAACTGAGAATACTTTATGGTCTCAAGATGACGGTGATGTTCTTCTGCTATGCCCACCATCACATCAGGATATGTCCTTGGATCCTGCCTGCAGTGATTTGAATGTTTGGCTCATCTTAAACTGCCATTGCAACTTGTACAAAAATTAATCAAAAATTCGGCTTAATAAGTGTAATCCTTGTCTACGTCTTTATGAATAAAACCTGTCCGGTGTTCTGAAGGGATAATAATGTTAGAATTTTTTTCCTTGATCTAACAAAGAGCTTTTCAAAATATCCCAAAATTTTAGACAGTTTTTATCCCCTTTTCTCAGCTTTACAGATACAATATATAGTATGCAATCAAATAATAGAATGTCCTGACCTTGGTTAGTCTGTGATGACAGCAAGATATGTCTCCCTTTAACCTCCATTGTGAGCATTTGAAGATCTAGAACTAGCTCTGGGTGGTCTATGGTCAAGAAGCCTGTCAAAACAAGCTGTTTTGTTTACAGAAACGATGAGGCCTGAAAGAAGCATACTAAAACAACCACGTGCTCAACAACATTTTGCAGAAAAAACACCTACAAAGAGACCAATTTGTAAGGAAACGCTACCTCCATTCAGACACTATTACCACAGACACTATTGCCACAGACAAGCAGCTCTTTCATGTGTTGCTTAAATATGCGCAGGTCAAGTGTCAGCCAGCAGATGCAAGTGTGTGTGTTTGAACACATCCTGAGGATCCTCCAGGTCATCAGATAAAGTGCACCTGAGGGAGGGGCGGGGAGCGTTTTAGGACGTTACCGTGGAAACCAAACAGGCAGGAGAAGACCACCTGGTTAATGGAGCCCCGGACATCAGTGATGAGAGAGCAGCACTTCAGGAAAACAGAACTGAGGGCCATATTGTACCTGGTCTGGTAACAGGAGAAAACTGCATGTAGCAGATGTTCAGTCTATCATACAATACCAAATTGTGCATTGTAAGTCCAACGGTGAAGTAGCAGTTTAGATCCATTATCCATTATCACAAATGGAAAGAATGTCCTGTCTTATGGAGTTTGCATTGGTCTCCCAGTGTCTTTATATAAATCTGATATACGCAATTCTGTTCCACAACACATGTATGAGTACTAGAGATCGACTAATATGGGTTTTCACATTGCCGATGTCAGTACTGATTGTTTAGAATCCAGAGGAATCGATGGCCGATAAGTAGGGCCGATAATAATTTTTACATTCATTTTTGTCATTTAATTTTACTATTAACTCACTCACACACACACACACACACACACACATTTTTACCATACACCTGAGATCTCTAGTCATGTTTTATGCAGTTATCTCTTTGCACTAAAAAGCATTAGAGCTTTGTGTGTATTATTTTGGCAGCAGATGAGCCAAATCAATGTATCTGGAGATTTAAGGACGATAGCCAAATTTTGGTCTGATGTATACCGGCCAACCGACATCAGCTTATCTCTATTGAGTACTTCACACTGAGTGTTATAAGATAAGATAAGATAAGCCTTTTATTGTCTCCTTAGAGAAATTTGTCCTCTGCATTTGACCCATCCTGTCATCAGGAGCAGTGGGCTGCACCCGAGGCGCGCCCGGGGACCATCTCCACGATCTTCTTGCTTCGGCTTGGTCAGGACCTCGGCTGGAGAATCCTCCCACAGGTGGCTCACGTCACAACGGGCCTCGATGTATCTTCTGCCATGGGGGCTACCAGTGTCCGCAGACACTGGGGGCGAGGTGGGGTTAAGTGTCTTGCCCAAGGACACAACGGCAGCGCTCATCTGTGGGAGCTTGGATCACATGTGGTCCACCCGTCAAGAGCGGGATTCGAACTGCCAACCCCTGGATCACCAGGCAAGCGCTCTACCACTGAGCTACTGCCGCCCCTCACTGAGGGGCGGCAGCGGGGGGGGGGGAATCCTGACCAGAGACCACTGATGAATGAATGGATTCAGATTTCAAAACAGAGCTTGGGCAATGATAATGAAACTGAAGTCAATTTTATGTGTTCTGAATGTTCTGAGAAAAGTCTAATTTGTTCCAACAACATTGTCCAAAGGATTGCAAAGGATGAATCACAGCATGACAAAGTTACTTTGGTCCTCTTGAGGTTGAAAAGAAAATGAAACTACAACACTGAGTTGCTAACACTTTTATCAAGGGTCAAAAGGCAATGGTTCAAGTACATTGGGCCAGGTAAAGAAGGTGTGAGATGTTAGCATATGTAGCTGCAGCAACAAACTACTGACACAGAGAAAAAGCCTCACAATAGTTCAAAAAGGTGTGATCCAATTCTCCAATTCTGAACTTCTGTAGTCAGGGCACATACAGTTCCATGCAAGATAGTCTTCAGTCCTCATTAAAGCTTCAATTGGGCCCTGTGTTGTTATTCGGACATTACAACACAGGGCCCAAGTGGTCCCCACAAGCACAGAGGGTAAGGAGAAAGAAGAACAACATGTGCAGGAAGCCCTCTCGGTTTGTGGATATCCTAAATGGGCTGTCAACAAAACGAAGAGAGACAAGGGCAAGAAACAAGACAACAGAGAATCCGAACCCAGGAGGAAAGGGGTAACGATTCCGTACCTGGCCGGCGTTTCGGAAAAACTACAGAGGATTTTCAGACAATATGAAATTCCAGTCTATTTCAAACCCACAAACACTTTAAGACAAAAACTCGTGCACTCAAAGGACAGAACACCGAGCCACAAACAAAGCAATGTGGTCTACTCCATTCAGTGTAGTGAGGACTGCAGTTAGCGCTACATTGGGGAAACCAAACAGCCACTTCACAAGAGGATGTACCAACACAGGTGGGCGTGCCAGAGTGGACCGTCATCTGCCGTACATCTTCACCTAGAAGCCACGGGCCATTCTTTTGAGGACAGTGAGGTTCAGATCTTAGCCAGGGAAAAGAACTGGTTTGAGAGGGGAGTTAAAGAGGCTATTTTTGTCAAAAAAGAGAATCCGTCGTTAAACAGAAATGGGGGAGTTAGACATAACTTGTCTCCCATGTATAATTCGATTCTTAAACCAAGTCAAAACAGACAAAGAAACATTAGGGCAGACGATCCAGGGCAGAGGGGTTGAATAGGGGGGGCGAAACTAGTTGCCAGAGTAATTTGAAAAACAAAGAGACAGATTAGGGGGGGATCGTTTTCAGAGCTTTTTCAGGGTAGGGAGCGCCTCCCGGCAGCTAGATATAAGCAGTGTCTAACCAGTACAATAACCAGAGCTGACGAAGCCTCTCGGATGAGCGGCGAAACGTTTTCAACCAAACAAACTTTGTCCAGTTGACAAATTGAACTTCTCCTTTTATCATGGATTCTACCTGGACGACTGAGGGACTTTTCACGCATTTTTTTATAAGCTGAATGTGCTAATGCTATGGTATGTAAGTTTAAGCAATACAATTACATGCCATCTGACACTAAGCACTTATTGAGGTTAACATACAGCAGGCATGTCCAAACTATGGCCCATGGGCAAAATGCGGCCCTCAGATAAATTTTTCTTGGCCCCCAGGCTTCCAGGTGAATTGGCCCAAATTACCTTGAGCAGAAGTTTTGACTGCAAGTTTTTTGAAAATCTACTTTGAGAAGACAATATTTATTATTTATTGTGTGGTTTTGGGGATCTTAGCATGAATAAAAGACTAATAGCTCATTCTAACATGTTAGACATGCAAATATTTCAATTAATGACTGTACTGAGCACCAGTCTATGGCCCTCAATCGGCCCTCTGCTTCGTCTGTGTTTAGATATGTGGCCATTGATGAAAAAAGTTTGGACACCCCTGACATACAGTATATGTTCATCACAAGTGAATGTGCTTGTTTCTCATTTTTTCAAAATGTACAAATTTTTGTTCACCATCAGTGTGTAAACCAATGTGGCACGATATACAGTAGGGCCTGTGATATTTAAATGACACTGCCGATTTAGCAAAAGTTTAGATTAGAATGAATTTAAAAATGCAAGACTGCAGGATTGAAACAGTTATTTATTATTAATTAAGACACGTGTATATTTTTACTAAGCAAGATTTTTTTTTAACAAAGTAAAGTATTTTGATGTGCAAAAAGTACAAGTCTAAAGGATCAAGACAAGACAATAATATAATATGCAATATATAAACAGTGTTGCATTAACCACGAGACATTGCGTAAAGAAACAAAATTCTCCATCAACTTTCCTTCATACTACACCCAAGCCAAGGCATGTGTCTGAGTAGAGAGATACACGTGTAAGTTGAAAAGACAAAAGTCATTAGCTGTACTCACCTCTGAAGGCTCGTGTGAGTGTCTGCCCGATGAAAACAAGAAGAGGGGAAAAAACAGGCTGTCAGGGTTTGTTGTCAGCCCGGGGCTACCTGATCCAGGCCTATGTGCAAGAGACAGGGGAACACTGTGAACCGTGGTGCTATGCAGAGGGGAGGGGGGAGAACAAGAAAAAAGTGAAGTAGTGCCGCCATTCCCCATCACCCTGGCAACCAACGCGCTTTCAAAGAACTCGGCCAATGGCAAACACCCGCAATTGTGTTGGGACAAAGAGTCACATGACCGCCCTGCACACCACTCCCTGTGATGGAAGTGAGGGGAGAGTATGGAGTTTTAAAGGGGGTGGAGGGGTATGAAAACAACTATTTGGGAGGGGGGCTGGAGAGATTCTGTGCAAAACATTTCTTGCCTAAGAGGGGGTATTACACTTGTGTGGTGTATTAAATGCTAACACATATTTAGATCATTAGATTAGGTGTTCTCTATCGTTTTGAAAACAATCACACAATCAGCGGGCATCCTGCTAATAAAAATATTGCACATTGCATCAGATTTGTGAAGGTGTAGTGTATTGTTTAGTATCCTGGTTTTGTGTATTTATGTAAAATTGCTGTGCAGGAGCATGGGTGATGTTGGCTTTGTTACTCTTGGACAGGATCATACAGCTAACCGTAAGAGGGTTGAATAGTGCCCAGGAGAGATCACAAGATTACTCAAACATGCATAGATGACATAAAACCTCTTCAGGCATGTTTTGATGACAGAACAAAGTTATACCATGGCAGAAAGCTCAGATAAATGTATTTGCATAATACCCCCTCTTTAAACATTAACCCTTTATGTGTTCTTGTATTGTCCTTTGCCAAAAAGTTTAATGGCTGCACAATTAGAAATATATAACTTCAGTTTCATAGCATATAAATGGAAATAATAAGCTCAGTTTAATCATAACAAATGCCTTGTATTTGCTAGTCAAAATAGCACCAAAGCTTGAGAAATTAACAGATGGAAGTAGGGCTGTCAGTTTAACACGTTAATTACATTAATTAATTACACTGCAAATTAACGTGTTATAAAAATTAACGCAATTAATTATGAGGGGCAATTCAATGCACGTGCATTTTAAATTTGGCGTGTGGCAAGCAAATCGCTGCCAGGGCCTTTGAACGGCAAGTTTATTTATAAAAAGACCAAAGACGAGACTATCGACAAGAACGCGGTGATTTGTAGCTTTTGTCAAAAAGAATTTTCTGACCACCGAAGCTGCTCCAGCCTGACGGCTCATTTGAACGCTAAACACGTCCAGACAAGTTCCATCGTTACTGGTGATAGTGCGCGCTTCACCAAACCACCAAACCACCAAACCACGCTCGCAGAATTTGGGAAACGAATGAGCAAAGCAACCACATGAAAACTGACAAACTCAATCTCAAAATGGGTTGTTCGTTCGCTTGCTCGCTCACTCACAATCTCTCTTTATCTCTCCCTCTCTCTCTCAATCTCTCTCTCACTCACACTCTTAAAATGTGATTAATTAGATTAATTAATTGCACATACTGTAATTAATTAGATTATTTTTTTTAATCGCCTGACAGCACTAAATGGAACACACATTCATATACCAGGGTACACAGACACTGGGGACGAGGTGAGTTAAGTGTCTTGCTAAAGGACACAATGACAGCATTCATTTGTGGAAGCTGGAATCGCACCACCAACTTGTGGCTCAGTGAACCTGACCGCATTTATGAAATATATGTAGTTGTAATACAAATATTGCTTTTGCTGGTATTTAAATATGTTTACTGTTAATTGTACGGCCCAAATATACAGTTCTGGCCACTATGAATGTGTTCATAACAGACAATAGAAGCAGGTCAGAAGTATTGTTTACAGGAATAAACAAAGAATTTCATGTGACTTCCTTGCTGGAGTTCCCCTTGACAGGTAGTCACAGCTTATTTCTACTAAAGGAACAATACTACATATTGGCACACATATTGGTACTTACATATTGGTAAAATGTATTTTACAAAGCAAAAAATATTCCTACTAAGTTCTGTTTTGTATTTATTATTTTGCTTATTGTGGATAGGCCTGTCACGATAATTACTAAATTGACTCATCATACAATACAATAATTTTTCGGGGTCATAATTTATCGTGTGTGCCATTTCTTTTCACTAGTGGGAAGTTTTTTTTTGTTTTTTTTCTTCTATATGATAAGATCTGAGCTGATAAGGGCTGAATTACAAACAAAAATTATAAATTCTCTCCATTTATTGCAATATTTAACAATATTGTAGATTTAAATTAATTTTTGAGGCATAATTCTGATTAAGAGTTTAGTTTCAATATTATCTTTTACAGAATCCTGCTAATGGTGGCTGTTTTTAGTAGTCTCAGGTGAATGAAGATGGCTGGGTAAATAAAGGCATTGAAATGTATAACAATCGTCCCATTATACATCACTGCAAATAGGAGCTGGATGATTCACTGTTCTATCACCAGAGAGGCCACAGGGCATACAAATTAAACTTAACTTAATAAGTAGTGAAGAAAGGCAACCTAAAAGAAAACATAAGCCAACTGGCACCAAACAATGTCAGTACTGGTGATGATTAAGATTGAGTCATGATGATTTTGCACTGAATGTTCAGAATTATAACATGTAATTTGCACTCGTCATCATGATCTTATCTTTTTATATTCACTCGTCTTAGTATAAGCCCTGTCACAATTTGGAAGCATAATATGTTGCTACAGAGATATAATGATCAAAGGAGAAGTTCAATTTGTCAACTGGACAAAGTTTGTTTGGTTGAAAACGTTTCGCCGCTCATCCGAGAGGCTTCGTCAGCTCAGAGCTGACGAAGCCTCTCGGATGAGCGGCGAAACGTTTTCAACCAAACAAACTTTGTCCAGTTGACAAATTGAACTTCTCCTTTGATCATGGATTCTACCTGGACGACTGAGGGACTTTTCACGCACAGAGATATAATGTGATAAACTACTTACACAATACAATAAAATTACAATATTATGCCATTTTCTGATCTATGTTATGTTGTTTCCTCATCCCAAACACACCTGGAGTTGTGTTTTGTTTCGTCAATCATGTTTAACAGACAAACTCTCAAAACAAAACATAGTGTTCCATCTTGTGATATCATGTGGTAATACATGTGAAGTCCTCCACAGTGTTTTTAAACCCTATAAACCTTCACTAGAATCATTTGGATCATTTCAGCCCTGGAATTGCCAGTCTCTACTGAACTAAAGCTAAAAGGTAGCTGGTACCTTGAAAACTATCACTGCATGACATCACACGGTGGAACATTCTGTGGAGGTGGAGTATTCTGAGCTTTGGAGATGTAGACAGACTAACTATGTAGGATTAACATGTGTGAATGAAACAAAATACAACTCCAGTTATGGTTTTTGATGAGGTAAGAACATTATAACATGGCTTAAAGTTCACGAGTCAATTTTGTATAGCCTTTAAACCTTTAAAAGTCCCATACTTTACAGTAAATATACAATTTAAATTAAAAGACCTGAGCTGCAATAAATAAGTAACAGAATTTACTATTATCTGTCAATAATTACCTATAGATGTCACTTATCCAACCTTTTACAGCTCGTATCTCATTGTATTACAACAAAAATACCCCAAATCTCCCCACTTTTACAAAGAAAATGTACACACGATAAATACTGAGCCCCAAAATATATTGTTCCAGTTTCCTACATTGAACGATAAGTCGATGTAGCATTTATCGTGACAGGCCTATTTAGTATGAGCTAGAGCTGGACACACACACAAACACACGCACACAGATTCATTGATATCTGAGCCTCTATTATTGATTTGTTAAAAAAAAAAAAGCCATAGAATGAGTACCTGAGGATTAACACTCCTGTATGAGCTTGTCAATGGATCAAAGGCACACGCTGCAGGCTCCAGGCTCATTCTTGGGTTTTATTATCGATGGAGAGGCTGACCTGTACAGTCATAAGATTCAGACATAAAACTCAGATGTGGTTTATAAATTCTTACATAGTACACTGCTAAAAATATGTTTACGGTATTAGGAACGAAAAGAAAGGTGCACTGGGTAACTTTTCTCATAGAGAGCCCGGCAGTTACTTGTCTCCATGATGTATTAAATATTTAAATCTCCATAAAAACAAGCAGGGGATGCCAATTTACAGATGAGATTTGTGAAGAGGTGACCCTCTCTAAGAATAATGCTTTTAAAGGTATTTTTCAGCTATAAAAAGGCACATAATTAATAAATATAATACAATAATATACTAATACAAAAAAACGTATGCAATTTATATAAGTTTAGTACCATATTGTGGAACATTACAGGTATAGCAATAGCATCTCCATGGTAGCAGGCCCCAAATCTGAAGTTAATTGTGAAGATCTGCTATTTCAATGGAAAAAAAAATCATTATGACTAAACTTAATCTGAGGACACTCCCAATATTACTGCTTAAGGCAGTTTTTTTTCTTCAATAAAACAAGTAGCAAGGTTGCTGCCTTCTAAGTGAAAAGGGCAAGTCTGAAAGTATTTTAAACACTTGATCAAAGTTTACTCCGCAAAATTGAGCCTGTTAAAAAAGTAGTAACTTTGTAATATTAGAATATGAAACTAAAACGTGAAGTGTTCAAGTATTTAAATGTAAAAAGTAAATGTGAAGTGTTCAGAAGTATTTAAATGTCAGGAAGGAAATATATTAATGGGGGTTTTATCATCACTGTGTTTCAGTGTAATCTAAGCCAGTGTTTCTCAACCTTTTTTTGTCTTGTGTACCCCCTGAGCCTTTTTGTCATACCTCGAGTACCCCCTCACTCATACGTGTTGATAATTCTCCAAAAGTAGAACATGACACAACAGATTATTAAAGGTCCCATGGCATGAAATTTTCACTTTCTGAGGTTTTTGAACGTTAATGTGAGCTCCCCTACCCTGTTTAGCCCCCCCCATGGTTAAAAGTTGTGAAATGTCTAAACTGAGCATTTGCGATCCTTTTCTGCGTTACAAAAAATCGGAGCTCAAACGGGCGATTTTGAACAAGGCACCTTATTGACGTCAGATCGAAAAAAGAAATGCAAATGCAGTTCCACCTCCGTCTGTCTGTGCTCAGCGTCAGTAAATCACGCCCAGAGAGTTTGGACTGCGAATGCGCTAGGCAATGCGAAATGCGTTTTTTTATTTGCCTGGAGGCACGTCTGAGTGTTTCTAGGCTCGGAAGTCCTTTATCTGAGCCTCTGGACCTTTGAACAGCAGTGGTTTAATTTTATTTTATGTGTTTATTTTTCAATGGAATGCTTCAAATCTCTCCCCCCGTGCAAAAACAAGGAAATGGATCAGCTGACAGCTCAGAGCGAGAGCGAAGCGTTTTGCCACGTCCCCACCCTCTACTATTGGCCAGCTCTTTTCTCCTCATTTGCATTCAAGCAACAACGCCCATTATGACCTGTTCTGAGGGAGAAAAAAATACTCTTTCTCATCTTATCTCTGTTTCTCATGCACTGAGTGTTGATTTTGAAGAAGGATTCATTTACAGTATTAGGGAACCATTAAGGAGCCATATAAAAGCATCAAGAAGTACCATGTCATGGGATCTTTAAATGAAAATAATTTTATTTCATCTCCTTAATTTGAAAATTTAATTCTCAGGCATTTTCTCTCTTTTCTTTAACTCAAATTTACACAAATTAGAATAAAAAAAAAAAAAAAAGTGTGCTCCTGCAGTGTGCTCGCGTACCCCTAGGGGTACTTCTACCCCTGGTTGGGAAACACTGATCTAAACTAACAAAAGTAGGCGAGTCAGTTAATATTAACTAATTTAATTAATCATATTTGTTACTTGGTCAGAGAGAACCAGGGAAGTGTGATGGGGGTTTATGATTTATTCCTGACTCCTGTGGTTATTCTATAACAGTTGTGCTCCTACATACAGAGCTATTCAACATGGTCCTATTGGATATCCTACTGCTACACGCGGAATCCAGTGAAGGCTTCTCAATTCTACTTAATTACGGGATAACAACCCCGTAATTAAAATGTTTAAGCGCCGCAGTCAAATAAGAAGAAAAAGTTGAGACTTTTTACTGCCCCGTGTGCGCGTAGAGCCGCAGGTGCACCGCTCATCTGGGCACTTGTTGCTTTACACTGGCGGAGAAAAAGTCGGTGTTAAAATACAAACATATAACTGCACAACTTACCAGTGTTATGAGAATAAAACAGAGGAGATGTAAACGCTCCATCCTCGAGTTTAGAGTTGTTCGCGCTACATCAAATCCGGAACTGGGAGCTGAAATTCCGCAAAAACTTTCAAATTAAAACTCGTAGTCAGCCTAATTTTACAAACATTTTTAAAACTGGTACCGACATGTCACATAGTCTACTGAGGCTGCAACTCCAAATTACAAATTTAGTGTTTGATTTGGGATCTGAACATCTGAACTTTTGAGGAGGCCTTGATCAATGAGCCTGGGAACATGTCACCACATCCCATAGGCTGTAATCTATTTGTCTCTATAAGACGTGACATATAACACAGGGATAAAAAGATTATAGAATTATGCATTTATTATTTACCATATAAAAAAACCTAAATCCATAAACATACGTTATAAGTTGAATTTTCTTCACAGACTGTACTTTGCAAACCTTAGATCAGCCCTGCTGATTATACCTTACTAAACAAAGCAGACTCCTTAAAGTTTCAGTTTGTGTCCCCACTTTGAGGAAAATGTGTTAAGTTGTATTATATTTTCCTTTGACCTTGAGCACTGCTGTACTTTTAAAGCTTGCAAACAAAGATTCTGTGAGATGCATCCTTGAAAACTGATTAGTTGAAATTACACAGTTACGCACCACAATAAACAGTGATGAAAGTGCAGACTGTAAGTAATTTGAGAAATCCCAAATTTCACCTAGCATTCAGAATACAGTCAGATGGCATTGTGAGATAGGGCCAAAGATAACTGCTTCAGCCACGAGTTGTTAGTAAATGAAAAAAAAAAAGATTAGTTTTTGTTTATTTGTTTGGTTAACAATGTACTCTTATGTAACAGATAAGCCTATGTTCTGTCAATTATATCATCTTTGCACTCTTGTATATAGCTGAGATATTTTTCCCTACTTATTTTCTATTTTATGTTGGAACACACCCTCCGGTCCCCCCGGACCACCACCCTGGTCTGCCAGTCCAGAGGTACTGTCACCGACTGCCCGCGATGTTGCAGAGCCGTGTCAGCCAAGACAGCCCCACAACATCCAGAGACTTAAGATACTCAGGACAGATCTCATCCACCCCCGGAGCTTTGCCACTGAGGAGCTTTTGAGGAGATGCTCAAAATATTCCTTCCACCGCCTGACAACATCCCCAGTCGAGGTCAACAACTCCCCACCCGCACTGTTGGTGAAGCACTGCTTCCTGAGGTGCCAGTCGGTTTGACAGAATTTCTCTGAGGCCATACGATAGTCCTCCTCCATTGCCTCTCCGAATTCCTCCCAACCCCAAGTTTTTGCCTCTGTGACCGCCCGGGCTGCAGCATGCTTGGGCTGCTGGTACCCGTCAGCTGCCTCGGGAGTCCCATGAGCCAACAAGGTCTGATAAAACTTCTTCAGCCTGACAGCATCCCTTACTTCCAGTGTTCACCACCGGGTTCGGAGATTGCCGCCACGACAGGCGCCACAGACCTTACAACAACAGCTACGAGCAGCCACATTGACAATAGAGGCCGAGAACAAAGCCCACTCGAATTCCATGTCCCCAGTCTCCCCCTGAATCTTGGAGAAGCTCTTCTGGAGGTGTGAGTTGAAGACGTTCCCAACAGACCTTCACTATACACTTGAGCCTGCCACAACCAGGTGGTGATCATTTGACAGCTCTGCCCCTCTCTTCACCCGAGTGTCCAAGACATGCGGCCAGAGGTCAGATGACACGACAACAAAGTCGATCATCGACCTCTGGCCCAAGGTGTCCTGGTGCCATGTGCATTGATGGACACCCTTGTGCTCGAACATGGTGTTCGTTATGGACAAACCGTGGCTAGCACAGAAGTCCAATAACAGGACACCGCTCGGGTTCAGATCAGGGAGACTGTTCCTCCCAATCACCCCTCTCCAGGTGTCACTGTCATTGCCCACGTGGGGATTGAAGACCCCCAGTAGAACAATGGAGTCCCTGGGCGGTGCACTGTTCAGTATCCCTCCCAGAGACTCCAAGAAGGACAGGTACTCTGCACTGCTGCTCGGCCCGTAGGCCGACACAACAGTGAGAGACCTGTCCCCAACCTGAAGGTGCAGGGACACGACCCTCTCGTTCCCCGGGGTGAACTCCAACAATGAGAAGGCCCACACCAGCCCGCCCCACTCCCTGCGGACAACACCAGAGAAATGTCCATTTTTACATGGAGTTACATTTTCTAAAACATTTGTTTATTCATATGCAATTTTAAATTTTGATGATTTTGTTTCAATATATTTAGGCCCATGACTGCCATTTGACAGAATTGATTTAACTATGTTTTTCTTTATATGTTTTCTCTTCTAACACAGAATTTCACTAATAGCTCATATTTAAACAGGTATTTCTCCCAGCACTAAAAGATGCCTAGTTGTAAACACCTGAGCATTTTTCGTGTATTGTATTTTATCATTGAGAGATAAAAATCACAACCTACTTCAGAATCACTGAATCACTGTATACATTAATCCTGGTAATGGGTGGTATTAAATGTCATGTCTGCGTGCATTAAACCTGCCATCTATCACAGGTCGGATGAGACTCCAGTATGAACGCATTGAAAGGTATAATGATTAATTTTATTCCTCTTTGTTTGCTATTATGGACCACATGTCTGCAACGGGACTGTTAAAGTGTCAGTACAGTGTGAATTATGCAGCCCAAACAGTTAGTGGAGCTGGAATGTTCCTCCCAGCAGGATCTTACATTTACTGTACAAACAGCTCCTGCCGGGCCTGCCTCGACCCATATTACAGGTATTTCCAAGCACAACACTGATTAAGACTCAAGTCAAAACAAGCTGGAATTTTCCTCTGACACGTCAATCAAAAATGTACCGTAATCACAAAAGAGGTGAGCACGTGTTAATATCCAATGCCTGCACATATCTTTTTACATCCTTCTAGTCATATAATTACAGGCTTTATGCACAGAGGATATATGATATGAATGCTGTAGAGTTAAACGTCTATAAAATGCACTAATATGCATTCAAAAAGCTTTGGGGTAAACTAATAAAATCATTTATGCCACTCTGTGCCTACAGCCTCTATAGCAGACCACTACATTGCAAAAAAGCTTGGCCAAAATTTAACATATAAACATTTAAATCTATCAGAAAATGACTTGAGTGGTGAAATTATCTGTCCATGCAGCAAGATAATTTTGCTTGACATGTTATCTTAAAATAAACTACCTCTAGACTAGAATTAATCCAATTCAGAACTAGTAAGTAGATAATAAATGTGAAAACAAGATGAATTATAATTTTTTAAATCTTGGCCAGATCAGAGAAATTTGCAGTGCACCAATTACATAAGCCTATTGAAACATTCAGGAAAGTTTGGTGAAGTGTGTTGCCTCATAACAATAATGTCGGCAGTGAGGATAGAACCACCAATTTACTAGTTAGGACTGGACATCTTATTTGATATTGTATTTTATGTTTTACTACTTACTTTTTTATTTAATTCTGATTTGTATATAAACATTTATTATAACTTTTTTATTTTTATAATGTCTTATTTTTCACTGG
Source organism: Paratrypauchen microcephalus (assembly GCA_036785185.1). NCBI lineage: Eukaryota > Metazoa > Chordata > Actinopteri > Gobiiformes > Gobiidae > Paratrypauchen > Paratrypauchen microcephalus. The sequence goes on from JAVJIX010000035.1 coordinate 2,302,736, forward strand.
TCTATTGCTCTTTGGTTGCTATTCCATCTATTTTTTGTTGTATACAGCTCTGGAAGAACATAAGAGACCACTGCAAAATTATCAGTTTTTCTGATTTTACTACTTATAGGTATGTGTTGGGGCAAAAGGATCATTTTTGTTTGAGTCTATAAACTATTGACAACATTTCCCCCAATTCCAAATAAAAATATTATCATTTAGAGCATTTATTTGCACAAAATGACAAATGGTCAAAATAACAAAAAAGATAAAAAGATTCAGACCTCAAACAATGCAAAGAAACAACATCAAATTCATTTTAAAACATAATACTACTGTTTACACTTAACAGTTCAGAAATCAATATTTGGTGCAATAACCCTTATTTTTAATCACAGCTTTCATGCGTCTTGGCATGCTCTCCACAAGTCTTTCACATTGTTCTTGGGTGACTTTATTCCACTCCTGGTGCAAGAACTAAAGTAGCTCAGCTTTGTGTTTGTGTTGGAATTCAACAGACGCTGGAATGGAATGGCTGTAATACATGTAGAGATGCTGATTTCAGAAAAAAATGCAGTGGTCTCTTATTTTTTTCCAGAGCTGTACATTATATTAGATGAGTGAGCTACTGTACCCAAAAAAATTCCCTTGTGGATCAATAAAGTTTGTCTAAGTCTAAGTCTAAGTTAGAGGTGGACTGTGTAACTTTTCTGTTGGAGGGTCTGCAACCTTGTCTCAGTTTAGATGTTTGCTTGGAATGCTCCACAGTATGTCATTAAAGGAACTTATTGCAGAAAATTGACTCTTGTGAGTTTTAAGCCATGCTAAAATGTTGTGTTTTGTTTCATTCATCCATGTTTGAGAAATACTGCATTTTTACCGGTAGCCTGTCTACATCGCCAAAGCTCAAAATGCTCTGTTCCACCACCTTGTGATGTCATGAAGAGGTACTTTAGGTACTTTTCAAGTTAACCGCTCCTTCTACCTTTAGTTCAGTTGATGAGGAAACAACATGATAACACAGACCAGAGAACAGCTTAATATGGTGGGTCCTTTAAACTTTTCTATCTCGCCTCTCTACAGATCTGACCCGTAACTTGGTCTGGTTGCATCCATGGACATAAACGTTTAATGCCATATTGTGGAATATTCTTAGCCAGACATTAACATCTCCATAGAAGAAAGCAGGTTGCAGATCCTTCATGAGAAAGGTTACACAACACACCTTTAAGGCAATAGGCATTATAACAAACTCCAGACTATACTTACTGTTATGTGGTCTTAAATGAGGACGCTGAGTGGAAAAATATACAAAACATAATTACATAACAGGTGGCATGATTGAGAAGTTGATCCCCCTCACACAGCACACAAGAAGTTACATGTGCAAATATTTTCACACTGTTACTATGAACAAACCTGCTTGGTTCCGTGTGAGTCTATATGCCCCAAATGCTACGTTCAGTTTTATGTTTTTATAGTTGTATCACTATTTATATTAAAATGTCTATAGTTGTGAAAATACATGATTGTACTATACATACAGCTCTGGAAAAAATAAGAGACCACTGCAAAATTATCAGTTTTTCTGATTTTACTACTTATATGTGTCTGGGCAAAAGGAACATTTTTGAGTCAGTTTGAGTCTATAAACTATTGACAACATTTCCCCCAATTCCAAATAAAAATATTATCGTTTAGAGCATTTATTTGCACAAAATGACAAATGGTCAAAATAACAAAAAGAACAGAAAAAGATTTTCAGAGCTCAAACAATGCAAAGATCAAATTCATTTTAAACCAACATAATACTAATGTTTACACTTAAGAAGAGTTCAGAAATCAATATTTGGTGCAATAACCCTTATTTTTAATCACAGCTTTCATGCGTCTTGGCATGCTCTCCACAAGTCTTTCACATTGTTCTTGGGTGCTCAGCTTTGTGTTTGTGTTGGAATTCAACAGCCGCTGGAATGGAATGGCTGTAATACATGTAGAGATGCTGATTTCAGAAGAAAAAAAAATGCAGTGGGTTCTTGTTTTTTTTCCAGACCTGTATTATCCTGACCTGAGTAAAATAAACCGAGGTATGAATTAAAAGATGCACTATGTAAGTTTTTTGGTTGGGGGTCCGTCACCTGCTTGTTTCTATGGATATCTCATTGCTCTGCCTGGGATGTTACACAGTATGACATTAAATAGCTCTATTTATTTAGTAGTATTTCTGACTGTAAGAGGTGTTGCTTCTCCCAAAACCTGACCTGTAACTTGGTCTGGTTTTGTCTCCATGAAGATACGAGATTTAATACCATACTGCGGAACATTCCAAACAATGAGGGCAGCAGTAGCTCAGTTGGTAGAGCGTTTGTCTCCAAAAGTTGGCGGTTCAAATCCCGCTCTTGACATAAAAAACATTATTGGTTGTGCGGTCAGATCCACTGATCCACAGGTTAGTGGTGCGATTCCAGCTCCCACAGATGAATGTTGCCGTTGTGTCCTTGGGTACTGCGTACACTGGTGTATGAATGTGTGTGTGAATGGGTGAGTGGTTCCTTGTTGTAAAGTGCTTCGGGTGCCTTGAAGGTGAAAAAGTGCTGTATAAAGAGGTGACCATTTACCAATGCAATAACATCTTCACGGAGAAGAGGATTGGACGGACCTTCTTTCAGAAAAGTTACACAATGCACCTTTAAACTTACTGATCTCTATGTATTACAGTATTTGCTTATGCTGGCCTGTTGGTAAAAGCGTAGCTAAAATTTTAATGTAAACCTATGATAATAACAGTACATTCATTTCATCATAAAGCCTAAACACTGAGGAAACGGTGAGGAGAGTTAAATAATTCCAAGGCACCAGAGAGCAAATAGTCCCAAAGGTTGAACTGGTGTTGTGGTCAGTCAGGCTGAGAGTGCCCCCTGCTGGGCTCAGACACACGGTGCTGGTAATGTTTCTGTAATACTGCGCTGGCCGTGTGGGGCCGGCCAATAGACGGTCTTAACAGAATTTTAGTTGAATTGTTCCCAGACGCACTGAAAAAGAAAGGAAGTGTCAGTCATTTCTGTGAAAGAAGTCTGGTTTTTTTTTTTGTTTTTTTGTTTTTTAGTAGGCCTTATTTACTTTTTAACAATTTAAGATCAATATCAAAGTCTCCACCAAGTCCAGAAATGGAACTTGGAACCTTCTCGCTGTGAGAGGTGTGCCAGCTTTTATGCCACGTTTATGTCTCGCGTCACCAATTTTTTAAAGTGAATAATAAAACACATTATAACTGAAATCTTTACAACTAAAAATAAAAACTAGTCCAATCCTTCAGATTAGTTTCTTACATAAGCATATTGCATAAGCCTTTTCCAGCTACTTTGGGGATTATTACTGTCACAGAAGTGCTGAACTTTAGAAGAGAGAGTATGTGTACTTTAGAAAACAATTACAAAACAAGGATGAAAATACACATTATCACTTAACCACACCCTATTTAAAGGTTCACTGCATAACCTTTGTGGTGGATGGTCTGCTACTGGTCTCCATGGAGATGTTATTGCTTTAGCTAGAATGTTCCATGGTATGACATTAAACATCCATCTAGCATTTATCCATTATGGGTGTTTCTATTGCTGAAAAACACAGTAATTCCTCTACACAGATCTGTAATGTAGCATAGAGCCTGACATTATAGACAGACAAGCAGGTGACGGACCGTCCACTAGAAATGTGAAGAATCCCTCAGTCGTCCAGGTAGAATCCAAGGCAAAAGGAAGAAATTAAATTTGTCAACTGGACAAAGTTTATTTGTTCAAAGACATTTCACAGCTCATCCAAGCTGCTTTTTCAGTTCTGGCATCGGGCATCAGTCCCTGAGTGTTTCTTTCAGAACTGAAGAAGCAGCTTGGATGAGCTGCGAAACGTCTTCGACCAAATAAACTTTGTCCAGCTGACAAATTGAATTTCTCCTTTTGCCATGGATTCTACCTGAACGATTGAGGGATTCTTCACACGTCCACTAGAAATGTTACACTGTGCACCTTTAACCTTAATAAACAGTTTCATAATGGAATTAGTACATTAACAATGATTCTGTCTTATAAACTATAAGTAAGGGGTTATGATTAGAAGTCAGGGTTAGGCTATTAGTTAAGTAGTAACTAAGGCTGAATAATTCTTAACTACTTGTTCATTATAAAGTCTAGTCCTTGCTTAATGCTTTATGGAGGCTATCAAAAGTGTAGTTATTATAAAATGTTACCAAAAATACTCCATCCATACCATGAAGGCATCAGTCCCTGGGTGTTTCCTTTCCATGGAGGAGGTTGAGGTGTTTGTGAAGGGAGTGAAGAAAGCTTTACATTTGAGCCTGGGAGCTGCTGATTATCTTCTGGTTTCTTGTCATGTACAGAAGTTGCAGCTAGATGGCGCTTTATACTCTTGAAATCTGGCAGGAGTTCTGTATTGACCTGCATCAGCCTACGGATTCGAATCCCTGGAGCCTTGCGAACAGTTTGGGATGCGGCGCTGGTCGGGGGAGATGGGAACAGCATGGAGTCTGGAGATGAGATTTGAGCTACATCAGAGGAACTGTCCATGTCTACAACAAACACAAAAAGAAGTACGGTATATTCAGTAAAAAAAAAAAAATCATCAAGTCATTATCAAAGTAAGTAACTATTTAGTTGACCTGGTGAAGGAAACTGGAGCAAAGAATCTGGTGAATGCTGGTTCTCCTCATCCTCTTCATCAGAACTAGAATTTCCGAGATCATCAAAACAATCTTCTTCCTCATTGTCCTCATCGTCACTGTGCCGAATAGCTAAAATCTGTGGAAGCTTTTCTGTTTTTATTGCCTCAAGGCGCCTAAAAAAAATAATTTAAGTGGTTTAAGGTTGTTTCCCATTTAGAAATTGTTAATGAAATATTTCTTATTTGAAATATTTAACATACTTTTCTATAACTCAACACTTCACCCAAACAGAAAACAATAACGAAAATAAATGAATAAATCCAGAAAGAATGATCTAATAGACCTTAACCTAAGTATCAAAAGTATAATATCATATCATAAGTGAAACATGTTTTAAAGGGATATGCCACCCCCAGGTCAAATTTGGGCATCTCCCCACAGTCCAGAGACTAAAATAAGTGGTGGAAAGCATTTTCCTGCTCACCCAGCCATTGTCCGAGTCTGTCGCCACTGACCGCCGCGGTATCTGCTGCTCCTCCGCGTTAGACTGGAGTCTAACGTAGCCAGAGAAAGATTTCGGCCAAAAGGAATTAATTTGCTCGATGCGTTTCCCAATTACTTTATGTGTAGTGCGCATTCATATCGAGTGCAAATAAATGTGCAAATCAACACGGAGAGCTTGCCTTGGTCATTTTGGGTGGGAACTATTTTCCAGTGCGGAAGAATAAAGCCGAATCACGCAGCACGCTGCCAGGGGAATCCCTGTTACGCACCAGGAAGGGAGTTCCCCTGTTGCACAGCGTGGTGCGTGATTCGGCTTTATTCTTCCGCACTGGAAAATAGTTCCCACCCAAAATGACCAACGCAAGCTCTCCGTGTTGATTTGCACATTTATTTGCACTCGATATGAATGCGCACTACACAGAAAGTAATTGGGAAACGCATCGAGCAAATTAATTCCTTTTGGCCGAAATCTTTCTCTGGCGACGTTAGCCTCCAGTCTAACGCGGAGTAGCTGCAGATACAGCGGCGGTCAGTGCTGACAGACTCGGACAATGGCTGGGTGACCAGGAAAACGCTTTCCACCACTTATTTTAGTCTCTGGACTGGGGGGAGATGCCCAAATTTGACCTGGGGGTGGCATATCCCTTTAAAGGTTTACACAAAATGGACTCTTGTGAGATTTAAACCATGTTACAATGTTGTTTCCTCCTCAAAAACATACCTGGAGTTCTGTTTTGTTTCATTCACACATTTGCGACAGCTCAAAATGATCTGTTCCACCTTGTAATGTAATGTGGTAGTTTCAAAGTCAACAGTTTATCTTTAGTTCAGTAGAAATTGGCTATTCCAGGACTGAAGGTGTATGGAGTTTAAAAATACAGTGGAGGACTTCCTGTATTTCCACATGACATCACAAAGTGGAATAGAGCGTCTTCTGTTTGAGAGAAGAGCCCATGAGCACGTGTGAATGAAACAAACCACAATTCCAGGTATGTTTTGATGAGGAAACATTATAACATAGATCAGAAAATGATGTAATAAGAGCCCCCAGGTGAGGAAAGGGGGCCATTAGGTGAGGTGTTACCTGCTGTGTTCTTTTCTCCACGCTCGGAGTTTAGCAAACACATCACCGCGATCTTTCTCCTCAGGCTCGTCCACATCGTACGTGTGCTCGGGGATGTGAAGGGGCAGCTCCTGCGGCGTTAAGGCCGAAGCCGTGGGCGCCGTCTGAACAAAACATCAGGCACAGGAGATTAGAACATGCAACAGAATTATAGCACAATGACAAACAGCATAACATACAGTACTAGTGGTTTATTTGACACAAGCCTCTGTTTACATTGCAACTATAATTATTTGGAATTTTGTATTTTATCCATATTTTATTACCGTACTTTATTTCACTACCAGTTTTCTGCCATTTTAATTTTCATTTTAGATACATACAGAAGACATCACATATACAGCTCTGGAAAAAAAATAAGAGAGCACTGCATTTTTTTCGGAAATCAGCATCTCTACATGTATTACAGCCATTCCATTCCAGCGTCTGTTGAATTCCAACACAAACACAAAGCTGAGCTACTTCAGTTCTTGCACCAGGAGTGGAATAAAGTCACCCAAGAACAATGTGAAAGACTTGTGGAGAGCATGCCAAGACGCATGAAAGCTGTGATTAAAAATAAGGGTTATTGCACCAAATATTGATTTCTGAACTCTTCTTAATTGTAACATTAGTATTATGTTGTTTTAAAATGAATTTGATCTTGTTTCTTTGAATTGTTTGAGGTGTGAAAACATGTATTTTTTGTTATTTTGACCATTTGTCATTTTCTGCAAATAAATGCTCTAAACGATAATATTTTTATTTGGATTTGGGGGAAATGTTGTCAGTAGTTTATAGACTCAAACAAAAATGTTCATTTTGCCAAAAAACATACCTAGAAGTAGTAAAATCAGAAAAACTGATAATTTTGCAGTGGTCTCTTTTTTTCCAGAGCTGTATGTAAGATAAGTAAGTAAGATATATGGAGTTATGTAGGGGGAAAAAAGTTACTCTCTAACTACTGTATATTAAATATTGGCTACTTTGAGGATTTCAATATTAAATGTAGTTCCTTAACTTTTTTTTCTTGGCTACATAATTCCATATATATATCTTACTTTACTTATTTGATGTCTTCTGTATGTATATAAAATGTAGAAAGAAAAACAAAGAAAGAAAAACTGTGAATGAAAGGTTGTGTCCAAACTTTTGACTGGTAGATAAAATACAAATAAATACACACTATCACTTATATTACTGATGTCACTTTACTTGATTTTTATTCTGTCCATATGCTGCAATGTAAAACCATAGTCATAGCCACTTATTACATAATACCATACATAATAGTGTTGAAGGTTTCTGTTTTTTTTTTCTACCAGCACAGATTTGAGTAAGATTTAAGTCTATTTATTATTATTATTATTATTATTATTATTATTATTATTATTATTATTATTATTATTATTATTATTATTATTATTATTATTATTATTATTATTATTATTATTATTTGCTCTATGTATTACACTGTGTGCGCTACTGTGTCTAAGTAATGTCCCTGGTTTGTCCAAGTCTAAGTTTTAGTATAATGGACATGCAAATAAGGGTTTCCGATGACAACAATATATGGCCCCTTTAGTAACCTAATGGAAATGGGGCAGGTAAAATTAAAACTGTTAATATCCAGTTTGTTGTTGTCTGAAAAAAGAAGAAATATTTCAAAGAGCAGGAATGAGTAATAAAAATGAAGATGAGCTTGTTTTTGGCTGGATAAGAAGACATTGTTTGTTTTTCTCCCCTACCCGCAGTTTTTCTCGCCTCGCTCGAATCGCCTGGGCAGGATTTCCACAGAACAGGATTTTAGTCGATCCTACAAAAAAAAAAAAGAACACAAAAAAGTAACATTTATAAAGGGCAAAACAAATTCATGCATTTTAAAGTAGTAAATGTTATTTTTTATTTTTTTACATTGCATTTGAATTTTGCTTTAGCCTTTAGTATTTCGACTAAGAGATTCATATTTACTGTATATCCAAATAAATGTAACTATATAGCATTGTTTTATAATCAAAAATACATAGTAAAATTAAATGTGATATGCTACAGCCAAGCCACAACTACATGATGCTATGTCTACAACTATACTATTTCTGCCAACTGCTACCACTTTAGTTTCTTTCTAAATTCTTTATCTTTTACCTTGCCTTTATAAACATCAAATCAAAAATACTCAAGTAAAATAAGATCCACTCACAGACTGAACATTAGACCAGATATCTGACTGGAAAAAAAAAAAACAATAAGGAATTTTCTAGTTCAGTAAACTTGGTTATAAGTTTGAGGCGGCTGCTCTCTGATTGAACGATACAATAAATAAATAAATAAATAAATAAATAAATAAATAAATAAATAAATAAATAAATAAATAAATAAATAAATAAATATAAAAAATAATAATTTATAAATAAAACTATCATTATCATTACTATTTTATTTTATTTTACTATTTTATCAAGTGAAAGTAAAACATAAAAGTATTTTCTGAAAGTTCTCAAATAAATGACAGCAGCCCCAGTTAAAATGGATTCTGGTTTGAATCCTGGATTTTTGCTCCAGAAAAAAAGAGTTTAGATTGTCTAACTAACCATGGGTGAGGGAACTGCTCTCTGGATCTTCTGCTGATAATCCTGAGTCTGAGGATCCTGGTCTGGGCCCAGAAGAAGAGAAGAGTCCAATTGCAGTGGAGGGCCTGGAGCAAGTGAGGGGTCTTGGGCTTTGAAATGAACGTGTTTGAGGTGAGCGTGGTCGGACACAAGACAGACTGGTGGAGGGGCGCCGGCCTGACCAGGGCCTACTCTGAGGAGACATCCTGCCAGCCAATGGGTCTACAACAACAACAACAGTAAGTGAGTCATTAGTCACAGTTATGGAGGTAAGTCAACCATAAAAGCTACATCACAAATAAAATCATTACCAAATACACACCATAGTTTGTATCGAGGTGAGCCATGTTACAGTCTTTGATGGAGTTTTGAAGAGTTTCCCAGTCTTCTCCCATGGTACGGCTGCAGCTCAGGCCCTCCTCCTCCACCCTCACGTTGTCAAGGTAACACAACTGAGGGATCAACTCCCGCACAGCTGTTCGATAGCTGTAGTCGGACGTCTGGGTAAGAGAAGGGGAGCAGAGACATGGAGAATATGAAAGTACTTAATATAATCACATTTTTATATATTTTCACTAATTACTGTATTGCTGTAATGAGTTTAGTCAGCCACAAGGGGCCAGTAATGAAACTATTTATTTTTTGTGTATTACACTGGTCTACAAGCAAAATGCTTCAAAAGTAGTGACATTATTCTTGGTTTAGGTCACTAATAAAGAAAAAGTAAGTCAGAAGTGCTGATTGGCTATAGTTTCCAAGATATAGTATTGGGTCAAAATAGGAAATTTATGCAAAATAAAGCAAAAACGGTAGTTTATCAGAAGGTACAGTGTGTCTACAAGCAACCAGTTCTATCTATTCCAATACATTCATTTTAATACATCTAGAGTTTTAACAGATATCAATATATACTATATATATATATATATATATATATATATATATATATATATATATATATATATATATATATATATATATATATATATATATATATATATATATATATATATATATAAAATTATTATTATTATATCATTACATATCTTGAATACATTAGCTAACCAGCACAGTTATCAATTGATTTTCATTTAATCTTATCAATATAAATGAGATTTAGCCACTTTTATCTCGGAAGCAGATCGAGTCCAAACATTTGTAGACCAGCGTTATTCACTGTGGATGTCAAATAATATTATACAGTATTTATGGGCTAAACAAAAGCACATGGTGAAAATATTTATACTGAGGGGTTGTTGATTTAACTTTCAACTTCTAACTTAAAATGAACTGTCTGAAATGAAGTGCGCTGGTGTTACATGTACCTTTGTGTGATTGTTGCTGTAATTTTCCCTATACTGTATTTTATTTGACATCAACCTGCCAAGAGACTGAAAATGGAAATTGGCCACTTTGGCAATAATCTTTACATATTTACATTTTAAGGTGCAGTGTGTAACTTGTTTGGTAGAGGGCTTGATGTGCCTAGAATGTTCCACACTATGGCCATAAACTTAAAAATGGAGATTTGTGGAGAAATATCCCCATTCACACTTAAATGCCTGCAGTTAAATAAATGCAAGACAGTCTAGTTCAATACCATACTCTGGACAATTTAAACCAAACCATTAACAACCTCACAGAGTCAAGTAGTGAATGGACCCTCCACCAGAAAAGTTGCACAGTGCACCTTTAAATGTTCATTAATATGAGTTGTCCCTTTACAAATGAATAAAATACGAAAATAAGAAACAAATTTTGAGTGAGTGAGGGAGACAAATGAGTTATGTCAAATTTACAAGCTCACAATTGTTAAATACATGAAATTAATGCATTTTTTTTTGGCTTGCGTTTATGGTGGCAGCAGGAACATGGAGCCAGGCCTTAGAATGCAGCAGAGATTAATAAGCGCAGTGAGAGCACTTTGCACTCAGCTCTGATCTATTATCTCCACAAACTGCATTGAGAACTGGACCGGAGTGTGGTGAGGAAAACCCAGTAAATCACCCAGTGACTATACAATCAAATTAGCTAGATGCTCATGCCCTAAAGCACAGATGCAATGAATGAAAGAGCTGGAAGAGGAAACTAAAGAAAAAAAAAAAGAGGAGAAGAGGGGGCCGGGTGACAGGAAGTGAGTGGATGTGCCTCTGTGTGTGTGCATGGCTAAGTTTGGCACAGCCCACCAGCCTTCACCACTACAAAGCACAGACCTAATGCATATGCAGCTCAGCATCTTTCTTCATTGCCCCAGATTCCTAATTAATGCTTGGCTGGTATACAGGGGAAATAAACACATTTACCATGCCCTGAAAATCTTTACAGAAGATAGAGGTCCATGTTCAAACTATCTTGGGTTATCCAGTCCAGTATAAGGTAAAAAGATGGCAGCATGGCAAAATTGTTATGCTCATGTCTTACAGTAAGAACATTCCAAACACTGTGGACCCATATTACTTTTACTATTTTATGATCCGTTATAATCTTGTTTTCTCATCACAAACAGACCAGGAGTTTTGCTTTGTTTCATTCACACATGTTAAACACACAATCTCACTGTGTTTAAACCCCATACACCTTCACTAGCATCATTTGGATGATTTCAGCCCTGGAACTGCCGATCTTTACTGAACTAAGAAAAAAGGTGTAAACTTGATAACTACCACTACATGATTTCACAAAATGGAGCAGAGCATTTTGAGCTTTGGAAATGTAATAATAAAAGGTTACTCAAACATGTGTGAATGAAACAAAGGATGCAAGAATATTTTCTAAGAATAAAACTATTCATAAACATTAAAATGGACTACACTGCACTCAAGATCAATGACAGCAGCTCTAAATTCAAATCAATCCTGGTTTTCAGCTTGGATTTTTCCTCATATTCTTGAATCAACCTTGGTTCCCCTCTTTTTGACAGTCTTGCCTGCTCAATAAGGGCTATAATAGGCTACAGTAAATAACTTAATTTAACATTTCTCCAAAAACGTACTATAGCCACACACTTGAGTAAAATTGACTGGTTTGGTGTGTGATAATCCTTAAATATGTTTGGTTGTTGCCATGGTGATGCCCTCAGCTCTCTTCTCGTGTTTTGTATTTGGCACAGACAGATGCAGAGCGGCTAAATCATACCAATTCTTTCATTTCTCACTAAATTATTATTACACAAAATTTGAGCAATGATAGACTGAACTTATTATTATATATATACTTATTATATACTTATTATATGAACTTATGTATAGCACATTTTGAAAGTCAACAAAATCAACTTAATTCTGTTGACTTTCAAAATGTGCTATACATATTTGCATATTACATTTGCATATTCTATTGGCATGGCAACGGTGACGTCACAAGCTCACCTAAATGTTGGTCATTTGTTGACTTGCTTCTCAAGAGACAAGACGCATTTCACTGAGAGTAAAACGTAGAAGCGAGAAGTAGCGACTCTTTCACTGCTGCCAGCAAAAAAGCAATCAACTGTCTACAGACTACAAGCCAAGATGGAAACCCCACAAAAATACACCATGGCTTTGAACAAACTGGATGTCAACTACAAGCATGCAGTTTCCGAAGTTTTTGAACTTGGGAAAAAGCTTAGGTTGCCAGTTGAGTTTATGGAGCTAAAAAGAGAAGGCCCTGTTCCCAAGGCCACATTTTCTTTTAAAGTGACTGTCGGGGATTTCACTGGAACAGGTGAGGGACATTCAGTACCTATTGCCAAAAAACTGGCAGCTCAACAGGTGCTACCTGAACTGCGGAGACTGCCTCTCCCCAAGAAAGTCTCAAAGCCCCAAAAAGAGAAAAAGAAAGCCCAGAGTCACTGCAAAGATGCACCAGTTTTCGAAGAGGACAGAAATCCAATAAGTTGCCTCAGTGATCTGGTGGTTGTTAAGCGGGAGAGACCGCCTGTGTACACCGTGGTGGACGTGGACAGAACTACAGAAAAATGGATTTACTGTGTACAGTTAACGCTTGGAGATGATACTGTGACTGCCAGAGGATTCACTGCAAAGGAGGCCAAAAAGAATGCTGCTGCCCTCATACTAAATGGGTTTGGGTACAGTTTTAAAATCAATGAGCCTAAGCATACGAACGTCTCTGACACCAAAGCTCCACATCCAGTCACCCAGAAAGACTCAATTTATGACGCACCCACAACGCCAGAGGGCGCTAGTGAAAATGCACAGTCCATTATTGACCGTCTACCAGAAGTACTCCTATCACTGTTGACTGTAATGGGAGTTTTAATCATAATAATACATAGTACTTGTATAGCGCTTTTCATGACACTCAAAGACGCTTTGGAAAGACTGAAGGAGTGCCCATCGCCACAAGATCCTGTGGAGTCAATGTTCGAGGAGCCAACTCTTGAAATACATGACAGGTCTGAACTTTCTGAGACAGAGACACCAGAGGGCCCAGATACCAAGGTGGAGACAGCAGAGGTAACAGATATTACTCAGGAGGAGAACCTGCAGGAACCAGGTGTTACTGAAATGGATTCACCAAAGGGGGCAAATGTTACAGAAATGGACAAATCACAGGTACCAGATGTTCCCGAGGTGGAGAAAATGCAGGTACTAGATGCTACTGGAATGGAGATACCAGAGGTGGACACACTAGAAGTACCAGATGTTACCCAGGAACAAGATGTTACCAAGGTGGAACATGATTCCATTAGTGACTATATACCACAAAAAACGCTTCCGATGTTGGCTGCAATGGGAGTTTTCGAGAGACTGAAGGAGTTAGAAAGGAAAACAAGCCCACCAGAGTCAGCCCCTGGGTGCCCATTACCACTAGATCCTCTGGATTCAGTTATTCAGGAACCCACTTCTGAAATGGTTGACAGGCTTGAGGTTCTTGAGACAGAGACAGCAGATGTTACTGAGATGGAAACACCAGATGTTACCGAGGTGGAGACAGCACAGGTATCAGTTAATACCGAGGTGGAGACTTCAGCAAATGCAGTCCAAAATTACCTAAAGACCAATGAACTAGAAGCTCAGACTAAAAAGACCAAAACAATATTAACTGTGGTTATTGAACTGGCCAGAGCTGAGCCTGTCACTTCTCCTATTGGACTAAACATCATCAGTGATGGAGAGACACCAAGACAAACAGACACAAATAAACCATATTCAGCTGAAAGCAGCAGTTCACCTGTGCTTCAGTTTGGGCCCACTGTGTCCTGCAGTCTGACTCGCACTCTGGTCAAGAAAATATTGCAGAAAAACAAAGTCTATAGTTGAGATGCATGCCACAACATCGCAAACAGACTGGACAACAAGATCAAGAACCAGCTTATCGTGGGGCCACATACCAGCATCAGTGATAACAAATTAATGAGAATAGGCAAAGGGGCTGCCAGACGTCTAGAAATAGATTATGGATCACCTGCCAGTCTCCTGAAGGCAGCGCGTACCCCTGATGATGCAGAGTTTGAAGCAAATGTTGTAAAATGTCTCAACACTGAGCTCAAGGCATTTCAAAACCGCACCAAGACAGCTGTGCCATGCTTCTTCTCTGCCCTGAGGAAGGCCTTACTCACCAGACGTTAGGCTCCTCACTTCAATGACCAATAAACTTTATTTAAGAATCATTCACTGTTTCGCTTATATGTTTGTGTGTGTGTGTCTTATAATATTTTGGCTCAAACATTCTTTATTTATGGTACTTCAACATTGTTTTAGGAATTTTGAATGGGTATTTTTCACATTGTGAAGGTAAAATCTACATGCAGACTAATTTAATTATTGTAAAGTTAAAATATGAGTTAAATAGCTTTTTGGACTGTACTGCTATAGCAGCTCTAATCTCTAGTATTTTACCTGTGGTACAGCTGGATTTGGGCTCTTGCATATGGGGTTTCCATCCAGAGTGACATTCTGGAGCTTGGTGCACAATCCCAAGAACTGAATTTGAACAAGGTCATCCACATCATTCCCTTCGAGATCCAGGATGTGCAGGTTTTCCAACATGCCCACCTGGCTCAGCTCTGACACTTTGTTATAGGCCAGGTACAGCTCCTAAGAAACCACAACACAGTACATAGCACGTATAGCAGAGGATATAGTCGGTTAAAAGCATATCAGATGAGTGCATGCTATAAATAAAATATGTACTGAATGGAGTTCTGCAGGCAGGAGTGGTACCTAACATTAGCAACATTTTCTCTTTACACTCCAATAGTTTAATGTTTGTATTGATTACAAGTATGTTCTGGAAATTAATACTGGAAGCCATTTTTATTTGTTTTTAAGAAGAGAAAATAAAATAATTTAAAAAAAAATCTTGATAACTTTTTTAGTCATATCACCCAGCCCTAAACCTATGTAAAACAATTTAATTCAAGTTTTTTGTTTGTTTAGCAGAGGCACAAAGCCCACCAGCTGCAGGTGCACTGGGCCTAAAGCAGCTTCAACCAGGCTAAAAATAGTAGCTACAACTAATGTCAAAGTTAGTTTAGCTGCAAAGTGAAGGTAATTTAAGCATTTTTCCACTGGATGACGTCAATAGATGGGGAATGAGGGTTTTATTTCTTCCATTCAGCAAATTACCTTGAGAGTGGATAGGGACGAAATACCATCCAAGTCTTCCAGACAGCAGCATGGCATCCACAATACCTGCAGCCGAGAGAGGGAACTTCCTATGTCTCTGTTAAAAAAGAGACAAGAAATATTGCTTTTCTTTACTTACTCATTTTCTAATAGCTTCTGATATTGTCAACATGGTAAGTGTACCTGATTGACTTTATTACACTATTGTTCATTTTGAGTTGTTCCAGTTTGGGCAGATAAGCGCCTAAAAAGCAAAACAGACACAAACAGAATGGTGAAATGGTGACATGGAGTGAGGTGGCAGAGTATGACGTCTTCTGTTCTTTTTAACATGCACTGACAAGGCTCTCTCTCTGTCTGAGGATCTTGTGCAATGTGGAGTTTTATATGGACAAAAGCTAGCAACAAAAATATAAGCTCTGTCATCTTCTTTGGGAAGAAAATCATGGCAACCTTTTGACATTTTATTTAGCTGTAGCATTTTGCTTTTTGTCTTAATAATTAAATACATAAATCCGCGACTTCATTTACCAAAGTTCCCCAGGGTGTTGTCCTGTGTGTTTATACACATTTCCAGTGAGGTTACCTCTGAAAGTTCTTGCGTTCCACACAAGAATTCCTGCAAACATAAACATCACATTATTTGTTCAGGTTTATAGAAAAGCACATTGTTACAAAATGTCTCACATTTATAAATTATTGTAAAGTTTCTATATAAATTATTACATTACTGACATTGCTTTTTTCATTATACAGTACGCTCCTGTGTTTAAAGAAAGCATATTTTTTGTTACAAATGTGTAAGTATACAATGATGAGCCAAAAGCCTTTTTAGGATTATTGTTATTAAAAAAATGCCAAAATTATAGTGAGAATAATTTTGCTTGCATACTGTGACTAGAGATTTGGACATACCTATTGAAATGAAACAGAAGGCTTACCAGTGTTTCTGGGGTAAGGTAGGACTCAGATGAGAGATCCAGGTCTTCACAGGGTCGAGGGGTTGGGTTGATATGTCCTGATCCACTCAGCTCTGTTACCAAGACCCGGGCTGAACCAGGGCGGACCCCCTGAGACACAGAACCGTGTGGGATGTTCATGTCTCAAATCTGTCTAAATGCAAACAAATTGAGTTCACTTTTGTTTATGTACATTCATTTAACCATTTAATCACAATGAATGATAAAAAACATATTGAAATGTGAACTAACATTACCAAAAACAGCTGTGTTGGTGGCCTAGTTAAGAATAATTTCAAAGAAATTGCAGTCAAATCCCCACCAAATAAGTAAAACTATAGACCATATTGTACCTTTAATATACGGAGTTAAAATACCAAACAACAGCGAATGCCAAAACATCCCAAAGCCTGTAGAAAAGCCAGTTTCCAGAGGTGAAAGTTTGGTTGACAACCGCTGTCCACTTCCTGGATACCGCCAAACCCGCTTGGCCTTCTGGGATTTGTAGTCACACTTGTGATAGTCCATGTTTTGGTGTGTTTCAATAAACCGCTGATCAAAACCTTACTCTCAAAACTCTAACAATACAAATTGCTCTAAAACGCGAAAAAATATAATGCAACAAAATCCAATATCACTGCAGAAAGAAAAGTCCTGTGTGGTAGTGTAATGTTACGTTTATGTGATGTATGATTTCACGAGTTTTGAGAATTTCAAGGTTGGTGATATAAAAGCGTATTGTTGTAAACAGATGTGTTATAAAAATAAAACCATGCGTTATCTAAATTTACTAAAGCTTTATTTTGGTGTCATGAATGCAGAATTATGGGTGTATATCTAGTTAATTATAATAATACATGCGTGTGATGCAGTGTTTGAGACAGATGTGTGTAATTTCCCGTGGCTGTGAAGGCAGCAGTAACATGTACGGTAACCGGGGCGGGTCTTGGTTTGATAGAACTGGGCGTGGGCTCCACTCGCAGCGTCTGTCCTCGCCAAAAGCACATTGTTCAACGCGGGCGCTTTTTACATTGAATCCACCTCGTTTCGTTTTTATTTTTTGTGATTTTAAGTGTTCCTTCAGTGGCACGGGGGAGTGGGGATTGTGACACGAAGCGGGATCACACAGATTTCTTCTTGTAGCTGAGAGGCAACAGACTTGGAAGATTTCCTCTGTGGCAGAAGAAACAAGGCGGTTGTGTGGCTAATTAGACCCGGGCTTGTTGTAAGTGTGACTTTAACATTCTTGTATTATAGATTATGTGTGCTATTATCTTTATTATTATTATTATCCACTGTGCAAATCCCATCACTGGAGACTGCGGTCAACAGCTGGCAATAATGATGAGCAGATCGCTAATGTATCGGATCACATTCATGCCGATAATCCAGTGCGCCTTTTCCTGTTCCATCCCCTATTATTATGTTCTAATGAGCTATTTATACACGCGTTACTCTTATCATACACCCCTCCCAGCTACGGATGTTTTCTCAAGTGTTTTCACAGTTCCCATGAGTTTACAGACAAGAAATTACACAAATTGTCCACCCTTAATGAAACCCCAGCGCATCCGAATGTAAAAGCGATTCTCCTGACTTGTGTTGAAGACGCACTCCTCACTCCTGGCCGCACAGACGGTGGGTGACGCCCCATCACACTCGCTATAAACTGAATGTATCACTGCGGAAGTTAGATTCCATTACAGCCGCTTCTTTCCTGGAGGATTTAAATTGTTGTTTTGTAAAGTGAATGCTTAAAGTGTGGAAAAACTTCTGTCTCACGCAGCCTAATCATTCTTTCAGGGTTGTGTGGACCTTTACTTTGGAGGGCATCCACAACAGTGTTTCCACTTGTCACTGACAAACCATCAACCACAACAACTAGGCCTACAAAAGCCAGATGCACATGCAATAATAATTTTAATTAAATGTGTGTGTGTGTATATATATTATATATATTATATACATTATATACATTATATACATTTTATATATATATATATATATATATATATATATATATATATATATATATATTAGAGTTCCTATTGGCTTTTTTCTTATCTTGGGCCATTTTGCTCTAGTGGATGCCTTTTCTAACAAGATAATGTCTATTTACCTTGGCTTTACCTTGGGAATGTTCCAGAGTAGAACAGCATATGACCCCAGTCTGTACCTGCATTATGCTTCCTGCCTGCCTCCGTGTCTGTATTGAAAATTATTTCACACTGAATAACAAGATTAGCTTGCAGCTGGGGTGGCCAATATGGAGCCTAAATATCCCAGTATTCCATCTTATGTCTTGAAATATAAAATCTTTTCTATGGAACTAAAATGCCATGTCCTTGTAGAAAGCTTGCCTTTTAACTAGTTTCAAGAACACAGTCTATTGTTGTTGATATTTCAATATTAGTTTGCAGAGACTTCAGAATGAAACAGCTAAACTGTGCCCTTGTCTTCTCCTCCAATCTGTAAGCAGAGTTTGGGGTGTTGGGTGTCCAATAATTAGCCTGGTGCGCTGCTCTCTTTGGCTGGCTTTTGTGTGGAGGTCAGCTGGCCTTTTCATCTCTACTTCTGCTGCTGCCTCCACTGCCTCTCCCTGCTCACAGTACACCACAAGGAAGACCCAATACAGAAAAGGTCACATAGACTCTCTCATCCACTGTAAGAACCATAAGATGGTTATGACACACAGAGAAACATGATCATGCTTGTTTTGTAAAGTGATAATCTGTGAACAAATTTGGAAATATTTTTGGATTCAAGATATCATTTTTGGCATTCCGCCTGCCTCA
The DNA here is from genome assembly GCA_036785185.1 of Paratrypauchen microcephalus. Taxonomy (NCBI): domain Eukaryota; kingdom Metazoa; phylum Chordata; class Actinopteri; order Gobiiformes; family Gobiidae; genus Paratrypauchen; species Paratrypauchen microcephalus. The sequence continues at coordinate 2,321,931 of JAVJIX010000035.1, forward strand.
GTCTAATCCATTTGAGTCTGTTTTGAAGGTGTCATGGCGGCCGGTCTGCACCTCTGTTTGGATGCACTTACGGGGGATGATGTCATTGGGCAGTGGACAAAAAGGGGGGTAGCACACAGGGCTATCAAGGCTCTGTGATGGGTCTTGGAGTCTCAGCATTGGAGCATGATACCTCCCCAGAGAAGGTCTCCTTACCATCAGTGCTCCATTAAAAATCTATTATCTCTGCAGTAGGGCTTCCTTGTGGCTGTACCAATATGAATTCTTTAACCAATTAGTCCCTCCAATAGAAACTAAAATGATGAAAAGAACATCATCTTGCTTGAAAAAGATAAAAGTTGTATTAAACTGCTGCTAGTTTAGGCTGACATAAATTAGTTAATTTAAGCTTTCTTTTTATGACAGTTTTCTTCATTCTGGTTGCTTGGCGAAGATGGAAATCTCCAAACAAAACCACGGGTAGCTTGATGTTTTTCTAACTGTGATGTGCTGATTTCTTGTATCAACAACACTCACATACGGACATGGTAAAAAGTTGCTTAGTTGTGCATTACCCACTTATTGTGTTTAGGATAAGATCACTGTTATATTATTGTTGTAAATGTATGAACTTTCTAGCTCCCCTGTAGCTCCCCTCTTGCTGCTATGGGCCTACACCCTCCATAAGCTGTCATGTAACATTATCCTCTGAGTCCAGGCCGAGTGCTAGGGTTTCAAAAGAACTGTTAATTTCCCAGGCTTAAGGTGGCAAGCTATAAATAACTTTAAAAAGAGTGTGCGTATTTAGGGAAATAAAGGCAACCAATCACACCGGCCTCCTTGTTAAAAAGTACAACAGTATGTCAGAAATTATTGCAATTATCTTTGGGGGATTATCTCACTTGGATTCAGTTCCAGATAAAATCTACATGCTGACTAGCATCTGTGTTTTTTTGCAGAAACAATTCAATAAGCTATATTTAAAATGTGCAACCAATTCTCTGTAAGGTCTAAGACTTTGTTATCCCCATAGCAGTTCTATAAGTAGGTAGCCTAACTTTCCTGCAGAAGGGTACACTTGTTTTTACAGAGATTATATGACTTTGCCTGGAATGTTCCACAGTATGGCTTTATATCTACGTTGCATTTACTCAGCTACAGGTATCTTTTATACCCTTTAAAAAATGTGCACTCTTAACTGTGATCAGGCTCACCTTTCGACAAATCCCACCTGTAACTTGGTCTGGTGCTTCTCTGCATGGAGATAGATAAGTTTAATGATGTACTGTGGAACATTGTGGGCATAGCAATAGCGTCCCCATGGAGACCAGCAGGTGACATACCCTCCAACAGTTTATATGCATAAATAATACATCAAATCTAAAATGATTTGATGTGTCTTTTGTTTCTCTGGTGAACATCCCCTTTTGTCATTCTCAAAATGCTGCTTCAAAGACCAGTTCAGGACAAGCTCCCAGATCTGAGAGAGTGACAGCTCATCTCCATATGTTTGTGTGGATTATTAATCAGATTGTGGCATGGCCCACTTTGAATGGAGGAGACGGGGCTGTTTCTCAGTAACAGCACACAGAGAATTAGCATTTGGAATGAATTTCAAAGATTTGTCAGCAGCAGAATTAAGATGCCTTGATCATAAGCAGTTGGAAACATTTCTGATGTAAGGTAAAATATAACGTCATTATGTTGTTGCAATGAGTCAGTGAGACAAGACTAGAAAGAACTGTGTGATGCAAAATTGTACCTTCTCCTTTTCACATACTTGTATGTTTTGCACACAATATGGCAACAGTTTTCCTATGAAATTTCACGATCATAATTTACTGTAATCACAGGATCTGCGTCAGAACACTATTTGGCCAAAGCAAAGTACAAGTGTATAAGCGTGACTTTGACGACATGAGGAACCATTGTGGAGATGTTGTAAAAATCTTCAGGGCAGTTAGGCCTAAAAAAAATAAATGTTGGTTTCCGATTTGTTGACAGTTCTAGACATGGGTAGGTAGGGAATTTATTTTATTTTATTTATTTTATTTTTTTTCCTGTGGGAATATGGAAATTTAGAAATTTTATTTTATTTTATTTCCTTCCGCAGCAGTACTATTTCAATAAAGACTATAATTGACATTGGCATAATTTCCCAAAGCTATCTCAATGCTAAGGGCATATTCTATACTTAAGTATAGTCGAACGAAGCTCCAACATGCCATGCGAAACCAGGTCGTTGACTGTACATGTAGAATATATCTTACAATGTTACAAAAAATACATGCTGATTTTGTATTGTTTTTTTCTGTTCTTCTTTCATTAAATTTAGAAGCAGTAAACAATTTTGAATACCACATTTAACACGGTGTTGACATTGGTCAACTTAAAACTGGCACTGCATAATCTTAACAATGATATGTACAGTATACTTAACATACAGATATGCTTTAGGCCTAACTGTAGAACTCTACACAGTTTCTGCAGTGGGTATAGTGAGAACAAAAATCTGTTCTGTAGAAATTGTGGTGACAACAGAGTTAAACACTACTTCTTCAGGTGTTCTGAATAGTTATGAAGGCATGTAGCAAGACTGATTATGTCCTCTCGTAGTACTTTCCATGCATTAGATGAGTACATGTAAGGCTTGTCTGACAAAGACAACAGAGCTTGTGAGTGACTTCCGAGAATAACAGAAGACATGGGTTGCTTCTTTACTTTCTTTCTATTGACTTCATTGTAGCCCTCAAATTTCCAGCAGAATGGAACAGGAGTCATCTCAGGGTTGTGAACAGATGCATCGTTGATTGTTGTTTTCTGGTTTGTGATGTACCAAAGGCAATTTGTTAGAATCTGAAAATATTAATAAACAAAAGGGTGTTAGTAAGCAGTTTCCGAGATGCCATTTAAAATAGTTACACTTAGGCTATTATCCTTTTCCCCAGATTGCAATTACTGAAAATAATGACCTGCGATATTTACACATAATATTTGCGTATCATACTGGATTTAGGCCATTTCATGTTCATTTTCAGAATCACATTGCCACTTTAATGCTCCTGGCTGAGTTGTATAGTAAGCTACCGTAGTCTCTTGCTAACGTTAGCTAACGTAACTGAAGTCACACAGAAACACTTTATTACCGAAGAAAAAATTCAGGTTTCACATCAAAAATGTAGTCAGTTTAGCTAGCAGGTAGGCCATCACTCACCGTGAGTAAATGCGTCCCTTGGTTGGTGCATTCATCTCGGGAAAAACCAACTCCTCGGTCCTTCAGGCTTGTAATCAAATCATTCCTCAACTCCTCTTTTCTCATTTGCGCAGCTTTACGTTGTGGCAAATGGTTTCGTTGCTGGGCATGGAACAACAAGTCAAATGCCGACGGATGGCTAGTGTTGGAGGTAGAGGGCTCAGTTTCGTCAGGAAGGCTGGTGAACTATATATATTTAAACTGAAAAAGGGAGACGACCCCACAGACGAGTTGCTCCCCTGAAACTGAAGAGATGTCTGTCCATTTGTCACCCATATCCACCCTCCCACTAGCTGAGACAAAATTACACCTGCACGTTTTAACTTCTTCAAGTACCTCATTAAACGTTTTCGATCCAAATTTAATAACTTTTGGAGCCTCCTTACAAGGGCAATTCACCGTGACCACGCATATGTCCAGCGACGCCATCGTCATTGTTTTTATGGGTACAGACTAGGGATGCAAATTATCGATTAATTCATTAATTGATAGTTGATTGACCTTATCAATCGATTAAGGATTAATTGATAAGTGGCGTTTTTCACCTGAATTTTAGTGTTTCAATAGGGTCTTTAAGAATATAAGCTATAGTATACATAACACTGAGTCAAAAATATATCATAGTATTATTATATTGTATATTCCTCAATTAATTATTCCTTAGTAAAAAGCAGACGAATGTATTGATGCTGAATAACAAAATACAGTAATCCCTCGCTCTATCGTGGTTCGCAGTTTTTTTTAAGTTAATTTTTTTTATAGTGTAACATTTTTTTATAGTGTAACATTGTGTTCTGTCCTGATTGGCTAAGAGACTAGACCAGGACTAAACTTGGACTGGACCAGGTCTAGACCAGAACTAAACCAGGTCTGGACCGGGACTCGACCGGGTCTGGACCTGGACTGAACCAGGATTGGGCCGCTGCGTGCCGCTGCTGGTTTCATGCGGCTGGTTTGTGGCTCGGGGCCTGGGCCGCGGGCCGGCTGCGGTTCGATCTCGCCTCACGCGTACACCCGGGGCTGCTGAGCAGTGTCGTTGGTGCCTGCGGCCGGCTGTGAGTCGAGCGCAGCGCGGTGCGCGGTTGCCTTGTTTCGTGACCACGCGGGTGCGCGTGTCCGAGATTAGCGATTAATTACAATTAATGCATTTTGTTCAACTAACGTCTTAATCGACAATTCATCGTTAATCGATTAATTGTTGACATCCCTAGTACAGACAGAGAATTTTACAGATCACAGAAAAACAGAAGCACATTACATTACACATTGCAGCGCAGGCGTGGTGAATGACGTCGATTGTAGTCTCCCGGAAATCGAAAAATACAGTAGGCTATTAGTTTTCTTTCTTTCTTTTTTAACCAAAGCTTGTAAAATTAATTTGAGTATCAAATTTATTTTATTTTATTAAGTCCAATAAAATAATTTGGGTCGCATGCAAATCAACAGGGTCGGTCGGCAACCGGAAACTTTATTTTTTTTAGGCCTTAGAGTAATGGGTGGTACTGTTGAGAAGTTGCAAAACAAAAGTGCTATAATTTGTAACGACACTAACTGAAACACACCATGACCTTGCTTTCATTATTTAAAGACCGTCACTGCTGAAGCATGTCCTTGATACTAAAATTTCATTTCTGAGCTCATCACTATGGAACTCCCAGTACAATTTTTGGCTGTGTTTACATACACACCAAAATCTGATCATGGTCTGATATCTGGAGTTATCATATCATTAAGTAAAAAGTAAATTGTCACGTCTGAGTAATCTGGGTTCTTTCTGGTTTGTTCACAGCTGTGCAGCTGTCGGAAAATTATGCAAAGTAATGTGGCAAAGATAAAAATGAAAGGGAACTTGAAAGGGTCATTTTAAAGTTCATTGTATTTTATCTTCAAAACGCATCAGGAACTTTAAAAATTAAAAATGCATTGTGTAACTTCTCTGGTGGAGAGTCTGTTAAATCTTCTCAATGGAGATGCTTTCACTTTCTGTCTTCATGGAGACCAAACCAAGTTACAGCTCAGATCTATGGAGAGGCGATCTGATGTTTTGCTAGGTATTTTTAAGCCAAAAAAACACCTGTAATTGAATACATGTAAGGCATAGCTGTTTAATGTCATACTGTGGAACATTCAAGGCAGAGCAATGACATATCCATAGAAACAAGCAGTTGACGGACCCCCAGTCAAAAAATTACATAGTGCACCTTTAACTGACACGTGCCACTAGGTGTTTTTAATCTTCAGATTTCTTTATCTGATCACAGGACTAATGTGATTTTATGGGCTGTCTTCTATGATATTGATATTCTATTCTATTTCTAATTCTATTCTAAGTGAGTGTCAAACCAGCCTCACGCGTCAGGACCTTTGACGTGATGATTAGCGTTCGACTGTATTTAGTGGCTGTGTGGAAGTTGTCCAGGGTGAGAACAGTGAGTCACCATCATTCAGCATTACTAATATGACATTACTCAATCAGGGCTGTGCAGTGTTCAAGGTGGATTAGAGGACACACTATAGATGTGCACGAAAGGTTTGGCGTGATTAATACCCGACTATGCTCTGCTATAGATGGTGTGTTATTTTGATTTACAGCAACTCCACGTGTCCAGTCAACCACACAAATGTACTTTTTTGCCTGTCGATAATACATTTTGAAGCACAATGTATTGCTACAAAGAAATACAGCGATAAATGAAAATATTGAAACTACTTTATGTAATTGACACAATGATGCTTAATGCAGTTAATCCCAGTTAGTCCCAGTAAACCTTCTTAAATAGACAGTATCATTCACAAGGAAAGAAATGCATCCTCTACAATTCCTATCTTATAATATTACAATAAAAATACCCCCAATCTTCCCACTTTTACAAAGAAAATGTCCACACAATACATATTGAGCCCCAAAATATATGGTTTCAGCTTTCGTATTTTGAACGATAAGTTGATATATTAATTATCATGAAAGATGGTCTGTTTTCAGTTTGATTTACAGTAACTTCAATTGTCCAGTCACCCACGCAAATGTACTTTTTTGCAGAGTGATTTTTGGAATTAAGAACAAAACTGAAAGCTGTTACTGACAATATGACATTACAGATGAAATTCTAAGTGGTTTGGCAGTAGTGGCTTTGTTCTCTTTCACTTTTGTGTAACTGACCACTGACCATGTGTTGGAGAATTTGATACAGTTTAACTTTTACTAGGCTAGGACCACAAGGTTCACTGCTTTTCCCACCAATTCTACAAGGAATTTGACTTATTTCTCTCACGTTGGGTGTGCCCCCAAATTCCTCCACTGTCCTACAAAGCTGCTGTACTTCTTCAGCCTTCTCACAGCCCTTTGAGTTACTTTTTAAAATACTATATTATTCTAAATAAAAAAAAAATATATATATATATTTTGTTATTTCACAATATTTGAAAACTCTGACTAAAATAATTTCAGTTAATTCCTTCTCAGAAGGGTGATGATTACCATGATAAAGTGCAATACATAAAATGCAGGGCTCTGCAAATTTTGAGCAAATTTGAATTGAATTAAAATCCAGATATTTCAAATTGCCAATGATAAACCTGAGTTTACAAGCTTCCACTGTCAGTAAAAGCATGCTGTTTGGAGTGGAGTAAAGACTTTGGAGGAATTAAATGGATTTTAAATAAAAGTTTGTCATTGCACTAACTGTTGAAAGGTGGTCAGTTTTTCACACATTTCCAAAGTGCTACTGAGACATCCCTGGCCACACCATCTGTACAGAGCTCGCTCTCTGCACAGCTGCTGTTTATTTGGTCAGAGCAGGTCCTTGCTGTTCTCTCCACTGTCTCTGTGTACATTTATTTCAAGTGTGCTGGAAAAGGAAGTGTCATGTTAGGTCAAGGCTTTCTTTAATTGTGTTTATGATTACCAGGGCTATAGTCATTCTTTTTAGGGCAAGCTCAGGGATTAGTGATGTCCGTTATGAAGTATATCAATAGTTCTTCAATAATAGTATCATCAATAATACTACGTTCAGCAGAAGAAAATTGACACTTTGCTTTAACCTCAGCAAGTCGTAGGTTTGACTCAGGAAAAAAAAACCTGTGTGGAGTTTGCATGTTCTTCAAGTGCTCTAGTTTTACATACTATCAAAAGCATGTATAAGGACTCCCCTGAAAATTTGATTTCTAATGTCAATAGGACTTTCCTTATTAAATAAAAATAAATGCTTTAAAAAAGATTAAAATCACAAATAATCCTGTCTGTGCATTCAAACATCTATACATGCGCTTTACCCTAGTTAATAAAATATAGGGTGGCTTATTGGGCTTGATACAATATTAGTGTTCTGTGTTCTGACCCAATGAATAAACTATGGGAAACTTGAAAATAAAGAGCATTACCAGGATGCCTTCACTGCAACACCTGGAGACAAGATATACAGTGTAACCTGTCACCTCTCCCTCCCCAGATTCACTCCAGATGTCCATGTGAATCCAAGAAACGTGCACTCAGTCAGTCTGCTGGTGCAGGCAATGTGGACTTAGGCCTGTCTCAATAATTACTATATCAACTTATCGTTCAATATATGGAAGATGGAACAATATATTTTTGGAGCTCAGTATTCACCGTGTGTACATTTTCTTTATTTTAGTTGTAATACGATAAGATATGAGCTGTTGAATAAGTAACTTCTACTTGTATGTATATTTATATTACTGTGCCTTATTTGACACCAATCTCGTGCTATTTTTGCTACTTATTTTGAATTTATTATTACCATTTATATTCTTGCTCTTTGTCAGTATAATATATTGTGATGTGTGAGCTACTGTGTCCAAATCATTTCCCTTGCGGATCAATAAAGTTACTACATTTAAGTTCTATGGCTAATTATTGGTTCATTCTGTTATTTATATGTTGCAAGTCAGGCTTTTTAAGGATACTGAAAATGGTTTACTGGGATTATGCTATTATTGCTATCGTGTCAGTGGTATAAAGTCATTTCAAAATGATGATTTATCACTTTATATCTCTGTAACTCCGTATATATTGTGCTTTGAAATGTGTTATCGCAACAGGCCCGGTGTTGAAGTGGATATTGTGATGGTTGGTGCTTCTGCTATGCTTGTGAAATGCTTTGATTGATTACACTGTGTGACAGATGGTGCAGGTTAGTCTATTTGTTTTTGAGGGCCCATCAGGAGCAGTCTGCAAAGGGAGGCACCATGAATGAATGAACTACTTATGAACTATGCGTCACTAATCCTAGCCTGGAGGAACAGAAATTGTTAGTATGTTGTCTAGGGCGGAGTAGGTTTGTTATCATGTCACCATGCTTACAATGTTGATTTCATTCATTCAGACACTTGTTTGCTTTTGAGAAATTCTTTGTTTGTCTCACGCTGCGTAAATTGCATCGTTTTAAAGGTGCGCTATGAAAATTTTTGGTTGGGGGTCCATCGCCTTCTTGTTTCTGTGGATATGTCATTGCTCTGCTTCAAATGATCCGCAGTATGACATTAAATAATTCTGCCTTACATTTATTCAATTGCAGGTGCTCAAAAATTTAACTAATCAAAAATACAAAGAAAAATGGAGATTCTGACTGTGAGCGGGGTTGCCTCTCCTTTGATCTGAGCTGTAAATTGGTCTGGTCTCCATGGAGATAGAAGGGTTTAATACCATACTAGTGTGAAATATTCCAGACAAAGAAATAACATCTCCACTAGAGCTGGGCGGTATGACCAAAAATTTATATCACAGTATTTTTCAAAATTATATCGATGTCACAGTATTTTTTTTCATGTACTAAGTGGTACCTTCAAACATCTATAATTAATAATCACCTATAATTGCCTCGTATGTGTGTAATGGGTTTAATGTTTGACTATTCACAACATTATGACAAAGTATTTCCAGAAGTTCCGATTGAGAAAACATGGTTTATTAAACAAAGGAGAGATGTGTTTCTTTATAAACTGACTTAAATGCATTCCCTGCATAAATGCATCATTTACCCCTGGTCAATATAAAAATCCTTAAAGGGACAGTGTGTAGGATTCGTGGCGCATAGGTGGTTACTAGCTATTCCACTTCCTCTTTTGGCTATGGCAGACCTCGAGGGTCACCCGGGCGCGACTTAGCGCCGTCATCTCGCGTGCCCGCGCACGAACCGCGCACCGCTGTATACATAAACCGCGGTCCCCCGTTCACTTTTTTTTTTTCTTTTCGCATGAAAACACACAATCCCGATCATGATTCATGACAATCTACACATCAAATGAAACCTTACAGTCTCCTCTTTTTGACTATGCAATTCATTTCCCTGCAAAACAATCACTCCCCGAGCACATGGGGCTTTTATACAGAAAAGCACAAAACTTAGCTTACTTAGCTTACCTTTGAAGGCTCTGCACAGGTCAAACTCTGTATTTCATCATAAACTTGGTCTCAATCTGTCCATAAGGATCCAGCGAATAAAATCCAGTAAAACAATTTAGTCCAAAATACGTGTTATATCCATTACGATGTGTGATCCGGCAGCATGCTCCCCCTCCCCCCTCCCCTTCCCCTTCTCTCCTTCTCTCCTGGCTGCATATGAGAGCAGAGGACCGAAGGAGAGAAGGGGAAGGGGAGGGGGGAAGGGGGGAGCCATACGCAGCGCGGCTGTGCAGGAGCCGAGGCGAAGGATGAGCCCAAATGTCCTTCTGCGGCTCTCGTATTCAAAATGGCTGCCTCTATATGGGGAAGATCCCCCTTTTATGTGACTATATCTAAGTCCAAAAGAATACTTTGATTTCATGATGGAAGTGAAAAGGCTTGGAAAACAATGTATTTTTGAATGGGTATCTTCAATTTCAGTAATTAACAGGTAAAAATCTTACACACTGTCCCTTTAATAATGATAATTAATAATTTAAATGTCATCACTGTATTTGAAACTTTTTAGGTAATTTAGCCTATTTTAGATGTATCCCAGAAATATAACCGTTTTGTTTTGCAAAAGTTAAACATAAGTTTTTGTTTTAGCTACAAGATTTGGAGATTTCTAATCTCCAGAGAAAAGAATTTGACCCTCCACCAGAAAAATTACACAATGAACCTTTAAGAAAAGTTGAGAAATTAAATTTTCTCTTAAAAAGTCCAGGTGCTCCTCAAGGACAAGGCTCAAAAGGTTACAAACAGTGAAGATGACCATGCTACAGTGTATCCCATTAATAGAAGAGACTACGGTGGCCCCCCATAGTCTAAATTAACCTGGACTATATAATTAGACTTTGTTGCCCATTGTATTGTCATAAACCTGTAACTACACTGGTCAAAAATGACTGACGTAAAGATTAAATATAGGCAGTAAGCGACATTTATACGCCATAAAAATAATTTGCCACTATAGTCTTAACAATATCTATGGGAACGCTGCTTGTAGTATGAACACTTACTGTGATCGAGTAAAAAAAAAAGTCTGTGGCGCCCTGTTGAGAAATTTTCTTGATTGTGTAACACTGGATTGCATTGTTGTAAAACTGTATAAAATGGCAAAAAATTCAAAAGATTTATTGGAAATGGAAATTGAAGCCAACTTCAATCAAATAAACAAATAGGCTATTCTATTTTGAAATTGCAGTAATGTGATTTCAGGGCAGGGTACTTCACAATACAACGTTTGTTTTGTTTTGGTGGTGATATGAATAAAGCAGTACAATACAGTATCTCCAAATAAATCAAGCTCAAAATAATACATCTTGGCACGCCCTTAAATCCCACACGCTTTCACTTTTTTCTTTCACAATTTCCAGTCACTTCTCTCTCATGTGGTCAGAACAAATGACTGTAGAAACTGATGTTTTTTGGCTGTTTTCTGTTTTTTTCACTATTTCATAATGTAGGCCTGGCACAATAACAAACTTTGAAGCATGATATATTTATACAGAGATATACTGTGATAAATTATAATACTGAAAGTACTTTATACCACTGTCACAATAACAATAATGCAAGATAATCCTATTAAACACTTTTTAAATAGACTCTTAACACTAAAAGGCCTCATCTGCAACAAATTATTAACAGACTGAACTAATAATTGGCCATAGACAGGTCAAATGTTATTGTATTACAACAAAAATACACAAACAAAAATGCCCACTTCTACACTGTAAATGTACACGCCATAAGTATTGAGCCCCAAAATATACAGTTCCAGCTTTCATATACTGAACGATATGTCAGTATGGTAATTTTTGCGTTAGCCCTAGATAAATCATAACATAATGCATGTTAATATTACAAATTATTGTTATTTTGTCTGTATTCGTTCATAGCTTGTTGTTGAGTGTGTTATGTAGTGAAAATAAAACTAACTTGTTATCTTTGTCAGTTGGCCCAGGGTGGTACAGGATTCCCAGTGATTTTCCAGTGAGCTCAGGCCTCAGAAGTGACCACACATGACATCAGCCTGCTCTGTGTTGTGTTGTCTGTGCGAACTCAAAGTGCTTCATAAAAACACTGAGGATGACTGGCCCGCTCCCAAACGTGTCTCCCACTCCTTATGTTCCATTTATGATGACCAGTGGTGGAACATAAAGTAAATTTAGGTATCTGTACTACTTACGTTTTACTTTTACTACTACATTTGAGAGCAGGTGTTTGCATTTTCTACTTCACTACATTTTGAACAGGACTTAAAAGTATTTTATATTATTGGCTGAGACCTGCTGAATTGGCTGAGCGTTTATTCTTAACATGTTCACAAAAATATACAAATAAAAAGAGAGGGGAAAAAATCTATTGTTTCTGTTCAAAATTCAGCACAGATCTCTATCAAAATCACTAAAGCCTTATAAGCCCTCAATCTGTGAAATGCTTTTACATTTTACTCTTTAAGTACATTTTTAAACAGACACTTAAATACTTTTAGGTGATACTTATTCTTGAGTAGATTTTGCTCTTGTATCTGTAGTTTTAGTACTTCTTCCACCACTGATGATGACATAATGTAATGATGAGATTGTTTTAAACATATGGTCATATTTGGTTGATGAGTGTCCATTCATTTGCTATAACCTGAGTCACAGGTTGCCACCATATTTGGCAGTATCGCCCATATGGCTTCACTGATTGAGTCACCGTCACTATGTCAGGAATTTCTCTGGCCCACAGAGTTATAGGCTGAGGGGGCTCTGTGGCTGTATGCTGCTTCTTTCTGTGGTAGTTGTCTAAAGCGAAAATGTCTGAAGATTTAGTGTTCTTAAAGCTAACGCATTATGCTCAATGACACATGTTAAATGTTTTTTTGCTGTTGTGCCCATATGTGGAGTACGCTTAAAAGGTTTAGATTATTTCTGATTATTTCAAATCAGTCATAATGTTGTTTCTCCATCAGTGTTTTGTTTTTTGTTTCATTCACACATGTTTAATACACAAACACTGCATATTTAGGCTGTGTTCTTAGACTTAGACAAACTTTATTGATCCACATTGGATTGAAATTGTTTTGGGTATGGTAGCTCACTCAATAAATATAATATGTAATATATAACAGAGGGTAAAAAGGAAAAAAAGAAGATGGAAATGAAGAAATAGAGATGAGACATAATGAGACATATTTGGAATGAGACATAATTATATACATAAAAATAAAGATAATAAATGTATATGTACAAATCAGATCCAATTCTTCTGTCAGACTGAAAACACTCTGTTCCACCTTGTGATGTCACGTGAAACAAAACAACTCTAGGTATATTTTTGAGGAGGTAACAATATTCTAACATAGCTAAGCGTTCACACTGCGGGGCTTAATGCTCAATTCCGATTTTTTTTTTTGTGTGAAATCCGATTTATTTTTTTTATTTTTTTTTTGCGAGGCCGTTCACATTTACAATTAAATGCGATTTGTATGTGATCTCCAGTGTGAACATTAACCGCCCCAAAAATGTCCCGCATTGGAGGACACGATGATGTCACACGCAGCGAACATGCTCAGTGTTTACAAAAGTAGCCTAAAGTTGCTGCGTACCGGAGCTTATTTATGTATAGCTTATTTGTTTTAAAGAGGAGACGGAGAAAGAGAAGGATAAGGTTTATGGCCACGGTGTTTTGTGGGGCAGTGGCAGCAACGTCCGTAGAAATGAACATGTTGGTGCGGAGTCGCAGACAAGAGTAGTGGGATTGCTATGTGCTTCGCTGATTCACTGATACGGAGTTTATATACTATTTTCGCATGACGAGAAGTAGAGGTAAGAGCGGGCCTAAAAAATCCAGCCCGACCCGACCCGGCCCGCGGGTATTAAAGCCCGACCCGGCCCGAGCCCGACCAATTAACTTGATTTGCAGGCCCGAGCTTGAAGCAAACCCAAAATTTCATATTTTATTTGTGAGGACTCGGGAGGAGGAGGGGTGATTTATGATAACAAATTAAAGCCTGTCTTTTGTAACGAAATCTAAGTTAAACAAGACTGTATAAACATTTACATCTTTTATATTTGTTTCTGCAGAGGGTACATTAACCGACAATTTTCCATCATTGACGGATTTTTTAAAGAGTTGACAGGAAAAATTTAAGGCCGTCCGTCATTTTGACGGGTTGAAAATTGGGCCATAAACCACAGCAGCAGTACGTCCTTAAGAATCTAGCGCGGCACTTTAAGAGAGAGAAGCAGAGAGACAAAGAAGAACAATGACGGGTGGATAATAGACAGAGACAGGAAGGAGTACCTCACTCTTACCGGTGCGTGTTTGTCTTTTCAGTTCTCCTGTCTTTAGATTATCCTTAACTTCTTGCTCCTCCATATTGGGGATACCAGGTCAAAATGGATGCGGACTTGCGGAGGGGAAGATTATTAAGAGGGCGGCGTTCACGTGCGCAGAGCATGCTCTGGCTCTGCGGCTCCTGTTTAGTAGTTAAATAGCAATTACATTACAGCGCCTTCTCTGTTTTATCCAAATTATTTATTTTAAAACAAGTATTCCTTAGTTTAGTATCCACACATCGTTTTAGTATACATTTTTATAAACATATATTTATTTTTAAAAAGTCAGCGAGAGAGAAGCCCGGCCCGACCTGAAGCAATGATTGACATTTTAGGCCGGGTCGGGTCGGGCTCGGGCTTAAGATCTTACCTCTAACGAGAAGAACGTTTTGTGTACATTTACTTGTACCACTCTTGCTGGAGGAAATACGCCCAGGTTGGATGAATACGACCTGGCCGTTCAGACTGAAGTCGCATGTCAAAATATCGGATATGTATCGGATTTAGGACCACATATCCAAGTGGCCTGGATCGCATATGAAAAAATCGGATCCGTGTCGTTCAGACTGTCATTAGAAGATCAGATACAGATCGCATAGAGGCGAAAAAATCGGATTTGGGTCATTTCAGGCTGCAGTGTGAACGTAGTCTTAGATTTTTGATGCCACAATGGAGCTCCACATCTCAAACCCCAGACAATAGCATTGTAGTTAAAAATAGATCAACGTTTCGCCGCTCATCCGAGAGGCTTCGACGAAGCCTCTCGGATGAGCGGCGAAACGTTTTCAACCAAACAAACTTTGTCCAGTTGACAAATTGAACTTCTCCTTTGATCATGGATTCTACCTGGACGACTGAGGGACTTTTCACGCGTAGTTAATAATAGTGTCTTAGGTGAACAGCATTTTCACTTGTCGAAAAATTATCATATTGGGATTACAAAGGATTTATATGGGCCGCAGAAGGCAGTGGAGTAGGGTAGCTGAGGTTTTCTGAGTAAATTCTTAGCTTTACAAAAACACTGTTACTTCTCATTATGCCAAGTTTGTAATCATGTCTTGTAAGTGCATTTTGGGTCTGATGCATGTAGCATTTGACCTTGATATGTGTTATGACATCCTTGCATGAAAAAAAAAAAGCAATGTTGCACCCCTCTCTTTCTCTCTCACTCTCTCTTCCCCTCTCCCTGCCCATCATCCTCCACTCACAGCTCAGGATGGGAACATGGAGTACCTTCAGCACATTTTTCACATTCTCCTCTGAGGGTCTCCACCTCAGCCCCCCCATTGACACCACAACAACAGTCGCTACAAATATGCCCCCAATACCAGCCACGGATCTGCTTTTTGCACCTCTTCCCCGAGCGAGCGAATAGGCCTTTTGTAGTCTGTGGTTTTTATTCCTAATATGAGTGAACTTTGCATTGTCACAGGGCGAACCTAACCCTCTCTTCTTTCTTTTCTCCTCTGCAGTGGTGGTTTGCGGTGAGCGGCTGTGGCAGAGATGACCGAGTATAAGCTGGTGGTAGTGGGAGCAGGAGGCGTGGGCAAGAGTGCACTCACTATCCAGCTCATCCAGAATCACTTTGTGGACGAATATGATCCAACTATAGAGGTACGATACCAGTTCAACCAAAGAAATCAAAATCGCAATTTGAATGGACAAAATGACAAAACCGCCAAGGCTGTAATTTTTTAAGTGCTGTAATTTCCCCCATTTTGACATGGAAACGGTTATCCCTGTAGTTTAGATGTGTAAGCATGTTCTGAAATGTCATTCGTGTGTTAGTTTGTCAGTTCATATTTCAGTCTTTTTGTGAACTTAAAATGTGAACTTTGAACAGAATCAATTCAATTAAGGGGCATTGTGTAACTTTTATGATGACGGGCCTATCATCTGCCTGTTTCTATGGATATGTCATTGGTCTGCCTGGAATGTTCCACAGTATGACATTAAAGCACCATAAAAGTTACGCAATGTACCTTTAGATATTTCCCCAAATCGTTAAGTTATATTCTACATTTCCAGAGAAATTGGCTGTTTAATTAGCCTCGTATTAAAAGTGTGCTAAGAATCTTTAAATTGACCATATTTTTTCCTGGTCTGTCTACTAGAACTGGCTCTTTCTCACCACGCCTGCCTCTAGCCAGACAATGTCCTTTTTGTGTATTTGCATTCCTGGCCCCTGTGCTCTAACAAACAAAGAGAGAGCACTCCATGTTTTTGGAGCTGCGCACTACAAGACTGAACACTGGGTCTGATACCGTCTGATCTCATGCTCCGCTGACCCCACAGGATCAATGACGGCAATGACTTGCAATGTTCTGTATAAAATAGTGGCGCTGTTCTTATCTACCAAGAAACAGCTGTCACAGGAGTATAGATTAAAAATGACCTTCTTGTGTTATGTGGGCATATTGGCAGAAATGTTAAGTAATATGCACTATCACAGAAATGAATAAATAATTTCTATAGGACTAATCCACAGATTGATCAGTCTGATCCCCTCTCCCTCTATTGGGTCTGTAACTCACTCAAAAGTGATCTTGCAATCAGATTTGTTTATTTCAGTGATTCATGTGCGTGCGTGCATGTATGTGTGCGTGTGTCTGTGTGTGTAATCTATATATACCAGTGTATATATAACAGAATTGTATTTATTTTTTGCGTTTAAGTAGTTAGATTTTTATAGATTACACTATACTTTTTTGGACTATAAATTTCTGGACTATCTGCTTCTGAGATAAAAGTGGCTAAATCTTATTTGTATTGATAAGATGAACTGAAAATCAATTGATAACTGCTGGTTAGCTAATGTATTCAAGATATGTAATGATATGTTCCTATGGTGCTCGTGGGCAACATGATATACAGTGAACCCTCGCTGTATCGCGGTTCACTCTTCGCGGCCTCGCTGTTTCGCGGATTTTTTTTTCCAATTTTTTTTTTTTTTTTTTTTCAATTTTTTTTATAGTGTAACTTTTTTTTTACAGTGTAACATTCTGTCCTGCGCCCTGATTAGCTAAGAGACTAGACCAGGACTAAACCAGGTCTAAAGCAGGTCTAAACCAGGACTAAACCAGGTCTAAACCAGGACTAAACCAGGTCTAGACCAGGGATGGTAGGGACAGAGTCTCAGATTTCCTTCACGAGAGCGCCTGGGTGACAGGAGGTGTGGCCTTTGTTTACTTGCACGAGCCATGGAAGAGAGTGCGAGCCGGACCATGGAAGAGCCAAGAATCAACATGGACTCTTCCAAGAATCAACATGGACGGGCCCGCTGCGGCGTCCGGGGGAGCCGCAGCGGGGAGAGGACACTCGCGCGCACAGAGGAGACAGTGGCTCTTCCCCGTGAGAGGACGAGAGGACGAACTCCGACCCCGTCCTAGAGAACTGTGGAGTATTGGCGACGCATTGATAGCGGACTGATTTTGGAGCCGGGGTGAAATGCAACCAACTCTTGTGAGCGCAGGTTAGTCTTACCTGGTCTTGTGGTGCTCAGAGGCGTCTGTTAGCGGTTCGGCACTGTTAGCAGTGGCTTGAGTCTTGCCCAAAATGATATCCAGGTCGCTTTCCACTCGACTTTCGCACATGGCATGGATATGTGGTACCAAAACAAACACACGTGTCCGCGCGCACGTGTCCGCGCACACGTGTCCGCGTGTCACGTGTCCCCCCCCACTATTTTATATATATTTATATATATATATATAATAATATAATATATTATATAATATATATATGAGAGAGATGTTAAAACTCTAGACAACATATTAAAATGAATATATTGGAATGTGCAGACAGGCTTTCAGATAGAACTGGTTGCTTGTAGACACACTGTACCTTCTGATAAACTACCGTTTTTGCCTTATTTTTGCATAAATTTCCTGTTTTGACCGAATACTATATCTTAGAAACTATAGCCAATCAGCACTTCTGACTTACTTTTTCTTTATTAGTGACCTAAACCAAGAAAAATGTCACTACTTTTGTTCCGGAAGCATTTTGCTTGTAGACTAGTGTCATTATAGACATTATAGACTAGTGTTATTATAGACATTAAAAATTGTAATGTATTGCTGTATTTATTTTTATTACACTATTTTTCAAATTTTGAATGTATTTGTATTGTATTTGTATTTAATTGTATTTAAATGTTTGGAGGGTGGCTCTGAATCCACTCAGAGCTTACTCAGAGTCTCAGTGTTACCATGTGTTAACGATTTGGTTCAACACACCCCGTCCAGAAATGTTAAGCTGAATTGAGGATGATTCTAATTTGCCTGTAGAGATAACCTCAAACTGCTAAAATATCCCTTTAATACCCAATAAACCAGTGAGAGTGATATCTGATTGTTCAAAACTTTGTCTCTTTTCCTACAGGACTCATACCGAAAGCAGGTAGTGATTGATGGGGAGACGTGTCTGCTGGACATCCTGGACACAGCGGGTCAGGAGGAGTACAGCGCCATGAGAGACCAGTACATGAGGACGGGGGAGGGCTTTCTCTGTGTATTTGCCATCAATAACACAAAGTCATTCGAGGACATCCATCAGTACAGGTGTGTGTCCAAACTCACCAACATAAGAGCTTTGTGATCATTATAGGAAGCAAATCAAGTGTTCATTAATTTAATCAATCATTTAAGCTTGTCACGAACAATTCGTTCAATATATGAAAACTGGGGAGATTTTTGCCATTTATGTAAAAAGATTTGAGCTGTAGAAAGTCTTGTGACAGGCCTATTTTGAACCTTGTTTTTCAATTCTGTTTTCATATTATGCAGACGCTTCATTTTCCACAATTCTACAGTGTCATAAAGTTTGTGTTTGACATTTAACATTGGATTTTTTTTTTTTATCTAAAGGAAACTCCACCCCAAACCACATGCCAGCTGAGAGGTTACTAATCATATCATTGTTTGACGATTAATTGTACAGCCCTACAAGCATGCAGAGCAAAATGAGTTATAAATTGTCAACAAAAGAAAATCATTTTGAAATTTGAAAGGGCTAATTATCTTAAAATGAAGCTACTCTTTCCCAATGTATAAAATGTTCTCTTTATTAATAACTCTTCTTTATTAATCTCTTCTTTTGTTTATAATTTGACTGAAAATCAAAATGGTCTGGTACTACATTGAATTTGAACTGAGTTTGCTGTTTGTGCACTTGCATTGCTGTCAGGGACTCCCATAGTCTCTGAAGGGAGCTGTGTGTGTATATTTACCTCATGCAAGTGGGTGCCAGCTCCCTGCAGTAGTCAGGTGATGTCATGCTGTAGCGTTACCGCCGCTAAAGAAAGCTTAGCCCCCAACTGGAGGCTTGCGGCGCGATGCCAGTGAAATCG
Source organism: Paratrypauchen microcephalus (assembly GCA_036785185.1). NCBI lineage: Eukaryota > Metazoa > Chordata > Actinopteri > Gobiiformes > Gobiidae > Paratrypauchen > Paratrypauchen microcephalus. The sequence continues at coordinate 2,341,247 of JAVJIX010000035.1, forward strand.
ATCTGACTCGATTAGAAGATTTGGGGAGGGAGGTCTAACGAAAATAAATGGGGGAAGAGGTTGGCAGAGGCCGAGCTTAAATGCCCTATATTATGCTTCATTGACTCTGGTGAGCTTTTAGCCATGTTATAATGGTGTTACCTCCTCAAAAACATACCTGGAGCTGTGTTTTGTTTCATTGACGCATGTTTGAGTAACCCTGCATTATTAGCTCTGTTGCTCTGTTCCACTTTGTGATGTAATGAAGCGGTAGTTTTCAAGTTAACCCTTTTTTAAGTAGAGATTGGCAATTTCAGGGCTGGAATCAATCAGCCAAGTCATTCTAGTGAAGGTGTATGGAGTTTAAAAACACAGTGAAGCACTTTCTGTATGACCACATGACATCACAAGGTTGAACAGAGAGATTTCTGCCTGAGTGATGAACACAGCCTAAATACGCAGGGGTCTGTGTGTTCAACATGTGTCAATGAAACAAGTTTTTGATGAGGAAACGTTGTAACACAGATCAGAAAATACCACAGTCTAATATGGGACCATTAAACTCCCTTTCCCTACCATTTTACTTGATGGCCACTTACAAGGATCTGACTTCATAAAGAGGCTACATATTTACCTTTGTGGCTTATTACACAGCTTTGCAGGGATGTTGTTTTTATAGCATGCTTTTGTTTGGCCCTCTGTCAGCCTTTTTATGGAACAGCTTGAACACTGCTGGCAGGGCAGTAAAGGAACACTTGTGAAAGATTTGAGATTGAATGGAAGAACTGTAAGCCTGCTTGGTGAGAACATTAGAGTTAAGATCGCTAAGGAACTCCAAGCTGTTTGTGTTTTTAAAGCAGCACTAGCTGTAGTGTATTCTAAAACCCATCAATAAGAACATGGAAAGATTCATGCTTATTTTATTAATGATGGTAGTAAATTTGCACAAAATATAAGGGTTAGCTTGAAAATTACTGTATCTGGGATGGGACAAGACACAATTTTCACATAATCTGTCATTTAAAAATGTGTCATCCTGTTTGCAGGTTTGGTTTAATATTTTTGTATTTACTATTTTTGTTGTAATTGTAGAGCTATTGTTTGAAACCACAGCAATGTGTGAGATGTAACTTAACAGCACATAGGTCTTTTTGTCTAAACTAAAAATCTCACACTCTTTTTCTGCACAGTCTTTTTTTCAATTTTATCTTATAAGATCTTATGGAATGAGATCTTGTCCCATTGCTATATATTACATTTTATTTGTTATTCTGGTAAATACCTGTTTTATTTGTGCTTTTTGGCATGGAAAATCATGTTTTTCTACATAGACAGATACATAAATTAGTCCGACTTCACTGTCATCAATACTTAGACTTAAATAAAGTTTATTGATCCACAAGGGAAATTATTTGGACATAGTAGGTCACACATCATAATATAATAACAAAGAGCAAAAATATACAAACCAAGTAGCAAAACATAGCAAGAGACTGGTATCAAATAAGGCCTATTTATACAAGTAAAATAAAAAAATATAGAAGTATAGTAAATACAATATATATATACAAGAGGTGAGTGTTGAAATAGGTGAAATACTGTACAGGTGTTTGTCAAATACAAATGTCCTCTGGGCTGTTGTAGGCTGTAAATACCTGCATTACTAGCCCAGCCTGGAGAAGCTACACCGTGCAATGACATCACTTTAGCACAAATGCGCTCATAAACAGTTCTCTGAGTGGGGCTGGCTGCAGTGGCCAGTGCATCACACTGCTGTGCTGTGGCTAAAGTAGCTGATAGATTGATTTGTCCCTCTCCCCTCTCCTCTCGCTGTGCTGTAGTGATGAGGTAATGCTGTTAGCTGCCTGTTGTACTGCACTCCCTCCCTCCCTCCCTCTGCTGCTCTCCTCTCTCTCTCTTCACTCCATCAGTGCACCATCAGGGTCCCAGTAGAGCCTGCTCCTTTGGGTCTGGTTCTCTTGTGGTTTCAGTGTTTCTGATTCATGTTCCTAGGAGTGTGTATTCTTGGAGTGCTCCACAAGTGGTTAATGGCAATATTCATACAACCAGCAGCTAGGAGCTCAGTGTCTTTTTGTTAAGATTAGACCTGTCATGATAATGACTATATATAATTGTAAAAAGTATAGAAAATCAGATGCTAATCAGTACTAAAATGAGAAATGAAACCAGATACCCTTAAAGATCCCATGACATGGTACTTCTTGATGCTTTTATATGGCTCCTTAATGGTTTCCTAATACTGTAAATGAATCCTTCAAAATCAACACTCAGTGCATGAGAAACAGAGATAAGATGAGAGAGTATTTTTTCTCTCTCTGGAACACTCCATAATGGGCCTTGTTGCTTGAATGCAAATGAGGAGAAAAGAGCTGGCCAATAGTAGAGGGTGGGGGCGTGGCCAAATGCTCCGCTTTCGGCTCTGAGCCTCAGCTGATCCATTTCCTTGTTTTTGCACGGGGGGAGAGATTTGAAGCGTTCCATTGAAAAATAAACACATTTCCACATAAAATAAAATAAAACCACTGCTGTTCAAAGGTCCAGAGGCTCAGATAAAGGACTTCCGAGCCTAGAAACACTCGGACGTGCCTCCAGGCAAATAAAAAAACGCATTTCGCATTGCCTAGCGCATTCGCAGTCCAAACTCTCTGGGCGTGATTTACAGAGACGCTGAGTACAGACAGACGGGGGTGGAACTGCATTTGCATTTCTTTATTCGATCTGACGTCCATAAGGTGCCTTGTTCAGAATCGCCCGTTTGAGCTCCGATTTTTTGTAACGCAGAAAAGGATCGCAAATGCTCAGTTTAGAGATTTCACAACTTTTAACCATGGGGGGGGGGGGCTAAACAGGGTAGGGGAGCTCACATTAACGTTCAAAAACCTCAGAAAGTGAAAATTTCATGCCATGGGACCTTTAAGTAGGTATTGATATTGTCACATTCACAGGACAGAAATGAACCTTTCCTGAATAGCTTCAGAATGATCTTGAGCTGTGTGAGAACAAGTATAAAACCACATAGTTTATGCCCATGGACCATTATGGCACCTATCTGGATGACTGAGTGATTACACAGATATAAAATCACATGGTAATATAAAAGAAAGCACTACGATGTTGAATCACATTCTGTTTTAGTGTTTTTTTTTATTATTATCATTGTGGTATCAGAATGGTTATGGAGTATCAAGTCTATTTTTCAGTATCGAAATTAAGTTTGGCAAAAACACTGCAGACCCCAGGGATCCCATCCACATTTTGAGCCAGAATCCTATTAAATACCATCAGGAGGATTAGTCGACAGTGCATGTGATGGCAGAACCTGGAGTACCTGGAGAAATGCCATCTTATTGTACACAAACAGGCTCCACATGATTTGGTATTAAATACAGGATTTTATTTTGGAGAGTGTATTCTAGTTTACTATGTTTGTTAAAGGGATTTTTTGAATTTTGTACATTGATATCAGTGAGCAATGATAGCCATCCCAATAATGTCAAACTGTTCTTTTCTTTCAAATTCACAGAGAGCAGATAAAACGAGTAAAGGACTCTGATGACGTTCCTATGGTGCTCGTGGGCAACAAGTGTGATCTCCCAGTGCGCACGGTGGAGACCAGGCAGGCCCAGGAATTAGCCCGCTCCTACGGTATCCCATACATCGAGACTTCAGCAAAGACACGGCAGGTAAATCATTAAACGATTTTGTTTTGTTGTTGTTGTTTTTTTTACCTAAGAAGAATGACTTACCTGACCAGCCAGAACCACACGTTTTGACAAAACTTTACAAACAGGAGTGGATCTTGAGCCGTATCCTGTCTCTCTGATTTCAGGGATCGACAGGCAGATTAAACAAAAACAAACATGGTTGCTTACAAATTAAAAAGGGTGGAAAAAAATGACACGAAGGACTGAGAAACTGTGTGGATTTTTACAGAATCAAAGCACCAAACTATTATTTATCTCAGGTATAAGAAACTATATATTAGGTCAGTTATGAGAATTTTTGAGAGGAGATGTCTTCCAACCACAGCTTTATAGCACATGTCTCTCAAATGTGGATCATCTCAAGTTAGGACAGAGGTCTTCATCCTGTATTGTCTAGATCTAGTCCCTTCTGGATTCTAACAGAATGTAGAAGGGACTGGCTGGTCAGTTTTGTGTCAAAAAACAAACATAATTTAACCTAGTTTTATCCGTTGCTGGTTTGTTGATGTCTGTAAGACTTGATTGAGTAGTGAGTCAGCAAGAACCGAACAAAGGCCTCATAAGGACATGTTGCCACTCAGCTCCCACTGTCTCTGAATCACTCTGCACAGAGTGATGTTGTAACAGGAAGGGTTAGCAATCAGAAGTGGAGACTGACAGAAGTGATTTTGGTTGCTTGATTAATATTCTGAAATGAGGGTTGCCATGGTAATGTCTCCTGTATCAAAACCTTTTCAGAATATGAGGCTATATTGAGCGTGTTTCGTTTGACCTTGGCTTGTATTGGTTTATACAGGGAGTGGAGGACGCCTTCTATACACTGGTTCGGGAGATTAGACAGCACAAGTTACGGAAGCTGAACCCGCCCGATGAAAGTGGCCAGGACTGTATGAGCTGCCGCTGTGTGGTGTCTTGATACAGGTGGGAAACTCAATGTTTGTTTATAAATCGTTTTAGGGCCTGAGGGGTATTCCACGAACGTGGCTAAGCACAAAGCCCGGCTTTATTCGACAGTTCGCGCTAGTTTTAGTGAGAGTTCGGTTCCATGACTCTCGCTAAGGTTAGTCCCCGCTGAGTTACTGGGGCCACATGGTCCTCGGAGCTAGCCTGGTCGGGGGCAGGCTAAAGATGCGGCTTAATCAGGCCGTGTCGCAGAGAATACGTACCTGACGTAAACAGAGTGTCAAACAAACAGTTCTGCACACCTCCCGCATGACTATCTGTGTTGTCCGAACACAATATCAGTAATAAAATTAAATTACCTTACGTTCTTGGTTCTTGACAAATCTCCGGTAGTTTAAAAATATGCTTTTGAACCGCTCGCTGTCTTTATGACATTATCAGATAGAATAATTATGGAGCTGTCACCGAGAAAGATTTGGTCGAGTGGTTTAATGCTGCGTCTTTCATGTGGGAGTCGCGGGTTCGATTCCTACTATTGACGGATTCATGCACAAGTCAATTATGTGTTACATTTTCACGAATTTGCCACACATTACACAAATGTCAATGAATTTAACCTAAAATTATTCATATCATCATAGAATTTATATCAGCTGTGCCTAGCATCACTCTCACTTGATGACACTTTATATTTTATGTGACATCTCTATCAAAGAATACAGTTAAAGGTAAACATTGACTTTTAACCTTGACAAAATGTAGCCAAATAACAGGCACACTCCATGATGCAACATTTCAATGATTCAACAAATTTGCTTCAGAGATGCTGTGCAAGCCTTTTTAATGAATCCTATTTGTCAATTTCCATCAGTAGGCATAAAACAATAAAAGACATTAGGTATGACATTCTGGTGTGAGGCCACTGCTGGAGGACTGCTGAGGGTCAGGCAAGGCACTGCTGGAGGACTGCTGAGGGTCAGGCAAGGCACTGCTGGAGGACTGCTGAGGGTCAGGCAAGGCACTACTGGAGGACTGCTGAGGGTCAGGCAAGGCACTGCTGGAGGACTGCTGAGGGTCAGGCAAGGCACTACTGGAGGACTGCTGAGGAGGGTCCAAGTGTACGCCATCTTCAGTAACTAGAACACAAGCATACTATTAAAAAATACAAATGCTTGGATCACAGCTGAGGCAAGCAGTAGCCTAGAGAATACCTTGAATATACTCTTCACAAGAACTCGCAGGAAGGATCTTTGATGGGGTCCCTCCTTCAATTACCTCCACCAGTGGGTGACCCCGGTTTAGGGCCAGTGCCAGCTCCTCTGCAGGTGAAAGATTTTGAGGGGGCCTCCCACCTCCTGTGGCTTGGTAGCTACTGTTCATTTTAAATTAAATTAAGGTACCATTTCAACAGTATTACTAATTTCACTGAATAATATTATTATTATTAGCCTACTTACCACTCTGCAAAATGTTTTTATGCTTTGTCTTCACCTGCACATTATTCCTGCTCAAAGACAAGATAACACAATTTAACGTATTAGTTGGAGCAAATACTTTTACACAGTAAAAATAAAATACACCTGACAAGACTGCTCTACAAATGTATAATATTTATGACATCAACTGTTTTCCCTGGGAATCGAACTCGCGCCTCCCGCATGCCAAACCGTAGCATATCCTCTGGCGCCACGGATTTGTCTTGACACCGATGGTGAAAAACATACTTAAAAAACTCAAAATTCAGCACTGTTAAAGGACTTACGTATTTAAGCGCTCGGCGATCTTCTGCCACGCCATGTCTTTCGCCTTGGTTATTGCAAATGTGTTGTAGAGTTCCAATAGCAACTTTTGTTCTGATGCGCTGAAATAATCGGCCTGAATCTTCGACATGATCGCGTTTTCGACAGTCGCTTGTTCAGGGCTTCTTACGTTCCCCGTGCACGCATCTAAGCCAGGACAGGTTAGGCGCGGCTGAAGTTAGTGCTGCTGAGGCGCAGCTGAAATGCGTTAGTGGAACGACTTTAGGCTTTAGGCTAAGTTGCCGCTACTTCAGGCGCCGCTATGTTTAGCGACGTTCGTGGAATACCCCACTGGTTTCCTGGATCTTTATGTATTGATCTGCTGACAATAATGCGGACAGATCTTTTTCTCAAACTGGAGACCGTAACATGTATGCAGTGCTTGTTTTGGACAACTCGATTAAAGCTAACAAGATTTCTGTCTGTGCCCAAATTACTAACCTGGTTAAGTATTTAAAAATTCTCATCCATTTAAAACATAAAGAATGACCTGTCCATTGTAGTTCGGACAGGAGGAAATTAAATGTACTAGTTATATGATTAGAAAACCCAGGGGTTGATCACCCTGTACAACTACTATATTTGGAGACAATGAAGCCTTATCTTATTGTATTAACAAAAAAAATCTACCTTCATGTAACTAAATGGACTTGTTTCTTTTTCTCCACAGCCAATGGTGTGCATTTAGCAGACTTGCAACGGCTTTATTGGCAGCATGGACTTGGAGATGAAAGCTATAACAACACAATTGTAACTCATCAAAATGGAGGACAATGATTGAATGAACTGCTCTGAAGGAAATCACCGGTGCTGTCAGACCTGGGAGGACTTGGACTGTTGCCTGAATGGTTAGGTGAACTGGCCCTCAGCGGGCCTCTATTTTTGGTCTACCCACGACCTCATGAGCAAAACACCACTAATGACTCTTGTCAACTCCAATGTATTCTCACTAGTGAGTGCCACAAGTTTCCTGCTAACTTGTTGTTTTCAGTCTCAACACTGGTCTTTAAAGGAGGCATCTCTTACTCCACTCCCCTTCTCTTCCTGGCTGCCTACTAGAACGAAAAAGGATTTGACTGGAATAGACATTAGGTTCCTCCATAGCCTCCGATGTTGACACACTACCTGTCTTTGTTTTCTCCCCCTGTGTAGTGCCTCCTTCATTCTCGACACAAGGAATGGAAACTTTAATACAAATGACTACTTTGGTTGTTGTTTAAGTTAAACCTTGTGGTTAAAAAAAAAGATTTTGAAATGGACCAGTCTATTTACAGAATGTCCAAGAGCACTGTGTGAGTAAAAGTAGTTTCCTTTTGTTTTTTGTTCTTTTTCGTTTTTTTTTTTTATGGCACCTTGTCTGACCCTTTAATAATCAGTCAGGCATAGTAAGAATTCCTTTGAGGTAAGTTATGTTGATTGAGAACAAGCAGATCTCCAATCACAAAGCTGCCTTCTTCATGTTGTGGTATTGTAATGTTAAGTGTACGTACATAGAATCCGGTGCAATAGATAGAACTCCCTTGCTTTCCAGATCTTAATATAATCTAATATTCTTTGCTACTTGGGTACAGTGCATGAGGCCGTAATATGCCTTTGTTTTTAAAAGCAAGTCTTGTTTTGTTTTTTCCACTTAGCCTTCTCCCTTACAGGATCACCAAAACAAATTATCTGCCTCTACATTTATTTGCCTATTAAGTTGACAGAGTTTTTTATCATTTATCCAGGCTTGGGACTGATGCAAATAACTGAATGGTGTACCACATGGATTATCTTGCATTGTGTGCTCAGGAATCGGGGTCCAGGAGTGTAGCATTCAAACAATCCTGGGTGTATGTAGTAAAAGATATACTCTTTTAGTCAGCTCTTTCTGTCTTTTGCTTTTCAAAGGGAACAATAATCTATGTCACAACACGATCTACTGTGCACACGTTAACAGGTAATGGATGTTCTGGGATCTTCATTTCTTATATTACTGCCTAGATAGTGCTCTATACTTAATGCCCGAAGACTGTTTACTTTGCCTTATTGGTTGGCTCATTTGTACCTCATGTATGCAGCAAACTCAAACTGTTATGGTCAGATTTTGCTGTCCTTTTTGGTTGTTTGTGTGTTACTAAAAATCACAGAAGTATGATGAGATGTGCTCTATGTGGCTTTGACAAGAAAACCTCACATTACACTAAAGTGAATTTTAATCATGCTTGTTATTGTTGTATTATAAAAAAAAAATGTATTTTGACTTGATGATGGGTTTATGAATATTCATGGAAACTGGTACAAACTAGTATGTCATCATGGCTGAATTTTTATTGTATCTAAAAAACATTTCAAATCAAATTGCATTTTGTGCAAACTAGATATTTGGATTTCACATATAGCAAACCTTCAGCATTTCATGGCATTAATAATTTGTGTAGTTAATATTGTAACTGGCGAAGATGAGAACTGTGAATGTCTGTAGATATAGTTAAAACTTGCTCCAAAATATTAACATGGTTGCGTTTGCTTTTGTTTTTTTTGTTTTGTTTCATTTAAATACTTACTTTTAAATATGACCTCCTATTCATGTTTATACCCTTTGTACTTAATGATTTTATGTGGAGAAGAAAGGTTTGATTAATGGCCTGGGAGTTCATGATTCTTCTCCAGTCCACCACAAAGCTATGCAGAAGTATACTCTTAGAACAGCAGTGTCATGTTGCCAGTATCCGCCAACAAACATCAAGTATATGTAAAAAAATAAAATACAAATAAAACTGGCACGAATGACAGACTTTTGCACATTTCTTTCTTTCTTTTTTGAGGAAAAATATACAAAAATATCTACATTTTACAACAATCAAGATCAGGATTTAATCATTTAATAAAACCTTTTAATATCGGGTGATGCTTTGGAGCCATCTAAACGTAGGTGAAAATGTGTGCAGAGCTGGCATAAATCAGCTCATATATCAGTTGACACCAAAATAATCTGGCTGCAGACCTGTACTCAGAGGACCCTACCCCACGGGCTCTTTCGGGAGGCCCCTCAAAAGACTTTCCTCCATCCACAGTAAAGAAAAGAAATGACAGCCATGAGATTTCCTGACTGCCTTTTTCAACACAACATTATAAAACTTAACGTTGTTATAACTGCAGTGTACAGTGATAGTTAACAGTACTACAAATAATCATTGTTATAACAGTTCCCTGGTTGTAGCTATTTAAACATGCACTGTGTAACATCTGTGTGTGTTCATGGAGATGTTATTGTGTTGCCTAATGTTCCATAGTATGGCATTAAACGGATGTAATTCAATGGAGTTTAGTGAGTAACTAGTCACGTGGTCAGATCTGTGGAGAAAGACGGCGTGTTTTTGAATATTAAAATCATCTTCAATCAAATAAATGCTGCCTGCAATAACAAAAGTTTAAAGTGGAACATTTTGGGCAAAACCAAACATCTCCATGGAGACGAGCGGGTGGGGAGCCTCCAACAGAAAAGTTACATAGTGCATGTTTGATTATTAAAATGGTCATTAGAAGCAGCATGCAAAGCTCAGGCATTTCAACAAAAAATCAAGATGTTAAGAGTCTGCAACATTTATCTAAAAAATGCAAACTTTTGGTGCAGTGCTTTACAGGCGTTAAAGGTGCACTGTGTAACCTTTCGGTTGGGGATACGTCACCAGCTTGTTTCTATGGATATGCCATTGCTCCACAGTATGACATTAAACAGCTCTACCTTACATTTATTCAATTATAGGTGGTTTATTGCTCAAGCATACCAAGAAAAAGAGGCATTTTGACTGTGACTGGGTTGCCTCTTCACAGATCTAACCTGTAACTTGATCCGGTTTGGTCTCCATGATGATAAAAAGGTTTAATATCATACTGTGAACCATTCTAGACAAAATAATAACAATGTTGAGAAAAGCATTTGATGGACACTCCACCAGAAAAGTTACACAATGCACCTTTAAAGCATTACTATGGCAAAATAAAATATTCTGTTTTGCACAACACTTTTATCAGTGGAGTAGAGACCCGATCTCTGGATTCAAGGGCTTGTTGGCCCTTGTTTATTGTGACTGATGCAGGTGTGGAAGGATTATGTGAAAAGGTCAACTGTTTTAGCTATTTAAGATGTATATAGGCTACACTTTACAGATGTGGCAGTAATAAAGATGTCAAGATGAGATTGGCTTTGGTCCTTTCTTTTTTTGTCTCATTTGTTTATGTAGTGTGGAAACAGAACTTAATGCTTGTCAGAAGATAACTACAAATATTTGCTGCCATCTAGAGGCGGTTCTCATTTTGGAAAGATGTCTCATGAAGTGGTTTATTAATCTTGTTTGGCGCAGTGAAACGGGAGTGGCAGCAATGAAAGTTCAATGTACTTTTGCAAATGTGGGTTTACTCAGCCTCATTATACATTTATTATCACTAACCAGAAAACACTATTGATTCACAGTTTTCAGTAATGCCTGATGTTTGAGTTATAAATGTTGAAGAGGCACTCATTGTCCATCACCAGGACAGAGCCTTTTCTGAAAACCCATCTCTTTAAAACCACCTCTGAATAACTTTATCTTCTGTTTGTCTGTTTGGGTATGAAAAGTGATAAGTGTTACATATAGGAATATTATTATCATGCCATTCCGAGGGACCAAGCGTGGTCCTTTGTACTTGGAAATTTCGTGGATCATATAAAATATTAATGAAAATATGCACTTATTTTCAAGTCAACTATTCTGAGTAGAATCTGGACCAGTTTGTAATAAAATAACCTGAAAATTCACAAAAGTTCAACAGGATATTATACAATATTATATTAATTCCCCCTGGGTTTTTTGGCCTAATTACATATGCTCAATCTGCTGTCTGTTAAATAATTCCAGTGATTCCAGCTATACCTATTGTTATATTTAACCAAAATAATTCAGGCGGAATTTGAAATCTGGCTTTTGTAGAGTCCGTTCCCACTTAAAATTAAAGTAGATCATTACCAAATCATTAATTAAAAAACAAACATGATGCGTTTGACCTGTAAACTGCTAATTAAAGCAAGCATGTTACTTATATTCACTAGTTAGCATATACAGCTCTGGAAAAAAATAAGAGACCACTGCAAAATAATCAGTTTTTCTGATTTTACTACTTATAGGTATGTGTTTGGGCAAAAGGAACATTTTTGTTTGAGTCTATAAACTACTGACAACATTTCCCCCAAATTCCAAATAAAATATTATCGTTTAGATCATTTATTTACAGAAAATGATATATGGTCAAAATAACAAAAAAGACAACTTAAAATTTGCAGCTTTGAGGTTGGACAAAAACAGTTTTCACATGCAGAGCCAATAAACACATCCACATGCATGGAGGTTATTCTGGGCACAAACCTGGACCTGCAGTTTTTTAAGCTTTCAAAAAAGAGAAAAAGAAGGTGTGTGGCATTTTTCAAACCGGCTAAAAAACATAAACTTCTAAGTGAGGAATTCACACATTTTCAGCGTCTTTGAGTGTCTTGAAAAGCGCTTTATAAATAAAATGTATAATAATAATAATTATTATTATTATTTCAAACACTGTATTTGTTAAAACTAGACTTAAAGGTGTGCTGCTTAGAGTCTGCAACCTGCTTATCTCCATGGAAATGTTATTGCTTTGTCGAGAATGTTCTACAGTATAGATTAAACTTATCACAAGGGAAGGTTAGAGCATTACATTACAGTTCAGTTCTGTGTAGAGAAGCCCTTTTTCACACAAGAAATGTTTGTATTTTGGAGCAATAGAAACACTTTTAATGAATACAGCTCTGGAAAAAAAAAAAGAGACCACTGCAAAATTATCAGTTTTTCTGATTTTACTACTTATAGGTATGTGTTTGGGCAAAAGGAACATTTTTGTTTGAGTCTATAAACTACTGACAACATTTCCCTCAATTCCAAATAAAAACATTATCGTTTAGAGCATGTATTTCCAGAAAATGACAAATGGTCAAAATAACAAAAAAGATACATGTTTTCAGACCTCACACAATGCAAAGAAACAATATCAAATTCATTTTAAAACAACATAATACTAATGTTTACACTTAAGAACAGTTCAGAAATCAATATTTGGTGCAATAACCCTTATTTTTAATCACAGCTTTCATGTGTCTTGGCATGCTCTACACAAGTCTCACATTGTTCTTGGGTGATTTTATTCCACTCCTGGTGCAAGAACTGAAGTAGCTCAGCTTTGTGTTTGTGTTGGAATTCGGCGCTGGAATGGAATGGCTGTAATACATGTAGAGGGCTGATTTCAGAAAAAATGCAGTGGTCTCTTATTTTTTTCCAGAGCTATATTTACTTGAGTATCTCTTTCAATACACACTATGTAGTTTTACATATCATACTAGTTGAAGGTATAATCTATTTATCTACGTTACAGTGAGAGGTCTTTATTGGATGTTTGTCGCTGACCTACATGTTGCTTTTAGGACAGCTGATAGATACTAAATACAGTGTCCCTTTGGTCATCAACAGTCATAAAAGTAGTTAGACATTAAACCAAACCTGCAGACAGCACCACAAGTGTCATATTCTTTGATACACACACTGAGAAAGCACTGGCTGTTTTGAGCTCTGATCATGCCATCTATAGAGAAGATTAGAAAAATGCTGCCGAAGGTAAGTAATTTAAATAATAATTTAAAGGTGGATTGTGTAACTTTTCTGGTGGAGGGACTGCCAAATGATTTTCATGGAGATGTTAAGATGTTATTGTTTTATGTTTCACAGTATCATATTAAGATGTGTGCAGTATCCCTCTGTCGTCCAGGTAGAATCCATGGCCAACAGTATCATATGAAACATTTCTATCTTCATGGAGACCAAACCAGACCAAGTTACAGGTCAGATCTGTGAAGAGGCAACCCCACTCACAGTCAGAATGTCTGTGTTTCTAGGTATTTTTGAGCTATAAAACCACCTGTAACGGCTTAAATGTAAGGTAGATATGTTTAATGACATATTGTGATAAAAGGAGAAGTTCAATTTGTCAACTGGACAAAGTATGTTTGGTTGAAAACGTTTTGCCGCTTATCCGAGAGGCTTTGTCAGCTCTAATTAGAATGCTGGTAAGACACTTGCTTATATCTTGCTGTAGGGAGGAGCTACCTAGCTAACTACTTTCCGAAACTATCTCATTGGTTTCCGTCTTTTGTTTCTCTGGCGTCTAGATAACGATCCCTATTCATCCCTACGACTGTTTTTCATACCTCTGGCCCTGACCTGGCTAGCCCTATTGTTCCCCTGTTTGCTTGATCTAGGCTTAAGAATGGAATTATAGATGGGAGACAAATTATGTCTGACTCCACCATTTCTGTTCAGAGAAGGATTCTCAGTTTCGGAAAGTAGTTAGCTAGTTAGCTCCTCCCTGCAGCAAGATATAAGCAAGTGTCTTACCAGCATTCTAATTAGAGCTGACGAAGCCTCTCGGATGAGCGGCGAAACGTTTTCAACCAAACATACTTTGTCCAGTTGACAAATTGAACTTCTCCTTTTATCATGGATTCTACCTGGACGACTGAGGGACTTTTCACGCATCTTAATGACATATTGTTGAACATTCTAAGCAGACCAATGACCATCCATAGACACAAGAACGCCCAACCCAAAAGTTACACAGTGCACTGATAAATAACTCTTTGTATCCTATCGTGAATAGACTTGTCAACTGAATTTCTTGTTTTGAAGACCTACCCTCGGAGACTTGTTGCCGAAGACATACACACAGCACTGAGTCATTTTAAAAACCTTACACCTGCCATGAATAAGTATGGTGCGATATTCCGATCTTCTTGGGTATAAGCTTTTGCTGACCAATGTACCTTTTTGTCACTTTTAAAAAATATATTATTTTATTATGTGCAGCATACAATGATGGAAGTGTTAAGGATTTAATGTGCCTATCTGGAACTATTTCTACAGTATTTAACAGTGAGTATTTTTAAGCAGTAACCTTCATAACATAGCAGCTTCATACCATGTAGTATTAATAGATTTTTGTGTGTGTTCAAGGCATTACTTATAACACCCCTGTGTCTGTGTGGCTCGAGGAAAGCTATCCACAAAGTGCTCCTATTGTGTACATCCAACCTACTAAAGAAATGATGATTATTAAAAGCACATTTGTTTCCAGTAATGGAGAAGTCCACCTGCCATATCTAGAGGAGTGGAAACAGGTAGCGATCAAAAGATCAATTATCAGATCAATTGAACTTTTTGAGTATTTTCATTATTATTTGTTTACTTTACTGTACTGTAATAAATCAGGTGTGCCTTCCTGTCTCTCCACAGGGTGAATGTGATCTGGTCAGCTTACTGCAGGTGATCACTGCAACATTTGAGGAATGTCCACCTGTTTGCATTAAGCCATATCCAGAACCCGGACAAGCACCATGTAGGTAGTCAACTGAATATAGTGGAAAACTTCCACTATAGCATATTACTACAATACTCTAGCAGTGTCTATTAACTAAACAAATTACATTTTAGGTTGGCTCCAGTTTCACAGAGAATACGACATTTATTCCAGACCAGATGGAAGTTCATATCTATCTGTGCCCAAAGAAGATGACCAACCTTTCCACAAAGATCATGAAACCAACTGCTAGTGTTATTATTATCTGATTCATTCTGTTTCTCTGAGCAGGTGGTGTTAAGGGTTCACAATGGGTATTTGGATTTGATGAAATAAATAAAAACATTGTGAGTGGAGTCACAGTTTTGATTTACTTGATGTCTTGATTTGAGCCCTGTGTCTTTCTTCAAATGATTCGGCTTATCTGCATTAGAGAAAATACTTATGTTAATAGATGACAAAAGTATATGGTATAACTGTTATCCTTTATATAAAAGGCAATAGAAATAGCAAAAAAATAATTAGGAAATTGTAGCCTATTAAGACTTTCAAGGACTTGAATCTCTAAGTGATGCCATGATTTCACTCAGATTTGTGTCTTACATTTGATCTGTAAGGTGAGGACTTAGTCCCACCTTTGCTGTCTGTGCACTACAAGAAAAATTTCTCTGTTCACGTCAGGGTAATAGAAGAAAAATGACTTTATTGATCTCACACAGGAGAAAATATTCTCTGCATTTAACCCATCCTTATTATTAGGAGCAGTGGGCAGCACATTACTGCGCCTGGGGACCATCTCCATGATCTTCTTGCTTAGGCTTGGTCAGGCCCTAAGCTGGAGGATTTTTTTAGGTTGATGTGGGAAACCGGAGGAAACCCACCCAGACACGGGGAGAACATGCAAACTCCACACAGAAAGGCCCGGGAAATCGAACCCGGACCATGCATGCAAACTCCACACAGAACACACACAGAAAGCAACCCGGCAACCCAGAGCCTTCTTGCTGTGAAGCGTGAGCGCTAGCCATTAAACAGAATCTATGCCTAGGCAGATTAGGCCAAAAAACAAGGCATTATTTGTATTTAGTGGGACATCAATAATAATATAATGAATATAAAAGTAAATAAAAATATATAATTAAAAAAAGAAAAATATATTAAAATAAATAGATTAAAAAAAAAAAACAGCTCTAAAAGACGTTAACGGATGTGACGCCATAGTCCATCGGAAGCCCTTAAAGGGATTGCCGGAAGTTGCCGTTGTTGACGATCGGACATTTTTCGAGGATTATGAGCTTGGTGTTTTCTTTTAAATAACTTTAATACAGCTGTGTATTTGTAGCAAAGTCAGCACAAATTCTAATACAAATCCTTCAGGGTTACCGAGCCCAAAGCTGGGCTAGCGTACGTTAGCCTAGCATCAACTATCTCACAGCTAGTTAGCCTTAGCGTGTGCCAGTCGGCTAACTCACCAGACAACTCCAACACATCGGGATTTTCTCTCAAGATAAACACAAAGATTTTGAGCCATGGCTGTAGTCAACGAGGGTGCCCTGAAGAAAATGCTTAAGGTAAGTTTTAGGAGTTCTATAGTGGAGGTGTGGGGACAAACATATAAAATATCATCCGACTAACGTCCTCAGCTTTTAAACACAAAAGAACGAGCCATTTCCTGGATAATGAGTAATAAAACTAATAAAACTGGTAAAGGGCATTATTTGGCTATGGTATTTATTTAATATAAAGACCTTATGTAACAGTAATAATATCAACACATTTCTGTTGTAGTTTAAATACATTAATTTGTATTACTTTGCCTCGTGCTTTAAAGTTACATTAACTTATTAATTTCTCTTTTCTAGCAATATAAATACAGAGATTTGACTGTTCGTGAGATTACTAATGTCATCTCCAACTACAAAGACCTAAAGCCAGTCATGGATGCATATGGTAAGTGACATCACATTTCAACAGTTTTTTCCCCCCCATGTGTACGTTATAATATTTTTGATAAAAGGAGAAGTTCAATTTGTCAACTGGACAAAGTTTGTTTGGTTGAAAACGTTTCGCCGCTCATCCGAGAGGCTTCGTCAGCTCTGGTTATTGTACTGGTTAGACACTGCTTATATCTAGCTGCCGGGAGGCGCGTCCTACACTGAAAAAGCTCTGAAAACGATCCCCCCTAATCTGTCTCTTTGTTTTTCAAATTACTCTGGCGACTAGTTACGACCCCCTATTCAACGTCTAACGACCCTCTCCACCCCTCTGCCCTGGCTCGTCTGCCCTAATGTTTCTTTGTCTGTTTTGATTTGGTCTAAGAATCGAATTATAAATGGGAGACAAGTTATGTCTAACTCCCCCATTTCTGTTTAATGACGGATTCTCTTTTTTGACAAAAATAGCCTCTTTAACCCCCCTCTCAAACCAGTTCTTTTCCCTGGCTAAGATCTGAACCTCACTGTCCTCAAACGAATGGCCCGTGGCTTCGAGGTGAAGATGTACGGCAGATGACGGTCCACTCTGGCCCGCCCGCCTGTGTTGGTACATCCTCTTGTGAAGTGGCTGTTTGGTTTCCCCAATATAGCGCTCACTGCAGTCCTCACTACACTGAATGGAGTAGACCACATTGCTTTGTTTGTGGCTCGGTGTTCTGTCCTTTGGGTGGACGAGTTTTTGTCTTAAAGTGTTTGTGGGTTAAGACAAAAACTCGTCCACCCAAAGGACAGAACACCGAGCCACAAACAAAGCAAACAGCCACTTCACAAGAGGATGTACCAACACAGGCGGGCGTACCAGAGTGGACCGTCATCTGCCGTACATCTTCACCTCGAAGCCACGGGCCATTTGTTTGAGGACAGTGAGGTTCAGATCTTAGCCAGGGAAAAGAACTGGTTTGAGAGGGGGGTTAAAGAGGCTATTTTTGTCAAAAAAGAGAATTCGTCATTAAACAGAAATGGGGGAGTTAGACATAACTTGTCTCCCATTTATAATTTGATTCTTAGACCAAATCAAAACAGACAAAGAAACATTAGGGCAGACGAGCCAGGGCAGAGGGGTGGAGAGGGTCGTTAGACGTTGAATAGGGGGTCGTAACTAGTCGCCAGAGTAATTTGAAAAACAAAGAGACAGATTAGGGGGGGATCGTTTTCAGAGCTTTTTCAGTGTAGGACGCGCCTCCCGGCAGCTAGATATAAGCAGTGTCTAACCAGTACAATAACCAGAGCTGACGAAGCCTCTCGGATGAGCGGCGAAACGTTTTCAACCAAACAAACTTTGTCCAGTTGACAAATTGAACTTCTCCTTTTATCATGGATTCTACCTGGACGACTGAGGGACTTTTCACGCGTTATAATATTTTCCTTATTTCTTTGTTTTACAGTGTTTAACGATGGTTCTTCAAGAGATTTGATGAGTTTGACAGGAACAGTTCCAGTAAGTTACAGAGGTGAGGCAAGTTTCCATTGTTTTTAGTTGCCAACAAAATAATAGATAACAGATAAGAGGCCACTTTATTGCCTCATTGTGCCATGGGTATTTCCAAGATTATATGTAACTAGGGCTGTTTTTTTTCTAAAATTATTTACTTGGATATAAAAATGTTAAATGTTCACTATTTAAAAGCTGAATATCAATTAAAAAAATCATATTCAAATTCTGTTTGTGTTACCTGCCCAGTTTCCTATTGGCATGTGTTGATTTCAGAGATGATTTTGTGCACTTCTTTAATTTTCTTACACCTTTTCTTGTAGGTAATGTCTACAACATCCCAGTGTGTTTGTGGTTGCTGGACACATATCCCTACAACCCACCCATTTGCTTTGTCAAACCTACAAGTGCAATGATGATCAAAACTGGAAAGCATATTGATGCCAATGGCAAGATTTATCTGCCTTATCTTCATGAATGGAAGCATGTAAGTTTCATAAATTTTGTCATATTTTTATGTTTTTTTTTTTTTTTGTCATGTACTGAGACTGAGTAAACTGACTAGCACTATGTCTCCAGCCTCAGTCAGACCTCTATGGGCTGATCCAGGTGATGATTGTGGTGTTTGGAGAAGAACCCCCAGTGTTTTCACGTCCCACCACACAGGCTCCATACCAGGCTTTTCAAGCGGCTGGACCTCCTAACCGTGAGTGGAACAAAAGTCAAGCCTATCTCAAGTAGTCAGAACAAATACCTGCAATTCAGTACAATACAATAATATGTCCTAACACTTCTTTCATAAAAGTGGTGTTGCGAAACCTTTCTTAGGTTGTACAATTCAATTTTGCAATCCAGCTGTACCCCCAACTAAAGGAAAACCTGGCAATAACTTTTTTTCGCTTCAAGGGCTGAATTTGGTTAAATTGTTAATTGTAAGGACACAATTATCTTACTCTTACATGAAAGGATTTTACATTTAATTTTGGGATATCAATAGCTGAAATATCAAGAAAATAAATAATATAATTTGCCTGGTGAAAATGTATAGGAATAGTATGATGTACATGTCACTACCTCAACACTAGATGGTGCTAACACATCAGCTCACAAAGCTTTGTAGTTCTAGTACTTCTAATCTAATGGCTTTATTCTCTTAACCTCAGCTTCTTACATCCCTGGAATACCTGCTGTCTCTCCTTATGGCCCAAATCCCAACCCAGGGTAAGATATTGTGAAAAAGAGTTTTTCAACCACTGGTTTATGCAACATTTATATCCAATACAGATGATAAAGTTAGAGAATGAATACAAAGTGTTTTTTTTTTTTTTGCAGAGGCTATCCAGGCTACCAGTATCCAGGAGGAAACTCATACCCCGCCTCTACTGGCCAAGGACATTACCCGACTCAGACCCCGGTCTCAAATGTTGGTATGTATTCAAGTGTTCTGTGAATTTTTACAGTAAAGATCAGAGCATCTAGTCATATCCAAAGCCTTTTTATGTATATTGCACATAAACATAAAATGTCCAATGTGCTGCACAGTGGCTGGCATCGTAAAGATAATAAAAGTTATGCAAGTCACATGATGACACCTTTCTCAAGTCTGTTGGTCTTTAGATGACCCTTCCCAACTGCTGACCTTTAAGTGAAACATTATTTACCCCATATGACTTTGGTGCACTGAGGGGCAAATGAAAGGTCATTGGTGTAATAAGAGTGGGGTGCATAAAGGCCAAAGGGGAGGTGGGCATGGGGCTCACTGTACACCCAGCTCTTCCAAGGTGCACAGTTCTATATTTAGTGTTGTTACAGTCGCACAAAGACCACATATGATGGCATCTGTCGATGATGTGCTATTTAAAGCAGAGGTAACTTTGATATTTGAAAGGCTATTTAAATATTTGATGGGCCATTCTCAAAATAGTATGCAGTAGTTTTAGTACAGTACAGTTTGTACTGTTGCACAACACAGACATGGCATTCCTTTTGAATGCTATTATTTTGCCCCAAAAATTATTATTCAGAATTGTTAATAGTAATATTTTATAATCAACCTTAATCCATGAAATATTCTTACTTAAAATAGATGGATGATACTTTATTAAAATTATTTTTTTCAGGCAACACAATGATACACAATAATAACATCAGTAATTTTGTCTTTAGGACCAAACAGAGATGGCACCATTGGGGAGGACACCATTCGTGCATCTCTCATCTCTGCTGTGAGTGACAAACTTCGCTGGAGGATGAAGGAGGAAATGGACAGAGCCCAGGCAGAACTAGATGCTTTGAAGAGAACAGAGGAGGATCTAAAGAAGGGCCATCAAAAACTTGAAGAAATGGTTTCAAGACTTGGCCAGGAAGTGGTAAGCATGCTGCCTGAAGTTTTTTTACTTTGTCATTTTGCCTTTGCTCATGTGTTTGTCATTTCTCTAGGCTGAAGTGGACAGAAACATAGAGCTGCTGAAGAGGAAGGACGAGGAGCTGACCGAGGCCTTAGAGAAGATGGAGAATCAGTCAGAAAACAATGACATTGATGACGTCATTGTGCCCACTGCACCACTGTACAAACAGATCCTCAACCTCTACGCTGAAGAAAACGCCATTGAAGACACAATTTTCTACCTGGGTGAGGCTCTGCGCAGGGGCGTCATAGACCTAGAGGTTTTCCTTAAGGTACATTATCCTTTCTCTTAATTTCATCCACATTTCTTCCCAAAGTTGACTTCGCTTACATTTTTTTCTTTTCTTGCAGCACGTTCGACTTCTTTCCAGAAAGCAGTTCCTGCTCCGCGCCCTTATGCAGAAAGCGAGAAAGACGGCTGGCCTCAGTGATCTCTACTGACCCTCACTTTTTCTCTTGTCCTTCTCTATATTTGAGAATTTTCTATACTTAAACCATCAGAATTTAATTTGTCCCTTTTGTAAATCCTAGCTGTTTCATAGTACAGTCTGTTGTTTTTAGCCATTTGAATTTTCTTCGAGTTTGACCCCAAAGCAAAAAAAAACAAACAAAAAAAAAACTGTGATTGGATGGTTCATTGTTGGCTGTGGAATCACATTGGAAGTATCAATATATGATTTTTATTAAGATTTTGCTTGTTCAATCAAATGATTCAAAGATATCTGCAGCAAAGCTTCATAAGCAAATACAGAAGTCAGAAAGTTTAGTGGACATGGACAGTATCCAATGTTTTTACATATTCATATTAACACCCATACAGTGACCAACTATGTCCTACTTTTTACTGGCACCCAATATTTTGCAAGCTTGCAGAATATGTCAAATTTAGTGTACATCTACAGAACGTGTATTTTCTGTACTACTACTTTATATGTTCCATCTCTTTTCCATGTTGTTTGTCTGAACTTCTGGGGTTTGTGCAGGTACAAGTTTAAACTATTGTATTAATCCAGACATTAATTTATGTTTTCAAAAGGACTCGCTTAATTTAGCCTTTTACTAAATGCACTTTGAACTGTATTATAGAGTATCTTGTTTATTACTTTCTGACACCCATACAAAACATTTATATTTCTCTAGATTAGATTTATGTTAAATAAAATTTCTGTCCTAAATCATTTGTTCCATTTGAGTTCTATTATATAACTAGTAATGCAATCTGGTGAAGTTCAATAGCCTGTAGTATACTATAGTCTGTCCATCACTAGCCACTAGACTGGGGGCCGCTGAATCAGCTGTTCCCAAATAAACAAAGGGACAAAGGCAGTTATCCTGTTATCCTGGCAGATTTATTTGATGTCACAGCAAAATAAAGTCAATGTGCAGCTGCCACCACAGGTACAGGAACTCCAATCTGATTAAAATAGAAATCTAATGCAACATCGAAACATAAATAGAGCTCAGTATAAACAAATAAATACCATCACCATTGGTGACGCTTTACTGGAGCTAGAATGACTCGTGTTACTTTGGAGGGTTAATGGTGCACATAAAAACAACACCTTTTCAGATTTTTAACCATATCAGCATTATCTGAGCAGGTTCTTTCCTGCTGAATTCCTTTCTTGCTGCATTTACAGAAAAATGTTAATTCATTATGTATGTTCGTAAGATGTGTGAAGAATCCCTCTGTCGTCCAGGTAGAATCCATGGTAAAAGGAGAAATTCAATTTGTCAACTGGACAAAGTTTATTTGGTCGAAAATGTTTCGCAGCTCATCTGAGTTGCTTAGTCAGTTCTGGTTAGATTTAAGCAGTGTCCTTCAGCACTCTAACCAGAACTGACGAAGCAACTTGGATGAGCTGCAAAACGTTTTCGACCAAATAAACTTTGTCCAGTTGACAAATTGAATTTCTCCTTTTACCATTCATTATGTATGGTAGTTTAGCTGTATTAGTGCACTTTAGTGGACTATAAGTTATAATTAGAAGACCTCCCATAGCCATAAAGTGCATCGGCATCACGAGAACTGGCCCAGTGATATGCAGCAGTTATCAAGCTGCAGAGGACACCTTTCTCACAGAGAATGGAATGTCACCATTTTGTGGTAGATAAAAATCAAACAGATTACCATTGGAAATGACCAACCAGAAACAACCACATACACTTAAACACAATCTATAAGCAGGGAGTGCAGCAGCAGTACAGTACAGTGACATACAGTAAGGTACATACAGTACAGGAGTAAACTGCGATGTTTAAAGGGATAGTGATAGATTATGTGAATCTGTATGGCGTCCCCTTCAGCAGTGTCGTCCATTATCACTGACTTACCCCTGACAGTGTCCTCTGAGCCGAGTTCTGCTCCGGTTCTGTAGCTGACGAAAGTAGTTCCGGCAAGTTATCGGGGACATTTAATAAAGCTTGTTTTTCTTCTCAAAACATTATTTGTCCAAAAAGTGATATATTTGCGTCACAAACAGTTGTCCACGAAAAATTCATAAGTCGTAATTGCTTGGTGCTATTTTCTGTCGATTCGTATCACGCGCCTATTTGTATTATTAGCCTGTTTACTTACAAGTCAACAGGCTAGTAATACTAATAGGCATGGAGTGAGTGAACGGGATAATAATACAAATAGGCGCACAGTGCTACAAATCGACAGATGCAAATATATCACTTTTTGGACAAATATTGTTTTGAGAAGAAAAACAAGCTTTATTAAATGTCCCCACTAATTGCCGGAACTACTTTCGTCAGCTACAGAACCGGAGCAGAATTCGGCTCAGAGAACACTGTCAGCGATAAGTCAGTGTTAATGCACGACACTGCTGAAGGGGATGCCATACAGATTCACATAAAAAAAACGAACTATCCCTTGAAGTTGTGGTCGTTTCAGTCATGACAGGAAAAATGCTCTAATAAGGACATGAAATGAGTAACGTTTATAACTATTAGACAGATAATGTAGCTCATTCGCCAACCCTTGACCATTTGAGAACTGCGCTAATACATTGTTGCATGTTGACAACGGACACGGTTAGTATGTTTAGGAGTGATCTCGGGCCAGTAGGAGAAGCCTGCTCAGAGAGTGAGCTCCTTCTGTACTCCCCACAGAGTCTCAGCACTCTTCCTCAGCTGCTGTTCTTCATCGGGCTTCAGGGTCATGTTGATGACATCAGTCAGACCACTGTTACCCAGAACACAGGGCACACTCAGGAACACCTCCTCGCTGATTCCATGCATGCCCTGATGCAGAAAGAATATTAGTTTGTAGCACAAGAGATCATTAGGGGAATAAAAATAAGGGACTGTTTTTACCTGGACCAGGGTGGACACGGGCTGCACTTTGTGCAGATTCTTCATGATGCTTTCCACCAGATCAGCCACAGACAGACCAATGGCCCAGGAGGTGTAGCCCTTCAGCTTGATGACTTCATAGGCTCTGTGGGACAGGCACATATAGGTCAGGCTACTAATACACATGTAGGTCATGGTACCATATAATAAAAAACAAACTACTAAAAATGTGTGGAATAAAATAACACTGAGCTCCCTAGTGTTTAATGATGGCAGCAGGTAAAAGTAGCTGTGGTTGGTAATCTGCCAGGCCTTGATTCACAGCCATATCAAATTCCTCACAAGGGTTGGTCTGTTACCATGTCTTAAAAGCCTTTTTCATGGCTAAAACCTTCATAGAACTGGCTATATTTGATAAACTGGCTATAAAAAGTATCAATTAAAATATATATTTTTCATATTTAGGACAAACACTGCACTCACCCAGCAACTACTTGTTGGTGAACTTCTTTCCAGTTCTCACTGTCAGATTCTCCTCCCATACTTGGGTTCAGTGACTGCAGTGACACTCCAGCCACATTAACTCCACTCCAGACAGGCACTAAGAATATAAACATACATCACTTACATGGCCATGTACCAAGACCTTTATACAAGCCATTTTTTAGAGACAGGTGCATACCACTGGAGTCTCCATGCTCCCCAACGATCCAGCCATGGCAGCTGGAGGGGTGCAGGTGGAGCTTCTCTGCCATCAGATGGCGGAAACGAGCAGAGTCCAGGTTTGTTCCAGACCCAATGACACGATTGCGGGGGAATCCACTCAACTTCCAGGCTACATAAGTCAGGATGTCCACTAATCAACAGGAAATACTGAATTATTAGCCCATTCTCTGAGATCAGAGGAGTACTGTAACAAAGCTTTAGCTTGTGTGTCAAACCTGGGTTGGAGACCACCATGAGGATGCAGTTAGGGCTGTACTTGACAATGTTCGGAATGATGAACTTAAAGATGTTGACATTGCGCTGTACCAGATTCAGGCGGCTCTCACCCTCTTGTTGACGGGCTCCAGCAGTCACAACTACCACTTTGGAGTTTGCTGTCACACCGTAGTCTGTTGGTAAAACAAAAGAGTAAGTAAAACGTTCCCTAATAAACTAAACAACTGGATTTCATCCTATTACCACCTTTGTCTGCCACAATTTTGTGCGTCTTCAGGAAAAGGGAGCCATGCTGCAAGTCCATGACCTCACCCTTGAGTTTGTCCTCCATTACATCAACCAAGGCCAGCTCATCACACAGATCCTAATAAAAAGACACAAGTTATTTTATGAGTAACAATTGGAGGCAGATGTTTTTTATAGTGTGGAATGTAGCAATTCCTGTACATAGACAAGAAAGGGCTTGCCAAAATGCTTTGTCGTGGTTCCAAAAAAACTTGAGCATGTTGCTATTAAGAGGACATATTAACCTTTTTTGGGGCATTTGTATCATGTGTGGGATTATTAGTTAACTTTTTGTTCATTATACAACCAAAGTTATTAATCTAAAACTGCTTAAATAATAGAATTGGTCCAATAACCATACATATTTGAATGATTAAAGTATAGGAATAATACAGATTCAAATAGCCCCATTTACAAGAACAAAGCTGAAGTAAATGTTTTACACACAAGAGGTTGGGTGAACAAATACAGATAAATATATGGTAGTTTTGGCATGAGAACACCCTGGTGCTAATCCTATGACACACAACACATGTGCACTACGCTATCAGATAAGAGCTGTCGTAAAACATTTTGTAGGTCAGTCTGTTTCTTTTCCAGACAGTGTAATTTTCATCTCACCTTTAGCAGTATGCTGATAGCGGAGGCCATTCCCACCATGCCAACGCCCACAACTGTCACTTTGTTCCTGCTCCCAACTGCCGCCTCCTTAGACACATGGCTGATCAGCTTCTCCTTAGTGGCCATCTGCATAACAAAAGATAACAGGTTTAAAATAGAACAAAAGAGTGTAAAGAGTGTTAGAGACACACTTCCGATACTGTATCTCAGTACTCAGACTCAAATTGTGCAGTCCAGTATTACCACAGAAAAGACACTGACCTTTGTGTAACCTCTACTATATAAATGTCCGGTCACATGATTTCCTTAAACCATTTTGCAGACTGATGGACTGATCAAAGATCAAAAATCAAGGATCAAAATCAAAGATCAAAGTCAGCTTTATTGTCAATTCTGCCATATGTGTTCAACATACAGTGAATCGAAATTTCGTTTCTCTCTGGCCAAGTAGTGCAAAAAGACAGTGTACATACAGGTTGACAGGTTGTTCTTTCGTGCGCCATTACCATTTTGGGGGTGAACATGGGAACCAAGTACAGTACTCCCTAAGAAATATTCCATTGCTGTATTTAGTCTGTGCATACTGCTATTTCTGCTCCTAAACACAGCAGACAGGGCAGCAGACTCACGCTCACAGCTGTTACATCATCAGTTACACTGGGCCTTGGTGCAGTAATGGGGAACACAGAATTTCACTCTCAAGAGGACATTAGCTCAGAACTAGGCCTATATTTTAACTAGGCCGGTCATACTCAATATCCCTTCATCCAATTATCTCTCTCCTTAAAGCTTACATTAGACATGCATGACACTTTCCTGAGGTAATCTGCCAAAACTGAACCAATTTTTATTTTACTTTAAAAGGTTTAAACAAAAGGATGACCAGCAATGCCATGTCAATCAATAGTTTTCTTTCTAAAAAATTAAAAATTAAAGACATTGCTACCACCATTAGGCTGAATGAAATATGATCCCACATTAGGCTACAAGCAGAACCGGACCGTACCAACACAGAGGAGAATGTACCAACATCAAATTGTGCCACTGCAGTTGAGCATCACCAAGACCTGGAGCAGACAGGCCCATTCATGAACCTACACTCCACTTGTTACATCACCACATCCAGAGAAATAGAGGATATGGCCTATCAGAAATAATATAAAATAAACAGATGAAGTGATATATATTACCATCACAACTTCCATTTGAAAGGATGCCAAGCCTAATTAAACCATTTCCCCTGAACAGGCTGTCTATAAGCATAGATGAGCTTCTCGTTTCCTCAAACCGTTTTCACGCCTCCTCCAGTTACTGTGAATAAAGCCAGGGGTCACATTACAAGAACAACGCCATAACCCTTTGACAGGGGTACAAAAAGTACCAGTCACATCCTCCATCGAATCATCTAGACACGCCCCTTTTTTATCCACAAATGCGCAATAGACAGATTAAAGAGATCAAAAGGATCAAATCAAACCAAAAAACCTGGCATTAATATAAATAAAATGTCAGAATACAAATCCCTTACCGCGATGCTGTGGTGGAAAGCTTCTTTAAGACCTAGTGGAATGTGAGCGCCTGTCTGGAGCAGCGATTTCCGCAGAGTGCAGGCGCGCACGGGAAGCCGAGCCGTATTTAAGGCCGCCTGCGTCCACGTCCCACAAGCGCAATGACGCGACAAGGCGGTGCATGTGTCGAGTCACGTCCTCCAGCGGCTTCAGCTCAGAGGATACCCAATTCAGACAGGCAGCAGCGCGTCCAATACGTGTCTAAACTGACAAAAAGCACATTCAGACACGGATAGGGATTAAACTGCGCAGTGGTATGTGCTCCCTTTGCACTGGCGCTATCCAAATATCCAAACTCTAAACATTTTCATGCGCAAATAACGCTCATTCTGGGCCAAAAACTACACGTGAAACGCTTCATGGATATGCGTAAACCTTGACAAATAGCAACCTAAACTATCTTGAATAAACCGGATAAATTTGGTTAGGCTTAGGTGTTACCAGGCAGGAAATGACTGGACTCATTTTACCACACGCACATGGCGCGTTTGAAGGGATTTTCCACTCACTGCGGGTTCTCACAGTGAGTAATCTAAGTAGAACTAGGTAAGAACAGTCGGTAAAATTTGTCCACAGGCGATATTCTCGTTGCAGTGAAAACAGAAATACCTGAATGATAAATTGTAGTGGTAGAAAGGTGCCGCTTTACGCGAGGGGATGAGAGCGACATTGATTATGTAACCCTCTTATCTAAAGCGTCTGTGTTTCGTTTGGCTCCATCTATTGGTCATTTTGTGCAGTTACAACAAGGCCACACCTGCACTTCTTTATTTGCTTGGATTTATTGATCGCGTGCGTAATTACACACCTCACCTCCACCCATGTCTGGATCTCGAGGGCAAAGTACTGTCACTTTATGTACTACTACTACTACTACAGCAGCCATGCAGGATTTTATTCACCTGATGCAACAGAAGCACAATCCCTTCACCAGGCCTCTACCACAGCCACGTGGTCTGTTTAACCCTAGCACACTTTAGCTATAAAAAGTAACACCAATACTTTTGCTGGGTAATTTTTACCCGATATAATATACCCCCCAAAAAGTAATGAAAAATAGATCAAAATATGACAACACATGATAAATTAAAGTGGTTTTCTTTTATTTTCAACTGTGGTATGTGTAACAAAATGAAAAAAACAAACAAACAAAAAAACATAGGAAGACCCTACAAACGTGCTCCAAAATTACTGAAAAATTAGGAATTTGAGACCAAAAAAAAAAAAAGATAATACTGGAAACTTGGTCTTTGGTCCACCCATTCCTGGGACATGTCAGACTTTTCTGGTGAAGCACAGACTCCTTGACTCACGAACAGTTGCAGGAAAGAGGAACAAAAAATTGTATTTTTTCAGTGGGTAAAAATGACCAGTTGACTAAAATATTGTTTTCACCCTAAGAATTCCCTTTGAAATCACCACTTTGTGATATTTATTCATAACCACTACACTAAATAAGGATACATACACATTCCAGGACCACTCTTATTTACCTGTTTTTTACATCCTCTTACATTAAATTCATTACATTCTTACATTCCTCTTTCACACTTTGGGGTAGGGAAACACCTACACCTTCAAAGATGTCAAAAACAATGGTGAAGCTTCCCAGGGACCCATGACACTCAGAAAAATGCAACATATTGAAAATCATGTACAGTGGCTTGCGAAACTATTTGGCTCCCTTGAACTTTGTGACCTTTTGCCACATTTCAGGCTTCAAACATAAAGATATAAAACTGTAATTTCTTGTGAAGAATCAACAACAAGTGGGACACAATCATGAAGTGGAACACACTTTATTGGATATTTTTAACTTTTTTAACAAATAAAAAATGAAAAATTGGGTGTGCAAAATCATTCAGCCCCATTGAGTTAATACTTTGTAGCGCCACCTTTTGCTGCGATTACAGCTGCAAGTCGCTTGGGGTACGTCTCTATCAGTTTTGCACATCGAGAAACTGATATTTTTGCCCATTCCTCCTTGCAAAACAGC
This sequence comes from Paratrypauchen microcephalus, assembly GCA_036785185.1. Lineage (NCBI taxonomy): Eukaryota > Metazoa > Chordata > Actinopteri > Gobiiformes > Gobiidae > Paratrypauchen > Paratrypauchen microcephalus. The sequence continues at coordinate 2,370,592 of JAVJIX010000035.1, forward strand.
TCGAGCTCAGTGAGGTTGGATGGAGAGCGTTTGTGAACAGCAGTTTTCAGTTCTTTCCACAGATTCTCAATTGGATTGAGGTCTGGACTTTGACTTGGCCATTCTAACACCTTGATATGTTTTTTGGTGAACCATTCCATTGTAGCTTTTGCTTTATGTTTTGGATCATTGTTTTGTTGGAAGACAAATCTCCGTCCCAGTCTCAGGTCTTTTGCGGACTCCATCAGGTTTTCTTCCAGAATGGTCCTGTATTTGGCTCCATCCATCTTCCCATCAATTTTAACCATCTTCCCTGTCCCTGCTGAAGAAAAGCAGGCCCAAACCATGATGCTGCCACCACCATGTTTGACAGTGGGGATGGTGTGTTGAGGGTGATGAGCTGTGCTGCTTTTACGCCAAACAACGTCTTGCATTGTTGCCAAAAAGTTCGATTTTGGTCTCATCTGACCAGAGCACCTTCTTCCACATGTTTGGTGTGTCTCCCAGGTGGCTTGTGGCAAACTTTAAACGACACTTTTTATGGATATCTTTAAGAAATGGCTTCCTTCTTGCCACTCTTCCATAAAGGCCAGATTTGTGCAGTATACGACTGATTGTTGTCCTATGGACAGATTCTCCCACCTCAGCTGTAGACCTCTGCAGTTCATCCAGAGTGATCATGGGCCTCTTGGCTGCATCTCTGATCAGTCTTCTCCTTGTATGAGCTGAAAGTTTAGGGGGACGGCCAGAGCTTGGTAGATTTGCAGTGGTCTGATACTCCTTCCATTTCAATATTATTGCTTGCACAGTGCTCCTTGGGATGTTTAAAGCTTGGGAAATCTTTTTGTATCCAAATCCAGCTTTAAACTTCTCCACAACAGTATCTCGGACCTGCCTGGTGTGTTCCTTGTTCTTCATGATGCTCTCTGCGCTTTAAACAGACCTCTGAGACTATCACAGTGCAGGTGCATTTATACAGAGACTTGATTACACACAGGTGGATTCCATTTATCATCGTTAGTCATTTAGGTCAACATTGAATCATTCAGAGATCCTCACTGAACTTCTGGACAGAGTTTGCTGCACTGAAAGTAAAGGGGCTGAATGATTTTGCACGCCCAATTTTTCGTTTTTTATTTGTTAAAAAAGTTAAAAAATATCCAATAAAGTGTGTTCCACTTCATGATTGTGTCCCACTTGTTGTTGATTCTTCACAAGAAATTACAGTTTTATATCTTTATGTTTGAAGCCTGAAATGTGGCAAAAGGTCACAAAGTTCAAGGGAGCCAAATAGTTTCGCAAGCTACTTTTGCTTGGGTGAAAATCAACCGGCGATAGTGCTCTAGGCTTAAAGGCGCACTGCAACTTCTCTGGTGGTTTTCTGGTTTGCATGTCGAGAGTATAAACACACTGAAAAACCTTCCCTCAAACTCTGAGTGGGTTTGCTTTTCCACCGACCTACATCTTGCCTGGTGGCGTAACCTGCTAGTCTCTGCTGAGGTTAAATAAATGCCATGCTGCGGAACATTATGGTCAAGCACGTGCTGGACCCTCTTTTATGGTAAAACTTAAAAAAGCACACTCACTTCTCTGTGGGAAGAGACAGTGAAGTGAAACTGTCATCATAAAATGGAAAGTCTGAAAGCACAAACTGACAAGACATGTGCTCTCGGGAGGGGAGTTAGTCAGAAATTATGACTTGTAATTCTACACTTTGTCAAGAGTTTAGGCTGAAACATTGCCAAATAAAATAGGCCACATTGAAGTTCCTAAGCTTTTTAATAATGTCAAAAACTAATAAATTCTAAATTCTAAATGAATCAATAGCCCAACATATTTTAATATTATTTAAGTATTTAAGTAACTAATCACAAATATTACATTATGTGGATATTATTATTAGGCCCGAGCGCTAAAGCGTAGGGCCTTTTGTTACTGTTCTGCAGTGCGAAGCACTGCAGAACCAGCGTGCACAAAACAAAGCGCGAAGCGCTTTGTTTTGTGCACGCAGCAGAGCGCGAAGCGCTCTCCCCTTTTTAAACACCTAGCACTCATGTCAACGACTGGTGCCCGCTGACTTGGCACGGTGGCATCGCCCGTGGCCGCGATAGCGGCCAAATTGTAATTGTTCACCCCAAAACATTCTCGGCCCACCAGCGTGCGCAAAACAAAGCGCGAAGCGCTTTGTTTTGTGCACGCAGCAGAGCGCGAAGCGCTCTCCCCTTTTTAAACACCTAGCACTCATGTCAACGACTGGTGCCCGCTGACCTGGCACGGTGGCACTGCCCGTGGCGGCAAAATTGTAATTAGTTTTGTGGGCACACATGACATCGTGCACGCAGTGCACGATGTCATGTGTGCCCACAAAACCAGAGCGCGAAGCGCTCTCCTTTTCCAAACACTCAATGCCACACTATAGTGACACTCATAGGATCCAATAGCACAGACTGGCACTGCCCATTGCCGCGAAAGCGGCATAATTGTAATCGTTAACCATCGTAAACGTCAAAAATATGTATTGGGCAAGTGAGTAATCGATGAGGTCAATGACGAGCGCAACGCGCTCGTCATTGACAATGGACCCCACGGGTGCGTTACTGGACGCGAGCCCTTTCCATTGATATATATATTGCCACCATAGGTGGCACCATATTGTTATTGTTCTGGTTTTTCTTCTTCTTATTATTATTATTTTTCTAACCCCTTTTTTCAGGTTTCGGGTACTTCCCACCGACGAAAACTCACGAAATTTTGCACAAAATTCAAGAACGCCAAAAAAGGAATTTACAAATAATCTGTATTAAAAAATCTTAAAAAATGGCTCGACAGCGCCACCTGGAAAATCAAAATACATTGCGTCTATGGCTATACCCGAAAAATGAACTTTGTCGTAGATAAACGAAATTCGGGTGGTGGATAGGTCATGTCGTTACAAACCCAAAAATATATTACGCCGTTGCTAGGCGACCAACAGGAAGTCGGCCATATTGGCCTGAGCACGCGACCCGGCGCCGAAGGCGCATTTTCCTGTCCTCGTATTTTAACGAACTCCTCCTAGGGTTTTTGACCCAGACTCACCAGAATCGTGCTGTATCATCTAGACAAGTGGGACATTAAAAGTTGTTAAAAGCGTTCTAAAAGAGTGAACGGTGTTTCCGTGACAACGCCACAAATTTCGGGTTCGTTTTTGCGGCTCGCCATCAAACTTCGACAAGCGATAAATCGCGCATACTTTGGCCGATTTCACTCAAACTTTAATCGTTGGTGGACACCCCGGCCCTGAACAGATTGATATAAGAAAATCTGAAATGGGTGCTATAGCGCCACCTAGGGAGATTGCATGGAAGCGCAAAATTTTACTTTGTCGTAGACATACCAAATTTGGTACACATATTCATGACGGGGTATCGATCAAAAAACTTAATGATGTCAACACGTCATGTCCCATCGTGTTGCCATGGCAACAGGCCAAACATCTGTCGTCGTCAATGGGACGCCAGGCAAAAACTTTGTCGTAGCCAAACCAAATTTGGTACACAGATGCATCATGGCAATAGGAACAAAAAAGTATCTTATGCGGTTGCTAGGCGACCAACAGGAAGTCGGCCATTTTGGACCGAGCACGTGACCTGGCACCGAGGGTGCATTTTCCTGTCCTCGTATTTTAACGAACTCCTCCTAGGGTTCTTGACCCAGACTCACCAGAATTGTGCTGTATCATCTAGACAAGTGGGACATTAAAAGTTGTTAAAAGCGTTCTAAAAGAGTGAACGGTGTTTCCGTGACAACGCCACAAATTTCAGGTTCGTTTTTGTGACTCGCCATCAAATTTGATGAGTGATAATTCACGCATACTTTGGCCGATTTCACTCAAACGTTAATCGTTGGTGGACACCCCGGCCCTGAACAGATTGATATAAGAAAATCTGAAATGGACACTATAGCGCCCCCTAGGGAGATTGCATGGAAGTGCAAAATTTTACTTTGTCGTAGACATACCAAATTTGGTACACACATTCGTGACGGGGTCTTGACCAAAAAACTCAATGACGCCAACACGCCATGTCCCATCGTGTTGCCATGGCAACAGGCCAAACATCTGTCGTCACCAATGGGACGCCAGGCAAAAACTTTGTCGTAGCCAAACCAAATTTGGTACACAGATGCATCATGGGAATAGGAACAAAAAAGTATATTAAGCGGTTGCTAGGCGACCAACCAGCCATATTGGATAGACCATGTGACCTGGTGGCAAATGCGTCATTTCTTGTCAAACTTCGACAAGTGTTAATTCACGCATACTTTGGCTGATTTCACTCAAACTTCAATCATTGGTGGACACCCCGGCCCTGAACAGATTGATATAAGAAAATCTGAAATGGACACTATAGCGCCCCCTAGGGAGACTACATGGAAGTGCAAAATTTTACTTTGTCGTAGACATACCAAATTTGGTACACACATTCGTGATAGGGTCTCGAGCAAAAATCTCAATGATGACCCCATGGCATCTCCCATTGTGTTGCCATGGCAACAGGCCAAACATCTGTCGTCACCAATGGGACGCTAGGCAAAAACTTTGTCCTAGTCAAACCAAATTTGGTACACAGATGCATCATGGGAAGAGGAACAAAAAATTATATTACATCGTTGCTAGGCAACCAACTAGCCATATTGGATAGACCATGTGACCTGGTGGCAAAGGCGTCATTTCCTGTCAAACTTCGACGAGTGATAATTCGCTCATACTTTGGCCGATTTTACTCAAACTTTAATCGTTGCTGAACACCCCGGCCCTACACAGATTGATATAAGAAAATCTCAATTGGCCGTAATAGAGCCCCCTAGGGAGATTGCATGGAACAGAAAGATTTTACTTTGCCGTAGACACACCAAATTTGGACCACACATTCGTGACAGGGTCTCGATCAAAAATCTCAATGATGACCCCGCGGCATCTCCCGTCATGTTGCCATGGTAACAGGTCAAACAGCTGTCCCTGCCAGTAGGACGCCGGCAAAAGCTTTGGTGTAGCCACACCTAATTTAGTACATATATGGCTCATGGGAATAGGAAAATGGCGCGTTAGCGCCACCCCCCCTGCGAGTGCAAGCGAGGGCCGATCATCGCCGCTTGCGGCTATATTTATTATTATTATCTGTAAATGGGTGAATAAACAACTGCGATGACTCACTTGTAGATACAAAAGCCCTACTAAAGTGTTTAAATTCTGTTATTTCTTTAAAGTAATAGTAGTTTTTAAAGATATTATAGTTTTAGAATCATTTTGTGGTATAATCCTGCTTTTGGGTTACTGTGTCAGAAGCATGAATTATTGTCAATATTCTTGTTTATTGTCTATATTTTCTTCAACAATATATACTGTTTCAAAATGTTATAATGACAGACTTAATCAAAGCAGCATCCTGGAAAAAAAACCCCAAAGGATTCATATGGTCCTAATTGGGCATGCATCTCAAAAAACCCTCCCGTCAGATCCATACTGAAGCTATTGTATTATGAGATTAACACAGAATAGGCAGCCCCTCACCCACCATTCCTCCACCACCTCCCCAAAGATCTTTGTGGTTTCTTTCACTGAACAGACAAAAGGTCAGAACAGGCACAGCTGCTCTGGCTCTTCTTGCTGCATCTCAGTGTGTGTGCTGACCAGCTGGCTCCATTCACACACTCCACTGGCAAAAGCACGAGACCACTGCAGAATCCTCTACTACTTCTATGTTACAATAAATAATATATAGTTTACTGTTCAATTAATGATAAATGGAATAATTATCTTTGGGAGTTAATTTTTAATCATGCTAACATTTTGTCATTTTTCTGTACAGAAATTGAACTGTAGAGAATTGAATACATGTTTTCTTAATCATTACAGATACAAACGAGCTGCTGGAGTTTGATTCTGCTATTTATTGATTGCAGCCACAGATTGTATATAAAAATAAACATAGGAAACTGCTACCCGCTAGGAAGTAACCATGGGCGTACTTCTGGTTACACGCTATGGCTGACGTCACACTCCCTTAGTCCACTTTTTTATAGTTTATGATTGCAGCTCATAGTTTTTTTGTTCTTTTTTTTATAAAACTAAATTTTTCAGAATGTGTTAGCGTGACATGGCCTACCCTTATCTTCCTAAGAATGTTGAAAATAAACATGGGTTGGCATAGTTTTGGTAAATAAAGAATTCTTGGCACGATCACACTCTGGTGCACCTGTACCTTTTGTTTTGCTTTCTCTCCACACCCAGGCAAATTAATTTGAAACATTTACACACTGAATGGGGATTTTACACAAGCAAAAACAGCTGAGCCAATCTCTACTGTTTAACCCCACAGACCACACACCCTCGTGTGATTATCACATCACTTAAAGTGTGAGCATTTTAAACACACATGACAATGCATGTTTACCAAACATATAGAACATTAAGCTTAGCTTTACAGAAAGCGGCTCACCAAAGTGTAGCCTAAGGTTAGCCTTCCTACAGAACTGGTGACATGTCAACTTCGTCCAGCAGCAGGGTAATGCAAGTCACCCTATTTATGTTTATTTTATTCCTGTATTTACTCTGGGTTGCCACCATATTAACCAATTACAATGCAGATGAGCACATTTAGTTTCTCTTTTTGTTGCAAATGGCCACACAGGCCACAGAAGCTTAAACAGTAGGCTTATATTTTTGGCGTAAACAATAAGACTGAAGTGTTTTAGGCCTATGAACACTTCTGAGTGAAGTCTACTACCACTTTTTCATTCAACAATCAAAAATATAATATGTGTCGACACAATGTAAATTAATGAGTTAATTTATTAACCACCTCCAAATGAATGCATGAAGGTGGGGGAAACTGAAAATGCCTCCATCACCATACGTTATTTTTTCTCTGTAGTCTACAGTTTGATTGAGACATGGACATTTTTACTCAACAATGAGGATTTTAAATCACCATATCTAATCTGTCAATCAAGCCCAGCGGGAGCATTTTAGGCCCTCCAGGGTCTGGCTAACAAACTTGACACACATCCGCTCACAATATCAACAGTTCTTCACTGTTTTTTTTTGTTTTTTTTTAACCTTGTTTTACAAACTAAGAACAAAATAAACGTCCATTTTGTCCAGTGGCGTGTTCATGTCGCACGGAATGATCCCAGGGCAGATGGGGCTCTGGTTAGAGGTCACACAGGTCAAAGACATACAACAGCGCCGCCTGCTGGAAAGACCTGTACTACACGCTAAACGTGACTTCATTCATTTGGTCATTCAAACACCAATTTAGGACCCAAATGTAAGACGATTTGTTTGGACAAGTTGGTCTATGTCTTACATTTTAATATTACTATCGTCAGGATATAGCTAAATGAAACCTAATGTTGAACTAGGCTTCAACTATATCAAGATTGTGGACTACAAGTAGACTACCGTGGCGTCCATGTGAACGATAGACTGTAGACAACTGACTTATTTTTAAATATAATTGGATTTGGATATGTTTTAGCCTAATTTGTTAATTTAGTTCTCAAGGCGATTATCCAATCAGAAGGCAGTATGAGCGTCACGTGAGCCTAACATTTGAATAGCCATTTCCTGCAGCCTCTGTGATTGAGTGAAATGAGAAGACGCTGAGCTTTTCACATGAGCTATGGCCTTTCCATATAATGAGAATGAGAAAAAAACTTTTTAAGCCAGTGACAGCGCAGGATACAAAACGTCAGGCTCGTCAGGAGGTCAGCTCTGTCCTGGGCTGTCCTCTGGACTCTGTAGAGGAGGTGGCTGAGAGGAGGGTACTGGCCACATTCACGTCCATCATGGACGACACCTCTCACCCTCTGCACCGGCCTGTAGAGGAGCTGAGCAGCTCCTTCAGCAGCCGACTGAGGCACCCCCAGTGCAAGAAGGAGCGCTACCACAGATCCTTCATCCCCACCGCCATCAGACTGTACAACTCCACTATATAGTCTAAACGTGCAATGTTGTCTTTAAATACTCTCCTAGTTACTGTTTCTTATTATTACTTGTATAACTCCACTGTATGGTCCTATCGTGCAATATGGTCCCAACGTGCTATCGTGGAATATCGTTTTCTCAATGTGCAATATTGTTTTTTTTCAATACTCCTATCATGCAATATCGTTTTTCCAACGTGCAAGTATTGTTTTTTTCAATACTCTCCCTGTCACAGTTTTTATTATTATTATTATTATTATTATTATTATTATTATTATTATTATTATTATTATTATTATTATTAGATTTATTACTTATTTTATTATTATTATACCTGTCTTTATGCCATTTTTGTCTGCATGCACTTGTCTTTCTTGTTCAAACTGTCCCTACCTGGAGCTACTGTGACAAGTAAATTTCTCCTGTGTGAGATCAATAAAGTCTTATCTTATCTTATCTTATCTTATCTTATGCGTGAAAAGTCCCTCAGTCGTCCAGGTAGAATCCATGATAAAAGGAGAAGTTCAATTTGTCAACTGGACAAAGTTTGTTTGGTTGAAAACGTTTGTCCGCTCATCCGAGAGGCTTCGTCAGCTCTGGTGACGAGCTGACGAAGCCTCTCGGATGAGCGGCGAAACGTTTTCAACCAAACAAACTTTGTCCAGTTGACAAATTGAACTTCTCCTTTTATTATCTTATCTTATCTTATCTTTATTTATGTAGACTGCGCAGCCTCTTGACTGTTTGAGGAAATAACAGCAGAGGGCGCCACATCACAAGGAATAGATTACTAGTTTCTTGTATTGTATTGCTGGGGGGTGGTGGTTAGGGTTAGGGTTAGGGTTGGGGGGGCATGAAAGCTGTGATTAAAAATAAGGGTTATTGCCCCAAATATTGATTTCTGAACTCTTCTCAAGTGTAAACATTAGTATTATGTTGTTTTAAAATGAATTTGATCTTGTTTCTTTGCATTGTTTGAGGTCTGAAAACATGTATCTTTTTTGTTATTTTGACCATTTGTGTCATTTTCTGCAAATAAATGCTCTAAACAATAATATTTTTATTTGGAATTTGAGGGAAATGTTGTCAGTAGTTTATAGACTCAGTAGTTTATAGACTGTCCATTTTGCCCAAATACATACCTATAAAGAGTAAAATCAGAAAAACTGATAATTTTACAGTAGACTCTTATTTTTTTTTTCCTTTTACCATTTATAAACCATCTTCTTGCAATTGATTAAATAAATGACAATGGCAGAACAAATATAGGAGGTGCTTCCCCCTGTCCTGATAAAAGTGTCATTCAGAGACAGATACTTGAATAGACTATTACTATACTATATTTTAAATGTATCTGGCTTAATTTCACAATTATTTAATTAGTTGGTTTAATTAACTGTAACGGCTTTACGGGCCTAACATAAATTCGTCACTTGCCCACTATGCAAACAAAAAACATTGGAGATCCATGTGTGAAGCAAAAACATTGTATAGCTTTTATCACTGACTTATGGGATCTCACGTTCACATTATGTTCTCCACTGGCTGACCACTGTCTCCCACTTGTCATAATGCACTGATGAAGTCTGAGTGCAGTACTTTTCATCTACAATACTGGAACACAACATGCACTTTATTTTTCATCTAAGCCCATGGGTAGAGCCTCACACTTATTGTACTTCCTCATATTTTCTATCACTCACAAAGCTCCTGGGATGTTCTTTGTTACTCTGGCTGCATTTAACTTATTTACAGAAGACAGATGAAGTTTCATTTGTCTGGAATGCTTCACAGTATGGCATTAAATCTTTCTGTCTTCAAGGAGACCAAACTTAGCCTATATTTTTCATAGGGTATAGTCTGTAAAGATTGTTTCATTTACATGCTTCTCTTCATCTTATTTATCTATTTTATTTTTTTGCACGCTCTTGGCATCCAGGGTGAACGGCAAAGTAAGAATTTCATTGTACAGGGAAACGTGTTTGAATCTTTGAATATTGAATCTGACCAAACTACAGATCAGCTCTGGGGAGTGGCGACCCCGGTTACAGTCAGAATGGCTGTTTTTCTCTGTATTTTTGAGCTATAAAACCACCTGTAATGGAATAAATGTAAGGTACAACTGTTTAATGACATACTGTGGAACATTCTAGGCCGAGCGGAGACATCTCCATAGAAACAAGCAGGTGACGGACCCTCAAACAAAAAGTAACTTTTAAGTAACCTATGTCTTTTCAACATAATCAGGATTAGAAAGTAGAAAACATAAATCCCGTTTATTTCTCCTAACTGTATTATCTAGTCTACATTGGTTATTCCGTCATTATTTTAATAACAATTCTCTGAACTTTATTTAAGGTTAAATATAGATTTTTGTTTATTTAAAAATGCTTCATGCTTCACAGTATGGCATTAAACCTTTCTATCTTCAAGGAGACCAAACCTGACCAAGCTATAGATCAGATCTGGGGAGAGGCGACCCCGCTCACTGTCAGAATGGTTGTTTTTCTCTGTATTTTTAGCTATAAAACCACCTGTAATGGAATAAATGTAAGGTAGAACTGTTTAAGGACAAACAAAAAGTTACACTTTAAGTAACCTATGTCTTTTCTGTATTGTCTCTTCTTCAGTCCTCTATGTGTCTTCGCCAGTTCAGTTAATCTTTCAGCTACAGTGGAATTTCTCAGTGGAAAACAAAAACACCAGTCGTTCATGTTTGTTGCCTATGTCTCTATCATGGGGTCAGCTTCTTGTTATTGCCCCGTGTTTTGGGACCATGAAGGTGTTTCATGTTAGTGGTGATACTGTCCCGCACGACCAGCTCAGAAGGGCTGGTAATGGGGTGGGTAATCTAATAAGAGAGACTACAGCTTCCGCCTCTACGCAGCCAGATTAGAAATAGAAGCCAGGCCAAGTACCAGCACCACATCAATCACAAAGGGACTCTGTAGAGGATGAAACTACTTTGTCACAACATCATCCATCCCACAGATGTTTGAAACAGTGTACCTGGGAGAGTGGGTTTTGTCATCCATCTCAATCATTCACTTTGCAGACCAAGAGGAAGAGCGCATATTCAAACCATACCCAAATTTAAAGGGCCTGTATCCATTTTCCCCATATATTTGAGCAAAGTTTGTAGAAATATTGTATTGCAGTTGTTGTCATAGGTATTTATGAGTTGCTAACGTTACTGTCATGACAGAACTCCATACTGGTCTCTGAGATTTGTGAAACGCTTAAACTCATGGCAGTGAATACTCAGGAATGCTCAAAATGCATAAGAGAAGTGAAGAATAACTTTGGACCTCTGCAAAATGTCCAAAAAGGACTAGATCTGTTTTAAGACATTAAAATCAGGTACAACATTTTTAAGCCAAATTGCTCCTTTTAACAACAACAACAATTAAAATAATCAAATAATAACCAGAAATAAAAGTAAGATGAAGTATTTGAGGAACAAACAACTCAAGTAGGTGTCACAGTTACAAGCTAGTGTTTAAAATATAAATTTGTTCAGAGCCCGGGCCACACAACACAAACACAGTTCCCAAAGTTAAAAAGGTTTATTTACTACTAAAAGGGTTTAAAAGGTCCATAGAAAAATTATTTAAAAGTCAACTTAAAACGGAGGACTAATAAAATCAGGGGGAAGACTGTTTGGTAGGGCAAGAGGGGCAATGTCACCAGCAGCAGATGTAGAATCCAGTAGCCTTTAGTAGACACTGTTCCGCGATCTCCAGGTCCTCTGCTATTCCAGTCTCTGCACGTTGGATGGAGGGGGGCCAACTTCACGGAGTTCCCGACGCCGTCTCTGCCCAGCGGAGCTACAGGGAGCACATCAGAGCAGTCGGTGGTCGGCACACAAACACACTCTTAAAAACACGCCACAACACACAGTGATGGTTCGTCCCTTCACTTAGCTGAGTCCAAGGCGTATCAGAAATCTCCGCGATGCGCGGCCTCCTCTCCCTGGAGCTGTCGTCCCTCGGTCCCTCTGACGTCACGGGAATGCCGGCGCCGCGTCTGTCAGTGGAGCTGCAGGAAACACAGAGCCGTCGGTAGCCGCACGTACACAACAAAAGCACCACGCGCCACAGCACACAATCGGGATGCGTCCCTTCACTTAGCTGTCGTATGGGCGTATCATCTCCACTCTGCACGGCCACGGAGTCTCTGGTCTCGGGAGCTGCTGCTCTTCGGTCCCCACGTTCACCGGTGATCAGCTCGTCCAGCACAGGTGCAGCCAATTTTTCAAAGTCTGTCCTGATTAAGGTACGCCCTGGGGAGTGTCGGATTGGTCCATTTCGCAGGGGCGTACAAACAAATACCGCTACAATATTCACCACAAAAAACACGCAAAGACAACCCGGCAAAAGCAAACAAACATGAGTCCAACAATTCCCCTTTCCAATGTCCATCAGTCCCTCCCGACATCTCCCCCCAGTTTTTCAGTAGTCGTCCCGACTACACGAATACTCAAGTTCTGTACCTTAATGGTGGGTTACCCAAGGTGCTACGCTGGGATCGCCTCACGGGCGCCTGTTCAGGAGGGGGCCCTAGTGCTGGCTCAATTTCTACCACTTGCTCTGGTGCTGGGCGAGGCTCTGTAACAGGTAGCATAACGGGTAGGAACAGCGGTGTCAAGTTTGGAGGATCTGAGGGTGCCATCTGGGCAGGCTCGGTGACCAACTGATCACCAGGCTCTACAGGGCAAGGTCTGAGGTTATTTCGGTGCATTGTCTTTATTGGCCCTGCACGTCCTTCTGGTCGAATCTCATACACGGGAGAGTCAGGATGAAGTTGACCCACAACAATGTAAGGGGACCGCTGCCAGCGGGGGGCGAGCTTGTTCTGATCATGGCGGCGAAAGTTTCTTAACAATACCCTTTCCCCTGGAAGTAATGGTACATGCCGAGCTCTCCTGTCATAACGGTCTTTATCCTTCCGTTGCTGGGCTTCAGTTCTAGTGATTACATGTTTGTAAGCTTTAACTAGAGTCCTGTGGTGATTAGCAACCCAGTCATTCATGGAATATGCCTGTGACGACGTTGGAGCCCCTGTGGCCATCTCCACTGGGAGTCGAGCATGGCGCCCTGTCAAGACAAAATGGGGAGTGAGACCAGTACTACTGTGAGTGGTGTTATTGTAGGTGAAGAGCAAGGCAGGCACACTATCTGTCCATTTGGCCTTCTCTTCATCACTTAGGGAGCCCAACAAAGTTAGCAGGGTCTGATTAAAACGTTCACAGGCCCCATTGCCCTGTGGGTGGTATGGGGTGGTCCGTACCTTTGTACAACCATAAAGATTGCAGAGCTGTTGAAGTACCGCAGATTCAAATGCAGAACCTCGGTCGGACAGGATTCTTTCTGGGCAACCCCATATTTGAATCAAATTTCGCCAAAGGGCTTGGGCTGTAGTTACTGCGGTTTGGTCCTTTGTCGGCACAGCCCATCCAAATCTTGAAAACAGATCAGTCATTACTAATGCATATGGATATGGACTCTGGGGATTTCCTAAATACAGAAAATCAATTGCCACAGTTTCTAGGGGGTAAGAGGACTGTATAGGCTGAAGGGGTGCCCTTACCTCTGGCCCAGCTTTATTTTCACAGCATGAAGTACACTGCATTGTCCACTTTCGTACATCCTCCCCCATGTGTGGCCAAAAGAATGATCTCCGTAATGATGCCTCAATTTTATTTGCTCCCATGTGACCACACGAAGAATGGTATTGTTCCCACAGTACACGCTGACATGAAGGCGGGACCACAATCTGATGAAAAATGTCACCAGTTAAAGGATCTTTGATGGCACGCTGCAGAAGGCCCTGGTTTAACTGAAGTCTATCCCAGTGTCTGAGAAGGCTTCGGGCCAACTGTGGCGCTGCAAGTGTCACCTCTTTCAAAGGTTTTGTGTCTTGCTGGAGCCACAGGGCAACAAGTTTAAGTGAGTCGTCCCTCTGCTGGTTGTCGCGCCATTCTGTGATATCATCCAAGTCAGTAGTCACATTATGGGAGGCAACAGTGCTCGGTCTACAGTTCTGCGGAAGTCTGGACAATATGTCTGCGTTTTTGTTTGCTGTACCGGGTCTATATTTGATTGTGAATTGATAATTTGACAGTTTTGCCACCCACCTTTGCTCAACTGCACCCAACTGGGCTGTGTCTAAGTGGACTAGGGGGTTGTTGTCTGTGTATGCTGTAAATGTGGCTCCCATCAGGTAGTCTTTGAATTTATCTGTTATTGCCCACTTTAATGCCAGAAGTTCTAGTTTAAATGAACTGTAGTTTTGGTCATTTTTTTTCGGTGGGATGCAGACTCCTGCTGGCATAAGCGATGACCCTCTCACGCCCCTCCTGGACCTGAGCTAAAACTGCACCAAGCCCTTTCCAGACTGGCATCTGTGTAAAGATGAAAAGGTTTAGAAAAATCAGCATACGCAAGCACGGGCGCACTTAGCAAAGCAGCTTTTAGTTTTTCGAACGCCGCTTGGCACTCTGTAGTCCAAGTTACATTATGATCTTTTTTTCTTAGTGCGGCAGTTCCCTCAACAGGGCGTGCAGTGGAGCAGCTATTTTGGCAAAGGCAGGGATGAAACGTCTATAGTAGCCCACAAAACCCAAAAAGGATCTAACCTCTTTAACAGTCTGTGGGGGCTTCCACTGTTGGACCACTGTGGTTTTGTCCGAGTCAGTTGATACTCCCTCCTGGCTGACGACATGGCCCAGGTATTTCACTTTTCGTTGAAAGAAGTGGCATTTATGTGGTTGGAGTTTTAGCCCGTGTTTGGACAGTCGTTGAAAAACCTGATCTAAATGAGACAAATGAGAGTCAAAGTCAGGGGAGAACACAATGACATCATCAAGGTATATTAAAAGTGACTCATTTATCAAGCCGCCTAAACATCTATGCATGAGCCGCTGAAAAGTGGCTGGTGCATTACAGAGGCCAAATGGCATTCTTTCAAATTCGTACAAGCCTAATGGAGTTGTAAAGGCAGTTTTCTCCCTGTCTTTGGGGTCCATCTCTACCTGCCAATAGCCACTGGCAAGATCAAGTGTGGAGTACCAGCAGGCTTGTTTTAGACAAGTGAGGGATTCCTCGATCCTAGGCAAAGGGAATGCATCCTTATGGGTTAAAGCATTCAATTTTCTGTAATCCTGCCAGCAACGCCAAAATTATGTCACAGTTACAAGCTAGTGTTTAAAATATAAATTTGTTCAGAGCCCGGGCCACACAACACAAACACAGTTCCCAAAGTTAAAAAGGTTTATTTACTACTAAAAGGGTTTAAAAGGTCCATAGAAAAATTATTTAAAAGTCAACTTAAAACGGAGGACTAATAAAATCAGGGGGAAGACTGTTTGGTAGGGCAAGAGGGGCAATGTCACCAGCAGCAGATGTAGAATCCAGTAGCCTTTAGTAGACACTGTTCCGCGATCTCCAGGTCCTCTGCTATTCCAGTCTCTGCACGTTGGATGGAGGGGGGGCCAACTTCACGGAGTTCCCGACGCCGTCTCTGCCCAGCGGAGCTACAGGGAGCACATCAGAGCAGTCGGTGGTCGGCACACAAACACACTCTTAAAAACACGCCACAACACACAGTGATGGTTCGTCCCTTCACTTAGCTGAGTCCAAGGCGTATCAGAAATCTCCGCGATGCGCGGCCTCCTCTCCCCTGGAGCTGTCGTCCCTCGGTCCCTCTGACGTCACGGGAATGCCGGCGCCGCGTCTGTCAGTGGAGCTGCAGGAAACACAGAGCCGTCGGTAGCCGCACGTACACAACAAAAGCACCACGCGCCACAGCACACAATCGGGATGCGTCCCTTCACTTAGCTGTCGTATGGGCGTATCATCTCCACTCTGCACGGCCACGGAGTCTCTGGTCTCGGGAGCTGCTGCTCTTCGGTCCCCACGTTCACCGGTGATTAGCTCGTCCAGCACAGGTGCAGCCAATTTTTCAAAGTCTGTCCTGATTAAGGTACGCCCTGGGGAGTGTCGGATTGGTCCATTTCGCAGGGGCGTACAAACAAATACCGCTACAATATTCACCACAAAAAACACGCAAAGACAACCCGGCAAAAGCAAACAAACATGAGTCCAACAATTCCCCTTTCCAATGTCCATCAGTCCCTCCCGACATAGGCCTAACTGTTTTCTTGAGTTGTAAGTTATTCAAGTTTATACAGCTCTGGAAAAAAAATAAGATCAACTGCAAAATGACCAGTTTTTCTGATTTTACTACTTATACGTATGTGTTTGGGCAAAAGGAACATTTTTTGTTTGAGTCTATAAACTACTGACAACATTTCCCCCAAATTCCAAATAAAAATATTATTGTTTAGAGCATTTATTTGCAGAAAATAACAAAAAAGATACATGTTTTCAGACCACAAACAATGCAAAGAAACAAGATCGAATTCATTTTAAAACAACATAATACTAATGTTTACACTTAAGAAGAGTTCAGAAATCAATATTTGGTGCAGTAACCCTTATTTTCCTCGAAAGAGTAGTTTCCCTTCAAATTCATAATCACCTCAAAAACAACAGTCTGTATGAAAAATTCCAATCAGGTTTCCGCCCATCCCACAGCACAGAAACAGCTCTCATCAGAGTGACCAATGATTTACTCATGGCCTCTGATTCCGGTTCCACATCCCTCCTCATTCTTCTCGACCTCTCTGCTGCGTTCGACACCATCGACCACCACATCCTATTACACCGCCTCCAGCACCACATCGGCCTCTCGGACACTGCCCTTCACTGGTTTCACTCCTACCTCACTGACAGGACCGAGCATGTAGTCCTGGGGGATGCTAAATCAAGCCCCCACACTGTCACCTGTGGGGTTCCCCAGGGCTCCGTGCTCGGCCCCACCCTTTTCACCATCTACATGCTCCCCCTTGGGTGTGTCGTCAGCAGGCATGGAATCAACTTCCATTGCTATGCTGACGACACACAGCTCTACCTCAAGATCACCCCCTCTGCCTCCCCCTCTGCCACTGTCGCCCGCTTAAACTCCTGCCTGGAGGAGATGGGGGCATGGATGAGCCAAAACTTCCTGCAGCTGAATGGCTCAAAAACTGAAGCCATTCAAATCGGTACCTCTCATCAACTTCACTCTTCTCCTGTCACCTCTGTTTCACTCTTTGGCCACAGCATTCCCCTCTCTCCCTCTGTTACAAACCTTGGGGTCAAGCTTGACCCCCACCTCTCCTTCGACAATCATGTCACCCACATCTGCAAAACTTCCTTCTTTCACCTCCGTAATATCTCTAAACTTCGCTCTTCACTGTCCCTCCCGGCTGCAGAGAAGCTCGTCCATGCCTTTATCTCCTCCAGGTTGGACTATTGCAACGCACTCCTCATCGGGATCCCTGGCAGGAGCATCCAAAAGCTCCAGTATGTCCAAAACAGCGCTGCCAGGGTCCTGATGAGGGTGCGGAAACATGAGCACATCACCCCCATCCTCCACACCCTCCACTGGCTCCCCGTGCACCTCCGTATAGAATACAAAATCCTCCTGCACACCCACCACTGTCTCCACGGTGATGCCCCCACCTACCTCACAGACCTGCTCACACTGCACACCTCAGCCAGGACCCGGTCAGGCCAACAGCACCGTCTGCTCCCGCCCAGGACACGGCTCAAGACCATGGGGGACCGAGCCTTTGAAGCCGCCGCTCCCCGTCTGTGGAATGCCCTACCTGACCACCTCAGGGCCCCACAGACGGTGGAAGCTTTTAAAAAAGGACTCAAAACTCATCTTTTTAGAAAAGCATTCAATATTTTATGATATTTTTAATTGTTTTTATGATGTTTTTAATTGTTCTGATGTTTTTAATGTTCTTTTATTGTTGCAAGTGTAGCACTTTGAGATTTGAGGTCAAATGTAAAGTGCATTACAAATAAAATTTATTATTATTATTATTATTATTTTTAATCACAGCTTTCATGCGTCTTGGCATGCTCTCCACAAGTCTTTCACATTGTTCTTGGGTGACTTTATTCCACTCCTGGTGCAAGAACTGAAGTAGCTCAGCTTTGTGTTTGTGTTGGAATTCAACAGACACTGGAATGGTTGTAATACATGTAGAGATGCTGATTTCAGAAAAAAATCTCTAATTTTTTTTTCCAGAGCTGTATATTGACTGAAAAGAAAACAAAGTGAAAAAGTAAAAAAAAAAAAAAAGTGACAGATATAACTAAAGTAAAAAAGTGATAGAAGCATTTTTATAGTAGCCTAATTCACAAAATGGCTTTCCGAAATGCTTGTATTTATCTTCTATAACTTCTCATTCAAGATCTTTATCACAATTTACCATAGCTTATCTTATTATGTTTGCCTCTCTCATCTTGTTGCTTGATTCCTCTGCCTCCAGCTTCTACTCTGGACTGATAGCATCACTTATGAGCCTGTTTTATTAACCACCCACTGGCAGATTAACGGCAACAATAATAGACCAATCAGCTGCAATTACGGTGTGATAAGGCCAGGTATAACGCACAAACGGATGTGGCGCTAAACTAGATTAGCTTCGGTGTCACTGCGTACATTTCTATATTTGTATTCATGTGTTGTGCAATTTATTTGTTGCCTTGGGTCCTAATCCCTGTACAGCCAGATATCATTAACAACAGATGTGAAATCAGGGTTCTTTATCTGATGTTAATTGAAGCCATAATGCACAGCCAAGAAGTTAATTTTTACGTAAATGCATGCAGCTTATATGACTCTAGCTTCCTCAATCAAATTTGCTGTTATTACTTATGCAAGTGGTTTGAAATCACTGGAGAAATCTCATATCATTAAAGCACTTGAGTTGGCACCTGTGAATGTTGGACTGTGCACAGCGGTTGATGAGGAAAAACAAGTAGGAGGCCAGAGATGAGCTGAAGCATGAGGGGGGGAAGGCTGTGAATTCTATCCAAGTTTGATTTCCATGACAGCTGCCTGGATTTAACCTCCTCCAAATACAAAATACTAACTAATAATGACTAATAAAGCAGCAGAGTGTAAAAGTCCTATATTACGCCAAGTTGACCCTTGTGAGGTTTAAGTTCAAAGTTCAAAGTTGGCTTTATTTTCACAAACCATATGTACAGGTTGCACACACAGGATTTGAAATTGCAGCACCCCCTAGGCCCACAGTGAACATAAAACATCTGATAAAGACAATAAACACCATGACTAAAACGTCACATATACCCGTAGCAAAAGTATAGTAAACTTTTATATAATACAAATAGGTAAAATACACAATGTATACCGTAATAAAGCTCAAATTGTGTCATTTAAGCAGCAGAGTCAGTGTCATTTAAGCAGCAGTGTCATTGGGGGAGGGCAGGGCAGGGAGAGAGTTCAGCTTCCTGACAGCTTGGTGGATGAAGCTGTCTTTCAGTCTGCTGGTCTTGGCCCTGAGGCTCCTCAGTCTCCTTCCTGATGGCAGCAGACTGAAGAGGCAGTTGGATGGGTGGGTGGGATCACCCAGAGGGCTTTGCGGGTGAGGTGGGTGCAGTAGGTGTCCTGCAGGGAGGGGAGAGACACCCACGATTCTCTTAGCTGCTCTCAATACTCGATGTAGCTTTTTCCTGCAGGACATGGTGCAGGTGCTGTACCACACAGTGATGCAGCTGGTGAGGATGCTCTCTATGGTGCCTCTGTAGAAGGTGCGCATGATGGGAGCTGGGGCTCTGGCTCTCTTCAGCTTGTGGGGAAGTAGTTGCTGTTGGTCTTTATTGGCCAGTGGTGTCACAAGGTGTTTTCTGTTTGAGAAAAGCGATGAGCCTAAATATGCAGGATTTGTGTCAAAGATGTATGAATGAAACAAAACTCAACTATGGATATGTTTTTATGATAATAATATGAACCTAATAACATACAGTAGATCAGAAAATAAAGTACCATGGACCCTTTAAAAGTAGTATGTGTGTTTATAGTTCATAAAGATTACTTTACATATTAGCGGTGCAATAGGATACTGGGACAGGCTCAGGCAGTTTCGTTACAAATTAAGTTGTTTAATTGGTTCTCAAGATGATGCACGCATTTATTTAAAAATCTGTGGACATCAGCCATTTGCTACAATCCAGCATGTCACATGCTGTTACCCTAATTCAGACCTGTATTAACTTGTCATGGTGTTAACGGTTGTGTTTGTCTCCCTTGTTACTTCCCTCACCACATTGTCCTCTCCAGTCCCAACAGTAAGGGCATCTGACATAAACAGCCCCCCAGTCTGTTGGTTAGACTCGAGTCCTCTGAGACTGCACAAATCCAAATCATCAAAGGGTGGCACAATTTATTCAGTGTTTAATTGGTTTTCATGGCTTTTGCTTCCAGTGGCAAACGCTATTTATTATTTGTTACTTGGCACAGTTACTGGTCCAGTAATACCTCCCATAATGCAGCTCAGAGGACAGTCTGTGTAGAATCAAGGACATATAATAATAATTCATTAGTCTTATTTAGCGCTTTTCCAAACACCCAAAGTCACTTTACAATTCCTTGCATTATTCATTCATTCCATACTTAGTGATGAAAAACTACTAGAGCTGCCCTGGGACAGACTGACAGAAGTGAGGTGGCGAATCTGCGCCATCACACCACATTCATATTTGGGCAATGTGGGTGAAGTGTCTTGCCCAAGGACACAAACACAGCTTCAGCCACTGTCGCCCCACTGTGGTGCCTGGTATTCCCAGCGGGCTCCCAAGTACTAACCGAGCTCTTGCTTAGCTTCCGAGATCTGACGAGACTAAACTTTGACAAGGAGAACAGACAAGGGCAACAAGACGTGGGGGACTAGTGGTGAATCAAATGAAATGGAAAAGCTGAGGTGGCTGTTGATGTTTCTGCTGTGGAGGGGGTTGGAGAACAAAAGTAAGGTTGGAATTGCCTTTATATGATTGGCAGAGACATAAAGGTGTCAAGAGGCACAACCTTAGTTCTTAGTTAAATGTTTTGCCAAAATAATAATTCTGAATCCATCTTTGACCTTGGATTACCATCACCATACCACCTTCCCAAATTACATGAACATTTAAAAATTCACCATGCACAAAATTTAAATGAAATACTTCCTCTTGTACGTGTCCTGGTTCTAATTAGCCCAAAGTATTTCCATACTCCATGATCTTCAGCATCATTTCTTCAACAGCTCCAGTGGACAGACAGGTGAACTGCAAAAAGGAGTATCTAGCCAAGTTAAAATGACTTAAATTAAGAACATTTTACTTTATTTGAGAAACCAATGGAATAAATGTGTATTTCTTAATTCAAGCAACTTTAGACTTTGCTATTTTAAGTGTAAGAGTTGTGTTTTTCTTAAGTGTAGCAAGATGTATTTTCATATTTTAAGAAAAGTCTTGTTCCATTGGTAGATCATTTTACTTCAAGTGAAATTTACTCACATTATGATAAAACCTTCTTAAAGGTGCACTGTGTAACATTTCTAGTGGAGGATCTGCCACCTGTTTGTCTCCATGGAAATGTTATTGCTTTGTCTAGAATGTTCTACAGTATAAATTAAACCTATCTATTACGAGGGAGACGCGTAGTTTACTGCATTACGGTGCATTATTTTTTATTTATTTTATTTATATATTTTATTTGAATTAGGACAATGCATATTAATCAACATGACAACAAGAGCATCAATGTAAATATTCCAGAATTAGCACAATAGCTATTTTACATCCGTTGTCCTAAAGCAGGCCAGTACAGAAGAACATTTAGAGGAGCACGTAAAAGAGACAGAAGTGCACATAGACATGACGGCAAGTTCACCACAATAGACCATTGTCTGAGTTTAAGAGGCCCAGAGAAGAAGAAAATCTACCTGCGTGAGCATGTTTGATTATTTTTCAACCGATGTTTCAGAGTGTTCTTGAAGGTTGAGAAGGACCCACAGTTCCTGACACGAGCAGGTAATGTGTTCCATGACTGTGATCCTCTGATAGACATCACCATTTGGCCAGATTTGGTCCTGCATCTCTGTACGTTACTGTCTCCTCTGGTCAATGCTCTCATGTTAACTCGGTTAGTCGTTTTTTTACTTACAAAATCCATTAACGGTGGAGGAGCGGGTCCATTTAAAACTTTAAAAATAAGGCAAGCATCTATAAATACCTGATAACTTTCAAGATCCAAAATCTTATACTTAGTTAAAATATTAACTATACTTACTTAAGATATGAATTATACTTACTTAAGATATTACCAGTCAGATCTGTGGAGAGGCACCCCATTCAGGAATTTATGTATTTTTGAGCAATTGAAACATCTGTAATGAATAAATGTAGATGGATGTGTTTAAAGTAAGTGTTTCAAAGCAATAACATCTCCATGAAGAAAAGTTGAGCAGTTCCCCTTTAATTCAACTAATTTAAACTTTGAGGCACTGAGACTGTTTATTTTATTTTATTTAATTTTTTTTTCTTTTTGTAATAAACTTTGAATTGGATTATTAGAAATAGAGAAATTTTGGTTTGACACTAAAATTGAATAATGAAATGATACTGTTTATCCATTTTATAGTTTTTTGTTAATTGAAATTCAAAAGAACAAACAGCACAAGGACCGATGTAAGTCCATTTAATTTATTTCTGTAAATCAGACACATAATGCACCTTTAAAGCCCCAGTGTGTAGGATTCGTAGGATTAGGTGGATAGTCGCTATTGCACTTTCTGTTTTAGCTACGGCAGACCTCGAGGGACCCGTGCGCCGCGGTCCCGTTTTTTTTTTCTTTTTTTTTTCTTTTTTCTTTTCTCATGAAAACACACATTCCCGATCATGTACCATGACACTCTACACATCAAATGAAACCTTACAGTCTCCTCTTTTTGACTATGCAATTCATTTCCCTGCAAAACAATCACTCTCCGAGCACATGGGGCTTTTATACGGAAAAGCACAAAACGAGGTTAGCTTACCTTAGAATGCTTTCCACAGGTCAAACTCTGTATTTCACCATAGACTTGCTCTCAATTTGTCCGTAAGGATCCAGCGAATAAAATCCAGTAAAACAATTTAGTCCAAAACACGTGTTAGATCCATAACGAGTCTGATCCGGCAGCATGCTTGTGTTGTTTACCCAAAACCAGGAGCCTTGCCGAAGGAGAAGGCGGAGCCCAAATGTCCTTCTGCGGCTCTCATATTCACAATGGCTGCCTCTGCATGGGGAAGATCCCCCTTTTATGTGACTATATCTAAGTCCAAAAGAATACTTTGATTTCATGATGGAAGTGAAAAGGCTTGGAAAACAATGTATTTTTGAATGGGTATCTTCAATTTCAGTAATTAACGGGTAAAAATCTTACACACTGTCCCTTTAAAGTCTCTGTATTGTCTCTTGAAATAAAGACTAATCTAACTAGATTTTAGTTAGAGTGGCCCCACATTCCTGTATACACCAATGGCAAAGCAGCACAGAGCCTCCCAGTCTGTGACCTCAACACTGGACTGGTAATGGGCTGGTGTGTGTGTCTGTGGTCAGGTTAATTGAAGCTGTTAGAGCGAAAATGATTCCCTGGGGGCAGAGGGGTGAACTCAGCAGTGGGTGACAGTAGATAGGGAGAGGGGTGGGGTGGGGGGGTCAGAATAAGGGGATTGCTCCTCACCCCGAGAGCAGGAGGCAGTGATACATGAGGACGCCAGGATGAAAGCATTCATCTAAAGGTCACTGCGGAACATGTCCTTTCCACATCGCTTTGGTTGCTCATGCTTCTGGACGGTTGTTTTTGGAATTGTAGACACTGCTATCCATTTGGAAAGAAGCGCATCCAAAAATTAAACTGAAAAATATGTATTTCTTTATTTTATTTTATCTATATATACAGCTCTGGAAATAAATAAGAAACCACTACCAAATGATCAGTTTTTCTGATTTTACTACTTATAGGTATGTGTTTGTGTAACATTTTGGTGCAACTTTTGTAAGCTACAGAACCGGAGCAGAACTGGGCTCAGAGGACACGGTCAGTGGTAGGTCAGTGTTAATGGACGACACTGCTGAAGGGGACGCCATACAGATTCACATAAAAAAAAAACGCACTATCCCTTTAACATAATTATTGCTTTTTCCTGCGTAACTGTACCAGATTGATTGGTCAAACATACACAGAGACTTTCAAAATTTACACAAGATCCATAGTTTCCAGACCACAGAGTACAAGATCATGTAGAACCTAAAGGTTCACTAAGTACCTTTTCTGGTAAAGTGTCTGCCGCGTCTGCTTTGTCTAGAATGTACTACAATATGGGATTAAACTTATGTGTTTTGCATTTATTCAATTACAAAACAAACAGGGGGTGGCAGTAGATCAGTTGGTGGAGCGTTTACTGATCAAGGGGTTGGCCGTGTGTGATCCCAACTTCCACAGATGAGTGCTGCTGTTGTGTCCTTGGGCAAGACACTTTACCCGACCTCACCCAGTGCCTGCGGACACTGGTATCCCCCATGACAGAAGTGCATCAAGGGCAGTTGTGACGTGGGTCGGCCTCCCGTGGACCCACCACCCATGGGAGGACTAATGGGGGCTGGTGCATTGTGTTCTGGGTGGCAAATCTATCTGGACTGCTGCCCCCGCGACCCAGAAATGGAGAGGCGGAAGAAGATGGATGGATGGATGGACAAAAAAAATAAAAATAAAAATTGAAAACCATGCATTCTTGCTGAGAGCTGGCTTGCCTCTGACCTCTAGATCTGACCTCTAATTTGCCCTAATGGCACCATCTGCTTGTCTTTATGGAGAAGACAAGTTTTAATGCCATACAGTCTTGGTAAATAAATGACATGCATAGACAAGTAGGTGACAGATACATGTAGATAGTTTTAGACAGGTTTGAAATGTATAAAATATAATGAAGGTTTTCTGTGTGGGATAATAAGATTAAACTCTGTGTAGAAATTGGCTCTCGAAACGCTATTTGTCTCTTATCACGAGTTTTAAAAGCTTTACTTGGGTGAGCAATCTTTCTCTTCAAACAAAAGCCATTACACAGTTGCAGTTGCATTATTGCTGGAGTCATGCCGAGAGTTAAATGCTTTTATTATATTATTCCAGTAACAACTCAATTACTTCTACGGCAGTTTATGGGGGAAGTAATAGAAGTCAGGCTTGTAAATGTAAATGGGACCTGCATAGTCAATTAAACTAAACACAATGACTGTAGATTTATATAGTGCGCCAGTCACCTACAAAGTGGCCATCTTGAGCTGAAATCCCTCTTATGTGCTGATGAATAGGTTTTAGTGATCTCCAAAGCCAGGAGCTGCTTGAACTCCAGTTTGACCTGTGAGACAATAAATTCAATACACTGCCCTGGAACATTTATGGTGCAATGGAAATCTCCTAATCACTTTTACTGCAGAGGAAACATGCAGTTGGCGTGACCTCGGAATCAATGGCAACCTCCAGGACACAAATAACTATAACAACTGTGGCAACACGCGATTCAGACACAACAGCAGATTTAAATTTTATCACGTGTAAGTATTTGTGATTCCTGCCACAAACAAGTCTAATCAGCCAACTATTGGCCCGAAAAAAAGGATACAGATGGAATTATGATTAATTTCCTGTTGTTTTCCAAAATATCATTGATGTAGAACTTTAAAGTGCCGACCTGATTTTTCTTAAAATTGCACTACTCAACTTTTTCACCTGCTTGTCTCCATAAAGATTAAACATATCCATCTAGCATCACAGATGTTCAAAGTTTAGTCAGCTTTATTGCCAATTCTGCCATATGTGTTCAACATACTGTGAATCAAAATTTCGTTTCTCTCTGGCCAAGCAGTGCAAAAAAGACAGTGTACAAAATACAATATAAAGACAATACAAACATTTCTAAGACAAAAATCTAAAATTTAAAAGCAGTGCAAAAGAATAAATAAATACCTATTTACAGATGTCCAAAAAGTGCAGTGTGCATCAAAAATGTGCAGTGGAAGATGGTGATTTTTTCAATTTATTGACTTTATTGATGTCACACAGGAGAAATTGATTCAAGATTCAAGATTCAATATTGTTTATTTGTCATATACAGGATCAACACAGGGCCAACAATGCAATAAAATGAAGAAGAAGAAGAAGAAGAAGAAGAAGAAGAAGCGACTTTATTGATCTCACACTGGAGAAATTCTTCTCTGCCCATCCTGTTATTAGGAGCAGTGGGCAGCACATTACTGCGCGCCCGGGGACCATCTCCATGATCTTCTTGCTTCGGTTTGGTCAGGACCTAAGCTGTAGGATTTTACCTATGGTGCATGTTTTGGGTTGATGGGGGAAACCGGAGTGCCCGGAGGAAACCCACCCAGACACGGGGAGAACATGCAAACTCCACACAGAAAGGCCCGGGCGACCCGGGGATTGAACCCGGAACCTTCTAGCTGTGAAGCATGAGCGCTAGCCACTCAGCCACCGTGCCGCCAATAAACACCAACGACAAGTACTCGAAGCACAATTAGAGATTGTCAAAGGTTAACCTGGGAAATCCCAGGGTGCTTTCGTTCGTTCGGATCTGAAAGACAGCCTGGCGACTATGGCAAGCGAGCTCTCCCGATTCTGGGAGCCAATCTGAGAGCGGGGAGGGGTGGAAAGACGGTGACGCGTACTACGTAACAAATAGAAGCTTGTAGTTTGAACTGACAACTGACATGATTGGCTATGGGCTACGTATATGCCAAATGATAGACATTCGTAACGTCCAATAAACGGCCGTTGGCGAGCGTAAACCACACCTCTGGTACGAGATATTTCGAAGGTGGCTTCCAGACCATATGTCACTTGTGATATGGTCAGGTGTAAACCAGGCAAGTCAAAGGTATGCTTAGGATCAGAAGAACCTGCTGACTCGCTAAGATAGTCAGAAGTACTAATAACAGCAATAATAGTACATGGTAAACAAGTGTTGCAAAAAGTGCAGGGGAAGAGGTAATCAATATAATAAAAAATATGTAATAAAATGTAATAAAATACAAGGTACAGGTAGGATTAAATAAGGTGTAAGTAGAGTATTTCACAGATTGCACATAATATAGTATAGTATAAGTATTGCACGTGGGTTATGAAGCAGGTTATTGCACAGGTAACAGTAGTTTACAGTGAGATAGTGACATACATGATACGTTCATATAGAGCAGCAGTAGTAAACATATTATGCATAATGAAAAGTAGTTTACTGCAGTATTATTGAGAGTTCAGTATTATTTAGAGTATTATACAGAGTTCAGTAGTCTGACAGCTTGGGGGTAATAGCTGAGTCTTTTTGTGCGTGCTGACAGGCTCCTGTATCGTCTACCAGAGGGTAGCAGAAGGAAAAGTCCTTGTGCCGGATGAGTATGGTCCTTAGTGATGCTGTGTGCCTTACGCAGACCCCTGCTGTGGTAAATGTCCTGGATGGAGGGGAGACTGCTGCCAGTGATGTCCTCTGCATTTAACCCATCCTTATTATTAGGAGCAGTGGGCAGCACATGACTGCGCCCGGGGACCCATCTCCATGATCTTGTTGCTTAGGCTTGGTCAGGACCTAAGCTGGAGGATTTTGACCTATGGTGCATGTTTTGGGTTGCAGTTGGGTTGGATTTGGGCTGTTTTGGAAATGTGCAGTAATGTGCAATAGAATGTGCATTGAAAGTAAAAAATAAAAATACTGTAAATTTGCAACAGTAGTAATTCCAGTACAACAACAGTAGTAAACAACAGTACAACAGTAGTAATTCCAGTAGTAAATGTGCAACAGTGCAACAGTAGTCCTTAGCAGCAGTTTTTCTATTGCTCAGAATAATTCTTTCTGTCAACAGGAGCGATTCTCCGCAGATCTGAATTGTAATGTTGCTTAGTGCTGTAACATGTCTCCCTCGTGATGGATCTAATCTCTACTGTGGAACATTCTAGACAAAGCAATAACATCTCCATGGAGACAAGTAGGTCGTTGAGCAGTCTCTTTAAAAATGTGGAAGAAAAAACAAACAAACAAAAAAAACAACAACAATAGTTCATTTTATACTTTTTCCAATGCAGTTTCAATAAATGCTTTTTAAAACTTCCAAAGACCAGTCCAGAGTGACGACAACTAGTATGCTAATGTGCACTGCCTGATTATTGACAGTAAAATGATACTTAGATGTAGAAAGCACACAACAGGCTTATTTTGACCTAAAGAGCTACTTACAAAACAGTATATCTGTATTTAAGACAAATTCTCCTCCAATACATGGAAAAAATGAGGTACAGGTCATTTAAGAATTAATTTTAGTCCTCACCACGTTTAGATTTCCATAAGACACAACTAACTGTAGTGCAATATTTACTTTAGCTGGGGGACATTTTTAGTGACATTCTTGGTTCAGCATGGGAGTTGTATGTTTATGTTTACAAGATACAGGGTCAAAACCCAACAAGAAACTTCCAAGTAGTTTTCCTTACTTCACAGTCTTATGTCCAAACTAAAGTCTCTCATTTCCACTACAGAAGCCTGGAGCACTCCGGGGTGTAATTCTATGATATTTGGGCAGTACATGTTCTTTCTACTGATGCACACGGCTCACACAGCACAGTCCATGCGTCTCCAGTGCTTGACTTTGCCAGGAGCACATTTCCAACTGGCTTAAGACGAAAGCTTACCTTCCAATGCCATTTTCAAGGGTACTCAGCCATTGTATGAACGAGAATACGAGAAAGGTCACCCTGTAGACACAGGACCCAGAAGCTACTGTTAAATGGGTATTGGCAAATGGTCAGTGAATGTAAGAATAATGTGCTTTTTGTTGTCAGGCAAAAGTCCAGGATAAACAACAACTGGACACACTGAAACTGGGAAAATACACGGTTTGTATGTTGCATGGTTGGAAAAAAAAGGACGATTTGAAATGATTAGTGTATTTAAAGGGCGCATATTATATTACATTATTTTCTGATGTTATAATGTTGTTTCCATACCTGGAGTTTTGCACAAATATTTAACAAACCCTGCATATTTAGTTCACCCCTCAAACAGAAAACCCTCTGTTCCACCTTGTGACATCATGGTGGTAATACAGGAAGTGCTACACTGTGTTCTTAAACTCCACACACCTTCACCAGAATCATTTGCATAATTTTAGCCTGGGAATTGCCAATCTCTATTGAACTAAGTGTAAAAGGTAGCTGTTCACTTGAAAACTACCACGATGTGACATCACAAAGTTGGACAGAGCATTTTGAACTTTAGAGATGTACACAGACTAAAAATAAAGCTTTACTCAAACATGTGTGAATGAAACAAAACACAATTCCAGGTTTTTGAGAAGGTAACCACATTACAACATGGCTTAAAATTCACAAGAGTCAATTTAGTGTAATATAGGACATTTAAGTTGATATATTTTGTAAATGTGTATCTTGTATTTTGTATCTTCTGCCCTAATTAACTGTGGATGAAATACACAAAACTTGTAAAACATAAAATCTAACTTGCCAAAATGGCTTGAGTAATTTCTATTATTCGTTATTTCAGACACAGTGATTGCTTGGTTGCTACTCCATAATTGGATGAATAAAATCATGCAAAAACATGCAAAAATACAGGGCAGAAAATGAGTCCATTAAATGTACAATGCCTCAGTTTCTCCACCAGTGCTTTCTCACAGCAGAAGTGTAATGGCATAGCTCATTTGAGGGTTGGTCAAGCAGAAATGGAAATAATTTTACTAATTTTACTTCCAAAATTATAACGACTGTACCTATATTTTTCAATGGCGTTAATACGAGTGACAGTTGCTTTGGAGGTTGAACTACTTGGAGATCTGACATAGCTCTGTGTCCTTGGGCAAGACACCTTTCGAACCGATAAACTGTATGAAGAAACAAGGATGTAGAACAGGTTAATATGAACATTTTAAGACCAAAATGATGACCCACACTGCAGCAGCATATATACAGACCACGCATATACACAGTCTACAACCTTAGAGTTAGAATGATTGTATATTTGGCTTAATAATGAGCTCCTTTAATTAAAGACACTCTTCTTCTCTTCTTTTCCACACCCAGCACACCATATGAGCCAACCACAACCTCCTATTGCTATAGCAGTGTGTGGTATGAATGATGAGTGAATTTAAAGCATCTAAATGTAGTTGTTTTAGTCCTGGGCCCCCTGCTGTGAGTAAACCTCCCAGTGATTAGTGACTCGTGCTGCCAACCTAATTACCCAACTCCACACCCGAGCAATGCATGATTAGTGATTGTTCAATTTTCTTATCCTGCAATTACGCTCATTGCAGTTGTGGAAACCTGTGATTAAAGAGAGAACTTGGGCAAAGGGGCTCATTTGTAAATAATCGTGTATGTACAGTGTGTGCATACTGTTGTTAATTAATGAGCACAGTTAAACCAAGTAGTCAATTCTTCAAAGTTCAAAGTCAGCTTTATTGTCAAAAACCATATGTCCAGGTTGCACACACAGGATTTGAAACTGCAGAGCTCCCTAGGCCCACAGTGAACATAAAACATCTGATAAACAAGACAATAAACACAATGACTAAAACATCACATATGTGAAAGTACAAAAGTACAGTGAACTTGTATATGATACAAATAATTAAAACACACAATGTGTAGCGTGATAAAGCTCAAAGGGTGTCATTTAAGCAACAGTGTCAGGGTCATTTAAGTGTCATTTAAGCAGCAGTGTCATTGGAGGAGGGAGGGCAAGGCAGGGAGAGAGTTCAGCATCCTGACAGCCTGGTGGATGAAGCTCTTTCAGTCTGCTGGTCTGGGCCCTGAGGCTCCTCAGTCTCCTTCCTGATGGCAGCAGACTGAAGAGGCAGCTGGATGGGTGGGTGGGATCACCCAGAGGGCTTTGTGGGTGAGGCGGGTGCGGTAGATGTCCTGCAGGAAGATTCTCTCAGCTGCTCTCACTACTCGATGTAGCTTTTTCCTGCAGGAAATGGTGCAGGTGCCATACCACACAGTGATGCAGCTGGTGAGGATGTGACCTATGGTGCCTCTGAAGGTGCTCATGATGGGAGCTGGGGCTCTGGCTCTCTTCATCTTGCGGAGGAACTAGAGTCGCTGTTGGGCTTTACTGGCCAGTGATGCAGTGTTCTTTGACCAGGAGAGGTCCTCAGAGATATGCACACCCAGGAACCTGGTGCTGCTTACTCTATTACTCTATTCTTATAGATGCTACAAATTATAAGAAGACATATGAGCACAGGAGTGGATTTACAACATTAAATGAGATGCAAGTATATTAAAAGTGCACTGTGTAACTTTTTTTGGGGGAGTTCGTCACCTTGGTTCTGTGGATATGTCATTGCTCTACATGTAATATTTCATAGTATGTCATTAAACAGCTATACCTTACATTTATTAAATTACAGGTGGTTTTATAGGTCAAAAATACCTAAAAAATATAAATAAAAAAAAAGACATTCTGACTGTGAGCGGTGTGGCCTCTCCACAGTTCTGACCTGTAACTTGGTCTAGTTTGGTCTCCATGAAGATAGACAACTTTAATACCATACTGTGAAACATTCCATACCAATCAATAACAACTCCACGGAGAAAAGCATTTGACGGACCTTTCATCGGAAAAGTTACACAATGCATCTTTAAGCCTACATTTAAAAATTATGATTATTTGACTTTTTCATTAGAGAAGGTGGTCTATATGGGTTTTCACATTCTAGAAACTGATTTCATCTTATTTTTCACACCAAATGATGCCCATTTAAAATAAATTTGTTTGGTTTTATTTAGGTGATTTAAGCCCTGTCGCCCTCTGCTGGCAACAATAAGATGTAAATAACTGTAAATAGCTTTTGCAGGATGGCTAATAGCAACATGATGAACTTGTAAAGAAGACCTATTGTGCTTGTGTCTGCAACATAGCTATAATCTAAAACACCCGTAGATCTTTGTTATATTTTGCTCATTTGAAAACATAATATTCATCTAATACAATATAAACAAACAAGCAACCTCAGCTGACTTAATGTTTTCAGCTTGTGAGATAAGATCACACAATCATTCATAGACAAACCAAAAAACAACTCCTGTAATGTTTAAGATAGAATTATATAACAGTAAGAGACCTCCCCCCGCGACCCGAACATACGGCGAAAACAGAAGAAAATGGATGGATGGATAAGAGACCTTCTCATAAACTTCCCTTAATCAGTTTCACTATATACTTGGCATTTACAGAAGGAGACAGTTAGACTGATCAGGTATAATTAGTCATAGGTAAGATTCTGAGTATAATGTGGTCTGCTAAACATTTAGGCTACTATACATAGAATGGTGATTGTGATTCATAGTTTATTATTTATACATATACAGCTCTTAAAAAAAAACAGACCACTGCAAAATTATCAGTTGTTCTGATTTTACTACAGATATGTATGCGTTTGGGCAAAAGGAACATTTTTGTTTGAGTCTATAAACTACTGACATTTCCCCCAAATTCCAAATAAAAATATTATCGTTTAGAGCATTTATTTGCAGAAAATGACAAATGGTCAAAATAACAAAAAAGATACATGTTTTCGGACCTCAAACAATGCAAAGAAACAAATTCATTTTAAAACAACATAATACTAATGTTTACACTTAAGAAGAGTTCAGAAATCAATATTTGGCGCAATAACCCTCATTTTTAATCACAGCTTTCATGCGTGTTGGCATGCTCTCCGCAAGTCTTTCACATTGTTCTTGGGTGACTTTATTCCACTCCTGGTGCAAGAACTGAAGTAGCTCAGCTTTGTGTTTGTCTTGGAATTCAACAGATGCTGGAATGGAATGGCTGTAATACATATAGAGATGCTGATTTCAGAAAAAAAAAGCAGTGGTCTCTTATTTTTTTTCCCCCGAGCTGTATGTCTAAGTGAGAGGAAGCAGCTGCCAAACACATATTAAGTGATGGATATACAGACCTTGTACCTAATAAAATGGCCACAGCTTTCATTGCTTTAAAAGAGTGAGCACAAACAGACAAACTGGGTCAAACCAATCATGTGGTTTCACGAGTGAAAGGTGGGACAAGCTAAACCTCGTCTTTACCCGATCCAACATTAAAATCCCCACTACTACATAATCTGTAAAATCTCCTATTGTCACGATAACAAAGGAATAACTGCCTTTTCCCTTATCCTATTATGAGCATTATACACAGCTACTGGTGTGGGGGAGGTTGGAAGATTGTGCGATTTTCTTACCAGCAGGGGGCAGTAGAAACGTGGATGTGCATGACTACGTTTGGATTGGTTTGGATGGAGGTGGTGGAAGTGGGGGTGGTGGTTGAGGCAAAGGCTTATTCCCTGTTCTCTGGTTATTCCTGCTATCCTTCTCTCCCTCCCTTTACCCTTCTCTCTCTCTCTCTCCCTCTCTCTCTTTCTCTCTCTCTCTCTCTCCCTCTCTCTTTCACCCTCTTTTTCTCTCTCTTTCATCCTCTCTCCCAGGGGCATGACAGTGTCCCCACAGCACGCTTTAGTGACATTTGAAATCAGCAGCAGTCATTGATCACAGAGGATGAACTTGCTGAACACAAGAAGACATAGCTTATGACAGGAAAATGTCAGAGGGCTTTACAAAGGTTGTTTTTGAGTCAATATAAAATAGACTAACGGAGAGCTTAAGTAAAATGCCAATGGGCAAATACCAAGACACTTCCGCGCAAATCACAGAATTTAGAGGATAAACAATCCAGTGCAGGATGGGGGAGCGCTTTATCACTACTGAATCAG
Source organism: Paratrypauchen microcephalus (assembly GCA_036785185.1). Classification (NCBI taxonomy): domain Eukaryota; kingdom Metazoa; phylum Chordata; class Actinopteri; order Gobiiformes; family Gobiidae; genus Paratrypauchen; species Paratrypauchen microcephalus. The sequence goes on from JAVJIX010000035.1 coordinate 2,404,283, forward strand.
TTTCCTTGAAAACATGCATTCTTACCATAGACTCTATATATAAATGGACATAGCTAACCTGCTAGCCTTCGTGATCCAAATAGGAAGTGTTAATGGGGATGTTTCCGGCTCCATCGACTCTGTTTCCACTTGACTTTATATTGAAAAATGTCACCCCCTCTATGTAACTGCTACAGTGAGCCTTGTCATTTTGGTCTTAAAATGTTCACATTAACCTGCTTTACATGATCCTGGTGTTTTTATTTAGCTATTTTATTTGTGACTAAATTCTATCAATCAATCAATCAATCAAACATTTATAAGGCGCTTTTCATACAAAATTGTAGCACAAAGCGCCTTACAGTGGTCAAGGATGAGAAGATTGACCTTTTTTGATCTCGCACAGGAGAAGTTGTTTCTATATTTGACCCGGGGACCATCCCCATGATTTTGTTTTGTTATTTATGCTTTGGTCAGGCCCTAAGCTGGAGGATTTTACCTATGGCGCATGTTTAGGTTGGTGGGGGAAACCGGAGTACCCGGAGGAAACCCACCCAAACACGGGGAGAACATGCAGTCTCCACACAGAAAGGCCCGGGCAACCCGAACCTTCTTGCTGTGAAGCATGAGTGCTAGCCACTCAGCCACCGTGCCGCCAGGGAGAAGAAAAAACAAAAAATAAAATAAAATAAAAAAAATTATATATATATATATATATATATATATATATATATATATATATATATATATATATATATATATATATATATATATAACAGGAACAGCAGCAACAACAGCAGCAACAGCATCAGCAGCAGCAGCAACAACAGCAGCAGCAACAACGGCAACGACGACAGAACAACAGCAACAACAACAACAGCAAGAACAACAGCAACCACAACAACAGCAACAACAACAGCAGCAACAACAACAGCAGCAGCAACAGGAACAGCAGCAACAACAACGACAACAGGAACATCAGCAACAACAACAGCAGCAGCAGCAACAACAGCAGCAACAATGACAGAAACAACAGCAACAACAACAACAGCAGCAGCAACAACAACAGCAACAACAAGAACAACAGCAGCAACAGGAACAGCAGCAGCAACAGCAGCAGCAACAGCGGCAATAGCAACAACAGCACCAGGAACAACAGCAGCAACAACAACAGTAACAACAGCAGCAACAACAGCAGCAACAACGGCAGAAACAACAGCAACAACAGCAGCAGCAGCAACAACAGCAACACCAACAAAAGCAACAACAGCAACAACAGGAACAGCAACAGCAACAGTACCACAGCGACAACAAAACAATAACAGCAATAACAGGAACAACAACAACAACAACAGCAACAACAAAAGCAACGAAAGCAACAGCTACAACAAAAGCAACAACAACAGCAGCAACAACAAAACAACAACAGGAACAACAGGAACAGCAACAACAGGAACAGCAACAACAGCAGCAGCAACAACAGGAACAGCAACAACAAACAAAAGAACAAATAAAAGACAAGCAAACAGACGACCGAAGTCAGTCAAAGGCCAAGCTAAACAGGTGAGTCTTGAGCCCACTCTTAAAAACATGAACGTTCTCTGCAGCCCTGAGGTCCTCCGGCAGGCAGTTCCATAGACGAGGGCCGTAGTACTGAAAAGACGCCTCTCCGTGAGTGTGTGTCCTGACTTTGGGAATGACCAGGAGCCTGCTGCCGGAGGAGCGCAGGGTCTGTGAAGGTTCATAAGGGGAAAGCAGTTCTGAAAGATAAGAAGGCCTACTATGATTCCTACTTTGGAACTGGATCCAAATTTGCTTATAACTACTGGCCTCATGAGCTTCTCGGCCCAATGCTGTAGGTAACTTCAAGCTCTCTTAGGCTACGTTCAGACTGCAGGGCGTAATGCTCAATTTGATTTTTTTTTAAAAATCTGACTTTTTTTTGCGAGGTCGTTCACATTTCAAATTAAATGTGACTTGTATGTGATCTCCAGTGTGAACTTTAAAAGGCCCCAAAAGTGTCCTGCATGCACATTGGAGGACATGACGATATCAAACGCACCGAATGTGCTCAGTGTTTATGGAAGTCGCCTAAACATGGACACTAGCATTGAGGACCTGGAGATTTTAAAGTTGCTGTCATACCGGAGCCAGAACATGTACAACTTGTTTGTTTTAGGGAGGAGATTGAGAAGGTGAAGGACAAGGTTTTTAGCCATGGCGTTTTGTGGGTTCCTCTTCAGTAACGCAGCTGTTCAGCAATTCTATTGACTCGACGTTGGGCTTGTCTCCTAAAATACGGTCCAGGTCTGTTCAGTTTCCGCCTACTTCAGCGCAGAATAGTGACGTTTGTTGCTTGTTGATGACGTGTAGGTCGGATGAATGTGACCTGGCCGTTCAGACTAAAGTCGCATGTCAAAAGATCAGATATGTATCTTAGGACCACATATCCAAGTGGCCTGGGTCGCATTTGGAAAAATCGGATCTGTGTCGTTCAGACTGTCATTAAAAGATCAGATACGGGTCGCATAGGGGCGAAAAAATCAGATTTGGGTCACTTCAGGCTGCAGTCTGAACGTAGCCTTAGTCCATTTCTTAGAGTCTATGGTTCTTACTATAAGCAGGATAACCTCTCCATAGACCTGACATGTAGCTTGGCGTGATAGCATTACCTGCTTCAAATAAATATATCATTTAGATTGAATGATACTATTGAATATTCTGTCGAGGCAATGCAGAAATCTCTCCATTGAGACAAGCAGTTGACAGATTCTACACTAGAAAACTTACATTAAGCCCACCTTAAAGGGCACATATTGCAATATTTTCAACCTCGAGTTGTATTTTGTTTCATTCATTCACATTTAAAACTCAAACCTTGCATATTTAGGCTGAGGTCTTCTCTCAAACAGAAAACACCTTGTTCCACCTTGATGTCATATGTTAGTAGGAAGTGCTCCACTGTGTCGCTAGAATTATTTGGATGATTTCAGCCATGGCGTTGCCGAGCTCTCTCTTGTTAACCTGAATACTACCACTTCATGAGATGGTGGAACAGAGCATTTTGAGGTTTGAAGATGTGGACAGACTAATAATAAAGAATGACTCAAACATGTGCAAATGAAACAAAACAACTCCAGGTATGTTTTTGATGAGATAACAACAGACATTAAAACATTAAAACTTTCACATATTTTACATTTATTTTACATTTCCTTGACTTTTCCAAATCCGCTGAAACACAATGGAAATAAGAATAACTATGAGTGTGCTGGGTTGGAGAAAGTAATGCTTCAAAAACCCTCCACGAATGTGTTGATGCTGAGAGGCTGACGTCACGCTGTCTCTGAGTCAGACAGTCAGATGTTGGGCTGTGGGAGACCGAGAACTTGGCAAGAATCTACTTCCAAACTGTCCCCGCCAGTGTCTGTTATTCTGCTCACACAGTTTAGATGGGGAGTTCGACTGGAGACATCAACCAACAACGAAATGCAGAAGAACACTGTAATCAAGCTATATTAGATTAGACTACTTGATTTCAGAATATTTATCAACTGTTTTGAATAATTTCATTATGATTTTTGGACTTTCAGTGCATTTGTTCTTATATAAAGATTCAATTCAATGATAATTCAATTCAAGTGATTATTTGCCAACTGGAGAGAAAATGCTCTTATTCAATTGGAGCCATTTATCTTGATTTATCTCGTGTGTGAAATGTGAATATATGTGAAATTTGTAAAATAATATAATGATGTATTATCTTAGCATTTTAAACCAGTTCAATTGTACCTTAATAAAAATAATAACATCTATAAATACTTAAATTCTGATATTTTTTAGTAATTTCACCTCATTAAGTTTAATTTGTATTGCAGTGAAATAGAAGTGCAAATGCAAATGCATAGTACAAGGCTAATACACCAATGCTAACAAAAGCAAAGCATTAAAGGAAAAGTAACGTTATTTTACAATTTGAGCCTTCTTTCGGTAATAAAACAAGTCGTTTGACTCACCCATATCACGTTCGTGTCATTTGGAGCTGTTTGAAGAAAGTTATGTTGTAGCGTATCCGTTAGCATTTGTATTCGGGGCATTACTTTGCGGTCTCCAAATAACACAAACTTTAGCACTTTTCAAATCATAGAAGCCCGATGTCTTAATGAAAGATTTCGTTTGAAGCAAAAGTGGCCTGTAATCCGAGATTTATCCATAGTTTTCAGCTTTGCGTTTCATGTTTGGGTCCCGGGAGCAGTCCGCGCATGCGCACTGGCGTCCTCATCTACTCGAAACTATGGCTAAATCTCGGATTACAGGCCACTTTTGCTTCAAACGAAATCTTTCATTAAGACATCGGGCTTCTATGATTTGAAAAGTGCTAAAGTTTGTGTTATTTGGACACCGCAAAGTAATGCCCCGAGCAAATGATAAAGCACCATGTTAACGGATACGGGATCATTACTAGAACAGAACGGCTCAACATAAGTTCTGCGATACTGCTCCAATTGACAGAAAAATGCTATGGGTGAGTAAAACTACTTGTTTTATTGCCGAAAGAAGGCTCAGATTGTAAAAAAAACCCGTTAATTTGCCTTTAAAGGTCCTGTATTAAGCTATTTTCTGATCTATGTTATAATGTTATCTCCTCTTCACAAGCATGCTGGGAGTTTTTTGTTTCATTCATACATGTTGAACACAAATAATGCATTTTGTTTTCCTGCATTTAGGCTAAGTTCTTCTCTAAAACTAAAAACACTCTGTTCCACCTTGTGATGTCATGTGGTAATACAGGAAATGCCCCATTGTGTTTTTAAACTCCATACATCTTCATTTGGATAATTTCAGATCTGGAACTGTAAAGGTAAAATGTATTTGTTAACTTGAAAATTACAGCTTCATGACATCACAAGGTGGAACGAAGCCTTTTGAGCTCTGAGGATGTAGACAGACTAATAAAAAGGCTACTCAAATACAGCTACCACTGCAAAATTATCAGTTTTTCTGGTTTTACTACTTATAGGTATGTGTTTGGGCAAAAGGAACATTTTTGTTTGAGTCTATAAACTACTGACAACATTTCCCCCAAATTCCAAATAAAAATATTATCGTTTAGAGCATTTATTTGCAGAAAATGGCAAATGGTCAGAATAACAAAAAAGATACATGTTTTCAGACCTCAAACAATGCAAAGAAACAAGATAAAATTCATTTTAAAACAACATAATACTAATGTTTACACTTAAGAAGAAGATTTTTTTTCCAGAGCTGTATATGTGACTAAAACAAAACGTAACTCCAGGTATGTTTTTGATGATTCTAACATAACTTAAATCTCACAGGAGTCAATTTTGCATAATATAGGACCTTTAAATGTTGAGGTCGAGAAGTCTTCCATATTTGATGTTTTAAAGATGGCCCTAACCTCTGGATGGAACGATGTACATTATAAATGACTCTGGGCGCAGTCAAATTCAACAAAGGGATTTTAAAACATCTTTCACTCAACATTTGGACGTTGCCTCTCTCTTTCCATTTATGGTATACAGACATTAATCCAACACACACTAGCTTCTCTCCACACCTCCTAACAATCTCCGCTGTCCATCAGCTCTGCCAAGCTTTGTGCACAAGGTTACTGGCAAAAAAGTAGCATTTTGAAAACAATTGGCAGTTGTGAGATTGGCCAACAGGGGGCCTTTGATTAATTACCGTGTCATGTGGATGTGAAACAGACGATTAGCACTCATTCCCAATATTTAAACAAGCTGAGAGGAGAACAACGAGAATGGAAGGCCAAGGTCAATGGATATCAGATGCTTGGTCCCCAACGGACAAGTAAAAAAACCTCCAATTTCACAGAGATTACAAATATTGCATGTAGAGTTGTTTGTTTCTCACAGTGCTGATAACCTTGTACACAGTAAAAGCTCTGTGACGCACCCAAGGGAGACATGAGGCGTCAGTCTTTGCAGAAATCAGACAGACAAGATAGAAGCGTTGTACCAGATCACTTTACAGCTTGTCCTGAGCATAAGTGTTGACATGTGAAGTGTAAATGAATACTACTACATGTTGAAGCTCCACTCAAAACTGTGCATTATTGATGGAAACTGAAACAAAACCCATGTACCAGTTTGAAGCTGCTGTGAAGATGGTTAGTGGCACGTATCTTCAGGATGAATGGTTTAAAGGTTTAAAAGTCCTAAACAAAAATGACTCTTGTCAGCTTTAAGTCATGTTGTTACCTCATCAAAACATATCTTGTTTTTTTGTTTAATTCACACACATCTGAGTAAACCTGATTTATTGGGCAGCAAGCCCCCCTCACCATCAGCGGGGCCACTGTGGAGAGAGTAAGCAGCACCAAGTTCCTGGGTGTGCATATCTCTGAGGACCTCTCCTGGTCAAAGAACACTGCATCACTGGCCAGTAAAGCCCAACAGCGACTACTTCCTCCGCAAACTGAAGAGAGCCAGAGCCACAGCTCCCATCATGCGCACCTTCTACAGAGGCACCATAGAGAGCATCCTCACCAGCTCCATCACTGTGTGGTATGGCACCTGCACCGTGTCCTGCAGGAAAAAGCTACATTGAGTATTGAGAGCAGCTGAGAGAATCGTGGATGTCTCTCTCCCCTCCCTGCAGGACATCTACTGCACCCGCCTCACCCGCAAAGCCCTCTGGGTGATCCCACCCACCCATCCAACTGCCTCTTCAGTCTGCTGCCATCAGGAAGGAGACTGAGGAGCTTCAGGGCAAAGACCAGCAGACTGAAAGAGCTTCATCCACCAAGCTGTCAGGATGCTGAACTCTCTCCCCCAATGACACTGCTGCTTAAATGACACAAATTACACTGACACTGCTGCTTAAATGACACTTAAATGACACAGACACTGCTGCTTAAATGACACAATTTGAGCTTTATTACGCCACACATTGTGTGTTTTACCTTTTTGTATTATATACAAGTTTACTGTACTTTTGCTACAGGTATGTGTGACGTTTTAAAGAAGAAAGCAACTTTATTGATCTCACACAGGAGAAATTCTTCTCTGCATTTAACCCATCCTGTTATTAGGAGCAGTGGGCAGCACATTACTGCGCCCGGGGACCATCTCCATGATCTTGCTTCGGCTTGGTCAGGGCCTAAGCTGGAGGATTTTACCTATGGTGCATGTTTTGGGTTGGTGGGGGAAACCGGAGTGCCGGAGGGCGACCCGGGGATCGAACCCAGACCATGCATGCAAACTCCACACAGAACACACACAGAAAGGCCCGGGCGACCCACCCCGGAACCTTCTTGCTGTGAAGCAAGAGCACTAGCCACTCAGCTACCGTGCCACCAACCGGCACGGTAGCTGACTAGTTCTCAAGCTAACAGCTACCTTTTACCTTTTGTTCAGTACAGACTGGCAATTCTAGTGCTGCAATCATCCAAATGATTCTAGTGAAGGTGTATGGAGTTTAAAAACACAGTGGAGCACTTCCTGTATTATCACAGTGTTTTTTCATTCTAAATATGCAGAGTGTGTTAAACATGTGTGGATGAAACAAAGCATAACTCCAGGTATGTTTGTGATGAGGAAACAAAATAAAATAACATAGACCAGAAAATAGTGTAATATGGGCCTTTAAGACTGGAGTTTGACCAAGTTTTCAGTGGAGCAGAAGAGCAGTTTTTATCATTCAGTTCTATCAACAAAAGTGATGTAAAGTGTCTGAGATCACAGGGTTAGTCAACTAACCCAGTACCTATAATTTGTGTAAATCATATCATTTTCTGTCTACGTCATGCTTAGTGTAAATCTAATAATAACACCATCTGTGAAAGTGAAACCCAGACTTTGCCCTCAAACCAGAAAGAAGACAGTCGTTTAGTCAGTTCAAACCTCATGTTAGAGAAATTCCATGTCAACGCTATCTTCATCATCATCATCAGAGGTATAATACTCCCTACAACAGAAGCGTAGCCAAACTGGACTGCACTAGACTAGAATGGACAAGACTATCACAGTGCCTTGAGTGTTCATGTCTCCAGGTGTCTGGAGTCTGGAGTCTCAAGGTCTGGACTGATGGTCAATAAACTAAACTTTTCCTTTGTTAGAACTTAAGGGTCATGTGTCTTCTCTTCAAATCTTAATCCACTACAATTTATTCTACAACACCCTATCTATACTATATGCATACACCGAGCCACAAACAAAGCAATGTTGTCTACTCCATTCAGTGTAGTGGAGACTGCAGTGAGCGCTATACTGGAGAAACAAAACAACCACTTCACAAGAGGATGCACCAACACAGACGGGCATGCCAGAGTGGACCGTCATCTGCCGTACATCTCCACCTAGAAACCACGGGCCACTCCTTTGAGGACAGTGAGGTTCAGATCTTAGCCAGGGAAAAGAATTGGTTTGAGAGGGGAGTTAAAGAGGCTATTTTTGTCAAAAAAGAGAATCCTTCTTTGAACAGGAGTGGAGGGGTCAGACACATTTTGTCTCCCATCTATAATTCCATTCTCAAACCTAAATCAAAACAAACAAAGGAAACAATAGGGCTAGCAAGGTCAGGCCCAGAAGTGTGAAAACAGCCATTAGGGTTTGAATGGGTATGCTAAACTAGACGCCAGAGAGAAACTGAAAACAAAAGACAGAAACTGAAAACAAAGAGGTGGGATAGGTTCAAAATAATTTCAGGGTAGTTAGCTCCTCCCTGTTGCTAGATATAAGCAGTGTCCATCAGCACTCTAACCAGAACTGACGAAGCAACTTGGATGAGCTGCAAAATGTCGCCCAAATAAACTTTGTCCAGTTGACAAATTGAATTTCTCCTTTTACCATGGATTCTACCTGGACGACTGAGGGATTCTTCACACTCATATGCATAGTCATTTAATCCCCCTGTCCCACCAATGTAATGCCAAATGTTTTCACTAATGATATTTACTTTAAAAAGCAAGAATGGTAGTCTATTTTGTGAGTGAATTATGTATGATTTTTGCTTGAAATAATAACATTAATTAATTGATTAAAGGGATAGTTTTTTTTAAAAAGTGAATCTGTATGGCATCCCCTTCAGCAGTGTCATGCATTAACACTGACTTACCGCTGACAGTGTCCTCTTTGTATTATTATTATAATATGCATTATTAGCCCTTTCACTAATAACATAGGCTAATAATACAAATAGGCGTGCAGTGATACGAATCGACAAAAAATAGCACCAAGCGATTACGACTTCTGTATTTTTCGTTTGTGACGCAAATATATCACTTATTGGACAAATATTGTTTTGAGACGAAAAACAAGCTTTATTAACTGTCCCAGCTAACTTGCCGGAACTACAGAACCGGAGCAGAATTCGGCTCAGAGGACACTGTCAGTGGTAAGTCAGTGTTAATGCATGACACCGCTGAAGGGGACGCCATACAAATTCACATCAAAAAAACCGAACTATCCCTTTAATTAATTTAAATAAATCTTAGGTAGGTAGTAGGTATCTTGGACAAGTTAACAGCTACCTTTTACCTTTTGTTCAGTAAAGACTGGCAATTCCAGGGCTGCAATCATCCAAATTATTCTAGTGAACATGTATGGAGCTTAAAAACTCAGTGTAGCACTTCCTGTATTACCACAGACTCCATTGGCCATAACATACAAAAATACATTCAAATTTCCATAACTGTATTACTTTCTAGAAAACTACATTTTTAGCGTCAGCAAAAGTTTCTCTGTCCTGCCATAACTCCAAATGTAACTACCTCCACTTCCTCCACAGATAAGAAAGTGAAGTGGAGTGGTGGGATGAAGAGCTGTGAAAGTGCAGTGGGAATCATCAGGAGCAGGCAGGAAGGTGCAGAGAGTCGGTGATTAAAAACTCACACTACGGATGTTTCCATAAAACTTCAAAGTGTGCTTGCTCTACCTGTGCTAATACTGGGCACTAATCCATTATGGAGACTCTGCCCATTCTACACACACACACACACACACACACACACACACACACACACACACACACACACACACACACACACACACACACACACACACACACACACACACACACACACACACACACACACCTGGCTCTGACATCACACGGCATGGTCCTCCTGGCAGAGCTCCACTGCCAGGCTCTCGCAGGGGTCACTGCTCCCTACACAAACTGGGTCCTGAGCGGTGATGGAGAGAGGCATCATGGGAAAGGGTACATGCTCAGAACACAACTAAAAGGCACCAAACTGAAACATGTCTTTGTATAAGGTTGTAAGATGAAGCTACTATGAAGTGACATATAGACAAAAGGGACTTGGACACAGTAATGCTCAAATTACAACGCAATAACAAAGAGCAAAGAATAGATGCTATATAAAATTCTAAATAATTAAAGTAGCATAAGATTTGTATCAAATAAGGCACAAATTATAGACTGTATATATGTGTAGAATCCCTCAGTCGTCCAGGTAGAATCCATGGCAAAAGGAGAATTTCATTGTAGTTAGCTCCTCCCTTCGGATGGATATAGACAGTGTCCTCCAGCACTCTGACCAGACCTGAAGAAACAGCTTGAATGAGCTGTGAAACGTATTCGACCAAATAAACTTTTGTCAATTGACAAACTGAATTTCTCCTTTTGCCATAAATGGACATAGCTAACCTGCTAGTCACCACTTTCTAAAAAGGAGGTGAGTAAGGACATGCTTCCTGCTCCATCAACACCAGTTCTAATTCACATTGTATTGAGAAAATGTTGCCCTCTCTCCATAAATACTGCAGTAAGGCTGGTCATTTTGGTCTTAAAATGTTCGTATTAAGCCGCTCTACCCGATCCTGATGTTTTTATTTCACTATTTTCTCTGTAAATCAATTCATATGCCTAATATGTAACTGGCTCCAAATTTGCTCCTATAAACTGCTGGCATCGTACGCTTCATTTTACCGGAGCCGAATGCAATGGATTTGTTATGGATTGTTTAAGTCCAGGCTCAAAATGGTTCTGTTTAGCTGTGAATATCACTGAAGGGTTTTTATTCTGCACTCTTCTCTCTCATTTAATGTCTTTTTATGTCACTTTTTATGTTTTGATTTGTTTGTATTGTGATTTCAACTCTGCAAAGCACTTATTACTTTATATGTGAATTTTGCTATACATATAAACTTGCCTTGCCTGTGGATGACGTCACACTCCCTTAGTCCACTTCTTTATACAGTCTATGGTACAAATACTGATTTGCAAATGCACACATAAAATAAAATAAAACATTTGACATAATATAAGGTAGTCCTATGTCATTCACATCAGGCTCACACAATTGTAAACCCACAGAATACACCCAAATGAATGACTATAATAGGCTTATAGATTATGTTTTGGATTAAGTGTATGTCAAAGGTATATTTCCTTTACATAATGCAGGGCCAGTGGGTGTCTTTTCAAATGACTGTTGAACCTAAAGCTTGTCACTTTCTTGTCAAGGAATCTTTAAAATGACATTGAAAGCACTTAAAGTGATGCATTGTCACTTTGAGGTTTAACTGACTGCTAACGGCTATCTTAATGACATTCTTTTCATATCTGCACATTTTCTTCAATTTACTATGTGCACTTTCACTGAAAACCTGAAGTAATATTCCAGCTATAAATTCTGCATTTGAGGAACAATGAAAAATCTTATAGGTGGTCCCTTTTTACTTTGAAGTATCCACTCGGTGTTGATGGAATCCCTTCTGTTGAATATTTCAGCAGCACTTTAACCTTGCTCCGAGTTGGAGAAACATTTAGAGGTCGGACCGCCAGTGTTGTGTGTTTTGGTAGGTCCCCTGACAGATGTAGTACTCTCCACGGCCCCTGAGAGACACTGACAGGGACCAGGGCGGCAGGGGCCACGGCGACAGTCACCGGGCTCAGACCAGTGGTGTGTGAAATGAATCCAGGGCAAACACACACATACACGCAGAGGCGCTCCGGCCATGCACACACGTGAGGTGAGATGAGGGACATTTAAACAAGACAAGCGCACACTAGAGGGGAATGGGAAAGCAGAAGAGACACAGGCAGGATGTGTAGTGGACTCTGCTGCAATGATAGCACTTCTCAGTAAATACAGCCGCTATAAATATTTATGAAGCCACTGAATGCTTTCTGCAAAATTGTATTTGTTGGTGCAGCTTCGGAAGTTTGGTTTAGTTTAGGAAACAAGACATCGGGCATTGTTACAGAAAATACACATTGGTCAACTAAAACAAACGTGGAATTGGGATACTGGAGTGTAGTTATAAAACAGCTTTTCTAAATATATAAAAAAAATTGAAAGCCACTTATATTAATTTAGTAAAAGCCAAAGAGAGTCTGTACTATATTATGTTCTACTATATATACAGTGGTACCTCACCTTACGAAATTAATTCATTCCAGAAGTGGTTTCGTAACATGAACTTTTCGTAAGTTGAGTAGCTATTTCAATGGAAAAGGCCTGATTCGTTCCAAGGTTGTTGTTTTTTTTATAGTGTAACTTTTTTTTTTATAGTGTAACATTGGTTCTGCGTCCTGATTGGCTAAGAGACTAGACCAGGACTAAACATGGACTAAACCAGGTCTAGACCAGAACTAAACCAGGTCTAGACCAGGTCTAAACCTGGACTGGACCTGGACTAAACCAGGACTGGACCAGATCTAGACCTGGACTAAACCAGGATTAAACTACCACGTGCCGCTCTTTGCTGGTTTCGTGCGGCTGGTTTGTGGCTCGGGCTCCAGAGGACGCGGTCCGGGCGCAGCGGTTCTATCTCATGCTCGCAGCCCCGGTGCCGGTCGTGCAGACCAGGACTAGGGGTGCTCCTCGCGCGGTGCCATGCTCCTCGCTCCTCGCTCCTCGCGCGGCCCTTGCTCCTCGCGCGGTGCTCGCTCCTCCTTGCGCGGTGCGTGCTCCTTGCGCACTCCTTGCGCACTCCTCGCGCGCTCCTCGCGCGCTCCTCGCTCCTCCTCGCGCGGTGCGTGCTCCTTGCGCGGTGTGTGCTCCTCGCGTGGTGCATGCTCCTCGCGCGGTGCATTCATGTCTCCGCGCTGCTTCCGTAGTCGTGTCTCCCCCCACGCTTCACTATTTAATACATTTTGTTGAAAATCTTGCGTGTTCGGCGCTAGAGCTAAGAGGCCGAGAAAGGTGCTTTTTGAGCGGGGATAACAGCGGGGCGTGCATCTGAGCGCGCATTATTCGAATTTTTGACATTTCGCGTTTCGTAACTTGAATTTTCTTTCGTATCTAGAGACCAAAATTTAACATGAAGGCATTTCGTAACTTGGATTTTTCGTATGTAGGGTCTTTTGTAAGGTGAGGTACCACTATATTATGTTTCTATATTATATTAGGCCTATGTATTATATTAGGCCTATGTATTCTACGTTATGTGCAATACTAAATTCATTTGAGCAGTATTACCACCTGTGAAATACTCTACTTACACCTCATTTAATCCTACCTGTACCCTTGTATTTTATTACATATTTTTTATTATATTGTTTACTTTTTCCCTTTTACTTTTTCCCTTTATTTTTATTGCATGCTTTTAGTACTTCTTAACTATCTTAGCGAGTCAACTGTTCTTCTGATCCTAAGCATTTCATTGCATTGTTGACCTTGTGTTGATCCTGCATATGACAAATAAACAATCTTCAATCTTGGTAAAAGGAGAAATTCAATTTGTCAACTGGACAAAGTTTATTTGGTCGATAACGTTTCGCAGCTCATCCGAGTTGCTTCGTCAGTTCTGGTTAGAGTGCTGATGGACACTGCTCATATCTAGCTGCAGGGAGGAGCTAACTACACTGAAATTATTCTGAAACTATCACACCTCTTTGTTTTCAGCTTTCTGTCTTTTGTTTTTTTCCCCGTTTCTCTCTGGCGTCTAGTTTAGTATACCCATTCAAACCCTAATGGCTTGAATCTTGAATGAGCACACTACTTACTCAATTAGTTAATCAGTTAGTTAAATCAAGGATTAGTTTTAAACACTAGTTTCTGAATACTGGACCTCAGAATTTGTTGTGTGTGTCTGTATGGATGAAAGAGTAAGGCATTGCTCTATTAGAAAAATAATTGAAAATATCTTTGGAAAAAAGTTAACATCATACAGTACGTAATTTCGAAATAGACAGAGAGGGTGACTCAGACCCAGTCAATACATCAATCACCCAAATAATCAGGCTTGGGGAGCAACGGAATACAAGAAACGGCGTTAAGTAAAAGGATAGAAATAAAAGGTAACTGTATTCCGCTACAGTTACAAGGAAAGAAGATGTACTCAGTTTACAGGCACATTTAGTGAAAATGAGGATTATTTAGCAGGATTACAATTTGAAACCATTTTATGTTATTTAATTTTTTTCATTTAAAGCTGGAAATGGAGGGAAATCAGAACAAACTGTCGTACAAACATACGCGCACACTGAAGAAGAAGAAGAAGAAGAAGAAGAAGAAGAAGAAGAAGAAGAAAAAGAAGACAGACTTTATTCATCCCTGTAGGGAAATTATTCCTCTGCATTTGACCCATCCTTCAGGAGCAGTGGGCAGCTCGTCTTTCAGGCGCCCGGGGACCCATCTCCATGATCTTATTGCTCGGCTTGGTCAGGACCTAAGCTGGAGGATTTTACCTGGAGCATGTTTTGGGTTTATTATGGAACACATTTGCAACTGGCATGGCTTCGACCGAGAAGAACACATTTAGCCAGTGGACATTTCTACATTATTTTATTTTTAAAGAAGACAAGGGGATTTTTTTCTTAATAAACTGTACTATGTGGTCAAGACTTGTGCACTTTCATTGTAGGACTATAAACTACTGTTCAAATTAGCTTTCCTCATTTTCTTTTATAATTCACAAAATTGTAGTTTTCTTGTTGTTATAGGATATTTGGTGTTAAAGTCATCCAAAAGTAACTGAAAGTAATCAAGTTACAATACTTTAATATTATGGTTCTTGGATTACGTTACTGTATACATATTTTAAGGAGTAACTAGGGGAGTTTGCATGTTCTCCCCGTGTCTGGGTGGGTTTTCCTCTGGGCACTCCGGTTTCCCACATCAACCCAAAACATGCACCATAGGTAAAAATCCTCCAACTGAAAAAAATCTGACCAAGCCTAAGCAATAAGAGCATGGAGATGGGTCCCTGGGTGCAGTCATCTGCTGCCCACTGCTCCAAGTCAATAAATTAAAACAAATTATAATTAAAAACTAGTAACTGTACCAGAATACATTTCTAAAGTAACCCTCACAACCCTGCCAATAATGAATGAAAGTCTTGAGACCAAATGTTTACAGACTATGCCTTTGGTTACACAGCCTGCTTTTTTAACTGAAAAGAAAGTGATTGTATTGAACAGGTAGAATAACACAGAGTGCCATTTGCATCTACAAACTGCTTAATTTACCTCTTTGAGCCAACATCCAAGGCAGAGAAAACACCTCTCCTCTCCTCTGATTGGCTGTGGCCCCTGTCCATCAGCACGTACGCGCCTCAGCAGCATCTCCCACAGACGCAGAGCGGCAGCGCAGCTTTTCCAGCTCCACAATGAGATTCAAGGCACTTGCGGCTCGTCTGCAGCAGCGATAGGCGAAAAGAGGAGAGAAAAGAGAGAGCACCTCGCCTCCTCCTCAGCCAGCGAGTGAGGATAGAGAAACAGCGAGAGGAAGGAGCCAGAGGAGACGCGTGGAGTAACCTAAAAACAACAAGACTTTGCGGTTCGGATCGGACCACCCGCGGAGGAGTGTTTCGTTGAGTGAAGTGACCGATTTTCCTTCGACATGTCATCGTCCGGTAAAGACAACAGCGGTGCCCAACATGCCAATTACGTGGGACCTTACCGTTTGGAGAAGACGCTGGGGAAAGGACAGACAGGTTAGTTTGGCACCATTTCTTTACGCGAGTTCACGTTTGGCCCGGTGCGCAATAGTTGGCTTCACCTTTAGGAACGCACATCGGTTTCTCCCTACGTTGACATAATCATTACCAGCATGGGGGGATTTAGGGAGAGCTGTTGCGGCTTTACGTCGGCTTGTTTTTGCATGTGCTCCGGCGCTTGGAGCAGGTGGGCGTGCGCCTCTTCCCCATTGAGGATGACATTGGAGGGGGGCACGCTGAAGATGGGCACGGTGGAACTTTTTGGAGTGCGTCCCCCTTCGGTCCCGTTCTTGCGTTCGTGTGGCCGGGTGTCAGTTGGGATTGGAGCACAGCGCAGTTAATCCGTGTTTGCCTGATACATTGATCTATTCTTAGTCTGCAGGCAGGCAAGGCAAAGACAAGCAGACAGGCGTTTCTCCTATAAGCTTGCAGCATTCAGCTACGTACGTGGGTTTTCCTTTGGATGTGGAGCAATGGCTTGACAGAATACGTAAAAAAAAAAAAAAAGGAGGAGGGGGGGATATTGGTGCTGCGTGGCCCATTTGCATTATAGAAAGTAGAGCTCATCTTTTCTACCAGCAATGACACTGCAGTTTGCTGAAGTTGTATTAAATTGTGATTTGATTAAATTGTGTGTGTGGTTGGAAATGCTTGCACAGTATTGACACTAAGGGCAAAAATGCATTAAGAGAGATTCTCCCTCCCATCTGCTCTTCACGGGGGGGATACAATAGACTCCACTTCTTGCCTCTGTGCCAAGGTCCAGCTGGTCACGCTGGCTTGAGCCATGTGCCTATATAAATGTTTGTGTGCTTCGATATAGACTCTCTCCATTTCTTATCCTACACAAAAGCAAGTCCTGAACAGCTGAAAGAGCCAAGAGATGCTTTTATTGCTCCATACTGTAATACTACCCCTCTATACAATGTAAAATACAGTATGTTGCAAAGTGAATGTAGTCTGCTGTGTCCTGTTCCTTCACCATAAGCGCTTAACCTCAAATGCAATATGAAAACTACCTTGGGTCGACTCCACTGCTTACATTTAATATTTTGTGTTCAGTGGTTCATTTCTCACTGTAGCAGCCAGGCTCTTTGGCTTTGCTCTTGGGAATTTCGGATCACTGCTTACGCTTGTATGGAGCTTGCAGCATGCTCTATTGGGTACCTACTCTTATTTGCTTAATGACACGTTGTCAGCGAGATGTCTGCTGCTGAAGATGTATTCAAGTCATGTGAAGTGCTGCTTTTCACAAATATTTTTCTCTGTACGCCTCTGATGTATCACAGAGAAACCAAACCAAAGCTATGAGCCAGCGTGGATCATAACTCAACCGCGCTTCATTAGCTTCTACGCGTTAGAACGTGTTGACCTTTAATTTCGAATTTTTAAACCACCTCGCACCTTCTATAAATCAACACAGCAACATGTGTCTTCGTAGTCACCTCAATTACGCCTCAAAAGGGGTGTTAATAAAGGACCCCGTGACTTCCATGTTTGAAAAATCATTTGCTCATTGGCTTCCATGTACACCAATCCTTGTCAGACCTATTCAGATTAATGAGACTGCGTAACATCCCATTCGCCTGTTAACCATGCTCTAATCTTTCACATTTCTTCCCATGAAGGCCCAGCGGAAAATGTTGGTCTGGCAACTCTCAAAGGGCCCATATTACACTATTTTAGTTTCCATCAAAAACAGACCCAGAGTTGTGTTTTGTTTCATTGACACACAAAGCCTGCATATTTTAGAGTTCTTTTCTCAAACAGAAAACACCATGTTCCCCCTTATGATGTCGTGTAGTAATACCAGAAGTGCTCCACTGTATTTTTAAACTCCATACACCGTCACTAGAATCACTGCAGCTGCCAAACTCTGCTGAAGAAAGGTAAAAGGCTTCATAACATGACAAGGTGGAACTGATCATTTTCAGCTTCGGAGATGTAGACAGACTAATAGTAATGGGTTACTCAAACATGTGTGAATAAAACGAAATTCCAGGTATGTTTTCATGAAGTAACAACATTTTAACATGGCTTAAACATCACAAGAGTCAATTTGGGATAATATAGGACCTTTAATGACCCTGCATAGCATCCAATTCGCCCATTAACGATCGCTAATCTCTCACATCGCTTCCCATGCAGGCCCAGCGGAAAAGGTTGGTCTGGCAAATCTTAAAGCAACCAATGAGTTTGTCTTGGCTCTGAATGGCATCCGGGTTAGTCCAATAGTCTAAGTCCCCCGTGAGCGGTCCTGCACGGAGGTTGGCAGGTATTATTAGAAGGGGGAAAGCGGAAGGCCTGTGCTTGATCTGGCTGTCCTGCTCGGAGGAGTGGTGCAGTTCATTAAGTGATTAGGCTGTGTCCTAACACATACACATGGCCACCACCACGGAGGTTCTGCTCTGGCTTCCTGATCTAATCCTCCATGTAGCCAAAGTCCCCTCGGTGAGCACAAACAAACAAACACACACACACACACACACACACACACACACACACACACACACACACACACACACACACACACACACACACACACACACACACACACACATACACATACACATATTCACGTGTTCAAGCAGCAAACAGAACTTAATGGGTTGCAAATGGTAACAATGGTCAGTGTTATAACTAGTCTCAGCCAATGTCCCCTCACATATACAGCTCTGGAAAAAAAAAATAAACCACTGCGTTTTTTTCTGAAATCTCTACATGTATTACAGCCATTCCATTCCAGCGTCTGTTGAATTCAAACACAAAGCTGAGCTACTTTAGTTCTTGCACCAGGAGTTGAATAAAGTCACCCACAAACAATGTGAAAGACTTGTGGAGAGCATGCCAAGACACATGAAAGCTGTGATTAAAAATGAGGGTTATTGCACCAAATATTGATTTCTGAACTCTTCTTAAGTGTAAACATTAGTATTATGTTGTTTTAAAATGAATTAGATCGTGTTTCTTTGCATTGTTTGAGGTCTGAAAACATGTATCTTATTATTGTTATTTTGATTTCATTTTCTGCAAATAAATGCTCTAAACGATAATAATATTATTTGGAATTCGGGGGAAATGTTGTCAGTAGTTTTAGACTTAAAAAAAAAAAAAAGTTCCTTTTGCCCAGACAAATACCTATAAGTTGTAATTTTGCAGTGGTCTCTTTTTTCCCCCAGAGCTGTATATATTCTGTTAAAATAAAATTAAGATTAGAACTAGAGACTAAACACAGAAAATAAGCCACTTTTCATGATTTTAATTTCATAATATTTCTTTTATAGACAATATACAACTATTTGCCTTTTTCTTACCATTCTTCATTGTGATTGGTTGGATAGAATGAGTGTTTGTGGAAAAGTAGACATGTGTTTTGAGTATAGAGCTGCATTAAACAAAAGAGCACAGTATAACCTCCCATCCTTCCAGATTAGCAGTCTCAAGGTCAGGTCAGATCACTCATGGCTTTTATATCACCATATTGTCATATAGTGTCTTACTTACGTTCACATTAACCTATGGAAAGTGGACAAATATCGCCAGTAGCTTCATAAATCCTGTTCCCTTTTTGGTCTGGTTCCTCTCACTCTCTTTACCCTTCCCATTGGGCTTTCCTGCTGTCTGTGTGTGATATCTTTGTCAGGTGGCCATTGGTCCTTGATGGAATCTTTAGATATGGAGTGTCTGCATGGCTGGTTACTGATTGGTCTGGACCCACAAAAGCATGGAAGCATGGTTTTGAAATGATGGTTCTTCATTGTCCTTTGTGTGAAACTAGAATTTGTTGTTCTCTGTGACACCGCGTTAGACCTGTTTATGCTTTGTAGTGTTAGTACATACTTGTCTTTTTTTCTGGTATCAACTATCGCTGCGGCTCTAGGACAATTTGCAGTATGGAGTATCAGTTCCATGATATCGGTTCAGTCAATATCCTGGTTGGACTGTTTACCATTTGTGATGAAAGTTGTATTTGAATAAAGATTTGTGCTTTTGGCAATGCAGATTTGACACTCAATTGCTGCATTGTTTCCCAACACTGTACTTTTTTTCAACTTTGTTCCAATGGGGGCTGGCGATTAGCTGAAAAAGTGCCGTATTGTGTAAAACACAGGGCAGTTAATCCAGTAAAGCTTTTTGTTTTTGCATGACTGGGATATTGACATACTAAGAGTTGGGAGGTTGATGTGTTGAGGCTCCTTGATTCTTTGATTGACGTTTTGGAGAGTGGAATCATGCGCGCTTCAGGGCCTTTTATATCGACTGTTCATCTGACAAAAAGCCCCTCTGTAGTCATCTCCACTCCTCTCGGCTTTTTCTAGTGGCCTCACAAGACTTAGAAGAAAAGCGAAAGCGTCCAGCTGTTCTCTGCCTCCACCATCACAACCAGAAAGTTTTATACATCACTGGGTTTGTATGTTGCAATGTGTAAAGCACAAATTATTTTGGAAAAAAGATATAATTGTGATTTATCTGATAGGCACTGCAATAACGATTCGATTTGTGATATATGTTTTAACAAAAGGATTCTGTTCAAAGTTTAGATTTTCAAATCATCCAGGAGTTTTTACATTTAAGTAAAGACTTAAAGCCTCAGTGTGCAACTTTTTAGCCAATAAATAAATTAGACAAACCTGACCCTTATTTGGCCTCCTCCTTCTTGTTTCAAAGAATGTTTCATAGTATGGTATATTAATTTTATATTTCCATGAAATTGTGCAGGTGACATGCCACCCCCAGAAGGTTACATACTGTACCATTTAGGGTTAGCATTTTTTTGCATAATACATTTCCAAGGAAAAAAAAAAAATGCAGTCCTTCTGATTTGCTCATTGGGACTATTCAAATTGCTGTTTCTCTTCAGTTGCACTAGTCTATGTTTTTGGTTGCACTGATCTATATCTTGCAGTCATAGCATCCCACATTCAGCACTGAAGGAACGACTAGTCTTTGTTGTTATCATTTACCCCAGCAGATCTGTTTTATTCTTAACCATTTTGCGGTAATGTAAAACCACTAATTTGACGTTGATGGATACCTGGAGAGTTGATTGGGATCAATGTGTACTGGCAGAGATTTCCTGCAGGTTGGAGAAGATCCATATGGTTTCACAGCACATGATATTCCTGATGATGACAAGTGAGGGGAACAGTTGGGTCAATTCCATCAATGAAAAAGCACTTGGCAAATGCAGACGCTCAGTGCATTTGTCTGTACTAGAGATCGACAGACATGCGTTTCTTCATGGCCGATACCAACATGTTAGAATACTGAGCAATTGATGGCTGATAAGCTTAGCTGATCATTTTGGATCTATAATTTTGGGGTTGTTTTTTAATATTTTCTCACAATTCTGTAGTTTAAAGGTGCACTATGTAACTGTTCATGGTTGTCTCTATGGAGCTGTTATTGCTTTGTCTGGAATTTTCCACAGTAAAGCATTAAACATGTCTTTGTCCGTGAAGATGAGCAGAAACTTAACTAGGCCTAGAAACAGGTCAGATCTGTGGAGAGTCATCTTACTGTATCATAAGAATGCCTGTTTGTCATGGTAATTTAAGTAATAAAAACACCAGTAACTGAATAAATGCAAAATAGCCAAGTTGAATACAGTACTGTGGAACATTCCAGGCCAAACAGTTGCATCCCTATGGAGACAAGTGGTGGACCCTCTATCAGAAATGTTACACAGTGCACCTTTAAATGAGCTACACTATAATAGAGCTGTGCAGTCACGTTTTGTGCAGCTATCTCTTCGTATTAAAGTGTTAATACAAAGTGTCTGTATTTTTTAGACAGTAGATTGACCAAAACAGAATATTGGCTTGTATTGGAGATTTAAAGGTGCATTGTGTAACTTTTCTGGTGGAGGGTCTGTCACCTGCTTGTTCATATGGAGATGTCCAGGAGATTACTCTGCCTGGAATGTGTTCCACAGTATGACATTAAACAGCTGGCCTGGTTTGGTCTGCATGAAGATAAAAATGTTTCATACTGTGAAACATTCCAAACAAAGCAATAACATTTCCATGGAGAAAAGCATTTGACGGACCCTCCACCAGAAGACAAACTCAATGCACGTTCATGCTAAAAAGTCCAAATATTAGTCCAGAATATCAGACAGACGATATAAGTCTATCTCTCGTCTGTACATTGCCTGTGAACCATGCAGGTGCTGTAACCCACGTCAGTGAAATTATCTCCATATTCAAACGGGCTAAAACAACAGCTGCCTATCTCACCTGAGTTCACAAGATTACATTGAAAAGTTGCCAAGCTGGTGGAAAAATGTCCAGGAAATCAAACAGAGCAGTGAAATAGCCATGTTCTAGAGGAACATGTGCCGAAATTCAGGTCAGAGAACTTTTGACCCCCAGGCTGCTGTGCATTGCTCCCAGCTGAGGAGTGGAGAGTGTGTGTTCTGGATCAGAGCAGTGGAGCTACAAGCCAACCCACACGGCCTCAGCTGTTGCACTGTCTGTCCCGCTCCTTCAGCCCTGAAATGGATCCTAATGGAGGGAGTCTGGTCTTGGTCAATGTGTGTGGGGCTCACAGCTGATGCCTGCAGAAAGCCGTGTGTCAGTGAGAGAGCATGAATGTAAAGCATATGTTGGCATGTAAGCCAGGATGCATAAGCCCTTTTGAATCAGTGTAGTTTGTGAATGGGTCTGGGACAAGAACACATATTTACACACATGACTAACATGACTAATGAGTAATCAGCTTTTATAGTGCAGTCATAATGAAATATAAAGAAATAAGAGATAATGGAGCCTATGTTTGTAATTGGATTTTCTAATCTTAAATTACTTTAAAGGCACACTATATAACTTGGTGGAGGGGCCATCACCTTCTTGTTTTCATATTACTTACTTTAACATATCTATCACCATGGAAACAGGCAGGTGATGCCACTAGGCCAAGTTATAAGTCAGATCTGCGAAACAGCTATGCCACTGACAGTAAAATGCATGTGTTTCAAGGCATCTTTCTCAGCAATAAATACAGCTCTGGAAAAAATAAGAGACCACTGCATTTTTTTCTGAAATCAGCATCTCTACATGTATTACAGCCATTCCATTCCAGCATCTGTTGAATTCCAACACAAACACAAAGCTGAGCTACTTCAGTTCTTGCACCAGGAGTGGAATAAAGTCGCCCAAGAACAATGTGAAAGACTTGTGGAGAGCATGCCAAGACGCATGAAAGCTGTGATTAAAAATACGAGTTATTGCACCAAATATTGATTTCTGAACTCTTCTTAAGTGTAAACATTAGTATTATGCTGTTTTAAAATGAATTTGATCTCGTTTCTTTGCATTGTTTGAGGTCTGAATGCATTGTATCTTTTTTGTTATTTTGACCATTTGTTATTTTCTGCAAATAAATGCTCTAAACGATAATATTTTTATTTGGAATTTGGGGGAAATGTTGTCAGTGGTTTATAGACTCAAAAATATTCCTTTTGCAAACACATACCGATAAGTAGTAAAATCAGAAAAACTGATTATTCTGCAGTGGTCTCTTATTTTTTCCAGAGCTGTACACGTATAATTGATTAAATGCAAAATGATTACGTTTAATGCCATAGTGAGGAACATTCCAGACAAAGCAATAATATCTCATACAGTATGTCACACCTTTAAGTATTTCTTAATCTGTTACGATATGTTCTGCTTTCGTGTCGGCTCGGTAAAATGTCTAAATAATGTTTTAATAATCAGAATGCGTAAGTCACTTTACAATTTGAGTTCTTATTCATTCGCGCCCCACATTTTATGACACTTCTTGAGTCACAGCTGCCCTGCTTTTGACGGACGGAAGCACTGGAGACAATTTGCACTTATCACTAATCACTCATTCACACACAAACATCTAAACAACACCTAAGCCCTAACCATATCCTCACTATAAATCATGTTTGGGTTATAAGGACCTGTTTCTTGTCCCCATAAAGGTGGCAGGTGTACAGATTTTATTCCCCATAATGTGATTTCTCCATCTCATAAAATAGTAAATAAAGTTATGTTAGCTCTGTACTGACTTCCCAAACGAGAGGTCCCAAATATCTCCCTGAACTTATTTCACCAATGACTTTGACATTGCGCTGCAGTGATGCTCCTGTCACTTCATTTGTCTCATCTTTTATCAGTTCCGTCGCTCCCTCTCTACCTCCCTGTGAGTCCTTTCTCCCCAGGCCAGCCAAGATTCATATGGGGCTCCAGCCATGTGGTAAATCAGACAAGACCTCGGCGGAATTGCATCGATTTGGAGGAATGCATGTAGCCAACGATTTTCAGAGATTAATGATGAGGAGAAAGGTGCAAACCGATGGGGGAGGGGCAAAGGCAAAACTGAAAGAAGGAATTCCAGTTCATGAATGTTTGGCTTGCCGTGGAGATTATTAATTAAGCCAAAGTATTGATCAAATTCTCATTTTGTACTCCTCCCCTCTACAGCATTTCCATGTCTCTATCACTGAACCCCATAAGATAGACGGATCTTTAAAGGGCTATTTTATATTACGCTGTTTTCTGATCACAACCATGCCTAGAGTTTCGTTTGTGCTCTGTTCCACCTTATGATGCCATGTGGTAATACAGGAAGTGCTTCGGTGTGTTTTAAACTCCACACCTTCACAAGAATCATTCGCATCATTTCAGAACTGGAATGGCCAATCTCTACGGAACAGGGCTGGACTGGGACAAAAAAATGACCCTGGCATTTTTGGCTTAGACCGGCCTCTCATAATTAGCAGAGCACAACAGACTAATTTATGTATGTCTGTTATTTTAGAATTATGCAGACATTATGCAGCATCTAGTGAGATTTTTTAATCTTTTAGCCCACAAATTCTCCGCACCCCCTTTCTGCCGCTTCTCCATGTTTCCACGCTCAACACTATGAACCTGGCCGGGATCAGCGCAGAGAAAGGGGTGGGACCGCTCTGATAAGCTACTATGTAATGATTGGTTTAGTCCACTGTCTGTATTGAAGATGGACCAATGGGCCGCCCCCTCTAAAAAAAAGAAAAACCAACAGCATCGGCCCCTAGGACTGTCGGCCCTCCGGGAAAATGCCCGGTATGCCGGATTACCAGTCCAGGCCTGCTACGAAACAAAAAAGAAATGGTAACTGTTAACTTGGAAACTGCCTCTACATAACGTCTCAAGGTGGATCAGAGCATTTTAAGCTTTCGAAATGTACACAGATTAATAAAGCAGGATCACTCAAATATGTGTGAATGAAACAAAACCCAACTCCGGTATGTTTTTGATACCCGCATTATAGCTTGGCTTAAAGCTCACAACAATCCATTTTGTGTAATATAGGGCCTTTAAATGGAAGGGCATTGAATAAGTGAGCCTTTCCCAGTGAACTTTTTTCATCTTATTCTATTTGCTTGCCACTCCGCATATCTAAAATCATACTGTTGGCTCGTGCGGAGAATCATGCTAGACTGACACAAGCGCTATGGTCCATTTTCTTCACTTACACCACATGCGCACAAATTTCTCTCAAGCTGTCCTATCATATTTTTCCATCACAGAGTTCCGCCATTCCGCTGTTGTGCTGCTGTGTTTTTGGGGTAATGTATTGCTTCATGATATTTACAATTCATACAGATACAAATGTTCTCTTCACTGCTGTTTCCAATTGTTACAGTTATATAGCACTGCTGCTTCTATAAAATATGGATGTGGTTTTGGATAAAGATCCTGCTACTGTCGTAATCTTTTTCGACTTTGAGCGTTTGGAGATTTCCTATAAACTGTATTTTTCTCAACATATATTCCACATACAGTTAGTAAATATACACATTAAGCGATAATATTGAAACAGATTTATGCCACTGACAAAATAACTCAAGAGCAGAGTGAAACCACAAAATATATTTTTAATCTACAATATTGAGCTGCAATAAACAACAGCGACAGCAGAATGAAACGCTGTAATTTGCATCTGTAATGAGTCATAGAAGTTATTAATGCAAAATTTATGATATAAAAGAACCAACAATTTCACAGTTTTGCAAAGAAAATGTACACACGATAAATATGGAGCCCCAAAATATATTGTTTCAGTCGAAAAGTCATTATAGTACTTATTGTGACAGGCCTACATATACTAGATTAGATTAGGAGATTAGGTTGTTTCCTTTTCTCTTATACCAGCGCAGATTAACCCTTAACTAACAGTCTGCCTTTGGGAGTGGGAACGCTGTATTGGTTGCCAGGGTTGGGTGTCTGGTTGTCATGGTTTCTCTGCCTCTTGCTGGTTCCCAGTCTGCCCTCGGAAAGAAACAAAGTCACTCCTCCTCCACTGACCGACTCCTCTTCCTCTACTGACCGACTCCTCCTCTGCCACTGACCGACTTTCCCCCCTCCTCCTCCTCCTCCTCCACTGACTGACTGTCCCTTGCCCTCCCTCCGCTCACCCTGTTGCTCTGGTTTCTTTTTCTTATGCTCTTCAGCCTTGAATCTGCAGCAATCTTTAGGCTCTTTAGGCATAATCTTTCATTATTTGTATTGAAAAACACACAATGAGTGAATGTTTACACTTTATAGATTATTGTGACTGTCAAAAGTACATACTAATCTACTTATTGTTCAATACAAAATTGACATATTTTGTGGATTTAGTGGCTAAATACTTTTGTTTCAGCTAGAGATAAAAATACTTGAATAAGATGCCATTTCTTGTGCTAAGTTAAGCACATTTATAAAGGATTTTACTTCAAACATCTCAGACAGTTGTTGTAAAATGGTCTTCACAATATTTCCACAATACTTTTGGAACAATTTCTCACACTTGATTATAGTGATAGATCTATACAATGTATGTGTTTAGACCTGCAGTCCAGAACCAGACAGGGTTGCCCTGCTCTGTGCTCAGTGCAGCGCTCCCATTTAAATCTGAGAGATTAGCACATGTGGGAAGCGGGGCTTTAGCTGCTGTCAGCTCAGCGAGCCTTGGCCGGCTGTCCTCAGATCAGTGGGGAGCTTCGGACTCATCCCCCATCATGTCTGTGCTGCTCCACTTTATCCACCAACAAATAGATGGAGGCCTCTGACCTTGACTATGGGATGGTTTCTAAGCAGCACACTTGATAGATGCCAGTAGAACATGTGCCTACACTAATGTTCACAAATAATTCATAATTTATTTCTGTTATACCTTAAATTAATTTAGCATCAACAGTGTGACATTCTTTATGTTCATGTTTATTTACATAATACAATGTAAAACAGTGTATTATACAAAGTTGAGGCTCCCGTCTCTCTTTGGGGTCTATTACAGACCGTATCTATAAATGGGATGTGCATTAATGTTGTGACTCCCAGATGGCAGGCTTAGGCTAATTGTGATTCGTTCCTATTTTTGCTGCTCCACAGCTATTTATGTTGAGGCACATGCCATTCAGAGTTGAAACATTTGAAATGTAAAATTGCAGAAAGTGCCTGTGCTGCCGCCTGTCAGAATTCTAAAAATGCTGATCACAAGCCCATTTCACCTCCAAACATCAATAGTGTTTGGTGAGTTTGCTGTTCATATGATGTTTACAAAAAGCACCTGGTGGTAGGTGTGCTGTGTTGCAGTTTCAGCCAAGACTTTTTGTCTCAGCACATCATCACAAAATGATGATGTCTCAGCTGCCAGGTCAAAACCAGGTCAGAAATACTGCGTAACTCTCCTAGTGGAGAGTCATCTGCTTGTCTCCATGGAGATCTTATTGTGTTGCATAAAATGTTCCACAGTATGGCATTCAATTTATCTACTCCGCCAGCCTAAGTTACAGGTTAGATCTGTGGAGAGGCAAGCCCACTCACAGTAAGAATTATTTGAAGGTATTTTTGATGGCTAGAACAACTGTGTTTTGAAAATAGCGGGGTGCCAACTCTTTTATACTGAGAGAAAGCGTCATTGCAGTATGTCTTCTGTGCAGGTCAGAGCCTCTATTATCATTCAAATCCACAGGCGCTTTTGCACACTGGGAAGAATGTGGCCTTATACATGTGAGATGGGAGACAGATGGGAGAGAGATGAGAGAGAGATGGCAGAGAAGTAGGAGGATTCTTCTGCAGGAATCCCATGCAGTTCCCCTCTGACTGCAGCAGAGCCTTTGACGTCATCACTGGGAGGAAATGCAACGGCAGCAGGAAGCAGTGCTCTATATGCGGGGCCCGAGGATACACATCCGAACGCACACACAATCCCCCAAGACTGAGAACATCTCCAAAGCATCCTCGTGCTCTGTTCTTGTCTGTCCTTTGCATAACCTCACAATAGTTGATATATCTGCATCATATGGTAACTGGTAACTTGTTAAAGGCCCTATATAATGCACTCTTCAGGCTTTTTGAACTACGATTTGTACCCATTGGTGTTTTATATTTAAGCCGATTATAATAAGTTGATGAGGTCACAAGAACTTTTGTTGGTTGTGAAGCAGTTTAAAGGAGGCTCAAAACAATAGCTTGCTATTGTAGTGCCAGCGTTGAGAGGGGCCCTGAAATCACCATATTAAGTCTAGTGGTCTGTGGTTTAATGCCTATGGACTGTTAAATCATGGAGGACCACAGGCACCACTTATTGACATCACAAGATTGGATAATGTGCTTTTTCAGCTCTTAGGGCCTTTTACACAAGAACGCTAACGGGTAAAAACAACAAAATATTTTATATAGACAATATAGACAATAATGGCGTTTTGGGGCTTAAAAATGCAAAAAAACCCCAAAAAAAACAAAAACAGAAACCGCCCTCCAAAGTGGAAAACTTGAATACGCTCTGCCGTAGCATTTTTGTCTACACTGCCCAAGACGCAAAACTCAAATCTGCTGACGTCTCATACGCATTTACGTCACATCGGTCCATATATCAGTGTACTTTGTTGGGCAGGACTCCCAGTCCACACCTTGTTGCGCCTTTGTTGCTTTGTAGTCTAACGTGGTCTGAAACAATAGTTGAACTTCTTCGTCTGACCACACGATTTTTTTTTTGCTAACGATATGTTTTGTTTTGCTTTTCGTGGTGCAGATGAGAAGAAGGAAGATTCTACGCATCCGCATGGACATAGTGATAATGTATCACAGCACCATCTAGCCTCCTGGCATGCATACCCAATCAAATTCCTCACGCTCATCTAAACATGGAATAAAAAGTGAAGACACGATGCCACTTTTGCTTTGTCTTCTGATCAGACCGTCGTCATATAAAGTATAGTGACAACATGCTTGAATGAAACAATATTTTTGTGGAGGAGAAAAAACATTACTAACATAATAAAGCTAGATATTTTGCCTGGAATGTTCCACAAAATGTCACACAATGTGGAAAGTTGATCATCTCCACAGAGACGAGCAGGTGACTTCACCTTATGTACTTTTGGGAAATAAAAAAGCCTGGAAATGGAAACATGGCAGAGAGATAAGTTCACACCATGTGCAACATTTTAGGCAAAGCAGTTACATATCCATGGAGGCCAGCAGGTGACAGACCCTCTACATGAAAACTTGCATAGCGCACTTATTAAAGACAGGTGCAGGTAGTCATTAAAAGCCTGTCACCATAGCAACACCCAATACATTCTCATGTACTCTTTCTTTTGTCCAATATGGGAACACCAGTGGAGTAATAGTAGTTTTGGCTGGTCAGCTCTGTTTGCTGTCTGCGGGGCTATTGTGATGTATTATGGCTAGTATAATGAGACCATGGATATTCACTTTCATTTGTATGTGTTAGAACTTGTGCGTACATTTACCACAAGCTGCTTATAAAAACTCCTGACTGCACACATGAGTCCCCTGTGTAGGCCCAATGACTCACACAAGTGTATAGTAATGGAGATTAGACTTAGTGTGGTTGGAATTGCCGGGAGGTAGGCTACTCTTAGTGGTTAGTTTGCTTTACAATACAGCATTTTGGTTCTTCTTTCACTAAACAATGCTGCTATTATTTTAGTTCGTCCAGCCATACCTATTCATCATGATGCTACACGAGTGCACATAAGTGGGCTATGTTAATCTTTACTTCTATACAGGCCATCTATTACTTTTGTTCCATACTTCAGTTAAAATTGTGCTGGTTACTTTTATGATTAAGTGATGAATGATTGGGAAGGCAATTGGTTTCTAGCTATTGTTCAGTTTGTATAGGCTTATGAGTATGCCTGTTACAATAAATATTAAAATATACTACTACTACTACTACTACTACTACTACTACTACTACTACTACTACTACTACTACTACTACTAGTTGCCTAGTAACCCTTTGATCTTTCCTTTGATGTTCTGGTCTCCTGATTCTTATTAGGGGGCCAAGCACCCTTCGGTGCTTGCCTAAGCACCCTATAGGGGGCACCTATAGGGTGCTTAGGCACCCTATAGGAATTGCTTTGCGTTGCCTAGTAACCCTTTGATCTTTCCTTTGATGTTCTGGTCTCCTGATTCTTATTATTATATATTTTTTTCTTCAATGGGAGTCTATGGCAGCCCATAGAACCGTCTGGTAAAAAGTTGTGAAATTTGGCATGCACATTCTAGCCAGTCTCCTCATTACTCACAGCAATTTATAGGCCCCCAGCCCCAACCGTCTAGTGGCACCAGCAGGTCAAAGTTGCAGAAATTTGTCAATTGCCTAGCAACGCACCTAGCAACCTTTGATCTGTCTTTGATGTGTCTGTTCTGACAGGGTTAGACCCTGACCCTGTCAGACCCTGTCAGACTCTGTTAGATCCTGTCAGACCTTGTTAGACCCTGTCAAACGGTGCTTGGCCCCCCACATTGCTGCTTGCAGCTATATTTTTTATTGTGGTTGCATTTTCTTAGTAAAGAAAAATTTCCACACTGTTATAACAATGAGATTTGAGGTGTAAAATGTTGAATTATGAACTTCTATGACTCTGTGTTGCATTCTGTTATTTCTTTATTACAGTTTGTGTTTTTTAACAATATTGTACATTAAAGGTGCATTGTGTAACTTTTTGGTTGAGGGTTCATCACCTGCTTGTTTCTATGAATATGTCATTTCTCTGCCTGGAATGTTCCACAGTGTGACATTAAGCAGCCCTTATTTACAGTTATTCAATTACACATGGTTTTATAGCTAAAAAATACCTAGAAAAACAGGTGTTCAGAGGGGGCTTGATTGCCTCTCCACAGATCTGACCTATAACTTGGTCTGGTTTGGTCTTTGAAGATAGAAAGGTTTAATGCTGTGACACATTCCAGACAAAGCAATAACATACGTATCTATGGAGAAAAGGATTTGATGGGCCCTCCACCAGAAAAGTTACACACCTTTAAGAATACTTCTTGTGAATAATCCTGCTTTATGGTTTGGCTTCAGTATTGTCATTTATATTTACCTCAGGAAAATACCACACTTCAAAATTTGTTATCATCATAGGCCTGCGTATGAGTTAGACTATAATGCAATAACTCGAAACTTTTAGAGGTTATCCAATTTCCATTTTGTAATGTTACCTTGGAAACCTTATTTAGATGTACATTTAGTATAAAAACAGCTAGAATCTGCTAGTTACCTTTGTGTATTTTAGTAGATGACAGAGAATGCAGTTGTGATTTGCTCGAAGCAGGAATAGAGACCTGGGCCCATGACATTTCAGTGACTTTGTGCACTTCTCGTATGAGACTCACATTCTATTCTAGTATCTGCAATATTCCCAACATTATCACAGTTTATTGCTTATATAACTCCTCACCGACTGCTAATTAAGTATATATGGCAGCTTTGAAAGAACACATAATCATATCTGTATCATATATTTATTATCTAGATTTTCCATTTTCTTTTCTTTCTGTAGCACTTATCTCGTTCTTTGTCTCTGACCCTTCCCATTTTCTCACCTCATCTCTTGACTTAACAGGCTTAATGGAGGTATTCCCCTGCAGTCATGACCATTCTGCTCAGGTTGGGCTCAATTCATGCAGCATAATTAGATCTCTCTGGTTGCAACTCAGGGCTAGATAAGTCCCAGTGATGTGAACCAGCACACAATAGCAACAGGAATTCAATTAAATCTTTACATACAGTGTACCACAGTGTAGTATGCACCACTGTGCCAATACATGTGGAAGAAGCCATGACTTGTACTCTGCTCCTGCTCCTCCTTGGTAGGGATGCGCCGATCCAATACTGGTTCAGTGTATCAGCGCCAATACTGAAACATTTGCTGGATGGGATATTGGCGTCCAAATATCGATTCAGTTGATATGCTGTTTGAACTCTTTTTGTCACTGCACTGGTACTGGATGATATCAGATATCAGCAGATACTTAAACTTCATAGTCCCAAGATAATTTTTCAGAAATCTGCAGTGCTCTATAGAGGCATATTTCATTGGAATCCGCTCCTCTGCTCTACACGGACAAAAGAAGTTAAAGTAAAGAAGACATTTACAATGCTATTACTGCAGATGACCATGTGAAAATTGTGTAATGATTATTTTTGAGAGGACCCCAGAAAGACTAGCATTATATGGGCATCATATGGGCATAATGGGGCTCCTAATAAAACAATAAACTTAAATCCATAGTACTGGAATTTGTATGCAAAGTGAAGTGAAAAAGCTGGAATGGTACATCCGAACACCTTTGTAATTTTCAGTTACCATCATATATACAGAATACATTTTTCAACATGTTTTGCAGATTAGAGCTCTCTCCTTGCCTGCAGTACATTGAGTTTTAATAGTGTAACCATAACAGTCCTTGCAGAGTGCATGCATTGCTACACACCTCCCCCATCGCTCGGGTTCACACATGTCTTGTGTATTTTTCAGCAGCAGAGCGAAGGAGTCAAAACATCAAATGAAAAAGCCGTGATATCAGCAGCTGTCTATGTATTTGCATAGAGTGGGTAATTAATGAAAACAATTATAACAACATGCATCCATTTTTATTGACTGTTTTAAAGTTGACAGTAGAGAAAACTAATTAGCATTGAAAGTCGTACAAAATTTGCTTTATACCAATACATTTCATTGCCATAAATGATACCCAGATACTAAAAGATACTAAAAATGTGTAGTAGCATCAGATCTAGATGCTAATTTTAGCAAGTATTACTTAAATATAATATGACTATATGTTTAAAAATGATCTTGCTCCATATCAGAACTAGTGTGGTAGCATTCTGTAGCATTCTGTTGAATTATTTAATTATTTCTGATTTATAAATGTATGTATTATGAATTACACAAATAAAAGACCTCAACATCACTTCTGATACTAGCTTATTTAAGTTAAAAAAGGAGAAACATTGGAAACTGGAAAACATGCTTATGCTCCTCATAAAACCCCACCTGGTCTGGGAATTGAACTCAAGACCTGCGTGCGGTGAGGCCAACGCCTTTGCGACCGTGTGCTTTACTTTCTCTTTTCCTACAAGTCCAACATGTCTGACATTTGACCCAGATTTTACTGCTGCTTCCTCACCTGGTGTCATTATCCTCCCTTCTCTCCTGCTCGCTCCTTAATGAGGCTTTATGAAATATTCAGACCTTTACCTTGTGGATTCTTCCGTGTGTGCGTGCGTCTCCCCTCTGCACAGCTCTTCCTCAGTTATCAGCGCTTTCTGATTCCTCTCTTAACCTTGACACATTTGACTAGACACGAGGCAGACACTGGAATACATGTAGTCAACACCTGCACATCGAAAGAAAGACATACTGTAATTTGGTTTTAGTGTAGTGTAGTGATGGGGACTACATGCAACTTCAGGCTCATTAATGGACAGTGCTGTTGGCTGGGAAAGGTGAACCCTAACCTCAAGCTCGCCCCTTCTCTGTTTTATTCTTTACTGCATATCACACAGAAAGCCTGGGCGTAATGATTTTTTTTTATGATTAGGTCTGTCACGTGAAACACTTTATTAGTTAGTTTCCATCTGTAGTGAGTCATAAAAGTTATTAATTCAACTCTCTATGGGTCAATCTTATGAAAAAATAAAAATCCCAGTAGTGAAAAGAATACAGCTCTGGAAATAATAAGAGACCACTGCATTTTTTTTTTCTGAAATCAGCTGTTGAATTCCAACACAAACACAACGCTGAGCTACTTCAGTTCTTGCACCAGGAGTGGAATAAAGTCACCCAAGAACAATGTGAAAGACTTGTGGAGAGCATGCCAAGACGCATGAAAGCTGTGATTAAAAATAAGGGTTATTGCACCAATTTACTCATGTTTAACAGACAAACTCTCTTTCAAACAGAAAACGCTCTGTTCCACCTTGGAAGTTCTCCGCTGTATTTTTAAACCCCTTTCACCTTCATTAGAATCATTTAGATCATTTCAGCCCTGGAATTTACTCTACTAAACAAAAGGTAATAGGAGCTGTTAACTTAAAATCTGCCACCTAATGACATCATAAATTAGTATTTTCAGCTGGACTACTCAAACCTGTGTGAATGAAACAAAACACAACCCCAGTTATGTTTTTGAGGAGGTAACAACATTATAACATGACTTAAAGGTCACAAGAGTCAATTTTGCGTAATACAGTGGTACCTCACCTTACGAAAGACCCAACAAATGAAAATTTCAAGTTACGAAACGCCTTCACGTTAAATTTTGGTCTCTAGATACAAAAGAAAATTCAAGTTACGAAACGCGAAATCTCAAAATTTCAAATAATGCGCGCTCAGCCACACACATTATACGCTTTTCTCAGACTGGATTTAAACTTTTCTCACATTTCTCTCTCGTTTAAACACTCAAACTTTAATAGATTTTCAACAAAATGTATTAATAGTGAAGCATGGGGGGAAGGGGGAGGGCGGTGTGTGTGCGCGCAGACACGTGTGTGATAGCGCAGCATGACGCGGCGCGGGGCGCGAGCACGAGACCCATGCTCAAACCGTGCCAGGTCTAAACCAAGTCTGAACCAGGTCTAAACCAGGTCTAAACAAGGATTAGACCACCGTGGCTCTTGCATGCGTTCGTTCATGCGCTCAGACTGCGTGCGGTCCCGAGGGGAGTCCTCGCTGCTCGCCTCAGCCGTGACTCGAAACGAAACCAGGAAATAGACCCGCACACGGCGCTTTAATCCACCTGGTTTAGTCCAGGTTTAGTTCTGGTCCAGTCCTGGTTTAGTCCAGGTCTAGGCCTGGTCCAGTCCAGGTTTAGACCTTGGTCTAGACTGGTATAGTCCACGTTTAGTCCTGGGTCTACAGTCTCTACGCAGGACACAGTGTTACACTATAAAAAAATGTTACACTATAAAAAAAAAAAACTTGGAACGAATCAGGCTTTTTCCATTGAAATAGCTACTCAACTTACGAAAAATTCACATTACGAAACCACTTCTGGAACGAATTAATTTCGTAAGGTGAGGTACCACTGTATAGAACTTTTAACTTGGCCTGGTGGCGTCATGTACAGTAGTAGTTGTAGTAGCAGGCAAAAACTGTATAAACTAATGCCTATAGTGTTAGATGTATTGTGCCACCATCCATTCTATTTAAGGCTTTAATTAGCTTAATGGTACGATGCAGGAGAACTCGCTCACATACAGCCTTTAAAAAAATATGAGACCGCTGCATTTTTTTTCTGAAATCAGCATCTCTACATGTACATCTCTACCCACAGGTGGGTACTTCAATCCCAGCTACCACCATTGTATACCGTCACTGTGTTATTGAGCAAGACACTCCACTCACATTGACCGAAAGAGTCAGATCCATCGTTATCTGTGTGATTAAGAAGTGAATCAAAAATGCCAACAGTTAATTTGCATTAGTAGTGTATACAGCTCTGGAAAAAAATAAGAGACCACTGTATTTTTTTTCCCTGAAATCAGCATCTCTACATGTATTACAGCCATTCCATTCCAGCATCTGTTGAACAAATTCCAACACAAACACAAAGCTAAGCTACTTCAGTTAATGGTCACATCTTTATATAGCGCTTTCCCACCTTCAAGGCACCCAAAGGCACAAATTCAGTTCTTGCACCAAGAGTGGAATAAAGTCACCCAAGAACAATGTGAAAGACTTGTGGAGAGCATGCCAAGACGCATGAAAGCTGTGATAAAAAATAAGGGTTATTGCACCAAATATTGATTTCTGAACTCTTCTTAAGTGTAAACATTAGTATTATGTTGTTTTAAAATGAATTTGTTCTTGTTTCTTTGCATCGTTTGAGGTCTGAAAACATGTATCTTTTTTTATTATTTTGACCATTTGTCATTTTCTGCAAATAAATGCTCTAAACGATAATATTTTTATTTGGAATTTGGGGGAAATGTTGTCAGTAGTTTATAGATTCAAACAAAAATGTTCCTTTTGCCCAAACACATACCTATAAGTAGTAAAATCTGAAAAACGGATCATTTTGCAGTGGTCTCTTATTTTTTTCCCCCCAGAGCTACACAATAGAAAATTGACCCCCAAAAATTGTTCCAGCTTTCATATGTTGAACGATAAATCAATATAGTAATTATTATTGTAGTATAATATTATTATTACACGATAAAGTCTACATGCAAGATCAGGCTCATTAGTGGACAGTGCTGTTGGCTGGGAGAGGTGGCCCTAACCTCAAACTCGCCCCTTCTCTATTTCATTCTTTACTCCCTGTCCAAAGCACTAAATAAGACAGCCATTTTAATTAAAGGACACATTTTTCCACTGTTGGCACAATGTATGCAGGCTCTTGGATACCAGATATGTGTTGTGTAATGTAAAAATCTATGGAATGTTACTTTGCAGCAGGTTTAGTTACAGGTGTTTTTATTAAGCGTTGCATATTTGTTTCATGCCGTACTGTGGAATATTCCAGGCAAAGCAATAACATCTCTGTGTCAAACAGAAGACAGATCCTGAAAACCAGAAAAGTTTCAGATTGCAGATTTGAATGACAATGATTAAAACAAAAACTCCAATTTTGTGTGGTAGACTTTACCAAGTTTAGCAAGTTTCAAATATATGATCTATATAAAATGGTATTGAACACTGCACTGGAATTGAACATTTTGATGGATTGGATATCAGTCCTAAGATATTGGTTCAGGTGATATCCCATTTTGGTTAATAAACTGGTGTAATACGACGATTTACTATTGGCCTAAAACAAATTGTATTATTGAACTTGTATTTTTTCAAACCTGTTCTGTAATTACTTTATATGATAAATAAGTTACAAAACACATTTGGTTAAATGTTTCCCATACGACATTTGTGTTTAAAACAAATAAGCCTATTTTCAGCCTCTGTACTGATATCGGTTGATATTGGGTATTGGCAGATCAGAACATAAAAAGCTGGCTCCGTGCATTCTTAGCTATGACACAAGATGATTTGCATAAAATGGGCTAAATAATCTTCTTGCATTTATTGTTAATGGAACTTTTTAAAGCCATATTGTTGTTGTGTTTTGTGGAAATTCTGTGCTATTGTCATCTTCCCAAAAACCCTCCGGCATACAGTAGGATACACAAGAGCTGTCTGCATGCCCATAAATCTTGCGCTTGTCTCAGCGAGGTACTTAATATATACCCCCCCCCTCCACCCCCCTCTTGTTTGCCTTCTGCCCCACTACCCTTTAAAGATCCCTTTAATGAAGTGCTCTTGTTGGCTGCACGTGGAGCTGATTGGGTGTCATGTCGTCAGTGCGCTGCGTATCAGGCCAAACAGGTAGGAGATGAGTATGTGTGTGTCCAGACTATAGAGCTATTCATTTGGCAGGTCCCAGGGCTCGTATCTTGGCTATTTGTGCAAACACCTGGAGCACATCTTTGCATGCGTCTCACACTCGCAGTGGTCTCTGAAGTCCCCTGGAGTGGTTGGACTGACTATCTTGTGGAGGGGCTCGAAAGTATCCTCCATGCATCTCTCCATGTAAGCAATACTGGATCTAGTGATTACTGCATCCCTGTGGGCGCTTTCACAGTGTAATGGGTGTAAAAATAAATAGTGCAAATGTGGTCCAGAGAAGTCTGGTTTCTAGGCTGTACTCCTTGGTGTGTTTCTATATTTCTGTTTTTACTCTGTGAAAATGGGTGGGAATGGGTGTCCAAATTTGGTAGTCTCTAAACTAGAGCGCTCTAGCAAAAATATTAATGTTATTTTTACTGCCACTAGTCTCAGGTGGTGTTACACTTGACTTCTTGCATTTGGTTATTAGCACAGTGACATAGTGGCAATTGAATCCTAGGTATGAAAATGCACCTTGCTGATGTGTCTTTAAAGACAAGTTTTCTGATGCAGTCTCTACTACCTGCTTGTCTCCATTTAGATGTTATGGAAAGTTTCATGGTATGACAGTAAACATTTCATCATTCATTTAGGGGTGTGTCTATTGCTAAATAATACAGTCATTCCTTCTCTGAATAGGGGCGATTCTCCACAGGTCTGTATAGTAATGTAGCGTAGTGCTGGAAACTGCTTTTCTCCCTTGTGATAGATAGGTTTAATCTATACTGAGGAACATTCTAGGCCCCAGGAGTCGGCAACCTTAAATACTCAAAGAGCCATTTGGACCATCTCCCACAGAAAAGAAAACACCCGAAGCCACAAAACCCTTTTGACCAGCGCTAACCAGCGGCGGAACTACAGGCAAAACTACAATTCCCAGAAAATGGACTTGCTCTGAGTCTTAAGAGAATTATTTACACCTTTCAGTCTTTTCATCACAACGGTAGCTCACATAAATAAAGTGCATGAGTGAAATGACTGCTGTTAAATAAAGAACTGCTCTGCACACGTACGACCTGCACAAGTCTGAAAAGTTTAACATGAACCGTCTCCAATGTGATAGAAGCGCAGAACAGACTCACCATAGGCAGAACATCCCTCAGTCACAGAAAGAACACAAGAATCTACTGAGTCCTGACCTTTAGTCCGACAGAAACTGAACACATCAGTGGCACAAGGACAGAGCTGTTTTTTCAGTGCTTATAGTTTATGCAAATGAGCCATGTGGTTTTAGGGTTTGCATCTGTAAAATGTAAACAAATGTGCGCATGTACTAATCTCATCAGCTGTGAAAGCAAATGAAGAAGAAATAACTTTATTGATCTCGCACAGGAGAAATTCTTCTCTGCATTTAACCCATCCTGTTATTAGAAGCAGTGGGCAGCACATGACTGCGCCTGGGGACCATCTCCATGATCTTCTTGCTTCTGTTTGGTCAGGACCTAAGCTGGAGGATTTTACCTGGTGCATGTTTTGGGTGCATGAATCTGCCCACGTAGCATTAAGCATTCTGTTTTCTTCAGAAACTTTTCTTTTCTTGGATTTATCCATCATTGGGCCCAAAATCATACTACTGTTGGAGGCAAGTCAGGGCTGCCAGATATGTGCCAGGTGGCGCACATCGGCGGCTTTGACGCATGTTTTGAGCGACAAAAATATTAAAAATGTTTTATTTAAATGCTACATCATTACCATTATCTACAATTTTAGATTTACGTGTAAAAATGAACAAACTAAAATAAAAATATATTGTAATTACTCATTATTATTTTCCTAAGTCACAGGGAGCTATAACATAAGGACGAAAGAGCCAAAGCAATAACATTTCCATGAAGACAAGCACTCCACCAGAAATGTAACGCAGTGCACTTTTAAGCAAGACATTTCACCCATTTTCTTGTGCTCGTGTTTCTGTTCTGTTGAATCCACACCGATCATCTGCATACTCTTGTTCAAGTTACATCAAAGCTTACCCAACACACCATGAAAACGACATCACCTTATTTGGCTAGTTGTTACTGTGCAATCTTTGGCTTCTGAAAGTTACATAATAGATTGCACTACTTGACTTCTCAACTGTAAAACTGCATTCAAAATTAGTTTGAAGTTTGCACAAACTAATGTGCATTTTAACTAACGCATATTTAATTAGTACGGCAGCACTGTAAATGTAAATGAGTCCTCTGTGTTACCTTATGTTAGCATACGAAGCTGCTCCCGGGCAGATTCATGCACTGCTGGAGTTCTGATACACGACATCTATCTATTCTAGGCTGTGATCTCTTGTTTACTATTTGCCTTCACAGTAAACACAACTTTAATCAACTAGGCTTTTTCTCATGTATTCCCAGTGCTGGAAGAAGTACTTAATGTTGTTACTTAAAAGTACAAATACTGCATAAAAAATAGTTAAAGTAAAGTCATCACCTGAAAAAGTCTACTAAATCTACTAAATCTAGTAAAAGTATTGAAGTACATGTTTAAAAATGTAAGTAAAATCTAAGTAAAAAGTAATTTAAAGTAAGAATCTCATGCAGATTTTGAGGTCTAATAAAGCTTCAAGTTTAGTGAGTTTGATAAAGATTTGAGCTAAATTGTATGAAACGTCTGAATCGATCTTTTCATTTTAGCTGTATTTTTTGTTTATTTGCTGTTGTATTTTACTGTAGCTTGCTCAAAGTATGAATGTGTTCAAAATAAACCCTCAGCCTTTTTTGCAGGTCTAAAACAACAAGAAAAAATACTTTTACTTTTCAGTCCAGTTAAAAATGTAGTGGAACTTACAGATACCTGCTCTCGGATGTAATCAAGTCAAATATTTGTATGTATTTATTGATTTATGTATGTATGTATGTATGTATTTATTTCAGCATCATTTTCCGTGCATTACAGTAAGTGCATTACTGAGGTGCTTAAAAGTAGTAGGAAGAAGTTAAAAACATAAAGTATACAGATCTGAAAAAAGAGACCACTGCAAAATTATCAGTTTTTCTGATTTTTCTACTTATAGGTATGTGTTTGGGCAAAAGGAACATTTTAGGTTGAGTCTATAAACTGTCTATACTGACATAATTCCCCCCAAATTCCAAATAAAAATATCATCGTTTGGGTGGGGGGGGGGCGGGTTTCCCCCGCTGGAAGCGCAGCTCTGCACCGCTGTCTGCTCGCTTCCGTGTTTAACACAGGAAGACAGATGGGAGACTTTGCAATGAAAAAAAGCATATTTACACAGAAAATAAAATTAAACCACTGGTATTTCAGAGGCCCAGAGGGTCGGGTAAGGGACTTGCGAGCCTAGAAACACTCGGACGTGCCTCCAGGCAAATAAAAAAACGCATTTCGCATTGTAGCGCATTCACAGTCCAAACTCTATGGGCGGGATATACAGGGACGCTGAGCGGAGACAGAGGGAGGGGCTGGAGCTGCATTTGCCGATCTGACGTCAAAAAGGTGCCTTGTCCGAACTCGCCCGTTTCAACACTGGTTTTGTGTAACGCAGAAAAGGACCGCAAATGCTCAGTTTAGACATTTCGCAACTTTTAGCCATTGGGAGGGGGGGGCTAAACAGGGTAGGGGAGCTCACATTAACGTTCAAAAACCTCAGAAAGTGAAAATTTCATGCCATGGGACCTTTAAAAATTCAATATTTGGTGCAATAACCCTTATTTTTGCACCGTTTTCATGCATCTTGGCATGCTCTCCACAAGTCTTTCACATTGTTCTTGGGTGACTTTATTCCACTCCTGGTGCAAGAACTGAAGTAGCTCAGCTTTGTGTTTGTGTTGGAATTCAACAGACGCTGGAATGGAATGGCTGTAATACATGTAGAGGTGCTGATTTCAGAAAAAATGCAGTGCAATGCTCTTATTTTTTTCCAGAGCTGTAGATAAGATACCTAAACATTTGACTTAAGTACAGTGCTTTACTACTTTTACTTTGTTGTATATTCCACACATTAATTACCTTTTATCTGTTGTTGAGTGCACTTGATCTGACGTTAGCTAATATGTAGGTAGTACTTAACCTTCTTAACACTTCTTCACCATACTGCCTCTCCGCATAAGTGACCTTATCCGTCATGAGGACACATGCGTCATCACATGCTCCTCCCATCTCCAGTGTGGACCATGTAATAGGCTCATGTCTGTTTAATAGTCGTATACACGGCTGAGTGACTTCATAGGCTATTCTCTTATCTTTACAGAATGCCAAGTCTGCTAACTGCTAATGCTAACTCTAACCTTTCCCATGCTCTTGGCTGGACTTTATAGATTAGTCTGTCAAATGCGACCTTACATAATGGCATTTTAGAAAGGATATTTTCATTTTTGCTTGCACCGTTAGTGGTTTTAACTATGTAATGTACTCGATTAGGTGATGGACTACCTCATTTGGCTGCCGAGTATTTAGTCACTGTATGAATGAGCTTCTAAGCAACGTTTATTTATTTAAAGATTGAAGGTTCATCAAATGCTTTCCTCCAACGAGATGTTATTGCTTCATCATGAAGACCAAACCAGACCAAGTTACAGGTCAGATCTGTGGTGACTGGAGAGGAAAACCCCGCTCACAGTCAGAATGCCTGTTTTTCTAGCTATTTTTGAGCTATAAAACCACCTGCAGTTGAATAAGTGTAAGGTAGAGCCGTTTAATGTAATTGTGGAACATTTTAAGCAAAGCAATTAGGTGGCGGACCCTTTTTTCACATAATAAAGTAAAATGTATTTGCCTCAGTACAGAAATGTAAAAACATCTCTTAGGGTCAAACTATGACTGTGTGCTGTCTGCATCTAATTATACCGTGTTTGTCAGTCAGCCCCAAATCAGGAAGTAATGCTGGCGCACTGTTAGCATGCTAGTTGCCATTCATATTAACAAGGGAAATGAGGACTAAGTACAGGACTAGTATGGACTAGCGTATGGACTAGTATGGACTAGTGTAAACAGGTTAAAATCAACTAGTTCTGTTTTTCATATTTTTTATATGTCTCGTTGTACGTACACTTTCTTTAATTTAGCTTTAGGAAATAGGAAATAATAGCTGTTAAAATTAAAGTAAAGTAAATTTAGCTTTAGAATGGGGAATCAATAGCCTCCTGGATTTGCCTTTAATGGTGTAGGCTACTATCTCTGTTGTTACAGCAAAACACAGGCCCTATATGCCCCGTGGACTCGTTTGCCCTGAAAATAATGTTTATCTTACATTTAAAAATATGCTTCAATATGTAAGAAAGAAGAAGACAAAAGCAAAACTTAATCTCAGCCTGAATCGCCCGTGTGACTGATCATTGCACTTTTAATAACACAAATAACAGCCTGCATTTGGATTACTTCAGCCAGTTAGCAAAAACAAATTCATTAAACCATGGCTCATTAGACTTAGAAAAAATACCATATTTGTGCATGTAATGACTTTTACATTGCTTGACTGCTTGCATATTTCCAATCAGAAGTGAAATACAAATAACTTAGCTCGGTCTAATTCCCAAAGCCAATAATAATATGGATGAATTGATTTGAGTTGATTTTTATGGTGATTTTATACATTTTCTACCAGTTTATGTTCATCGCTGTTTCATTTTTGTAAATGGTCACATGGTAAATGGTCACATCTTTATATAGCGCTTTTCCACCTTCAAGGCACCCAAAGCGCTTTACAACAAGGAACCAATCACCCATTCACACATTCACACACCAGTGTACGCAGACACTGGGGGCGAGGAGGGTTAAGTGTCTTGCCCAAGGACGCAACGGCAGCATTCATCTGATGTTTCTTATTTGAACCACCAACCTTTGGATCAGTGGACAAACGCTCTACCAACTGAGCTACTGCCGCCCTTGTACTTTCTTCTTACGACCTCTTGTATATAGCTGATAGATATATTTGTACTTCTATATTTCTATATATTTATTTTTACTAACTACTCCTTTACTAGTACATACAGCTCTGGAAAAAATAAGAGACCATTGCATTTTTTTCTGAAATCAGCATCTCTACATGTATTACAGCCATTCCATTCCAGCGTCTGTTGAATTCCAACACAAACACAAAGCTGAGCTACTTCAGTTCTTGCACCAGGAGTGGAATAAAGTCACCCAAGAACAATGTGAAAGACTTGTGGAGAGCATGCCAAGACGCATGAAAGCTGTGTTTAAAAATAAGTGTTATTGCACCAAATATTGATTTCTGAACTCTTCTTAAGTGTAACATTAGTATTATGTTGTTTTAAAATGAATTTGATCTTGTTTCTTTGCATTGTTTGCGGTCTGAAAACATGTATCTTTTTTGTTATTCTGACCATTTGTCATTTTTTTGCAAATAAATGCTCTAAACGATAATATTTTTATTTGGAATTTGGGTGAAATGTTGTCAGTAGCTTACCGATTCAAACAAAATGTTCCTTTTGCCCAAACACATACTTATAAGTAGTAAAATCAGAAAAACTGATAATTTTGCAGTGGTTTCTTATTTTTTTTCCAGAGCTGTATACATTTATATAATTATGCCTTTTTGACACTAGTCTCTTGTTATTTTGCTAGTTATTTTGACTTTATAATTACCATTCATATTGTTGCTCTTTGTTATTGTAATGTTGTGATGTGTGAGTTACTTTGAACAAATAGTTTCCCTTGTGGATCAATAAAGTTTGTCTAAGCCTGTAACCCCCATCAGTGCACTGTCCCTTTTAAAGTGCATTCTGGTATTTTCGTACTATATTAACTCCTTTTGTGGCTAATGTGATCAGCAGTGGACACTTCTTGGTCTCCTTCCTCTCTTGCCATACTC
Organism: Paratrypauchen microcephalus; assembly: GCA_036785185.1. Taxonomy (NCBI): domain Eukaryota; kingdom Metazoa; phylum Chordata; class Actinopteri; order Gobiiformes; family Gobiidae; genus Paratrypauchen; species Paratrypauchen microcephalus. The sequence goes on from JAVJIX010000035.1 coordinate 2,448,663, forward strand.
TTAAAACTTACCGCTGTGAAGTTAATGAAATGGAATGCCACTGTGCTACCTTTTTCCAGAATCCCGTGGGCTAAATAGCTTTATTCTCATGTTGTTTTGTTGTACTGAATTTTGAGCATAATGCATATTTTGTCTTCTGTTTATGTGCAATCAATAAAACAAGCCTTTCTCCCATCAGGGCTGTTAGTTATCTGTTTAATTTCCTTTTCTTCCCCAAATATATAACTGAATATTGTAATGTCTTTGTGCCTTGCGGTCTTTTTCATTGTATTCTTCTTCATTTTCGTTCAGGCTCGACCCCTGACTTGCAGTCTATGCCTGTAGGATGTATTGTATGGGTTGAGACATTATACCAAATGTCTGTGAATGCATCTCTGTTTTCATCTCGAACGCCTGCCGCACCTGTCAGAAATGTCACACCTGCCGTCCCTACGCAGATGGCTTTGTTGGTGTGCTGTGTCTGCGCGAGGCTGTCGCGATGAGTTTCTGGGGATCCTCTTTTCATCTTACAAATAGATTCTATATTAAAGCTAGTCCAAGGATTTAGCTTTGTGACTCTTCTTGTCAGTGTTGTTTAAGATAGAAATGACTATCGTTGAAAATCTGTGTTCAAGTACAACAAATTTAAAGTGACATTTTACATAATACAAAAAGAAAAAATGCAAAAAGGAGCAAAGCGTGACATAAGAGAATGGGTTTCTAATGGATTTGGCAAAAACCTATTAATTTTTGTGTGGACAGAAGGTTACTTAAAACAGGGCTCTCAAGTTTTGAAGTTTGGTTAGAGTGAAATTTTGGGGAGAGGGGGGGGGGGGTCTAAAGAGCAAAACTACAAAGCAACTAATGAGAGTTATATAAATGAAGTTATTACCTGATGGTTCTCAGTCCTGAGTTGGATGTTCGTTTGTTTTATCATTCACCGTTTTGTCATCATACGTTCGTCTGACTCGTGTTCAGTTGCCGTCCTTCAATTATCACTGACAGTGCAGTGCAGGAGAGGGTCGTTGTCTTGAATAGGGAATTGGACGCCAGAGAAATTTGAAATATAAAGAGACTAGATTAGTTGATAGTTTCAGAGCTATTTCAGTGTAGTGAGCGCCGCCTAGGGCTTATAGATATGCTAATACGAGACGCCAGAGGAATTCGTAAAACAAAAGAGAGTAGCTGGGATAGGTGCAGAGCTTTGTTCAGGGTAGTTAGCTCCTCCCTTGCAGCTAGATATAAACAGGGTCGAACCAGCATGAGGGCCAGAGCTGACGAAGCCTCTCGGATGAGCGGCGAAACGTTTTCAACCAAACAGACTTTGTCCAGTTGACAAATTGAACTTCTCCTTTTATCATGGATTCTACCTGGACGACTGAGGGACTTTTCACGCAACTGACAGTGCAGTGCGCGCTTAGCTGAAACTAGACTCTACGGTCTGCCCGACAACAGAACAATCTAGTTTCTGATTGGCTGAAAAGGGCGTGGTCCCTGGATAACGCACAGAAGCGCTGTGACCAGTGGCTAGAGTTTGATTGAACTGCTTTACAAAATTTCAGCCTGAGAAATACCACGTGTGAGAAATACCATGTAAGCGTGTGAACTCGTTGAAATGCGTGTGTCACACTCTCAAAGCGTGAGACTTGAGAGCTGTGCTTAAAATTTTCCATTGAGTAACCCTTTATTGTACAGCTCTGGAAAAAAATAAGAGACCACTGGATTTTTTTCTGAAATCAGCATCTCTACATGTATTACAGCCATTCCATTCCAGCGTCTGTTGAATTCCAACACAAACACAAAGCTGAGCTACTTCAGTTCTTGCATCAGGAGTGGAATAAAGTCACCCAAGAACAATGTGAAAGACTTGTGGAGAGCATGCCAAGACGCATGGAAGCTGTGATTAAAAATAAGGCTTATTGCATCAAAGATTGATTTCTGAACTCTTCTTAAGTGTAAACATTAGTATTATGTTGTTTTAAAATGAATTTGATCTTGGTTTTTTTGCATTGTTTGAGGTCTGAAAACATATATCTTTTACCTTTTTTATCTTTATTTTGACCATTTGTCATTTTCTGCAAATAAATGCTCTAAATTATATTTTTATTTGGATTTGGGGGAAATGTTGTCAGTAGTTTATAGACTCAAACAAAAATGTTCCTTTTGACCAAACACATACCTATAAGTAGTACAATCAGAAAAACTGATAATTTTGCAGTGGTCTCTTATTTTTTCCAGAGCTGTACATCTCCAAAGCTCAAAATGCTCTGTTCCACCTTGTGATGTCATGTAGTGGTAGTTTTCAAATTAATCTCTACCTTTTACCATTAAGAGACTGGAAACTGGAACTTCTAGGGCTTTAATCATCTGAATGATTCTAGTGAAGGTGTATGGAGTTTAAAAACACTTCCTGTATCACCGCATGACACCACAAGCTGGAACAGAGTGTTTTCTGTTTGAGAAAAGAACTCAGCCTAAATATACTTGGTCAGGATCTGTGTGTTAAACATGTGCAGATAAAAACAAAACAAAAACACAACTCCAGGTATGTTTTTGACGAGGAAACAACAGCATCTGTAAATATGTACACCTAGCCTTTATTTTTCATAGTGTATATTCGGTAAAGATTGTATCTATTTGATTACAGTATACTTTTTTACATGCTTCTCTTTATCTTATTTATCTATTTTAACTTTTTGCATGCTCTTGGCATCCAGGGTGGGCAGCAAAGTAAGAATTTCTTTGTACAGGGAAATGTGTTTCTGTACTGTGCATATGACAATAAAAGCTTTGAATCTTTGAATCTTGAATCTTTGGATGAAAAATAGTACAAGATAGTCTCTTTTGTGGTAAATTTTTTTTTACCAAATTCTAACCAAAATGACACTGTGAAACTCTTATACCACACAGACATTTAACAGTCAGTGCATTAGTGCAGGGCAGTTGAGATTTATGATTCTGACTGGATAACTAATGTGTAGTACCAGCTGTAGAGGACTTTGCACTATTTTAGTTTAATCTTTTTGCACTTTTTTTTTCTATACTGTGTTGTAAATATCATACTTAAATTGAGATGCTTTCAGTCTCATTTGTGAGTTTGTATGTTGTAAATTGTACATATGAATAGTGACAATAAAAGGCATTCTATTCTATTTTCTTTCCTTGTAATTATGTTTTTCTTGTTTACACTTTATTCTACACCCAGACCCTATCAGTGCTTGTTGCCCCCCCCCTATTGAGTTTAGAGCACATCCACATCTCGCCGTGAGTGTTTCCAATCAAGGCCGTAATGGTAAAGTCAGACCCCCCTCTGTGTACGTTCTGTCCTACACAAGCACCTCCCTCCACTGCACTATCTACTGTTCAGATTTGTCAAGAAAATACTGTTTTCTGAGGTCTGGTTGACTGCAAAGGAGGAGTGAATGCTATTTATACGTGCTATTGTCGCACCTGCTTGTTTCACATTATACCTGGTCGCCCGACATCATCATCGTAAGGGCTGTGGTCGCCATGGGAACTGCCGAATTCGCTGTCTATATATATATGACTGGTGGAGTGGCGGTAATTTGAAGTAATAGCTAAAAATGTGTCACAGTTGCTTTAACAGGTGTGACTAGTAAAAGGCAGAAAATAATTAAAACTATCCATTGTTGACGCAGGTTACTTGCTGCTTTTGACACATTTTGGTTTGTAGTTTTCATCGTTGTCATGAACCTTCAAAATAAAGTAAAGTAGGTGATTTCTATCTCCTGCTGAGAAGAGAATGGAGCTCTTTTGTATAGAGTGACCTCAAAAATACACTGCTTTTGTACTGGTGGAATAATGCAGCTCCTAAATGTTTTAATGGTATCCAAGAATAAAGAAGAATAGTTCATTTCATTATCAGTCTTTCTCAAATTCGGTATTCAATAGTAACTATTTAAACTTCATTAAAAATACTAATTTAGAAAGGGCTGCAGAGTTCAATGTGTATTACAGTGTCAGATTTAATCATCACCACTTTATATTTTAGTCATTTCTAGTAGTTTTGGTAATTGTTTAAACATTTTTAAAGTAATTTCTCTTGTCCAGATTTTGAGCAAGACCCTTGGTCCTGGTTTGATCTCAAGTACAAGCTGGAGTATTTGCCTGCTGTAAATGACGCAAACCAGAGCACCATGGCAACAACGCACTCACAGAGAAATTATAGCTTTAGATTAGTCACATGTATTGTATTGAATGTTGCAAAATCTCTATTGTTTACCGATTGTAATCATTTAAAACATTTTAAGAACAATATCTGTCATTTAGAACTGCAGTTGGTAGATTTGAATTTGAATTTTGAGATCAACATTCAGTGTTTTCTAATTGTCGATGATCAGCTTCAGTCATTTTAATTAGTAAAAGCCTGTGGTTTAGAGCTGATTTGCAGGAAGAAAATGTACCTTTTTTTTTTTTCATTTTCTTCCACTTTTTTCGAGCCTTTGGGTCACGGGGGCAGCAGTCCAGACAGATCTGCTGCCCAGATCCCAATGCACTGGCCCCCATGGATCCTCCTGCGGGTGGTGGGCCCACGGAAGGATGGCCCCACGTCACTTGATGCAGCCGGCCGTGATGTATCTTCTGTCATGGGGGCTACCAGTGTACGCAGACACTTGGGGTGAGGTGGGGTTATGTGTCTTGCCCAAGGACATGACGTCAGCACTCATTTGTGGGAGCTGGAATTATACCGCCAAACTGAGGGTCAGTGGATCTGACCACTCAACCAATTATGTTTTCAAACCGCCAACCTTTGGATCAGTGGACGAACGCGCTACCAAATGAGCTACTGCCGCCCCAAGAAAGAAAATTTACCTTTTTTTTTTTTAAAAGTAAATGATTAAAAAGTATAGTCTTATTAATGTTGTTGAAATTAATATTGAAAGCCATTTTTATTGGTTCTGTTAAATTTGCATTTGCAGGAAATAGAGTTCAAATGGCTAAGAGAGGTTTTCCTGCGTACATGACAGTGCTGAATAGATGGATGACTTCTGAGATGCAGAGAGATAGAGGCGAGTATTAGGATTAAATCTCACTGTGGCCGGCCTGAGAGACATGAAAACTCAGGCAGATTAGGCACACATGTACCCCCCACATGCACGCACGCACACACACACACAGACACACACACACACACACGCACACGCACATGCACACGCACACGTTGTGGATTAAGGCCCACTGCTAACCCTAGTCCTGGAATACACAGATGGCCAACCTTTGTGCTCTTATGTAACTCAAATGAATAGGATTCTACATCTAAAACTGATCACACTTTTAAGTGTAATTAAGTTTTTATAATAGAATTCCTCTTCTCAAGGTCTTGTTTATTGTAAATGAATGAGAAATCACTTATATTCATTAAATTATTGCTCCCATGATCAGTATTGATGTATTGGTGTTGATGACTCTAATCTTTCGTTTAAAGTTATGTTACTTTGCCAAGATAGAGTTTATAACTGCACGTGTTAATGCTTGAAGATATTTGGCGGTCCAGCCATATAGTGATTTATTACTTCTTAACCCACACAGTCTTGGCTCTGGTCAGAGATTGTGGTGAGGAGATGAAATGGCCAAAGATGGCAGACTAACAGACTGGGAGCAACCCGGCACAGTGCCAGGAGATTTGGAGGAGAGCCAGAGAAGCACACATCCACACTTCAGACCAGCTCCAAACACCTCAGAATGCTCCCACTGGTTCCAGGGGTGGGCCAAGGTGACCCAAAGAGGTGAAAGGGGGGTCACCAGGCCAACGGGAGATGGGGCGATGTCACTGTACTGGACTGTGTCACATGGGGCAGACGTGGGATTGAAAAGCTGCCGGCGAGTGGGTGAGTGGTGGGACCTTTGTGCGCTCAGGAGTCGGGCCTGAGGAGTACTTAGTGACAGGCTGACATTGAGAGGGTGTGTGTGCTACAGCAGGCTGGTGTAAGGCAAAGACATGTGTGCTGCTCTACAGGGAAGAATCCAGCTGGACATATTAGCTGCTAATAATAATTAAATGTTCTAACAGGGCACTGGAGAATCTAGAGCATGCTGCCTGAGCCAGTTGGAAGAGTGATATATACGGTTACAAATTTTTGTTTCAAGTCCATGGGCTGATGATATTAACAAACAAGTATCTTGATGTTTGTTATTGCTAATAATGATAATAAGACAATATGTTTGTTTTTAAATGTATTAGTTGAGGTTTCAGATGAATGTGAGATGACTGTAAAATTACTGCAAATGTCCAGAAACATCACATTATATCTAGACGTACATGTAGCACTCAGCGATACCTATACAAAAGCATTGAATTTTAAGAGCAAAGGCAGATGCACTCTGCAAATGAGTACCTTTCATTTAACCACACAATAGTGAGAAATGTTTCCTTTGATGAAATCTGGAAGTAATTTTCACTCCTAAAGAAGGCGGTTATTCCAAGCTGTGAAGTGACTTGTCACAGCACAAGATGCTGTGAGAGCAGTGTCTGTTTCTGAATGCACTTTCTGCATGTAAACTGGTGTGAATCAGAACAGCATTGATTTGGATCCAAATTAAAATTCAAGTACTGCTTTTGGCTGTTATGTGATATCAGTAGCGTGAGTCTCTTCCATAATTATTTTTGTGTCATTTTCTTGTGGGGATTGTTGAGGCCCATTTAAAATGTCCTTTACTGTTAAATAGATGTGAATGTTTAGTGTCGTTGGACATCTTCAAATCTTAACTCTGCAGTTAAACAGGCTAATTGCTAATAGACATTTTAATTTGCTAACCAGGCTCTGATAGTTTCATGTGGCTGAACATCTGCCTGCTTTTTCATTTATGCTTTTACACTAAGGTCCACTAGTAAGGGTTCATTTAAGGGTTCATATCAGTCAGTCTCAGTCTTTGAAACCTGACTATTTTCTCACCTTTTTATTTTTTAACAAGTGATTTCATTATTCTTCCCCAAAGTAATAGCATTACCTTTATGAGTCAGACTTTAATTACTCATGGCACAGACACATCTTTGATCTTTTTCCCATTGGGTCGCCATGACGGCACGCTCATTTGTATTTTCACACAGAGTCACAGGAGACCAGGCTAACATGCTGTCAGCGGCACGTCACCTCTGCACTACGGCATTTCTGGTCGATTCTTTTTACTCCTCTGCACCATTTTTACTCCTCTGTACTATTATTTATGTATCCCGTTTCAGCAAGTGGGGTTAATATTATTTTATGAAAGGAAATTATAAGCATGTATTATAAAATTATAAGTGTGCAGCACTGTCCCTATTAAAGGTCCCATGGCATGAAATTTTCACTTTCTGAGGTTTTTGAACATTAATGTGAGCTCCCCTACCCTGTTTAGGCCCCCCCCCCCCATGGTTAAAAGTTGCAAAATGTCTAAACTGAGCATTTGCGATCCTTTTCTGCGTTACAAAAAATCGGAGCTCAAACGGGCGAGTTTGAACAAGGCACCTTATTGACGTCAGATCGAAAAAAGAAATGCAAATGCAGTTCCGCTCCCGTCTGTCTGTACTCAGCGTCTCTGTAAATCACGCCCAGAGAGTTTGGACTGGGAATGCACTAGGCAATACGAAATGCGTTTTTTTATTTGCCTGGAGGCACGTCCGAGTGTTTCTAGGCTCGGAAGTCCTTTATCTGAGCCTCTGGACCTTTGAACAGCAGTGGTTTAATTTTATTTTCTGTGGAAATGTGTTTATTTTTCAATGGAACGCTTCTCATCTCTTCTCCGCGCAAAAACGCGGACATGGATCAGAGCGGACAGCTGAGAGCTGAGAGCGGAGAGTTTGGCCACGCCCCCACCCTCTACTATAGGCCATCTCTTTTCTCCTCATTTGCATTCAAGCAACAACGCCCATTATGACTGTTCAGAGAGAGAAAAATTACTCTTTCTCATCTTATCTCTGTTTCTCATGCACTGAGTGTTGATTTTGAAGAAGGATTCATTTACAGTATTAGGGAACCATTAAGGAGCCATATAAAAGCACCAAGAAGTACCATGTCATGGGATCTTTAAATAAAGAATAAATAAAATAAATACAATTTGTCGACAATATTCACAATACAGTATGGCATTAAACTATCTCTCTGGGGACAATGGACAGACTTTCTAGATTAAGAGTAATTTTTACAAAGTGGTGCTATGTTTGCTTTATTATGAGAAGTTTATTGCATTTTTACTGTGTGGTCCACCATTATCAACTGCTGTATCTTAATCTACAGTATACTTTTTCGAGGGGAGAGCCACTGTGATGCTCTGTGGGATCTTCAGTAAAAACACGACACGACTGGGTGGGATAAAGAGGGCTTAGGTAGACTTACTGTCAGAATAAACTAGGAAACGCGGCCCACAAGTTTGAATCCTGCAATTGATTTTTTACACACTATGAGAAGAGCTCCTTTAATGGCTCAGTGGGGAATACTGTGTTTTTGGAGGTTTTAGCACTAGCACAGATAGCTTATTTTGGTTAATTGAGGCTATTGCTTCTGTCTGCTCCAATGATTAAACTTCTGGCATATTAAAGCAGCAATGCAGTTTAATGATTCAACATTTTTGGAGCCAAGTCTCGAGGGACATTATTGCAAACATTATCTCTCAAAGTCCTTGTTCGTGATACAGTGGAGTTTATTTTCACCAGATCTAGAAACAACGCATATTAAAACAGCGTTGTGTTTTGTAAATCTTACTGTGTTTTTAAGATTTCAGATATGCTGTGTTGGCCGGGAGTTGTGTTAACTGTGCAGTTCATTCTTGCTTGAGTAATTCTATATTCTCTGCAGCCATTTTACGCTATTTTCTGATCCATGTTATAATGCACAAACTCTGCATATGTGAAATGAAGTGCTCCACTGTGTTCTTAAAATTCATACACCTTCACTATAGAATCACTTGGACGATCAACCCTGGATTTGGCCATCTCTACATCTCCAAAGCTCTTGCCTTTGGTTCAGTAGACAGACTAATAATAAAGGATTACTCAAACATGTGTGAATGAAACAAAAGAGAACTCTGGGTATGTTTTTGAGGAGGTAACGGCATTATAAATGGATTAAAACTCACAAGAATCAATTTTGTGTAATACAGTACCTTTAAGAGTCAGTTTTGTCATATAAGTCACATCACTAGTCACCGTTCTGTGGCCAGTCAAAACAGGTTTTATCACCTCATCAAGACCAGTGTATACAAATCTATTCTCAGAGACACATATCTGCTCATGTGCAGAGCCTGTAAATCTCCTCTGCAGACAGTGATGATAATCGGCTAGCATCCGTTCACTTTTTTTCTTGTTTTCCTTTTTGTGTGAGTATTCATTACTGTCATCACTGCTCCTCTCTGAATCACCATCGTGCACATACACACACACACAAATTCACATCATCCCCCTTCTCAGACTCTGCATTTCTATTTTTTTCTCTCTGCTACTGGAGAATTCCTGACTTGACACCCTCACTTCTCATTTCAAACACCCCTTCCCCCTTTCCCCTGCCACCCTTTGGAGCCTGTCACCCAGTAGACAATGGGGACCAGGGTGGATATTGCATTTTTAAAGCAGTGTTACTTTTACCCCCCAGCCCTCCCCTTCGCTCGCCTTCTCTCTCCCTGTAGTTGGCTGTCAGCGGAGATAACTCATTAATATGTCACAGAGCTATGAGAGGCCTCGTGCAGGGCTAGTACAGGAAACCAAATCGGTGTAGGAGAAGCAGGGAGCCATGTGATTGGGTTAAGTAGTAGTCACATGACCCAGAGAAAAGGTCACGCTGGCTCAGCACGGTGTTCATGTCAGGTGAGGAATTGTGTACATTTGAGAGAGAGGTGGGTGGGGTTGCTCTGGGTGCATGTCCCGGTTAGATACTGAAGACTTGGGTTTCAAGATCTGGAGATTAGTAGCACTGAAGAATTAGTCATGGAAAAAATTGGACAAAAATCACATCAAAAAAGTACATCAGTTTGTACATCAGTTTGCCTAAAATTAAAGAGCATTGTTTATGTGCTCCAGAATGATTACACTGGCCTACAAGCAAAATGCTTTCGGAACAAAAGTAGTGAAATTTTTCTTGGTTTAGGTCACTAATAATGAAAAAGTCAGAAGTGCTGATTGGCTATAGTTTCCAAGATATAGTGGGTCAAAATAGGAAATTTATGCAAAATAAGGCAAAAACTGTAGTTTATCAGAAGGTACAGTGTGTCTACAAGCAACCATTTCTATCTGAAAGCCTGTCTGCACATTCCTGAACTAAAGGTATCCACATTCTAACATTGCTTAAAGCTCACAAAATCTGCTTTGTGTGCTATAGGACCTTTAATGCAACCGATTACAACAAATACAATACGAAATGACATTTTAACTGAGAAATACCATGCTTATTCTAGTCCAAACAGTGTTACTATCTGATAGCAAGAATTGAATGCACGCCTTGACATAAAGGTTAAAACAGACACAGACTTGCATCAAGACGCTCTTTGAGAATCACTGCCCCACTCCCCGGAGAGACTAGACTTATGTTTAAATCATCCACGCGCCTTGCCCCTGGTTCAGCCCCAGTTAAACGCTTTGATCACTGAGTTCTTTTGTGCGCCTGCTGTCTGACCTGTGAACGTGTTAACCCTCAGGTTCTGAGGGTCTGGGTGGGGCATGAGCTGTGGAGAGGGGGACGAAGCGTGGTTTCGTCCCCAGCTCAGGAGTGGAGGCCCCGGGGCGCTTCTTTCTGAGTGGTCCCAGGGTAGTTCTCAACCTGACACAATGACTGGCTCAGATGTATTGTATATAGCTGAGATATATTTTGTATTACTATATTTCAGTATTTTTATTTTACTTGTACATATACAGCTCTGGAAAAAAAATAAGAGACCGCTGGATTTTTTTTTCTGAAATCAGCATCTCTACATGTATTACAGCCATTCCATTCCAGCAGCTGTTGAATTCCAACACAAACACAAAGCTGAGCTACTTCAGTTCTTGCACCAGGAGTGGAATAAAGTCACCCAAGAACAATGTGAAAGACTTGTGGAGAGCATGCCAAGACACATGAAAGCTGTAATTAAAAATAAGTGTTATTGCACCAAATATTGATTTCTGAACTCTTCTTAAGTGTAAACATTCGCATTATGTTTTAAAATGAATTTGACCTTGTTCCTTTGCATTGTTTGAGGTCTGAAAACATGTATCTTTTTTGTTATTTTGACTATTTGTCATTTTCTGTGAATAAATGCTCTAAACGATAATATTTTTATTTGGAATTTGGGGGAAATGTTGTCAGTAGTTTATAGACTCAAACAAAAATTTCCTTTTTCCCAAACACATACCTATAAGTAGTAAAATCAGAAAAACTGATAATTTTACAGTGGTCTCTTATTTTTTTCCAGAGCTGTATATTTAATTATACCTCATTTGACCAGTCTCTTGCTATTTTTGCTATTTTTCTCTGCTACTTTTTTGCTACTTATTATTTTTTTATGTTTAAATCCAGGATAGAACCTGTTCTCTTAGGTGTGCATATGATTGAAAGATTTTTATTCCACTCTTCTCTCTTCTCTTTTGTGATTTATTCTTATTCAGTAAAGAACTTTGAATTACTTAGTGTATGACTTGTGCTATACATGTAAACTTGCCTTATTTTAAATGTATTATTATCATTTATATTTTTCCTCTTTGTTATTATTATATTATTTTGTGATGTGTGAGCTACTGTATCCAAATAATTTCCCTTGTGGATCAATAAAGTTTGTCTAAGTCTAAGACGTAGCTTTAACACCTGTCAGGCTAGGAGAGGAGGCGCTCAGACGGACAGACAGTAATGTAGTAGAGGAGTGCCCCTGGCAACCTGGATCAGCCAGGTGCTTAAGAAGGCTGAGATACAGACCCAAACAAGGCCAAGACGACTGAGCGCTGTAGACGAGCATCGCAGGTCAAAGCTCCCTTTCGCCATGGAGGATTATGGATATACTGTATGCTTTTATACTACTATATTTCTTGAGCCGATGAATAGAGAGGCACTGATCTGATACTATATACTGATCATAGTTGCCCAGAAAACCTCACAAGTTAATTGAGATATATAACAGCTACATACGTACATACATTATTTTATTTTTGTTATCAGTCTCTGCTCTGGTATCAGTTTTGGAATCGGGATTGAAACTGTGCAGGCTGTGTCCCATTACTCTGTCTTACCCCTTCCCCTTTTCGTTTGCGTCATCATCCCTTGCCTCTATCTGGCTGCTACGTCTACAGAGGCGACAACAATTGACGCAAACATAAACAAATTTCAAGGATTATCGGGTACCTCAGCTCGACAAAAAAACTAGCTTATTTATACATGAAAGCTCAATGAAAACGATAACGTCAGCTAAACCGCAACAACAGTTCACTAAAAGTAACGTAGAACCTAAGCGTCATAATTGTAACCCATGCTAAACTGTTAATCGATAATTACAACTCCTGAAAATACATATGAGACTCCTTGGCTGGTCGATGTGACGCTGCCATCCTGATCCCAAAACCTGCCTGAGCTTGTAGGCGTACTCCTTCGTTTAAAGTCTGGTCGAGCTTACTTCGTTTCAAGGGGTATTTAGCTCTCGGTCGTGGCCCGAGCCCGTGATCAAAATTAGAATCGGGACACCCCTTGCCCTCACATGAACGCGCAAAACCAAGGGGTAGGGGTAAGACGAAGGGGTAAGACAGAGAAATGGGACGCAGCCTTAGACTAGTGCTGGGTTGTGTAAGCTGACATGCGAGGAAATGCATACTTGATAAAATTTTGGATTATGCCAGCTCAGTAATTTTGTAAAGTAAAATACTGAACGTTTTAAATCATTTAGCAAGCATTTAGTGAAGTGATTTGTGAAGTGTGAACATAAAATACATATATCTTCCAAACCGAAATTACAGTTAATTTGCACATTAACACTTGTACAGCCCAAAACTGCAAAGAAACATTGACTTGTGTTAAGAAGTTGTGACAGGAACTGGTTTATTCAGTTTTAAAAGCTGGTGAAATGAAGAAAAGCGCTTTGGGGTAGTGATTTCCCCTCTGCATCTCATGGTTACTGATTGGTATTTCATCCTTATAATGAGTTTAACCACACTGATAGTCTTGCGTCATTAGCCTGAGCTTTGACGAGTTCAGGCCTCTTGTTGCAGATTGGCCTGTCACCATGACGAATTCTGTAATGGTGTACGATATATTGCGGAAGGAAGTACAGACGATAAATAATTAAAATATAATGATGATAATATTGAGACGTATTTATTCCACTGACACAGTAACTCTAAAACAGGATTACCTCCCAAAAATATTCAAAATCTACCGTTGTTAAAGGTTCTCTGCGCAGCGATGTTCCCTGAAATGTCTGAAATATTCCACAGTATGGCATTACACTTATTTACTCTACACAGACAGTAATTGGTGCCAAAAGGGGAAGGCGAGCCCACTCACAGTAACAATGTCAATTTTTAGGTCAATAAAAACCCATATTATTGAGTAAGTGCAAGTGTATACGTATAATGCCTTACCGGAACATTCCAGACAAAGCAATAACATCGGCATGACGACAAGCAGTTGACGGACCCTCCACCAGAAAAGTTACACAGTGTACGCTTAAAAAAGATGAACTGTAAGTGTGCATGTGTGTGTATGTTTGGGTGTGTATCTGTGCGTGTGTGTATTTATATGTGTGTTTGTGTGTGTGTGTCCTATCCCACTGCAGAGCTCCAGTGAAGTTGATTCCTGTCAAGTGTGCGCTCACAGACAGGGCTTGACCATGCGTTTAAAGAGTGCTGGAGGATTTCTCGCTTCTGTGGGCTGAGTGGAAGTGTCACTCAGGGAGATGTGTGCTTATGTGTGTTTGGGTTCGGGCTGTTGGCGCACGCGGAGGTCAGGGGGGTCCGAAGAGCTGTCCACACTACAAGACAAACAGACAAAAGGCTTGCATTTGATTAGAGCACCATGTAGGGAATTGTGTAGTTGTAGTAGGACAACCAAATGTTTTTATGAGATCAGCTGCCAAAAATATTGTGGGTTTTTTGGCTCTTGAACAAAAGTTTTACTCATTTCATAATGTAATACTTCACAAGTAGAGCGTGCTAAAGTTGTACATCACAATTTTGATTTTTGATTTTGAACTACTATTGAATTGGTTTAGTTTAAAGTCAGCTTTATTGTCATATGTACAGGTTGCACACACAGGATTTGAAATTGCAGCACTCCCTATGCCCACAGTGAACATAAAACATTTGATAAACAAGACAATAAACACAATGACTAAAACATCACATATACCCCTAGCAGAAGTACAAGACCATAAACCCAATGACTAAAACATTCATATACCCGTAGCTAAAGTACAAGTCAATAAACACAACCACAAATCACAGTGGCGAATTCTTCATTCATGGGAAAGGTGTCCTTCCCAATGACGCACACACTTTACCAGTAGTAGGATTTGAATTGTAAGCCTTAATTTAATTGGAAAACATCTTTTTAAAGTAGACCTATTATGCAAAATTGACTTTTGAGAGCTTTTAACCATGCTATAGTTCTTTCCCCTCACTATTTACTCACCCAAAATTGTATTTGGAATCATTCGTGCCTGTTTAAGCAGTCTTTAATTGCTTATTTTCAAAATGCCATTTTGCCGATCTCCACTGCCGTCAACTTCAATTTTATTGTACTTAACCTGTGACGCATGTAGGATTTAGCAGTGTAGTCATTTTGGTACTAATGAAAGAAAAGATCTGTGTTGTGAAGCTATGGGGCTGACATCTTCATGGCTCTTTGTTGTGGTGATATTTAAAGCAACATCAGCTCCCATTGGGCACAGCAGTTTTCTAACATGGAAGTCAGCTAACTTGTTTCTTTTACTAAGTCGCTTTGCCATTTTAAATATCCAAATTCTAACATAAAGATGCACAAGTGTCAATTATTATAATTACATAGCAGACACAAGCACAATAGGTCTTATTTAAACCACTGTATCTGGAACAGAAGGTGAGAAGAAGAGAATGTTTTGAAAATATTTCAGCAGTAAAAGTGGTCATCTCTTTTGTACCTGCGCCCAGGGGAGTTTTTGGCCTAATTTCACAAACTGCTCACCCACATGCTGTACATATGTTCTGCCACGTTTACACATATGGCCATCCTAATGCGATCCTTGTACCCACCTCTGAGCAAACCACCAGAGAGGAAGAAGCACTGTTATACCAGTCCTAAGGGAATCTACTGTACGAGTGAACCAGCCAGCCAAATGATAGTGAGATGATGTGTGCTTTTGGGCATTGCGCTTTTGAGGAACCAGAGCATAAGAATCTCGATGGTGGCTATGATGTGAGTGAGGTCAGTGTGAATGTGCAGCTAGCCAATTTACTGGTTTGCTGCATAGAGATTTGCTTGGCTTCAGTGTGACCAATTCCTATTTTTTGAGCATGCAAAATGTTACCATTACTCACTGAGGACAGATGCTGAGAAAATAAGTAAAAAAAAAGTAGTAGGTGCCTTTGATGTTGGTTGTGGCACAGTGAGCGAAGGCAATTTATCCACTGAAATGGCCAGAGTGAGTCCTATATACACAGGTTTGGACTTAAAACAGATGAGTTCTTTACTACCCAATGACATCAGGCAGTAGAGCATGATTTATTTGTGCAATCGTGGCCCTGTTTAATTTTCAACACAAAGGTGAAAATGAATAACTCAAAAACTGTTAGCTAGCTTGTGACTGTAAAGTTATTTGAGAGGGATAACAATAAAAAAATGTGTCCTTTCTGGTCAGAATGTGTTGAAATGAAGCTCAAACTACACTCACCGGCCACTTTATTAGGTACACCATGCTAGTAACAGGTTGGACCCCCTTTTGCCTTCAGAACTGCCTCAATTCTTCGTGGCATAGATTCAACAAGGTGCTGGAAGCATTCCTCAGAGATTTTAGTCCATATTGACATGATGGCATCACACAGTTGGCGCAGATTTGTCGGCTGCACATCCATGATGCGAATCTCCCGTTCCACCACATCCCAAAGATGCTCTATTGGATTGAGATCTGGTGACTGTGGAGGCCATTTGAGTACAGTGAACTCATTGTCATGTTCAAGAAACCAGTCTGAGATGATTCCAGCTTTATGACATGGCGCATTATCCTGCTGAAAGTAGCCATCAGAAGTTGGGTCATAAAGGGATGGACATGGTCAGCAACAATACTCAGGTAGGCTGTGGCGTTGCAACGATGCTCAATTGGTACCAAGGGGCCCAAAGAGTGCCAAGAAAATATTCCCCACACCATTACACCACCACCACCAGCCTGAACCGTTGATACAAGGCAGGATGGATCCATGCTTTCATGTTGTTGACGCCAAATTCTGGCCCTACCATCCGAATGTCGCAGCAGAAATCGAGACTCATCAGACCAGGCAACGTTTTTCCAATCTTCTATTGTCCAATTTCGATGAGCTTGTGCAAATTGTAGCCTCAGTTTCCTGTTCTTAGCTGAAAGGAGTGGCACCCGGCGTGGTCTTCTGCTGCTGTAGCCCATCTGCCTCAAAGTTCGACGTACTGTGCGTTCAGAGATGCTCTTCTGCATACCTTGGTTGTAACGGGTGGTTATTTGAGTCACTGTTGCCTTTCTATCAGCTCGAACCAGTCTGGCCATTCTCCTCTGACCTCTGGCATCAACAAGGCATTTCCGCCCACAGAACTGCCGCTCACTGGATATTTTTTCTTTTTCGGACCATTCTCTGTAAACCCTAGAGATGGTAGTACGTGAAAATCCCAGTAGATCAGCAGTTTCTGAAATACTCAGACCAGCCCTTCTGGCACCAACAACCATGCCACGTTCAAAGTCACACAAATCACCTTTCTTCCCCATACTGATGCTCGGTTTGAACTGCAGGAGATTGTCTTGACCATGTCTACATGCCTAAATGCACTGAGTTGCCGCCATGTGATTGGCTGATTAGAAATTAAGTGTTAACGAGCAGTTGGACAGGTGTACCTAATAAAGTGGCCGGTGAGTGTACAGTCTAACAATGCCTCAGACAGAGCATGCCTACAGTTAGCATCACACCTCCAGAGAATGTTGATGACATCAGCTGCAAAGTATCAATAGGCATGACTTTGAATAGCCGATATCTGATATTTCTTCAAGTTTCCATCATGTATACAATGGCGAACCAGGATATTTCGACCAGGCCCTAAAACATGATCAAAACATGCTGTAAAGTTCAAAAGTAGTTGCTTAGCATAATAAATGAGCGACATAGTGCTGGTTGCCCGGGGAGACTGTGAGACTTGGCCTTGAAGGGAAAACCAAAGTCCTGGGAACATGGAGTAACAAAAGAGCAGTTTGGCTGTGCGCTCCACTCTAGTAAAACTGATGAAAGTGGCGTTGGCGAGTGTGTATTTGTTTAGCATGCATGTGTGGGCCTCTAATGTGACTTTTGAGGAAGAAAAAAAATCAGCCGTGGTAGCAAGATTTAAATGATAATGGCTCTATTGACCCTGAGAAATGCATGCGTTTGCAAGTGGGCAGTTCTGGAGAGAGGAGGGTTAGGTACGAAAAAGTAGCTGGTGATAGGAGTGGCTTTTTTTGTGTGTGTTGACAATTTGATCCTATGAAAGAGAAATGTTTACACAGACTGTTTCTTACCAGTATGAGAGCAGAGAAAGTGCACAGTGGAGCAGCAGCTCTTTGGCAGCTTCAATAACATTAATTAAACACTCATCTATCCAAACAAATTAGCTATTTAATTTGTTTTGCTGTGTTATAATGTATTTCACCTGTCTATTTTAAGGCCTGTGTTATTTGCTCATCTGCCATTTTTAATGCTACAAATATCATTTCTTAGGTTTAATACAAGGGTTGTTATTCCTCAAAACTATCAAGACAATGATGTATTACATTTAAAACATGTGTGGTCCTTTTGTGTGTTGTCTGTATCAGTAGTGACTATGAGTGATTGGTTTTATTAATGTGCTTTTCTTTCATGGGGCCAGTTCAGCTGTCTGGGGCTCAGGAACGGGTTTATTCTGAAATTTGTCATGGCCAATTATGGGAACTGAACTATAGACTAGAGTTTGGGAACGTTGGTGACACTGAATCTAAAATAATCTATCATTTAATATAGGTATGTGTTTTATGTGAGAAACTGGAGCAAAGAGAAGAAAGTGAACAGATTTCAAATATGTACAAAATACAGTTTGAAAGTGATTTTGTCGTTAAAAAAAGTGGGGTTTCTAGTAGGGATGTGCATTGTGATGGCAATTACGATATATTTCAATACTGAAACACAGGACGATATACAGCTCTGGAAAAAAAAAGAGACCACTGCAAAATGATCAGTTTTTCTGATTTTACTACTTATAGGTATGTGTTTGGGCAAAAGGAACAATTTTGTTTGAGTCTATAAACTACTGACAACATTTCCCTCAAATTCCAAATAAAAATATTATCGTTTAGAGTATTTATTTGCAAAAAATGACAAATGGTCAAAATAACAAAAAAGATACATGCATTCAGACCTCAAACAATGCAAAGAAACAAGATCAAATTCATTTGAAAACAACATAATACTAATGTTTACACTTAAGAAGAGTTCAGAAATCAATATTTGGTGCAATAACCCTTATTTTTAATCACAGCTTTCATGCGTCTTGGCATGCTCTCCACAAGTCTTTCACATTGTTCTTGGGTGACTTTGTTCCACTCCTGGTGCAAGAACTGAAGTAGCTCAGCTTTGTGTTTGAGTTGGAATTCAACAGACGCTGGAATGGAATGGCTGTAATACATGTAGAGATGCTGATTTCAGAAAAAAATGCAGTGGTCTCTTATTTTTTTCCAGAGCTGTAGAATAGAATGCCTTTTATTGCCACTATACACATGTACAACAATGAGATTAAATCCATGATTTTGAATCAATATTAGAATCATACAATGAAGTATATTAATGTTTTTTTTTTCTTATGCCATTAGTTTCTAGGCCTACTGTACATGGCAGTGATGGAAAAAGCAGCATAAGGAAGGTCTCAGGTTTTTTGGGGGGTTACTTCGGAAGTTGCAGCCTGAAAAGTGTAAATGCAATAGGCCATAATGCATTGTTTTGTCCAGCTTTTCAAAATTGTTTTCATTAGGGTCATCTGATATCAGGAACTGCCAACATTTTGCTTATTAAAAAAAAAAAAAAAAAAACTCTTACATTTACAATTGCGTACTTACCTTATTATATAAAATGGTTGCTTCCAGTCCTCTCCTATACTGGCCTCAACTGTATTGTCCTGAATAATCCGACTGCCCTGCTTTGTGCCTGTGCCCTTGTGTCAAGATGATACATTAATCCAGGTTAGCCATTGTTTATTCAGTGCATCCTACCGCGCAATGTGTTTTCCAATCACGTAACTCCAATGTATGAAACCCCAACAATAGCTGGACATGCGTGCATCCTTGGAAGTGTCACTCACAATAAATGAAGCTATCCTTACTATTCACCAACAGTTTGAATCACTTTAAACCTGTGATGATTTTTTCAATCACCATGACCTTGTGACCTTTTCTTTGTTGTCAAAATATACAGACCCTTTAAAAATATATGAACAAGAACATTCAAAATTTTGGAACGGAGGCAATTGAGGCGAAAGTGAAGAATAATAATGAATAGTAATGAATAATGGGATTTCAATGGGAAAACAATATAACTATACAATATGAAAAATCTAGGGAAATTTGACAAATGAAAATCGCTCAAACACATGGGAGTGATATCAGAGCCTGGTTTAAAAATATTTACAGTTGTGTTTTACATTATTAAAATTCCAGATTTTAGATTTTACTGGACAAATCCTTTAAGAAAAGAAGAGCCCACTACAGTTTGTCACTTAATCTACAGATGTTAATTAAAACTATACTTTTTGTTAAACTCAAATATGATTTTGAAGTTAGAAATTTGTATTTTTTCCACCCTTCTTAACAGAAAAGCAAATTAACTAATATTTGTGCCTTGGAAATTCAAAATAGTTGTTCATTTTTTATTTCCTAAAACCATTAGAATTTAGATCTGTTCATCAGTTAATCATTGAAAATATATTAGGTTTGCTTCATTTTATCTCCAGTTGCCTCCATTCCACAATTTTGAACCTTCTGATGACACTGGTCTACAAGCAAAATGCTAGTGAGATTTTTCTTGGTTTAGGTCACTAATAAAGAAAAAGTAAGTCAGAAGTGCTGATTGGCTATAGTTTCCAAGATATAGTATTGGGTCAAAATAGGAAATTTATGCAAAATAAGGCAAAAACTGTAGTTTATCAGAAGGTACAGTGTGTCTACAAGCAACCAGTTCTATCTGAAAACCTGTCTGCACATTCCAATACATTCATTTTAATATATCTAGAGTTTTAAAGGTCCCATGACATGGTACTTCTTGATGCTTTTAATGTCTTAATGGTTGATGCCTTAATGGTTCCCTAATACTGTAAATGAATCCTTCTTCAAACTCAACACTCAGTGCATGAGTGCATGTACACATGTACACAGTCAGAGTCAGAATCTGTCTGTCTGAACAACTCATTCTGGGCCTTGTTGCTTGAATGCAAATGAGAAGGACACAGATAGGGACAGCGCTGCGCTGTCTCCCCACTTCTGCGTTTCAAGCACGAAGGCAGAAATGAGAGGCATTTCAATGAAAAAAACACATTTTCACAGAAAATAAAATCAAACCACTGCTGTTTCAGAGGTCCAGAGGGTCGGGTAAAGGACTTCCGAGCCTAGAAACACTCGCACGTGCCTCCAGGCAAATAAAAAAAACACATTTCGCATTGCGTAACTCCTTCGCGGTCCAAACTCCAGAGACAGGGGGTGGACATCCAGACGGGGGTGGAACTGCATTTGCATTTCTTTTTTCGATCTGACGTAACAAAGGTGCCTTGTTCAGAATCACCCGTTTGAGCTGTGTTTTTTTCTAACGCAGAAAAGGACCACAAATGCTCAGTTTAGACATTTCGCAACTTTTAGCCATGGGGGGGGCCCTAAACAGGGTAGGGGAGCTCACATTAACGTTCAAAAACCTCAGAAAGTGAAAATTTCATGCCATGGGACCTTTAACATATATCAATATGTATAATATATATATTCTTATTAGATCATTACATATCTTGAATACATTAGCTAACCAGCACAGTTATCAATTGATTTTCAGTTCATCTTATCAGTACAAATGAGATTTAGCCACTTTTATCTTGGAAGCAGATCGAGTCCAAAAATTTGTAGACCAGTGTGACCTAGCATTTTAAAGGTGCACTGTGTAACTTTTCTGGTGGAGGGTCTGCTGTCCGCTCATCTCCATGGAGATGTTGTTGCTTTGTCTGTAATGTCCTAGTATGCCATCTTTCATTTACTCAATAATATGGGTTTTCATTGACTTAAAAACTTATTTTTTAACTGTTAATGGGCTCGTCTCTCCAAGGATCTGATATGTAACTTGGCAATATGGCCTCGTCTGCTGTCTAGAGATAAATAAGTGTAATGACATACTGTGGAACATAATATTCATAGCTGGTGGTGGACCCAATGCTGTATATCTCCATTAGAACACTTTCAGTTATGTTCTGTCCATTCATTTTTGCTGTTAATGATAAACACAGAGGAAAGTTTTATACCTTAGAGACACTAGGGAATCCCTTTTGATCAATATGGAATATGGCTGCCTCTAAAATAGTCTTATTTGGCCCCTGGGGTATTGAGAAATGTATTTAATGTGCATTAGTGACAGCATGATTAATTTCCCTAGGAGGAAGATGTGAGACGCTATTGAAATGTGTCCTTGAACAGGATTACAGCCTCAGTCTAATAATGTGCTCTGCCCTCTTGGAAAGGAAAAAGAAAACATTAAAATAACTTATTTCTTTGCCATTTTCCAGTATTTTCCTTGCAAATGAGGGTACTGAAATGGACTGGTTAAAAAGGTTAATTGGGACATGGAAATCTGAGTAGAAGAGTTCCAGCATTCAGGACATTCAGGAGTAAAATTGAGTTTTGACATCATCAGTGCATTTGAGGATATGAAACATGCAGACTTATTTTTTGGTTTAGAATATTGTGATTTGGAATTCAGCAGAGCCTGTTTACACAGATTTTGATATTCAGGTCTTGACAGTTAACATACATTTTCAAACATGACTAATATGACTTGCTTCATCTATATATCCCTGTTTAATTTGGTGTGGGAAACAAAATGGCAGTCATATCTCTATAAACAGCCTCAGGGCAGCCAGCTGTGGCACAGTGTAACTTTTCTGGTTTGGAGGGTTTGCCATCTGCTTCTCTCCATGGAGATGTTATTGTTTTGTCTGGATTGTCCCAATATGGCATTAAACATATCCATCTTTTACTTTTTGTGCAGTAGAGATAGTCAACAGGGCAAAAACCATCCAGATTATTCTACCGAAGGTGTATGGTGTTTAAAAACACAATGGAGCTGTATTACCACATGATATCACACAATTTCTGTTTGAGAGAACTCATTATAAATACACAGGGCTTGTGTGTTAAACATGTGTGAATGAAACAAAATATAACTCCAGGTATGTTTGCGATGAGGAAATAGCGTAATACAGGCCCTTTAAAACTGCTGTTTTTTATAACTTGTGCACCTGCCACATCTGTAACAACTGGCATCCAAGCAACTTATATTTCATCCACTATTAGCCCTTCTCCCAATCTCCAAATTATGCTAATATTAAAATGGCACAGTTCTGCTGTACTGATCTACTTTCATCGCTTGATTTCTTATGCCTTTTCTTCATGTTGCTCTGCTTTTATCTTTATCCATTTTGCCTTCCGACCAGGGCCACAGCAGCAGCCAGAGGGCGGAGATAATGCGTACGCTGTTACGTCTTCTCTATTGCTCTTATACGAACAAGAAAGTACGCTGACGCACTTAGTACCTCTGGGCCTCAGTGTGCTTTAGCTGCAGGTCAGTCTCTTACGAAATTCTCTGAAATTATTTCCCAATTTCACCCCTGTTTTACAATCTGTGCTTAGCTTTAAAACTAGTTCATTCTCAGATTTGTGGGGAACTTTTTAACCTTGATTTGGATGACTTCTACAGGCTTCTTATTCTGAAATATAAAATTAAATAGCCTTTGTTGAATCAAATGAAAAACTAAAATAAAATGATTGGCAAAGAGCATATACAGCTTGTACAGCTCTGGGAAAAAATGAGACCACTGCAAAATTATCAGTTTTTCTGATTTTACTACTTATAGGTATGTGTTTGGGCAAAAGGAACATTTTTGTTTGAGTCTATAAACTATTGCCATTTCCCCCAAATTCCAAATAAAAATATCATTTAGAGCATTTATTTGCAGAAAATGACAAATTGTCAAAATAACAAAAAAGATACAGATACATGTTTTCAGACCTCAAACAATCAAAGAAACAAGATCAAATTAATTTTAAAACAACATAATACTAATGTTTACACTTAAGAAGAGTTCAGAAATCAATATTTGGTGCAATAACCCTTATTTTTAATCACAGCTTTCATGCTTTCCACAAGTCTTTCACATTGTTCTTGGGTGACTTTATTCCACTCTTGGTGCAAGAACTGAATTTGTAAAGCACTTTGGGTGCCTTGAAGGTGGGAAAGCGCTATATAAAGATGTGACCATTAACTGAAGTAGCTTAGCTTTGTGTTTGTGTTGGAATTTGTTCAACAGATGCTGGAATGGAATGGCTGTAATACATGTAGAGATTCTGATTTCAGAAAAAAATACAGTGGTCTCTTATTTTTTTCCAGAGCTGTATACACTACTAATGCAAATTAACTGTTGGCATTTTTGATTCACTTCTTAATCACACAGATAACGATGGATCTGACTCTTTCGGTCAATGTGAGTGGAGTGTCTTGCTCAATAACACAGTGACGGTATACAATGGTGGTAGCTGGGATTGAAGTACCCACCTGTGAGTTTGTCATACTATTGTCAAAAAATCTGTACTCATCTGTACTGAATCAGTTACTAGTAGGGAAACAAAATGATCAACCTCTGGGTCAGTGGACACACACTCAACCAACTGCGCTACTGTCACCTAGTCTGGTTAACACCTGACCATATCACAAGTGAGATATGGGTCTGGAAACTCGCTTCGAAAAATCCCGTAGCGGAGGTGTGGTTAGCGATTGCCAACGGCCGTTTATTGGGCGTTATGAATGTCTATCATTGAGCGTATACGTAAGTCCATAGCCAATCATGTCAGTTGTCAGTTCAAACTACAAGCTTCCGTTTGTCATGTAGTACGCGTCACCGTCTTGCCACACCTCCCCTGCTCTCTGATTGGGGCCCTAAATCTGGGACTCTCGCTTGGACGAGTTTCCAGGCCGCCTTCCAGTTCGAAACGAACGGAAGCGGCCTGGGAATTCCCAGGCTAACTGTCACCCACTGTCACTAGTGTAAGACCACAGGATATTGCAAAAACTATTACAGTGGTCCCTCACTATAACGCGGTTCACCTTTTGCAGCCTCGTTGTTTCGCGGATTTTTTTATTTTTATTTTTTTTTTTAGTGTATCAACGCACATTGTGTTCTGTGTCCTGATTGGCTAAGGGACTGTTGCCGATTTTTCAGTCATTCTCCTCCGTGTCGTGTCTCCTGTACAGTACAGAATGCGTTCAGTTTGCCAAATTTATTTAAATGTCCGATTGCTCGCAGTGTGACTCTGAAGTGGTGTATGTTTGTAAGTTTTCTCACCGACAAAATCCGAGACAGCGGAGCGGCGCCAGGACGAAGAGGCTTGGTCAGAGGAACTGTGAAATACACGCCTGAAAGCCTGAAAACAGGTTTTGATCTTTGGTTTCTTTCTATAATACTGTGCTTTTTTTGTTGAAAATCCATGAAAGTTTGAGTGTTTAAACGAGAGAGAAATGTGAGAAAATGTTAATGCCAGTCTGAGAAAAGTGTATAATGTAAAGACGTGTATAATAATTGTAAAATATAAAGCTGACTACTTCATGGATTTCGCCTATTGCGGTTTATTTTTAGAACGTAACCACCGCGATAAACGAGGGACCACTGTATAATGTATTTTGTATTATCATTCTGGTATCATAATTGTAAGCGAGCTTTGAGCCCTTTATCAAAACTGAGTCATATTCTAGTGTCATGACAACAGTACTTTGTCAGACAACATCTTTACTAACAGAGTTTGCTCCTACCGTATATAACTTCCTAAATCCACTTTCCATCCCAGCAAGCAGCCATAGCAAACCAAGAGTGCGTGTCTAATTCACTATGTTCCAACATTTTATCAGTTTGTGGTTGCCAGTGCCGATCCTCGCTCCCTTATCTTTGTTCCAATGCGAGCTGTCTCTTGATTTCATAGCCCTGTATTATTTCATGGTTGAGCTTTCTGCCCCGTGGATGAAACATTATTGAAAAATCTTCCACTACATCTATTTGCGCATGACTGTCCGCTCCAATCTGAACCCCCCTTTTTTTTTATCGTCTCGGTCTTTACCTTTTGCTGATTTTTATCTACAGACCTGCCTACCTTAACAACTTCTCCACTTCATTAGCTGCTGTGCACGTTGAAAAAAGAAGTCATGACCCCTGTGTGTGTCTCCTTTAAATTATTTCTATGGGTAGATAATGCAAGCTCGGTCAGAAAAGGGGTTACCTTGTGGAAAAATGGAAAAAAGTTTCTCTTATTCTGCCTTTAGTTCTGCTTAATTTCACTGATATTGTTACAGAGTAGTTAGGGTTGTCAAAAGTATAGAAAATCACATACTATTCAAGACTAAAACTTGTAACAAAACTAGATACTCATTTGAACAACATCAATACTACAAAAGTCACATTCACAGGACAGAAATGAACCTTTCCTGAATAGCTTTAGAATGATCCTGAGCTTTATGAGAACAAGTTTAAAGGTCCCATGGCATGACATTTTCACTTTCTGAGGTTTTTGAACGTTAATGTGAGCTCCCCTACCCTGTTTAGGCCCCCTCCATGGCTAAAAGTTGCGAAATGTCTAAACTGAGCATTTGCGATCCTTTTCTGCGTTAGAAAAAAAAACACAGCTCAAACGGGCGATTCTGAACAAGGCAACTATGTGACGTCAGATCGAAAAAAGAAATGCAAATGCAGTTCCACCACCGTCTGGATGTCCACCCCCTGTCTCTGGAAATCACGCCCAGAGAATTTGGACCGCGAAGGAGCTACGCAATGCGAAATGTGTTTTTTTATTTGCCCGTTTTTATTTGTGTTTCTAGGCTAGGAAGTCCTTTACTCGACCCTCTGGACCTCTGAAACAGCAGTGGTTTAATTTTATTTTCTGTGAAAATGTGTTTTTTTCATTGAAATTTCTCTCCTTTCTTCCTCTGCGCTTAAAACGCGGAAGAGAAGAAGAAGAAGCAACTTTCTTGATCTCACACAGGAGAAATTCTTCTCTGCATTTAACCCATCCTGTTATTAGGAGCAGTGGGCAGCACCCAGTGGGCGCCCGGGGACCATCTCCATGATCTTCTTGCTTCGGCTTGGTCAGGACCTCAGCTGGAGGATTTTACCTGGAGCATGTTTTGGGTTGGTGGGGGAAACCGGAGTGCCCGGAGGAAACCCACCCAGACACGGGAAGAACATGCAAAGTCCACACAGAAAGGCTCGGGCGACCCGGGGATCGAACCCAGACCATGCATGCAAACTCCACACA
This sequence comes from Paratrypauchen microcephalus, assembly GCA_036785185.1. Lineage (NCBI taxonomy): Eukaryota > Metazoa > Chordata > Actinopteri > Gobiiformes > Gobiidae > Paratrypauchen > Paratrypauchen microcephalus. The sequence continues at coordinate 2,475,336 of JAVJIX010000035.1, forward strand.
GAACACACACAGAAAGGCCTGGGCGACCCGGGGATCAAACCTGGAACCTTCTAGCTGTGAAGCATGAGCGCTAACCACTCAGCTACCGTGCTGCCAAGTGGGAGACAACGCACAGCGCAGCGAAACAGGGGCGCATTTGGCCCCCCCCCACCCGCTCCTCTAACCTATCTGTGTCCTTCTCATTTGCATTCAAGCAACAAGGCCCAGAATGAGGTGTTCAGAGAGAGATATTCTGACTCTGACTGTGTACATGTGTCTTTCTCATGCACTGAGTGTTGATTTTGAAGAAGGATTCATTTACAGTATTAGGGAACCATTAAGGCCCCATATAAAAAGCATCAAGAAGTACCATGTCATGGGATCTTTAAGAGCACAAGACCAGTATACACCCATGGACCACTATGGGACCACTGAGGGATTACACAGATATAAGACCACATGGTAATATAAAAGAAACTAGGATTTAGGCTGCGTCCCATTACTCTGTCTTACCCCTTCCCCTACCCCTTTTACTTGTCTTGCCCTTCGATAACGAGCTGAGAGGGCTCGGGGTACGAATGTTCCCCTAAGAAATGGGACGCCACTCGATTACTGTTTGCGTCATCATCCCTTGCCTCTACCTGGCTGCTAAGTCTACAGAGGTGACAACAAGTGACGTAAAGAAACATAAACAAATGTCAAGGATTATCGGGTACCTCAGCTCGACAAAAAACTAGCTTGTTTATGCATGAACGTTCAATGAAAATGATAACGTCAACATCAGTGCAATTAAAACCGCAACAACAGTTCACTAAAAGTAATGTAGAACATAAGCGTCATAATTGTAAACCTGCTAAACTGTTAATCGATAATTACAACTGCTGAAAATACGTTTATGAGACTCCTTGGCTGGTCGATGTGACTCTGCCATTCTGATCCCAAAACCTGCCTGAGCTTGTAGGCGTACCCCTTTGTTCCAAGTCTGGTTGAGAGCTTACTTCGTTTCAAGGAGTATGTAGCCCACGGTCATGGCTCTAGCCCTTGATCAAAATTAGAATCGGGACACCCCTTGCCCTCATATGAACGCACAAAACCAAGGAGTAGGGGTAAGACGAAGGGGTAAGACAGAGAAATGGAACGCAGCCTTAATGTTGAAAATTACATTATATTGTCTAAAGAAATAATTTTTATTGCCATATCGGAATCAGTACTGAGTATCAACTGAGTATTGTGGCAAAAGGTAAAGACTTAAATGCTTTTCTCCATAGAGATGTTAATGCTTTGTCTGGAATGTTTCACAGTATGGTATTAAACCTATCTTCAAACCAAACCAGACCAAGTTACAGGTCAGTTCTGTGGAGAGGCAACCCCATTTACAGTAAGAATGCCCGTTCTAGGTATTTTTGAGCTATAAATCCACCTGTAATGGAATAAATGCAGGGTAGAGTTGTTTATGGTCACACTGAGGAACATTCCAGGCAGAGCAATGACATCTCTATAGAAACAAGCAGATGATGGACCCCCAACAAAAAATTTACATAGTGCCCCTTTTAATTCCTACTGTATTGTTACCGAGTACCCACTAGGAGTAAGATATAGCTTTTGCGTCATACTTCAGCTTGAAAAAACTCAATAGGAATATACCTTTTTCCGTCCCTGAGTAACCCACAGTAAAAAACGGAGTCTTATCTTTCCCTTCCAGCTGCTCGTACAGGACTGGCATGAGAGGCGTGGAGAGCCGGATGAAATATGTTTAAGATTCAGGCCCATGTGTGCTTTGGAGAGGAGGGGAGCGTATGCTTTTTTTTATACCAGCAGTATATCTGTGCATGTTTACAGTACGTCGTTAACGTGTCTCTGGCTCTTAAATGTTAAAGATGTGATTATCACCACAGCTGTCTTCAAATCGTCAAAGGAAAGGTGTTGCTAGGTTGGGATGAATTTGTTGTTTAAGGACAAAGAAGGAAAGCATAATTTGTCACAGTGATTGAAAGTGTTTCGTCTTCAAAGATTTGGCAATGTATTTAGGAAATTTGTTTAACAGAAGCAGCCCTTTCTGGATCATATTATTATGTGGTCATTATATCTTGAACACACTGCGGTCAAAACATCTGGTTCCAAGTATTTTTGACTAGTTTCAAAGGTCTACTATGTAACTTTTTGGTTGGGGGGTCTGTCACCTGCTTGTTTCTATGGAGATGTCATTGCTCGGCCTGGAATGTTCCACAGTACATTAATATGGCTGTACCTTACGTTTATTCAATTACAAGTGGTTTTATTGTGCAAAAATACCTAGAAAAGCATGGGCTTGCTTTTTAAATAAATCCAACTAATCAAGATAATGAATTCATTTTTGTTTTTCAGTCACCACTATTTCTCCTGCAAAACAATGTGCAACTAAAATCATTATTATTTCAGGCTATATTACCTGCCAGTTAACAAGAACGCGGTGGTCACATTTTCTTCTAATATGAAAAATATATATTTAAAGGTGCACTGTGAAACTTTTCTGGAGGGTCCGCTACCTACTTGTTTCCATGGAGATGTTATTGCTTTGCCTGGAATGTTATGGTTATGGAATTGTATGATATTAAATATATCCGCATAGCATTTATTCATAGCGTTCATTGCTCCAAAATACAATAATTCCTTTTGTAAAAACTGATCTGACTGGTAATTTAGCGTAGTGCTGTAATCTGCTTGCCTCCTTCCATTACCCTGTTTTACCCCTTCCCCTAAACCTTTATCTACGTCTTTGTCTTGCTCCTCGATACCGAGCTGAGAGGGTTAGGGGTACGAATGTTCCCCTAAGAAATGGGACACTGCTCGATTACCACTCATTCCTTGCCTCTACCTGGCTGCTACGTCTACAGAGGCGACAACAATTGACGCAAACAAACGTAAACAAATGTCAAGGATAATTGGGTACCTCAGCTTGACAAAAAAACTAGCTTGTTTATACATTAAAGTTTGATGAAAACGATAACGTCGGCTAAACAGACATCACTACAATTAAAACCGCAACAACAGTTCACTAAAAGTAACGTAGAACATAAGCATCACAATTGTAAACCATGCTAAACTGTTAATCGATAATTACAACTGCTGAAAATACATTTATGAGACTCCTTGGGTGGTCGATGTGACGCTGCCATCCTGATCCCAAAACCTGCCTGAGCTTGTAGGCGTACTCCAAGTCTGGTCGAAAGCTTACTTCGTTTCAAGGGGTATGCAGCCCGTCATGGCCCTAGCCCTTGATCAAAATTAGAATCGGGACACCCCTTGTCCTCACATGAACGCGCAGCAAAACCAAGGGCTAGGGGTAAGACGAAGGGGTAAGACAGAGAAATCTGCACTGTGAAACATTCTAGGCAAAGCAATAACATTTCCATGAAGACAAACAGGTAGCGGACCCTCCTCCAGAAAAGTTGCTCACTGCACTGCACCTTTAAGCAAGAATAATATGCTAACTTAGGATAATACATTACAAAAAGACAAGTCAAGATTATTCAGAATTCACATATCCTGTTTGAAGTCCCCATTAAAGTGTTGGAAAATGGAACTAAAGTAGCATAAAAAAGTCCAGTGGGAGCTCTACACCCCACATCAGCTGGGTTCTTTCCACACAACTAAACAGGCCTTCAAATCGGAAATGACTACAGAAGACTTCAGAAAGCCAATCCTTTGGAGGGTGAAGCGCTTCTTTGATCATTAATTAAGAAGGCTAAAAAAGATCCTTCTCTGTATAAATTTTTTGCCCTTCTTCCCTGGGACCTGGGACTATAGTGCATTGGTAGGTAAATGGCAACACCAAAAGCTGGCACCCTTTGAAGTTTATTGAAATGAGGAGAGGTAACTTCTTATGCGTCAAATAAGGTTCACCTCAACTGGTCCACCTTGGCACCTAAGTTGAAAATAATTGAAATATGTTAGCCTTGAAGGTGCACCGTGTAACTTTTTTCTCCATGGATATGTTAATGTTTTGGTTTAAATTGTCAACATTATGGTATTTATCTAACCTGCCTTGCATTTATTTGACTACAGGTGTTATTTGTTGCTCAAAAATAATAATTTTATCATCTGTATCTGTGTGTGGGGTCAGTCTGTGGAATGGGTTGGGAGAAAACCTGAAGCAGTGCTCAAATATTCACAGCTTCAAAAGAAATTCTAAAGAGTTTTTGCTTTTGTGGTATAAGGATGAGTGACAGCACTGGGTGATCAAAAAAAAAAAAAAAGACCTTGGGTAAAAATGATATAAAGTATAATATGTAGATATTTGTAAAGATGTGATCAGTGTACATAAGCAATGACAAAAATGTTGAAACTATGTAACGAATGGGGTGGATTTTCTACTCCTTTTTGAGAAATGCGCTTTTCTGTTGTTTACAATGTATATATAATATGTATATGATTATTGTTTCTGTCTTGGCACAAACTCGAAATAAATACCAATCAATCTATCAGAATATTGTCTTGCAAGTCTCCATGGAGATTTGTAAGTTTATGGCCATACTATGGGGCATTCTAGGCACATCTCCATGGAGACAAGCAGGCGACGGACCCTCCAGCAGACAAGTTACACAATGCACCTTTAAATGAAAAAGTACAGTATTTGATGTCTCTTCCATGAATGTCTAACTCATGCAGCCTGATGGGGTCATTTGCAAAACTGTGAACAACTGACACTGGTGTTGACAGAGGAGGAAGACAAAGGGGTGCTGTATGGTTGGCAGCCATTTTGAGGTTTTTGGCCACATGTATGATTGGAGTTTTCCCGTAAAGTCAATCCAGGTATCTTTAAAGAGATAAAGGTCAAGAATTGAATAGACTTCAGTGTCCATATATGCTAATTTAAGTTCTATATTTAATGCATCTTTCATCCAGTATGAGCCGCTTATCAGTGGTCTTGGTCTGGAGCACCTGGAGGACTCACGTATACTGTGCATGTCTAAGATTAATAGAGTGGGAAATGGGAGAACAAGCAAACTGTACACAAGAAGGTCATTTGTAATCTGCCCCATCAAACATACAACTTTCTTGCTGTGAGACAAGACTGCTAAAGATGGAGATGGAGATGGAGATGTCATTGCTTTCCCTGGAATATTCCATGGTATGACTTTAAACATTTACATCTAGCATTTAATCATTACAGGTGTTTCTTTTGCTCAAAAATACCAATACCAATACCAAATTCCAATACCAATTCTATCTGTGAATATGGGCGACTCTCCACAGATCTGAACTGTAATGTACTATAGTGCTGTAACCTGCTTGTCTCCCTCATGAGATGTTGAATCTATTCTATGGAACATTTTAAACAAAGCAATAACCTTTAACAGTGCACCTTTAACTTTGAGTGATTAAAAAAAAAGTGTGAGTGCAGCGCTCTGACTCACTAGCCTTGAGCCTCGAAGTTCTTTCACACGCGACACGTAGTAGAAAATAAAAAAGTCTTGAATCCAAGCTTTGATGTCTGTATCTGTACTAAACCTGTATCTGTACTAAACATAAAATCATACAAAACAAAACAAAAGATGAATTCCTATAACTTCTAAACCCTACGTGACGGTCAAAAGACTGTGATGCTCCTATAGCTCGAGGCTTCTGCTGTCTTTCATGCATCCTCATGCTTTTAAAGGTCCCATGGCATGAAATTTTCACTTTCTGAGGTTTTTGAACGATAATGTGAGCTCCCCTACCCTGTTTAGCCCCCCCATGGCTAAAAGTTGCGAAATGTCTAAACTGAGCATTTGCGGTCCTTTTCTGCATTAGAAAAAAACACAGCTCAAACGGGTGATTCTGAACAAGGCAACTATGTTATGTCACATCAAAAAAAGAAATGCAAATGCAGTTCCACCCCCCGTCTGGATGTCTACCCACCGTCTCTGTAAATCACGCCCAGAGAGTTTGGACCGCGAAGGAGCTACGCAATGCGAAATGCGTTTTTTTATTTGCCTGGAGGCACGTGCGAGTGTTTCTAGGCTCGGAAGTCCTTTACCCGACCCTCTGGACCTCTGAAACAGCAGTGGTTTAATTTTATTTTCTGTGAAAATGTGTTTTTTTCATTGAAATTCCTCTCCTTTCTTCCTCCGCGCTTAAAACGCGGAAGGGCGCATTTGGCCCCCCCCACCCGCTCCTCTAACCTATCTGTGTCCTTCTCATTTGCATTCAAGCAACAAGGCCCAGAATGAGTCGTTCAGAGAGAGATTTTCTGACTCTGACTGTGTACATGGGTCTTTCTCATGCACTGAGTGTTGATTTTGAAGAAGGATTCATTTACAGTATTAGGGAACCATTAAGGCACCATATAAAAGCATCAAGAAGTACCATGTCATGGGACCTTTAAATTAACTCAGCAAATCAGACTGCACCACAGCATAGCAGTTACATTTTAAATTACTACTTAAATTCTTCACCAAGATGCAAACAAATATTATTCTGTAATTTGACTCAAATTATAAAACATAGCAATGTAAATATTAAATCTAACTATACAAATATAAAAAATGGCTCTAACAAAGTATAAAAAACATAAAATGGCCACCAATAATTCTACTTATTAATTCCAAATTCCTTTTTTGACAGAGAATTGGCTGTAGACCTCTCCATTCAAAAGAACCAGGTACTGAATATGATTAACACTTCTGATCCTGTTTGAATTAAAGTTTGATTTATTGCACAGCCCTAGTGCTAACCACCCTATCACTTTTACGTGTGACAAGATAACCTGTGATGATGACCTCAACTTGGGAATATATAAAAAGCACCCACATAAGTAGGGCCCCAACATAACTGACCTCTATCTGTCCAATAAAGCAGAATGTGCTTTGTCTTCCAGAGCTGTCGGCATTTCCTTGTGCATATAGATTAGACTTGAGATGAACCTGGCCTATTTACAGAGATGTGAAGATGGTGGTGCACAGGTGGCACACATTTGAGGGTAGGTATGTCTTTTGTATGCTGAAAGACCTCATGCAATTTTCAGACCCAAGCATGCATGTAAAATGGGATAGCAAAATCCAAAACCATTCTCTTCTACCTTCATCTCGGAAATGGCACCTTATCCTTCAAGAAGGAGTTGAATCTGGCATATGTGACTAGTTTTGTTTGTGATCGAAAAGGGCAACTTGAAAAACAGTAGTAGAGGCAAATTGTGTGTTGAGTGGTTTATAAAAAAGAAAAAGCGAAAATGCCAGGATTTGAATATTGTATGCACAAGTCAAGCAAGGTCAACCAAAAAAGTCATCGTAGAGAGCTGCCATCTTGTTGGTATTTTCACTGATGGAGGATTGATTATCCTTGTCGTTACAATCATTATTAAGTGACATTTCTCTTAACTGATCAGTTAGGAATATTTAATTTTTTTTGAGAATTTTGTCATCTTAACAAGGTTGGGAAAATGTTATTGATTTTTTTGATTTGGTTAAAAAATGTGTGTAAAAAAAGTGGTTCGAAATCAAAGGTTCAAGTGGCTGAAAAATCTGTGCTTATAATGTTGTAATATCTAGATTAAAGATTCAAGGACTTATTGTCATTGTCACCACACATATTTGACTATTGCCACAAATTTAAAGTTACAGTTGTGTAGCTTTTTGGAGGTGGTAAGTCACAGGCAAAATTTAATGGAAACATAGTTAAAATCGTACTTCAAAACATTCTCCATGGAGACAGGTATGTTTTATGCCATACATACCAAAGGAACATCATTTAATAATAATAATATTAATAATAATAATAATAATAATAATAATAATAATAATAATAATAATAATAATAATAATAATAATGATAATAATAAATTTTATTTATTAGGCGCCTTTCTGGACACTCAAGGTCGCCTTACAACAAGTACAATATACAGGGGGTCCTCGGGTTACGACGGTCTCGGTTTACGATGTTTCGTGGTTACGAACTCGCCCCCATTACAAAAATATATATACAGTATATATATATTACGCGTCATTCCGTCTTACGCGGTTTAGCCTGGTAAGAGATGTAAACAAATGCGAACGGCGCGCGGCGCACCGCGGAAGCATACGCTCTGTTGTGGTTATAGGGAGAAGAAGACGGCCTCGTGTGCGTGCCCAATGTGGGCGGAAGTACCTGATGTGGGCTCTGATCTGCTCCTATGAAAGCGGCAGTGATAACCAAGCAGCGTAGTGGTCTAATTATTGAGATGGAAAGGTTATTGGTGCTTTGGTTGGAAGATCAAAGTCAAAATCCGACTTACGACGAAATTCGGGTTACGACGCGTCTTAAGAACAGATCAACGTCGTAACCCGAGGACCCCCTGTACATTATAGGCAGTTAAAAGCAACAGTTAAAATACAAACAGTTGAAAACAAACAGTAATGCAAGCCTTCATAAAGAATACACACAAAGGTTTATATATAACACTAATACGAAGAGATAGCTGCATAGAATGTGACTACACAGCTCTCTTATAGGTTTGTTGTAAAAAAAAAAAGAGCTTGGTGGAAGTTTGTAGTACATTTAACTTACGTTATTTCTGGAAACTCGGCCCAAAATTATCAGCAGAGCTTATCAACCATCAGTTGCTCTGTATTCTAAACAATGATCAGTATCAGCATTGGCGATGAAAAAACTCTTGGTCGATCTCTATTAAGGGCCCATGTTGTTCACTGCAACAAAACATAACATGCCTTTATTTTACTTTGTTTTATCTGTGGCTTTAATATTTATGGAATTATCCGAGGAGAGCTCTGTGACAGTTGCCTATAGAATATTAAGTGACATTTTGTTTGTAATTCAATGCTGCACTGACAATTGCAAATGTGTTCACTGAAATAAGTTGATTCCCAATTTACATGGTTAATAAGGTCTTCTGTTGTGCAAGGCCTCTGTAATTGCATGAGTATATAAAAGCTTTATTGCTCCTCAGTGTTAATTTGTCTTGATATATTTTCCATTTGTTCACGACTCAGTATTCCCTTATTCACAAACCTTTGTCAACACTCATCTGTCATTTTTGGAGGAATAGCTCTTGTTTTTGTTAAGCTAGCTTAGACAAGTGATCAATTTGGTTTTAAGATAATATATTACATTAACAATATGTACTCTGCTTATCAAGAAGTAGGATGCAATTGAAGTGATAGTGAAGTTTAAAGTTGTTTTGGGACATGTTTTGACTTTGCTGTCAAAATGTTATCAGGTGTGTTGTGATAGGATGCAATTAAAGAAGACGTTGTTTTCACTGCATAACTGATATTAATGACACTTTTAAATGGATGATGGTTTGGATGGTTTTGTTTTTAAGTGTCAAAGAAATTTTAATGATTGAATTGGATTTAATGTGTAATATTTTCTAATTCAAATTTGCTACCTTAACTACCACTAACATACAAGCAAAGAGGGTAAGGTGTGTTGCCCAAGGACACAACAACCGGAGGCTATTCGGAAAATCATTTCAAAGGTAAATTCATCATAAATTTTGCAATTTAAAGTTGCACTATTGCTCTGGAAAAAAATAAGAGACCACTGCAAAATGATCAGTTCTTCTGATTGTACTACTTTTAGGTATGTGTTTGGACAAAAGGAACATTTTTGTTTGAGTCTATAAACTACTGACAACATTTTCCCCAAATTCCAAATAAAATATTATCGTTTAGAGCATTTATTTGCAGAAAATGACAAATGATCAAAATAACAAAAAGACACATGTGTTCAGACCTCAAACAATGCAAAAAAAACAAGATCAAATTCATTTTAAAACAACATAATACTAATGTTTACACATATTTACACACATAAGAAGATAAGAAGAGTTCAGAAATCAATATTTGGTGCAATAACTATAATAAATAATTATTTTAAATCACAGCTTTCATGCGTCTTGGCATGCTCTCCACAAGTCTTTCACATTGTTCTTGGGTGACTTTATTCCACTCCTGGTGCAAGAACTGAAGTAGCTCAGCTTTGTGTTTGTGTTGGAATTCAACAGAAGCTGGAATGGAATGGCTGTAATACATGTAGAGATGCTGATTTCAGAAAAAAAATGCAGTGGTCTCTTTTTTTTCCAGAGCTGTATATACCTTTTTGTTTGAGGGTCTGTTGCCTGCTTTTTTCTATGGATATGTCATTGCTCTGCCTGGATGTTCCACGATATGACATTAAACAGCTCTACCTTACATTTATTCAATTACAGGTGGTTTTATAGCTCAAAAATACCTGGAAAAACATGTGTGGGGGTTGCCTCCCCACAGATCTGACCTGTAACTCGGTTTGGTTTGGTCTCCATGAAGATAGAAAGGTTTACCATACCATACTGTGAAACGTTCCAGACAAAGCAATCAAAACATCTCCATGAAGAAAAGCATTTGTTTGTTGGCTATTTGTTTTTAGTAACTAACTTATTTTTTGTCTCATAAAAATATGTCTCATAAAAATATTATACAGTTAGCATTCATCAATAATGTGTTACAGTTGTCTATTGTTAGTCTCTCCCCTGGACTTCTCTTCATTCTTCATTGAAAAAGTAGGTCATTGCCAGTTTGTATAGTCCACATAATGGTCTGGTCCATACGCAGGCCTGATGATGTCCTAGTCCTTCTCAAGGTCATGGTGGTCCCATCCTCCACCGTGTCCCCATTTATCCCCCCAGATCTGGCAACGACGGACTATTTCAGGACGCACACTCCACTCCTATTCACATGGGCTTTGGATGACACATCGGACACATGGACACTTTTTTTTTTTTTTTTTGCATAGCCATTGACATTTTTGTCATCGTTGTATTGTTGTTGTTGTGGGTAGATTTGCAATTAATGATCTAAAGGTGCACTGTGTAACTTTTCTTGTGGAGGGTCTGCTACCTGCCTGTCTCCTTGGAGATGTTACTGCTGTGCCTGGATTATTTCACAGTATGTAAATAAAATTGGTTATCACAATGGAGACAAGTTAATTATCAGATCTATGAAGAAGTAAGCCTGCACATAGTAAGAAATCAAGGTATTTTTGAGCTATAAAACACCTGTAATTGTATAAAAGCAAGGCAGAAATGTTTAATGCCATACTGTGGAACATTACATGATAAGAAATAACCAATCACCATGGAGGCAAGTACCTTAGACGTTACACAGTGCACCTTTAAATTCAGAATCTGCTTACAATGCTAATAGGAAAAAAATGTGTTTCCTGTACCATATTTAGCAGGTTTCTTACACAGAGACCTCATGGAAATATTTAGACTATAGGTAAGTAGTGTAGCACTCACAGAGTCAGAAAAACATAGAGGTCAGTTGTATTTGGCAGTGTTTAGAGTGCCCCTCCTCCCTGCCCTGTTCTTTATTGGCAGTGGGCTGTATTAGCACTGCCCCATGGGAAAAACAAAATTAAAGAATGGAAAGGGCCCGTGAACCTGACTGATACACTTATATGATTTTTCGTTGGTGGACAGAATGCTCGGTGTGTGTGTGTTTGGGCAAATATAGGGTTAACGACTGCTATCGCCTGGGGTCTCCACCGTGGTAACCCTGTCAGTTACCTAGCCCAGGTAATTGCCTCAGAATGACAGCTCTGGAGGGCCTTGTGGCTATGAGCATCCCATATGCCTGGCTGCACTGTAGTCTGCAGAGATGTGCACGCAGCAGCTTTATAATTGCATGTTTTCACCTAATGAAAATGCAGGTGATGCATTGTGTAGTATTTTGTTGTTTTTCACCAAGGAGGAGGGGGTTGGGAGAGAGTTGGGAGACTGATGGGTCGAGGCAGCATTTCTTATCCAATTCAATTCAATTAGAATGCATCTATTGATGTGGGCAGGGGACCACCTATTTGCGTATGCAAAGCACACAGCGAGGGGCTCCACTTGACAGCCCCACCCCTCCCCAGTGCTCATATTATTAGTGGAAAGACATTTTACACCAAACACAAAATCAATTTGTTCTTCTTAAATACACAAAATAGATAGAAACACATTATCTAGGGAACCCCTCCCTCATTAGTGCGATGCTTCTGTTTTAATATAAAAAGAGGTTTGGTTGCTGCACATATGCTCAAAACTGCATTTTTATGTCAAGTTCAGTTGGGCAGAAGATGGTCAAAAGGGACAAAAAGAGACAAAAGATGTAACCACATTTAATACAGATGCATTCTTTCTTCAAAGCATATAGACTTACAGTAATACATCAAAAATAATACATCCAATAAGACAGCTTTAGTATTTCTTTATTTCTTATGCATCCTAAAGGTTTGTGTTTGTGCTGGCTTTTTGTTAACTAAACCAATAATGATAATGTGATGTAATTGTTGGTGTAGTGATTGAAAGTGGTGAGCAGGCCGACTGACTCCAAGTGGTGGAAGACGGAGAGCTGTGCTGCCATGCCCTGTGTTAATGATCTCATTCACAACCTCCTCTCTCCAGACTCCCTATTATTTCTGCAGGCTACAATCAGCCTTATCCTATGGGAGGTTTACCAGGCTGACCATACAACCTCAAAGATCCTGCATAATACTTAACTAATGCATTAGAGCTTTTGCTGTTGAAATGTTGTCATACCCACAGCAGGCAAGAAGGCAACAAGAGGAGTTCCAGATTGATAACGTGTGGAACTCTATTCAGATTGACACACACAGCTCTGGAAAAAAATAAGAGACCACTGCAAAATTATCAGTTTTTCTGATTTTACTACTTATAGGTATGTGTTTGGGCAAAAGGAACATTTTTGTTTGAGTCTATAAACTACTCACAACATTTCCCCCAAATTCCAAATAAAAATATCATTTAGAGCATTTATTTGCAGAAAATGACAAATAGTCAAAATAACAAAAAAGATACAGACCTTAAACAATGCAAAATTAATTTTAAAACAACATGATACTAATGTTTACACTTAAGAAGAGTTCAGAAATCAACATTTGGTGCAATATCCCTTATTTTTAATCACAGCTTTCATGTTTCTTGGCATGTTCTCTACAAGTCTTTTACATTGTTCTTGGGTAACTTTATTCCACTTCTGGTGGAAGAACTGCTTTGTGTTTGTGTTGGAATTCAACAGATGCTGGAATGGAATGGCTGTAATACATGTAGAGATGCTGATTTCAGAAAAAAATGCAGTGGTCTTTTTTCCAGAGCTGTATATCATTATAAGTCAGGCATAAGTCAGGTTAGTTGTTTTGGTTGTACAGTACGTATGTCATATCTGCTACCCATGAATGAATGAATGAATATGTTAACAATGTTGAAATGAGTGGTCCAACTTGTCATACACTTAAATTAATCTCTGTGTACCTTCACCAAATTGGTATCAGAACCCCAGATTAGCTCATGTTTCAGTGAATGCGTGTCCTTTACTGCAGCCTGATGCATCACCTGTCATATAGTTTTTAATTTATCACTAATCTACTGTAGCATGTAATTGTATACCACAGCGTATATTTTGACTGGTTCTTGACACCTGCTCTGTTTGAGCTGGCATCCTGAAGAGGCTGCAACTTTGCAATTTTCCTGCTCAACTGACCAGTGTTTTAAATGGCAGTTATAATGTTACCCATGGCTGAGCAGGTTGATTCATGTTTTTTTTTTTTTCCGCCTCAAACCACACTGTAAGCAGTCCTTTGTTTTGGGCCACTTTAAAAAAAATTGACAGGTTGCATTGATTTTTTTTTTCCTGTCTGAAGTAAGTTCTGGAAACTTTGGTGCATTCCTTAGTGGTATCTTGCAAACATTACAAAAACATTGTGACCAATTTATAAGAGACATTGACTGAAGCTTTAAAGGTCTTATATTACTCGAAAATGACTCATGTGAGCTTTAAGCCATCTTAGAATGTTTTTACCTCATCAAAAATATACCTGGAGTTGTGTTTTATTCACACATGTTTGAGTGAAAAGTCCCTCAGTCGTCCAGGTAGAATCCATGATAACAGGAGAAGTTCAATTTGTCAACTGGACAAAGTTTGTTTGGCTAACCTGGCTAACCAGGTCAGGGCCAGAGGTGTGAAAAACAGGCGTGTAGGGATGAATAGGGATCGTCAGCTAGACGCCAGAGAAACAAAAGACGGAAACCAATGAGATAGTTCCGGAAAGTAGTTAGCTAGGTAGCTCCTCCCTACAGCAAGATATAAGCAAGTGTCTTACCAGTATTCTTATTAGAGCTGACGAAGCCTCTCGGATGAGCGGCGAAACGTTTTCAACCAAACAAACTTTGTCCAGTTGACAAATTGAACTTCTCCTGTTATCACACACATGTTTGAGTATGACTTTATTACATTGCTCTACAAATTTTTGGACTCAATCTGCTTCCGAGATAAAAGTGGCTAAATCTCATTTATATTGATAAGATGAACTGAAAACCAGTTAACGGTGCTGGTTAACTAATGTATTCAAGATATTTAATTATATTGTTTTACATCAAAATCGCATCTGTTTATACAATAGATTTAGGCATTTTTTGCTTAAAAATATTTATATTTTGAAAATATTTAACTTGCACTTCTTTATCCATCACGAAATAAACAAGAAGTATCTTAAGACATCAGGTGCGCACAATTTCGAGGCATCTCTCTTATGTGAAATCAAAAAATATTTGATGTTAAAACTCTAGACATATTAAAATGAATATATTGGAATGTGCAGACAGGCTTTCAGATAGAACTGGCTGCTTGTAGATATACTGTACCTTCTGATAAACTACTGTTTTTGCCTTATTTTGCATAAATTTCCTATTTTGACACAATACTATATTTTGGAAACTATAGCCAATCAGAACTTCTGACTTTTTCTTTATTAGTGACCTACACCAAGAAAAAATTCACTACTTTTGTTCCGGAAGCATTTTGCTTGTAGACAGTGTTATTAATCTGTCTACATCTCTCAAACTCAAAATGGTTTGTTTCAGTTGGTGTTATGAAATGATTCAAATGATTCTAGTGAAGGTGTTTGGAGTTGAAGCACTTCCTGAAATCATTCAAATGATTCTAGTGAAGTTGTTTTGGAGTTTTCAGTTTGAGAGAAGAACTAAATATTCAGGATTTGTGTGTTAAACTTGTGTGAATGAAACAAAACACAATTTGAGGTCTGTTTTTGATGAGGAAACCACATTATAACACAGATTTGAAAATACAGGTGGTCCTCTGGTTACGACGGTCTCGACTTACGACGTTTCGTGGTTACGAATGCGCCCCCATTTAAAAAAAAATATATATATATATATTACGTGTCATTCCGTCTTACGCGGTTTAGCGTGGTAAGCAACGTAAACAAACGCGAACGGCGCGCGGCGCACGGCGGAAGAATACGCTCTGTTGTGGTTGTAGGGAGAAGAAGACGGCCTCGTGTGCGTGCCCAATGTGGGCGGAAGTACCTGATGTGGGCTCTGATCTGCTCCTATGAAAGCGGCAGTGATAACCAAGCAGTGTAGTGGTCTAATTATTGAGATGGAAAGGTTATTGGTGCTTTGGTTGGAAGATCAAAGTCAAAATCCGACTTACGACGAAATTCGGGTTCGGGTCTTAAGAACGGATCAACGTCGTAACCCGAGGACCCCCTGTAGTGTAATATAGGCTCTTACTTTACCTTACTGAACATACGTTTAGATGAATAAAATTGATATAAAACATGAAGTTAAGAAACATGGTAGACGCCGTGGTCATTAAAATGCATGAGAATGTAATGATCAAATCTTATTTCTACCATATACCATATCGGACACATGTAGCGCACATTACGAGTCGACCCCTGTGGTTTTAAATTCAGTGTTTTTATTGCTTCTATCTCATCTTCTCATGTGGCACAGTGTTAGATATGGGCAGGATATTGCTCTACTGTTCTTATTTTTTCTGGAGAGGGATGGCTGGTTCTTCTTGGCCTCCGCTTCCTTTGGTACTGCCCCCTCCCCCAGACCCCTCTGCTTCTTTTCTGCCTCTTGACTTCGGCAGGAGGCAATGGCTCTTGACCACACTTTAATCTCATTCATGGCCCTTTTTTTTTTTTTGCTCAACTCCACTCGAACTAGTGGTTTGGAAATGTGCAGTATTTTGTCCATTCCTCCAAGGCAGGAACTTCTCAGAGCTGTGGTGTTTAGCTCACTACAAGAGAAGCCAATAGAAAGGGATTCCTGTGTAATCTTTTAAGCTACACCTCAACTCGATAATGCCCTTCCTATGATAACTCGCAGGGTTATTTAAGGCTCTTGTGACAGGTACGTTAAGGTTTCATAATCGCTCAATGATCTGATTTACAAAACTTTGTCTGCTGTCACAAAACGGTGCTTTACTATAAAGTTAAAGTTGCATTGTCAAACTTTTCTGGTGGAAGGTTTCTCTCCATGACTTGCTGCTTTGTCTGGAATGTTTCACAGTATAGTATTAAATCTTTCTATTTTCATGGAGACCAAACCAGACCAAGTTACAGGTCAGATCTGTGGAGAAGCAACCCCGATCACAGTCAGGATACTATTTTTTCTTGGTATTTTTTATCACCTGTAAGTGAATAACTGTAAGGTAGAGCTGTTTAGAGTCATACTGTGGAACATTCTAGGCAGAACAATGACATATCCATAGAAACAACCAAAAAAGTTACACAGTGCACCTTTAATAGGGAACTTTGAAAATCTACCCTTAAAAAACAATACTAAATGTACTATAATTGAGGCTGTGTTTTGTTGGTTGGCATTTCCAGTGTTGTATAAAGTACTGGAAAATCAAACTCAAGTAAAAGTATAGGTACCCCTCCCAAAAATGACTTTGGTAAAAGTCAAAGTCACTGACTGAAATGTTACTTGAGTAAAAGTCAAGTATCTGGAACTTCTTGTACTTAAGTATGACAAGTAATGTAAAAATAAATGTACTCAAGTAATGTAATTAAAAGTACAAGTAAAAGTATCAAGCAAAGGCAGTCTGAATTTATATCTGAACAGCCTACAGCTGTGCCTTCCCTTGAGCCGAAAAAGCTAGGTAGCCTGTTAGCTCCATCGTCAAATACGCTTTGTGTAACCGAAACAACGTCACACAAAGTTAATTTCTACATGTTATGCTCAAGGTTTCACAACAGTGTCTAGAATGTCCATGCTATAGTTACTGAAATTGGAATCTAGACGCTAACAATTTCATGAATCTAGAACTTACCTCGATGTGTTTCTTGAGGTTGGACGGGGAGTTTCTGTAAGATAGGATTTCCACGTTTCTTGGAAGGCACAAGAGGCACTTCATTCGATAGGACGAATCCTTCATATCAGCGTAAGAGAACATTGTGTTTAAGTACGGCCAGGGATGCTCATCGTCAGGTCCCCCTTCATTTGTAGCCGACGTGGATGCTGTCTCCTCTTCCATTAGGGATGTTGATTGATTAAACTAGCTGCATGAAACCAACAGGTGTAGGCTGATTGTCATGCGCAAGTAGCGAACAAGCCCAGGCACGTCCTGACTTCCTTCAGTCAGTAGAGGGTTTTTTTTGTAACAAGTAACTAAACGGCACATTGAAAATGTATCGGAGTAAAAGTATGCAATTAAATTCGGAAATGTAGTGAAGTAAAAGTAAAAGTTATACATTTTTTTAAAACTCAAGTACAAAGTCTCCCAAAATGTACTTAAGTACAGTAGTGAAGTATTATTACTTCGTTACTATACAACACTGGGCATTTCCATTGTTTTTTCTTACTTTTATACACATTAATTACACAGATTAAAGCAATTGTTATGTTAGCCAATGACTAAATTAGGCTTTTCAGCAAGGCAAAATATGTGATCGTATGGTCTTATATGATCTCCTTGTGTTTGGGTGGCTTCATAAGGTAGTGGTAATTGGGGGTATTCAAGTCAAATGATGATTGTAGAAGCAAAATTTTGTCATTTCAATTGAACTGAAACTTCAAATAGCTAAATATAATGTAAAGTGCTTTTATTACACTAGAAAGATTTTAGAAAACTGGTCGCATACAGGAAGAATAGGCTTTATGCATAACAGCCCACAGCAATCTCACTGTTAGCATCACTATTTCTGGTCCAATTTTGTATCTATGAGGTTTTTGCAGAGTTGTGCTAAAATAAAGTAATATTTAGTGGATGGTGGAGTGGATATCAGCAGGTTAGAAATGTACACAAATAAAATTACTATTTTAGCGTAGGACACCTCTGTGTTTAGAAAGAGAGATGTTTGTGTCTCAGTGCTAAATTTATTGCTAATTTTGAGACATAATACATATTACAACAATGCCACAAACTGAAGCATTCTACTTTTAAAAATAAGTGGGTAGTTTTTAATTAATTTCAGTTTTAAAAGGTTGTTTATTTTACGTTTTATGATTTTAATAAAAGCGACTGAGACACAGTGGGCGTGCTAGTTGTGCACAGACCCTATCGCTTGTCTTGATGTCCACACACCAGTTTGACACTACTGACCAAATTCCTCGTGTCCTTATGCGTCAAATAGAGGACCTGTTTCCTTATGGGGTCAATAAAGTGCACCTTAAACCTGTATCACATGAATGTGCCATGTCCATGCTACACTTGAATAAGACTTGAACTCCGCTCTTTCCACAAAGAGCCACATATTTCTGGAGTCACCGTGGGGCCGAGGCTCAGGCAGAGCAGGAAATGAAGAGGGGCTGTTATTGTGCTGGGGCTTTAATCCGGGGCTCCTCTCCCTCCACACTCATTCTGACTTCCTCCGACAGATTAGGAGGCTTTGAAGACACCCTTTTTTTTTTTTTTTTAGAATGGAGGCACAGAAGTGGGGGTTGGGGGTATGATATGGCTCTGAGTGACATTAATAATGCTCCAGTCTGGGTGTGGTAAGAGAAACTGACACAAAGACTGACACATCTGGGGCGGTTTAAGGATGATAAAATAAAATTATAAATAATAAATCAAATGATAAATTATGTTACCTCAAAAATATACCCAGAGGTGTGTAGTCTTTATAATATGTTTTGGTAGGTCTGTCACAATAACACATTTTGAAGCATAATATATTGTTAAAGACATTAATAATATTGTATAATAATAATGGTTCATGCAACAGACACAATAACCCAAGAGGTAAAATCTGTAGGTATGTGTTTGGGCAAAAGGAACATTTTTGTTTGAGTCTATAAACTACTGACATTTCCACCAAATTCCAAATAAACATGTAGAGATGCTGATTTCAGAAAAAAGTGCAGTGGTCTCTTATTTTTTTTTCCAAAGCTGTATGTTGTTGCTCTTTGTTATTAAATGTATTGTTATGTGTGAGCTGTGTCCAAATAATTTCCTTTGTGAATCTGTAAAATCTGGCTATGTCTAGGTACGTTTGGATAACGAAAACATCTGCTGTGTTAACCATAAAATTCATGCGTCCGTTTCCTCACCATCCCCTCTCTCCCTTCCTTCCTTTGCATCCTTTCTTTTCAGCTCCCTATTCCCCAGTGAGTGCTCCTTAATCCATTCAGATATGTTGTGATGTTGCATTTTGGTGCTTCCTCCAGAGAGAAGGAAGGAGGCCAGTTTTGCGAGAGCCATTTTATGAATAGGTATAGTTACACACGTGGACAAAATTGCCGGTACCTGTCGGTTAATGAAAGAAAAACTCACAATGAAAGTCAGACATTGCTTTTCAACCATGCTTCAACACAATTATTAAAGGTCCCATGGCATGACATTTTCACATGGCTAAAAGTTGTGAAATGTCAAAACTGAGCATTTGCGGTCCTTTTCTGCATTTGAAAAAAAGACCACCCAAATGGGCGATTCTGGACAAGGCACCTTGTTGACGTCAGCTTGAAAAAAGAAATGCAAATGCAGTTCCACCCCCGTCTGGGTGTCCACCCCTGTCTCTGGAAATCACGCCCAGAGAGTTTGGACCACGAAGGAGCTATGCAATGCGAAATGCGTTTTTTTATTTGCCTAGAGGCACGTGCGAGTGTTTCTAGGCTCGGAAGTCCTTTACCTGACCCTCTGGACCTCTGAAAAAGCAGTGGTTTAATTTTATTTTCTGTGAAAATGTGTTTTTTTCATTGAAAAGCCTCTCATCTCTGCCTCTTTGTGCTTAAAACACGGAAGAGGGGAGATGGCGCAGCGCTGTCTCCCATCGGTGCCGAGGAGCGGGTGGGGTATTTTTAGCTGTGTGTTTTGGGTCAGTTGCAAGACCCATGACCTGCGACTGAGACCAAGCTTTCTGACACTGACCAGCACATTTCCCTCTAGAATCTCTTCTCTAGATAATCTTGAAATTTCATTGTACCCTGCACAGATTCAAGACACCTTGTGCCAGATGCAGATTTTCAGTCTTTTCTAGGGGTACCATCATTTTTGTTCAGGCCTGTTTCATGAGTTTATTTTTTATAAGTAATTCTGTTGAAGCATGGTTGAAAAGCAATGTCTGATTTTCATTGCTTAAATTTCATAGAATTTTTATTTATTATTACTTTTGTCAGATTCAAGTTATTTCTGTGACCATTGTGAGTTTTTCTTTCATTAACCAAAGGGTACCAACAATTTTGTCCATGTGTGTATCAGTTTCAGGGTAAATATTGTAATTTTCCTATTTATTATCTGTATGGAAAATATATTTAGGAAACCAGGCCACTCACTTATGAAATTATCTTAATATGATTAATATGATAAAGTTATGTTGGAAAATCGTCACAAATGTATGTTTATAGATTAAGTAGAATTGTATTTGTGACCGTTGCCTCAGGATATTTCTTACCCTTTCTCTTTTTGGTTGCAAGTAGCTTAAAAATACTGAATATGAACAATGCATTTCTTGAGCCATGATTCTTCTGACGTCAGACTCTAAAAAAAAATCTGAGTCTGTACATTCATTCAAAAATAAATTCACGTCTGTGTGGGAGAGGCAGAGCTCTTGTTCACTGTCAGGGGAAAGTGTCTCTCCTCCTGTCTTTTCTGTCTATTTTTCTTGCCTCTCTCTCTGTCTCTCCACTCTCTCTTTTCAACTCTGTCCATCTCACCCTTCTGCCTCACTTCACCCCTTTCTCTCCCTCTCTCCTCTACCCTCTGCCTCTCTTTTTGCTTTCCTCTTTGTCTCTCCCTCTGCTCTTTTTTCTACCTCCTCCTCTTCTCTGTCTCTCTCACTTTGCGTTTCTCTCTCTGTCACTCTCTCTTTGCCCCTCTCTCTCTGGCTCTCTCTCTCTCTCTCTCTCTCTCTCTCTGTCTCTCTCTCTCTTTGCTTCTCTCTCTGCCCCTTTTTCTCTTTCCTCTCTCTCTTTGTTTCTCTCTCTCTTTTTACTTCTCTCTCTCTGCCCCTTTTTCTCCCTCTTTCCTCTCTCTCTTTCTTTCTCTCTCTTTGTTTCTCTCTCTCTGCCCCTCTCCTCTCTTTCTCTCTGCTTCTCTTCTCTCTCTGCCCCTCTCCTCTGTCTCTTTGCTTCTCTTCTCTCTCTGCCCCTTTTTCTCCCTCTTTCCTCTCTCTCTCTCTCTCTCTCTCTCCCTTCCTCTGTCTGTCTGTCTGTCTCGTTGTTTCTCTCTCTGTGTGTCTCTCTTTGCTTCTCTCTTTCTGTCCCTTTTTCTCCCTCTCCTCTCTCTCTGTCTCTCTTTGTTTCTTTCTCTCTGCCCTCTCTCTCTCTCTCTCTGCCCCTCTCCTCTGTCTCTTTGCTTCTCTTCTCTCTCTGCCCCTTTTTCTCCCTCTTTCCTCTCTCTCTCTCTCTCTCTCTCTCTCTCTCTCTGCCGCATCTTTCTCTGTCTCTGTCTTTGTTTCTCTCTCTCTCTCTCTCTCTACCCCTTTTTCTCCATCTTTCCTCTCTTTCTCTCTCTCTCCCTCCCTCCCTCTCTCTGTCTGTCTGTCTCTTTGTTTCTCTCTCTGTGTGTCTCTCTTTGCTTCTCTCTTTCTGTCCCTTTTTCTCCCTCTCTCTCTCTCTCTCTCTGTCTCTCTTTGTTTCTTTCTCTCTGCCCTCTCTCTCTCTCTGCCCCTCTCCTCTGTCTCTTTGCTTCTCTTCTCTCTCTGCCCCTTTTTCTCCCTCTTTCCTCTCTCTCTCTCTCTCTCTCTCTCTCTCTCTCTCTGCCGCATCTTTCTCTGTCTCTGTCTTTGTTTCTCTCTCTCTCTCTCTCTCTACCCCTTTTTCTCCACCTTTCCTCTCTTTCTCTCTCTCTCTCTCTCTCTCCCTCCCTCTCTCTGTCTGTCTGTCTCTTTGTTTCTCTGTGTGTCTCTCTTTGCCTCTCTCTTTCTGTCCCTTTTTCTCCCTCTCCTCTCTCTCTGTCTCTCTTTGTTTCTTTCTCTCTGCCCTCTCTCTCTCTCTCTCTCTGCCCCTCTCCTCTGTCTCTTTGCTTCTCTTCTCTCTCTGCCCCTTTTTCTCCCTCTTTCCTCTCTCTCTCTCTCTCTCTCTCTGCCGTATCTTTCTCTGTCTCTGTCTTTGTTTCTCTCTCTCTCTCTACCCCTTTTTCTCCCTCTTTCCTCTCTCTCTCTCTCTCTCTCTCTCTCTCTCTTCTCTCTCTCTCTTCGTCTTTAAAAGTCAAAGTCTCTCTGTCTGTCTCTTTGTTTCTCTTTCTGTGTCTCTCTCTCTTTGCTTCTCTCTTTCTGTCCCTTTTTCTCCCTCTCCTCTCTCTCTGTCTCTCTTTGTTTCTCTCTCTCTGCCCCCTCTCTCCTCTGCCCCTCTCCTCTCTCTCTCTGTGGGGCATTTGATCTCAGGATGAGCTCTGATCATGCTGGCTGCTGTTTGCTTGACTGTTAAATCTATAAGTATTGCCCGGGCACTGCCAGGAGCCCTCATTCTGTTACACGGCACAGCACAGGACAACACTACTACTACTACTACTACTACTACTACTACTACTACTACTACTTCTACTACTACTTCTACTACCACTACTACTATTACTACTACCACTGCGACTGCTACTACTACTGCTGTTACTTCCACTGGTACTACTACTACTACTACTACTATTACTACTACTACTATTACTACTACTACTATTACTACTACTACTACTACTACATACAGGCATTTAAGGCCATGTCGTTATTCCTGCTGTATTTACAACTACTGGTGTAGTACAAGTACAGTCATAACTAGAACTACCGCAGACTTCTTTGCTATCGATTCTGTGTGTACGCACCACGCATTAACACTTGTACATCCCTTCTCTTCACTGCTATTTTGAAGTCTCCACATCCGTCTGGCGTTCCCGGCTCCGGAGTACTTCTCACAATGCAACACTCCCTAATTCCTCTCAAAAAATGCATGCTGTGTGCGCAATCACTTTTAGACACGGGGACTAAACTCTTAAACTCTAAAATTTGAGAACTATTTTGGTACTTGTGCTCGAAGGGGGAGTAGGCTATGTGTTGATAACCTGCCCTTCATCCTGGTTAAATTAGCAAATCTTACAGGCAAATTTTCCAATTATCCTCAATTCTGTTCTAATCTGCTGTGAATCCATGGTGTTAGCTCTCCAGAATACTGCTGTTTTACACTCTGAGGTACAAGTACTCATTGTTTGTACGTTACATTAAAGCAAATTCCAAATTGTATCTCAAGTTGCGTTAATTTATATGAAAAACCCTTAGCTGTCAAATGTATAGGGCAAATATTACTTAAATATACTGTATGTGCTATATATGTCTGCTACTAATACTACTGCTTACTTCTACTACTACTATTACTGCTGCTGCTGCTGCTGCTACTACTACTACTACTACTACTACTACTACTACTACTACTACTACTACTACTACTGCTACTACTACTGCTACTACTACTGCTGCTGCTACTGCTAGTGCTACTACTACTGCTACTGCTACTACTACTGCTGCTGCTGCTACTACTACTAATGCTGCTGCTACTACTACTACTACTACTATCTATTGTACTTTTTCTTTGCTTTGCATTCGTGAAAAGTCCCTCAGTCGTCCAGGTAGAATCCATGATAAAAGGAGAAGTTCAATTTGAGTGGCGAAACGTTTTCAACCAAACATACTTTGTCCAGTTGACAAATTGAACTTCTCCTTTTATCTTTGCTTTGCATTATTAATTCTGCTCATTGAAATCTTATTGAAATCTTATTTAATGATATTTTATTAAGGGCGTATCAGGACAAACACAGGCAGGAGAACGGTTATTTCATTCACAATTGCACAATTGTGGTCTTCCATTTAATTAACACAAGTACACAATTCACCCACAAGTACCCTTAATTTTGTGTGAGCTTTTATGTTAATGATAGAATATAAATACAGCGGGAGTAATCCATGTTAAGAACACTTCCTGGGGTTAAAGGAGATGAGGGGTTACGGGAGAAAACGGAAGTTGGGGTTTGGAGATTAATTTCCACTTGGCTCTGTGAGATAAGTCAGACTTAATGAGTTGACAGAGAAACATGGAGGGGGCAGAGAATGAGGAGAGGGGAGAGAGAGATTGTGGGAAATGGAAATACAAACCAGGTGCTAATACACAAGCATACATGGATTTACGTTGTCTGTTCATAGATGCCATTTTGAATATTTTTTTGGAATTGTTAATTGGTGTAACTTGGCATTGTCTCCATGTATGTACACACGTGGACAAAACTGCTGTCAATGCTGTCTTAAATTTCTGAATAATATGTGCAACTGTAGTCACAGGAACATCAAGCTGCTTGGAGATGGTCTTATAAGCCGTGTCTCAATTCGCAGTGTGCACAGTTCGGTGTGTGGTTTTAAGGGCACTCCGCGGACCGCATGGGCATCGGCGAAATGGGACAGGTCCCGCAACTACCAGATGCAGCCGCTGACTCCATTTTCTCCCCTAGAAGAAGTAGTGGTTCACGCCCTGATTTCCATGGAAACAACTGCGGTTTTCAGGGTGCATTTTAAAGGGATATTCCAGGATTTTTGACATGGGGGCTTATTTCGGAGTTAGCCAGAGTGCTGCAGAGATGTGGAGACACTTTTTAGCGAATTTCATGCAGTCCTTCCAGCTGCAGAGTTTTCAGTTGCTAGGCTAGTGCAAGTCAATGGTAAATGGTAGCCTGATTTTAATCAGGCTTACCCACTCCGTAGTGCACCCAAAACAAGTCAACTATAACGCCAGACTGTCGATGTAAATGTCTGTGTTGATGGAACAATTTTAGAAATATAATCAACCTTGTACTTTAAAGGATTTATGTCCTTATGCAACGGCACATTTTTTTCCCGATCTAGCTAGGCATGGGCGGAGTGATATCACCTTGCAGTTAGGTTTCCAGCTGATATTTGTTTACCTTCAGCTGTCGTCGTTAGCCGTAGAGTACAGTAGCCTGCCCTGTTCTACAATCCAGACATGGCCAAGTTTAGAGGTCTCCCCGATGCTTGGAATATACAGACGAAGAGTTGAGAGAGATGGATGTTGAAAGGGCAGAACGCAAGAGAGTGTCGGTGAGTTAGCCCCCGCTACAGCTACAGAAAACCGGGTTGTTGCATTGTTCGTTGGAATGAACAATCAATGCGGGGCTGTCTTTTCAGTTCCATGCTTAACAGTGTAAACATCTCTTCTGTAAATCGCGTCACTGTGAAACGACATATAAATTTGCATTGCATTGCATGCGCATGTGAGCTTGTGAGCTATTATTACACTCTGCCAAGCTATAACACATAGCGTTACCTTTACATGAATGTTCACGGGCTAGCAACAACTTTATGAGTGTGCATGCCTTTTCTGTCAGCCGGACTACAAGAGTGAAGCAAAAGCTCTAGCACAGTCCTCATCAATCGACCAGCAGGCTAACATAACGACATGTATTTTTTTATTTATTTATTTATTTATTTATAACGGACAGTGCATATTGACCAACAATTACTGTATAACATGCCAGAATTAGCCAAAAGGCTAGTTTTCATCTGTTGTCCGATGCCTGGTGGACACATGGCTCCCTGGAAAAAGTGCAATAATTGTTATACATCAATAAAATACATATTAATTAACACATAATCACAAATTTTACAGTGTAGTAAAAGTTGCAGGCAAGGATTAAAAGTATAACAATCAGTAAAATGAGCAGTGGCAGTGGCAAAACAAGGGGCACAAGTTAAAAAGAAAATGCAGGATAAAAGCAATACAAGACAGAGTTAAAAGAACGTTAATACAAAAAAGAGTAAAATATTAAACAATAAAAAACATGCAAGGGTGAACACAAGATGGCAGCGGCAGTAGGTTAGTGCTGACAGGTCTGGTTTGTTAAGAGAAGACGTTTGAGCTGGGATCGAAATGAGCTGTATGTTGGGCTTTCCCTGATTATTGTTGGGATGCTGTTCCATTCTTTGGATGCTCTAATGGAAAAGGCTGATTGGCTGAATGTTGTCTTCCTAAATGGGATTAGACAGTCTCCTCTTGATGCACCTCTGGTGACACGACTGGAGCTGGATCTTAAGCTAATAAAATCACTAAGGGGTGGAGGAGCAAGACCATGGAGGATTTTATAAACCAGGCAAGTATCTGTGAATTTAATGAGATGATCCAAACTTAAAAGATTGTATTTAGACAGGATGTTGCAATGATGAAAGTGACGAGGTTTCTTGTCCAGTACTTTAAGTGTCTGCTTGTACAGTGATTGTAAATGGTGTGAGTGTGGTATGGTTGGCCTGGGATAGACTTGTGAGGCAGTATGTCACGACAGGAGCAAGCTTGGGTAAAAAAGGTACAAACCTGTTCTTCATCACGGGATCTTGCGCTTGCAAAGACAGATGGTACTGCAGTGGTTGTCAGACTAGGCTTTCCAAGGGATTTGGTGTAGTAGTCTGGTCTGAAATGATCACTGCAAATCTTCTGTTTATGTAGCGTCTCCACCGGTGTGTTGATGTCTAAGCCAGCAGCTGCAAGCCACAGTCACGTCCTTTCTCGATCGTGCACCGGAAAGCTGTGTAAACTTTGTGGTGCCCACCTGCGGGCTTTATTTGTACATTTTCTAAATGCACACTGAAACACCATTTTGCCCGGTAGTTCTTTTAAAATTCACCTCTTCACTCTGTGGTCTTCCCTTCTACGACTTTTCTCGCTTCTCTGTTTACGTGATTGGTCACTTCACAACCAACTAGAGTAAAGTAAAATTCCGCTGCTGCTGCAAAGCTAGTCCCTCAGATATGGAATGATTCATGCTATTGGCATTCAGTTTTATTTCAAAATTTACTCAATCAACATATATTTACATCGACAGTCTGCCGTTATAATTGACTTGTTTTGGGTGCACTATGGAGTGGGAAAGCCTGATTTAAATCCGGCTACTATTTACCATTGACTTGCGCTAGCCTAGCATCTGAAAACTGTGCAGCTGGAAGGACTGCATGAAATTCGCTAAAAAGTGTCTCCACATCTCTGCAGCACTCTGGCTAACTCGGAAATGAGCCCCCATGTCAAAAATCCTGGAATATCCCTTTAAGTGTGCATGCGACAAAAATGAAATGTCGCGCCGGAACTGATGTATGCGCCGTTAAAACCATACTCCAAACTGTGCACACTGGGAATTGAGACATGGCCCATGTCACCAAACAGCACAGTGACGACCTGTAGCCCTACAGGCCCACTGACTGAGAACAAGATTGTAGACACCTCTGATGCTAATTAGTGGACACACCTTGGATTCACATGTCCCTTTGGTCACATTATTTTCAGTCTTTTCTAGGGTTAAATTTCATAGAATTTTTATTTATTATTACTTTTGTCAAATTCAAGTTATTTCTGTTACCACTGTAAGTTTTTCCTTCATTAACTGATGGGTACCTACAATTTTGTCCACTGGTGTAACTTTTCTAATGGAGAGGGTGCTTGCTTAATCTCCATTAGAAAAGTTACATATGGCTCTTCTGAAATAATTACTAATTGAATATTCATACATCAAGGGTCTAGATTTCAGTGCCTCTGCAAAATAGAGATTTCCATACAATTTTCTGGAGGCTGGTGATTATGTCCATTGTGGAATACCATTTAGGAATGCACCGATCCAGGTTTTTCAGTCCCGATACCAATTATATAAATAAAATATTATAAATAAATAATGATACAAATGTGTTCTATAGCTGTTATTTATCTCACAAGTAACTAGTAGAACCCCTCAGTCATCCAGGTAGAATCGTATATGTAAAACTTCAAACATTATAAGACTTTCTTGGCAGACTATGACCAATAAATTGTTTTATTAGGTTAATTTTTAGGCCCTAAAGCTCATTAGGGACCGAGCCCGAAGGGGGACGAAGGTCCCTATTGTTCTCGCTCTGTTTCTCTATTATTATTATTTTTTTTGTTCTTGTTCACACGCTTTTGGGCAATTTGGAGCATGTTCCCATGCTTCAAAACGAACAAAACTTTGCACGGGCATCACGTAGGGCGGCAGCTACGCCTCCAAAAAGTCCCGTCCCCCGGTGACCCCCAGGAGCTCGATAGCGCCCCCTAGCGCGTTGTCTTTCGGGGCTGGCATACCGTTTAAGATAGGTGCACGAAATTCGGTAGGGACGTGTATCTCAATAAGACGAACAAACGCCTCACTGCAATGTCATGTCCACGCCCAACAGGAAGTGAGATAATTGGCTTTTTGTGAAATTTGACATACAATGGAATTTGAAACACTTCTCCTACACCGTACCTCAGATGGGCTTAAATTTTGGTGAACATAATCTTAAGATGTTGGAGATGTTAAATTGCGAAGGATTTTCAAATAGGCGGTAATATGACGATACAGCGGATCGATAAAGTTAGGTATGAGTTATGAGTTATGGATGGGAGTTATTTATTGAATTTGGAGTTCCGTTTAAGATAGGCGCACGAAATTCGGTAGGGACGTGTATCTCAATAAGACGAACAAACGCCTCACTGCAATGTCATGGCCACGCCCAACAGGAAGTGAGATAATTGGCATTTTGTGTGATTTTGTAATATTGGACAGACAATGGAATTTGAAACACTTCTCCTACACCGAACCTCAGATGGGCTTAAATTTTGGTGAACATAATCTTAAGACGTTGGAGATGATAAACTGCGAAGGATTTTCAAATAGGCGGTAATATGACGATATGGCGGATCGATAAACTTAGGTATTTATTGAATGGGAGTTATGAATTATGAATAGGAGGTTTTTATTGAATTTGGAGTTCTTCCTCAGACTAAAACTTCACAGGGTAATGTAGATGAGGACTACCAAGATTTTCATGCCAAATAACTGGCAGTCTGACATAGCGCCCCCATATGACAGGCCAGTGAACTGTCAGAAAATGTACAGCAAATGAGCGTTTTAACACAAAGAGGATCGTGGGTGGCATACGATTTCAGCCAGACACACGAAAGTTGGTATGGGTGTGTATCTCACTAAGATGAACAAAATTGTAATTACAATGTCATGGCCACGCCCAACAGGAAGTGAGATAAGAAGACTTGTATTGCGATTTTCTGTGATATGACATAGAATAGATTTTAAAACACTCCTCCTACACCGTACATCAGATGGGCGTAAAATTTGGTGTACATGAGCTCAAGACATTGGAGATGTTAAATTGCGAAGGGATTTTTGATATCTTGTAAGATGACAAAATGGCAGCCTGATGAATTTTGCTACCATTTGAAAGTGCCAAATGCAATAGGAGGTGTGTCACCACTTCATTTAGCAGACACTTCTCCTACACCGTACCTGAGATGGGCTTAAATTTTGGTGAACATAATCTTAAGACGTTGGAGATGTTAAATTGCGAAGGATTTTCAAATAGACGGTAATATGACGATCCAGCGGATCAATAAACTTAGGTATTTATTGTTATGAGTTATGAATGGGAGGTTTTTATTGAATTTGGAGTTCTTCCTCAGACTAAAACTTCACAGGGTAATGTAGATGAGGACTACCAAGATTTTCATGCCAAATAACTGGCAGTTTGACATAGCGCCCCCATATGACAGGCCAGTGAACTGTCAGAAATCTACCGCTAGCTGAGCCCCTAACAGGAAAAATTGTCCGATATGGCTTACCATTTTTGCCAGGCACACGAAATTCGGTATGGGTGTGCGTCTCAGTAAGACGAACAAACGCAGGTGCGAGGTCCCGACCAACGCCGCTTGCGGCTTTAATTATGTTTGATACTGTAGAGTGTTGAGTATTGAGTTAAGTATGCTTTAGGAAACTGGTGTGAGATATCGACAGTATATGCATTACCTGTGTATATATTTCCCACTGAAAAATAGAAGAGAGAGCACTGTGTCTGTCTTTTCTCCTGTTGTGTTTGTTAAAGAGAATCTCCAATGAACCCAAATCCCAAAGTCGGAGTTTCAATCATTGTACCTTCATATAATATTAATACAACTCAATTGTTTTCCGGTTGGAAATATCATGTGTAAATTAGGCCAAAGGCTGACCTCTTTTACAATGTTTTCCTTGCCTGTTTTTGTTTATATCATTGTGTTTGTATATTATCAATTTGGATAGGGGTTAATTCTTGTTCAAGCTACATAGCACTTGTCAACAATCAATTGAAGAAAAGTCTGTTTTCAAGTGTTCTTAAGGGAATTTGAATGTCCAAAAGGGCAAAAAGCACTAGAGATAAACGGATATATTGATATTTGCCCTTTTTAGTGTATTGACTGTTGGTACTGGCCATAAATTTCCAGCAGAGGTTGATATTTAATTTGACCCAACCAGCATTTTAAATACAGAGTAAAAATATATATGCATACGCTTTATTTGAACTCTTTAATAAGATTAAGATTAAGCCTTGGCCTATTGGCCTTTATTGGTCTCACACACAATGACACACAGTGACACACGGGAGAAATTTGACTTCTGCATTTGACCCATCCTTTTTTCAGGAGCAGTGAGCAGCCATCTTTTTTTGGCGCCCGGGGGGCAGTACCGTGAAGGCTCTTGCCCAAGGACCCACACTGGTTAGCTCATTGCCCGGGGGGGGATTTGAACCCACAACCCCCAGGGGGAAAGTCAATGACTTACCAGTTGAGCTAACCAGCCGGCTAATACAGAGAGAACTGACAAAATATCCACTTTGTAGTAAAAGAAGGTTGTGGATGAGTATGTTCTAATTTTTAAAAAATATTTATTATATCTTATTATTTATTATTATTCTTTGCACTACTTTTAGATTCTGTCTTAGATACTTTTTGTATTGTCTTGTATTGTATTTTTAAACTGTCTTTTTTGCATTGCTTGGCCAGGGATTCACTGTATGTCGAACGCATATGGCAGAATTGACAATAAAGCTGACTTTGACTTATTCTATAATTTGGGGAAAATTACCTAAATTTGCCCTCCAAAAATATTGGCAGAGGTCATCAGCTATCGCTTCTTCTGGATTCTAAACAAGTGGTATCTGCATTGGCCATGAAAAAAATGCACATCTCTACGCATATGCAGATCTCCAAAAAACACACACCATAGTTGGTTTTCCTTACGTTACATTGAGTTACATTGATATAACCTAAACCTTAACCACAACTTGTTTTAACTGATATCTGAACCATATTGAACCATTTATAAAGAGTTTACATCACGAAGACCTGATTTTTTACCCTATAAGGAAGACAGAACCCCATGATATGAGCATGTGTCTATATTTTAGTCTATATGTGATAAATACAACTTCCTCAACTGTATTTCCTTTTCATACACACGCAGAAATCTCAGTCAGTCCTAGTCCACTTCACTTAGTTCCTATTCCTGTTTGTTTAGACTTCATTTTGGAACCCCTGTAGGAGCTGTCCTGGTGCTGATTACCAGTACACACTCCAGGAGCTCTCCATGGTGCTGAAACACAAGAGCACTCTCCGGTACTTTCCTCCTGCTTGAAGACAGTTCAGGAGCTTTATTGACAGCGCTTCACATTATTGCCCTATGCCAATAAATCCTCCCTTTATTAGACCCTGCCTATTGATCTGTTCTCTCTCCACATCTCTAACTTCAGACACTTAATCCCCTGTATTTCACCTCCTTCTGCATTCCAAGTTAAAATGTCACGCTCCATCTCTGTCGGAAGTGGGCTGAACAAATTATGTTTTTTTTTTTTGACAAGCATTACAATATGATTTCAAATTTATGTTTTAATAGTAGGATAAATTCACATTTCAAACATGTTTCCAAACACAATTACCAAAAAGAAATATGAGCTGACAAACAATTACAAAAATGTATTTCAGAACATGTTTATACAGATCTGAACTACAGGGTTACCAGTTTTTATGCAGAAGAACACAATATATTTTATTGTTTGTAGTGGAAATTATGGTACTTAAAAACTGTGATATTTGCGATTTGCTAATTAGGTCCATTTACATTCTGATTTCGACATGATTATGATTCTCTTTTGACTTATCCTATTACAAGTCGAAGTAGGCATGGTATCCCTGTTTCTCCAAGCGATTAGCGTCACTTTGATGCTAACTTTGATTAGGTTATAGGAAGTCCGAATAATATTTACATTTTTAACTCCCTGCGCCCTCTTGCTGGTCAGATAACACCAAGGATAATTATTGCCCTTTGAATGATTTGCCTTTGTCTTGCTAGCTGCTGATATTGCGCGCTGAAAATGCAAAACAGGTGGTAGATAAGCTCCAATGATTTTACGGGTGCGCGTTGTCGTGTGCGCACCTGTGATAATGGTCCCCTGAGATGAGCCGGGCGATGTGAGATGGCTGATAGATTTTCTGTAGATGTGAGGTTTTCTGTAGATGTGTGCGCGCTTGGGGAAAAGAAAGGCAGAAAAGTGTTGAGGTGATGTTAATCAGGCTGTCAGGTGCAGACAGGTCCTGCGGAGAAGAGCCTGTTTGCAGCAGAGTCCTCCGCGGGATGTCCCAGTGGAGGCACACATACATGCATAAAGTCTATCACCCGCCCTTCCCCTCCTGCTTCTAATCTTATGAGTGAAGGGGGATGCTTATACAGAGGGGTGACAGACCCCTCTCAGAAAGGCTGCAGATTGAGAATGTGAGGTCTTTTTAAATAAGCAGCTCTGAACTCTTTTGTCTATTTGTGCTTAGTGGACAGTGGTTAAAAATATAGATAACCTTCAATTGGCCTGAAATCTCTAGCACAGGCCCAGATTTTGTTTTGGCCGACCTGCTGCATAAAGAGTACACACAAAGCTTTATTTGAACACTTAAATGTAAAAATTGACTGTGGGTGAGTGTTGTGGATTAAAATTATATAATTTGTGGAAAATAATGAAAGCGAGTCTACATATCAGCCCAAAAATATCTTAGTTTATGGCCCATTTTGTGTGAAAAAAATTGTGTGAAAAAATAAATACAAATTTTTAAAAATCACATCCTTTCTGAGTTCTATATTTCCTTATTTATTGTTGAACAAAGAAATATACAATGATGAAACCTCGTTCATTTTAAAACAGCTCACAGATGTCGGCTCAAAGCTGACCTTTCCCATTTGTGAGCTTTGATGTTATATAAGGACACTTTTATCTTCATCTAAACTGATTTTTTAAAAAAGCTAATATAGTTTATTTATCAATTGACTGCCACAAAACTATACTAGAATCTATCACTATCAGTTACGTTTCACAATTAACATAATGTTCTTCTTTACATAATGGGACTGCAAAATTAACTGCAGTTTGAATGGGCATAATCAGCAAAAAACAAAGGCTTAGAAGGAAATTATGGTACTTCAAAAATTGCAAACAACTAAATTTTATTCTGCACACAAAAACTGCTAACCCTGTAGTTTCGGTTTGTACAAACAATGGGATTCTTTTATTAGTTCATTTCTTATATGTAAAATATGAACTTTGAGCAGACTCCTATTATTAAAACACTAATTGCAAATTGAATCACAGTTGCAATGCTTTCCTCCCCCAAATCCCTCAGCCTTTTTACATAATTTTAAGGATAATTTGTGGTTTTAATTAAAGTTGAATTAAATGTAACATGCTTTATAATATTTGTACCCCCTTGTGTTAATGATGAACCAACTAAACACTTGGGGAATATTCTGTTCAAAACATGGAAGAGGCAAACTGTGCTTTGTAATAATCACCCCCTTTCACAGCTGTCTCTGCATTCACACTGGGCACATCTGGGTCCTAACACGTTCATATTTAACAGCACACCATCCCAGAAGGAGTACTCTCACACCGGCACCTCCCTGTTCTCATGTTCAGACTGGTAAAGTGGTCCTGACCCTCCTCACACCTCTGGATTACTCATTCACACCGCTACCAAACAGGGCTGTCGATACAGAAAAGTTCACAGGACAGAAAAGTTACAGAAAAGTTCACAGGACAGAAATAAACATTTTCTGAACAGCTTTAGAATGATCTTGAGCTGTATAAAGCCATATAGAATAGTATACGCCCATGGACAACTGAGTGATTACGCAGATATAAGACCGCATGATAATATAAAAGAAAGCACTATGATTTAATGTTGAATTTTACATTATTTTGTCTTAAGAAAGTGTATTTTTCATTACCTTTGTGGTATTGGACTCTGTCTTGAGTATCAAGTCTATTCCTCGGGTTTGACTATCATGACAACAGTACTACCAAGTACCCCTGTGTGTTGACATGGAACAATCATTTTTGGGGAGTATATTTATTACTTTTAGCTGGGAAATTTTTGTTATATTTCTGTATCATGGTGAGATTTCAAAGTTCAAAATTCTGCCATATGTGTTCGAATCAAAATTTCGTTTCTCTCTGGCCAAGTAGTGCAAAAAGACAGTGTACAAAATACAATATATAGAGACAAAATCTAAGACAAAATCTAAAATTTAAAATCGAAAAGCAGTGCAAAAAAATAAAATAAATTAAAAAAATATTTACAGATGTCCAAAATGTGCAGTGTGCATCAAAAATGTGCAATGGAAGATGCAGCAGTGAAATGTGCAGTAATGTGTAATAGAATGTGCATTGAAAATAAAGATAAAAATAAAGGTGCAACAGTAGTAATTCCAGTAGTAAATGTGCAACAGTAAGATTAGATAGCAGTAGATTTGAGCTGGAGGGTTGAATTGAAGTGGATTCTTTGACTCATTATAGATACACAGAAAGTTGCATTCAAAACAAGATATTCAACAAATAAATAGCATAAAGCAGGAAAGTCTGTATAGACTTCACTGTCAGTAAGTAGTGGTAGTAGTTGTGTTTTCCTGGTGTGGCTCATGTTGTAGTGAGCTGTAACAGACAGGCTGGCCCAGGGCTGAAAAGGTCACTGAACTCTTGATATTTGCATTATGGGATGTCCACTTGTGTCTGCTCTACACGTGTCAGAGAGAGGCTGTAGAGGCCTGGCGCTGGCATTTCAGACTACCCACTTAGCCCCGATCCTCTGAGTGACGACACAAGCTGACAGTGCCCATTTCCTTCTCTAGTGTTTGCCTTTGATGAAACAGAAATGTACTAAGTGCTTTTGCATCTCAGTTAATGCAGTTAATATGGTATCAGTCTTATATAGCGCATCTTTTCTCACTCAGAGTTGCTTTACTTTGCATTGTTTATTCTTTGCTAAGACTGTAGTTGACTAAAGAAATTCTTGGTTGACTACACACGTTCTGCCACTTGCAATAAACTATTACGTATTTCTGTGTATCTGATCCAAACAGGAGTTCAATTTGTCTTTTTACATATACATATCAAAAAATACAAATGTCAGCACACTCAGTTGTCCCATATAAATCTAAATAGAATAGTCAACTAATCTTTTTTAAATTAACACATTTTGGACCCCAAGACACCATAGATCGATTAAGGACTGAACTTCCTACTCACACACTCAGCTGCCCTGGTGCTGACAGAACAGTGGCTGCCAAACCCACGCTTTTATAAAGACTAAAATGCATGTTAAATTATAACATTATCTTTTTATAAAGCTGTTCTGACATCATCAATGCAGATTTCCTCTCTGCAGCTCAACCGGGGTTTCAGAAGGTCATTGTGCTCTGAGCTGAGAAAACTTCATTTCCCAGAGTGCACCTTGACTGACTGCCTCGGTGTGCATGTCCTAAAGAAAGAGTGAATGATGCCGGGACCCTTAGCGGACAGGCTTTTTTCAGCTGCCATTAATCACACAGCTCTGTACTGTATCTGGGCTGCCCCCTCCTCCTCAGCCCCAGCCTCTGTGCTCACTGCCCTGACTTGTGCCATGAATGCGTCACACTCTCCCTCCAGCAGGGTGGGGGCTGACAGAGACCCTCTTGGCTGGCCTCCTCCTGTATCTCCCTCCTGGAACACCCAACCTTGAGGGTCTTCCAGCTCATCTTTGTAACTTCAAGAAGAGCTGCATATTTAATGGCTATGATTAACATATGACAGGGTTGCAAATTAGGCTACGTTTATACAGCGACAATCAAAACAGAAGACGCAAAAGTGGCGTCTCGTCTTCAATTTTTTATCCGCGTTTATACAAAGATGCAAAAGTGGACGCAAAAGCCAGCGAAGGGAGGCGCTGGACTGAAACCAACAACAAAAACATCACAACAGCATCAAGTTACATTTCTTACCACGACTGTACCGGAAAAGAGAAAGGTAAAACTTCAAAAATAAAATGTTCTAGTTGCGTTTTAAATGAGTTGTTAAGTTCCGTTCCAAACATTTCAGTGACTTGTACTTTTGTTTACATATTTTTGAATATTGTACTGAAAATAGTTACATTACAGGAGGATTACAGTGAATTAGAAAATATAAAATCACATCGGGTTTTACATTTTAAGTGCCTCATGCGGAAGTCGCTTGTCTTGGCATCTGTGTGGCTGTGAGAGTGTGAGAAAGACTTGTACACCGTAGAAGTGTGTGGGTGCGATGTATACAATTGTTGAAATGACTTGTATGTTGACTTGAGCTGCTTGAGCTGCTTGTATGTTGACTTGAGCTGCTTGAACATCCGTGGTATCAAGGTATGCCGCATCTATGTGACGTAAACGCGTACCGACATGAGCAGATCTGACCAGTTTTGCGTCTTGGGCAGTTTACACGGAGACGCTACAGCAGAGCGTATTTAACTTTTCCACTCTGGAGGGTGGTTTCAGATTTTTGCGTTTTTAGGCCCCAAAAACGCCGTCACCGTGTAAACAAAAGGCACTTCCGATAAAATATTTTGTCGTTTTTACCCTTAAGCGTTCTCGTGTAAACGGGCCCTTAGTTATGGTATTTGGAACATAAATAGGTCCCGGAACAACTCCCAAGGGAGCCAGGAGGCATCCGGAACAGATGCCCAAGCCACCTCAGCTGGATCTTCTCGACGTGGAGGAGCAGTGGCTCTACTCTGAGCTCCTCCCGTGTGACTGAGCTCCTCACCCTATCTCTAAGGGTGCGCCCAGCCACTCTGTGGAGGAAACTCTTTTCGGCCGCTTGTATCCGTGATCTTGTCCTTTTGGTCATTACCCAGAGCTCATGACCATAGGTGAGGGTAGGAACGTAGATTGACCAGTAAATCGAGAGCTTTGCCTTTCGGCTCAGCTTCCCCTTCACCACAACGGTTTGATACAGTGACCACATCACTCCCGATGCTGATCCGCCTGTCAATCTCACGCTCCTTCCTCCCCTCACTCGTGAAGAAGACCCCGAACTTGAACTTCAAATGCCTTCTCCAGATCCACAAAGCACTTGTGGTTGGGCAAACTCCCATGAGCACAGCTCGTCCAGTGTATAGACCTTACCAGGAAGGCTGAGGTGTGTGATTCCCCTGTAGTTGGAACACACTCTCCGGTCCCCCTTCTTAAACAGAGGGACCACCAACCAGTCTGCCAGTCCAGAGGTACTGTCCCCGACCGCCACGCGATGTTGCAGACGTGTCAGCCAAGACAGCCCCACAACATCCAGAGACTTGATATACTCAGGACGGATCTCATCCACCCCCAGAGCTTTGCCACTGAGGAGCTTGCTAACCACCTCAGTGACTTCAGCCAGGGTGATGAACGAGGCTGCCTCAGAGTCCCCAGCCTCTGCTTCCTCCTCAGAAGACGTGACGGTGGGATTGAGAAGATAATCAATGTATTCTTTCCACCGTCCGACAACATCCCCAGTCGAGGTCAATAGCTCTCCATCTACACTGTAAACAGTGTTGGTGAAACACTGCTTCCCCCTTCTGAGGTGTCGGATGGTTTGCCAGAATTTCTTTGAGGCCATCCGACAGTCCTCCTCCATGGCCTCTCCGAACTCCCTCCAACTGTTGCCTCTACTGACTGCTACTGTCGCACTAAGCCATAACCAATCTAGATGCTATGAGCTTAACTCTTATATAATGAGCTGTAATAATATAATGAGATAAAAGAATAAATAAGTAATACTGATTGATGAGATTAATGAAATTCACTGTAAAGAAATGGGACATGTTTGATCTGACTTGAGAGAATGGGTTTTGTTGCCATGCTGTTGTCATGTGTATTCAACTTTTTGTGCAGTCTTTGAGGAGGGATGTCTGACCAAATTAAGTGTAGCCTGTGTCCATCTTGTCATATGGGACCAGTATCAGCCCTGACAGCTGCGTGGCCTCCATATGGCTTTGGGACTCAGACAAACCCACTTACAAGAGCAGTGAGATGTGATAACATTAAGGGGGGGAGCATACATAGGACTTTGTTATATCATTACAGCCTGACCAGCCCCTCTAATGTACACTAAAGCTGATAAAGAGCGATGGCTGACCTTCTCTTCTGTTCCAGTACTCTTCAGATGGACATTTCTCACATGTAGCTCTGCCCATTTTCCCCCAAAGGCAGTGTGTCCAAATTAAACTTCACACTTCAAGCCTCATTTGTAAGACCAAAATGCACCATGTCTGCTATTGATATCACAGAAAGGTCAGTTAGTTGGGCGTCTTCAGAAATACTTTTTACAATATATTTTTTTGTCCTGTTTAATAAGCATGTACATTTTTCATGACATTAAAATAGCTGTACCCAATATTTGTCCATTTGTCCCAGATTTATGGGAAAAGCAGTTTGTAAGGTCAAAATAAGACCACAATGTTCTGTCCGTATCTATTTCTGCATCTAATTATGTAATAAAATTTTAATAATAAAGTGTTTTATTGTTAGCATGCTTCTTGTTTACCATTACTTATGTGAAATCTACTTTTTAGAGCTTTTAACCATGTTATATGGTTTCCCCTGACCATTTACATACCCAAAATTGTATTTGGAGTGAGCATGTTTGAGCAATCTTTAATCACGTATTTTTAAGACTCCATATTGCTGAACAACCCCCATTTTCACCGGCATGCGGCAACTGCTCTTTATGTATTTCTACAATTTTAGTTGCTTAATTGGTGATATGTGTAGGATTCGGCAGCATTGTGTAGTCACTGGTATGAATGATCAAAAATCTGCTGCTCGCTAGGGTGATCTGCAACTGCCCATCACAGTTTCCAACAGCTGCATGGCTCGTTGCTGTGATCAAATCTGGGCACCTCAGTTTTCCAAAACAGAAGTTACAGAGCTAACTTGTTACTTTTATCAAGTCATTTTAGACCAATATTGCGATTGAAAATGTGCAGATTACAACATAATGATCCACGGATGTTGTAGCTTATAACTACATAGCAGACACAATCATAATATGTCTTCTGGATCATTAAAATAGCTGTACCCAATATTTGTCCATGTTGTACCATTTGTTTTCCTCCAGGACGGATACAGATATTATATATACATAACAAAAAACAAAGATACAGACCATTTTCAAACTGCCTAAGGCTCACAGAAAAGCCAGAGAACACAGAGTTAGTCAAACATGCATTAATGAAACTCCAATGATGTTTTGTTTCGAGAGAATACCATTATAACATAGCAAACATAAAAAGGTTAATTTCCAGATTAAACCCCATTAAATCAACCCTTTCCAGCAGCAGATGTGGCCTGTCACTATTGCCAGGTAAAGAGTTGTGATTTGGGGGTAGCCAGGGCAGCCAGCACATGTATTATTAATGCTGAGTAATAGAGCCTTATATAGCGCTATACATTATTGAGGCCCTGGTCCTGTGGAGGGCAGTTAAGCTGAAGTGGTGCTCGTTTTAATGGATTGGGCCAAAGTCGTGGGGAGAGCTCAATTTCCAGGAGTGCGAAACAAAGTTAACACCTGTTTATACAGTGTTACACATGACACACACAAGTCCACACAAGCCAAGAACTGCTTTAGTGAAAAGGAGTCAGTATTTTCTTATGACTGGTGTGTGTTAGGGATGCAAATTATCGGTTAATTCATTAACTGATAGTTGATTGACCTTATCGATCGATTAACGATTAACTGATAAGCGGCGTTTTTCACCTGAATTTTAGTGTTTCAATAGGGTCTTTAAGAATATAAGCTATAGTATACATAACACTGAGTCAAAAATATATCATAGTATTATTATATTGTATATTCCTCAATTAATTATTCCTTAGTAAAAAGCAGACGAATGTATTGATGCTGAATAACAAAATACAGTAATCCCTCGCTCTATACAATTTTTTTTTAAATAGTGTGACATTGTGTTCTGTCCTGATTGGCTAAGAGACTAGACCAGGACTAAACGTGGACTGGACCAGGTCTGAACCAGGTCTGGACCTGGACTGGACCTGGACTGGACCTGGACTGGACCTGGACTGGACCTGGACTGGACCGGGACTCGACCGGGTCTAGACCTGGACTAGACCAGGATTAAACCACCACGTGCCGCTGATGGTTTCGCCGCGGCCCGCGCTCCGAGCCGCAGGCCAGCCGCGCGGGGCTCGGGGCGCGGCGAAACCAGCAGCAGCGGCACGCATTCCGGGTTCGATCTCGCCTCGCGCGTACACCCGGGGCTGCTGAGCAGTGCCGTTGGCGCCTGCGGTCGGCTGTGAGTCGAGCTTGGCGCAGCGCGGTTGCCTTGTTTCATGACCGCGCGTGTCCGCGGTTAGCGGTTAATTACAATTAATGCATTTTGATCGACCAACGTCTTAATCGACAATTAACCGTTAATCGATTAATTGTTGACATCCCTAGTGTGTGTTGTTTTCTATTGGTTTTCTATAGAGCCTATATTAAACACAGTTTTTTTTTTTTATCTGTTATAATGCTGTTTCTTATCTGTATATAACATATCTGGAGTTGTGTTTTGTTTCATTCACACATGTTTAACACACAAACCCTACATTTTTAGGATGTGTTCTTCTCAAACAGAAAACATTTCAGTTCCACCTTGGAATGTCATGAGGTAATACAGGTTTTGTGTTTTTAAACTCCATACACCTTCACTAGAATTTATTGCATGATTTCAACCCTGTAATTGCCAATCTCTACTGAACCAAAAGTAAAAGGTAGCTATTGAAACTTGAAAACTACCTCTGCATGACATCACAAGGTAGAGCAGAGCGTTTTGAGGACACCAGCAATACCTATTCTTATATTTACCCCAAGTAATTCAGACAATAGAGGACAAAACTACTGCGCCTCACCTTCACAATGAGTCCAGCCGTTTGTTTGCGCTCCAAAGGGTGCAGGAACAGATTCAGTTTAAATTTCAGATTCTTTTTAGTCAGAATGATAAGTGGTTTTGGAGTCATTACAGCGAACAAACTATACAGCGTCACATACGAACACTTAACAATAACTGTATATGATTGCTGCTTGAATAGGCGGTTGACTAACTGCAGAAGAAGTGGATGAGTCGCTATGAGTTTCCATGGGGAGTTATGTGAAGTATGTTTTGTAAGCTGTAAAAATAGTTGCCTTTCAGGTCTGATTGGAAGAAAATTGTTGCTCTGATGGAACAAAAACACGCTATTTACTTTTGATGATGTGAATACAGTCAAATGACAATTGAGGTAAAAGTAAAATTACAAAAGTTGATTTTGATGGAGCAAAGAGCTAGTGTACTGATGCTATCAGAACTATATAGAAATAAATAAAAATATTGCCATACATTCTTCAGACAAAAATAATTAAGCGTCTCTTCTATAGGGCCAATAGAAATGTTCAATTAATAAGAGTTACCTGTTACCTGTGCCTATATCTAGTAATGCACAGATCCAATACTGGTATCAGATATCGGCCCCAATACTGAAAAAATCGTCAGATCAGATATTGTCTTCCAAATACCGGCTCAGCTGATTTCCTGGTTGGACATATAACTCAGTGTAATTAGACTAACATAGTTGGTCTGGAACGTCTCATAATGTTAGCATTTGTATTTATACAGAGTTGTTCTCTTGGTACTTGAGAGATAAATAACAGCTTCATAACACATTTGGATCAGTTTTGTCTTGTTTTAATTTATTTCAAAGGAAATAAATATTGTTTTCATTCTCTGCACTAGTATTGGTTAATATCGGGTATCAGAAGTTACTTAAATCCATAGCATCAGAATTGATATCGGAACTGAAAAAGCTGGATTGCATCTCTACCTATATCACTATATCACAACCTTTGCACTATAGTCATAAACTTTTTCACCAGCGTACATAATCACACCTTGCTTTGCCTACCTTCCAATTATCATTCACACACAGATACCTGATAGGCTCCCAGTTTCCTCGCCATGAAAACCAATCTTTTCCTGGCTGTGGTGATATAATACAAACCTCTGAACTGCAGATATGAAAATATCTTGGCAGATGAGCCCGTGGGGCCTTAGATTCAGATACATATATGCTGATAGGTTCTGGTTGCCAGCGATGTCCAGCCAACCTTTTCATGCACCGCTCTCAGTGGTGAGTGTGATAAGTGAGCTCAGTAATGAATCACA
The DNA here is from genome assembly GCA_036785185.1 of Paratrypauchen microcephalus. Classification (NCBI taxonomy): domain Eukaryota; kingdom Metazoa; phylum Chordata; class Actinopteri; order Gobiiformes; family Gobiidae; genus Paratrypauchen; species Paratrypauchen microcephalus. The sequence goes on from JAVJIX010000035.1 coordinate 2,517,853, forward strand.
GGGAGCAGGGTTCCACAGAGGCCTGGGGCTTGAGACGGAGGCCTAGGGTTTGAGTTTGAGGCCTGGCGTAACACTGATCACCATATTGCCAACTCCAGCAGGAACACTGTCACTGAATGTAATGTATTTTTTGCATTTGCATGGGGAATAACATCATATTCTCCCTTTTTATTTTAATATGCACTATGTAACTTTTCTGGTGACGGGTCAGCCACAAGGCTCTGGAGATGTTATGGAGAGTTAAGCACCACCAGGAAAAGTTACAGGGCAGAGTCTGCTCCCAATAAGAATTCTAGTTTTTATGGTATTTTTGAAGACCCCTAAAGCCAGATGTATAGATTAAATGCCATATTGTGTAACTTTCTGGGCAAAGCAACAGAAACACAACAGGGACAAGCAGGTGGCAGACCCTCTAACAGAAAACTTACATAGTGCATCTTTAAGTGTTGTATTACCAAAGATTTCATAACCTCTAAGCCATGTAGTTATCTTTTTTTTCTTTTGAATTCTTTTATTTTTTAACAAAAATAAAGTATGTGTCTGACAATAAATTTAATATATGGTTTTCTGACAGCTTCCATGATATCCCCTTTCATCACCAACAGAGTAAGAATGGAAGATCGACTTTGGGGGAGCAGCTCTCAAAGTCAACAGTCTACATAAATAACAGTGATTTGCACCTTGAAAGATATTGTGTTTCAATCTAAGAATACAAGTGCTTAAAGTGTCATTTTCTGTCAATCCAGATAAACTTTTAGAGGCTTTAAAAGTCTCTCTAGGTGTCACACTGTATTTGAAAATCCATGTCCAATATGTCAGCTATACACATTTGAACAGAAAGAGAACGGAACAACACAAACAACGGTCGGGGACAGTGCCTCTGGACTGGCACACCGGGGTGGTCCCTCTGTTTAAGAAGGGGGGCTTGAGGGTGTGTTCCATCTACAGTGGAATCACCTGGAGGAGGCCCTGGGGAAGACCCAGGACACGCTGGAGGGACTATGTCTCTCAGCTGGCCTGGGAATGCCTTGGGGTCCCCCCGGAGAAGCTGCAGAAGTGTCCGGGGTGAAGGAAGTCTGGGAGTTCCTGATTAGACTGTTGTCCCCGCGCCTTGGCCCCGGATAAGCGGAAGAAAAGGGATGGATGGATGGACAACACAAAAAACATGGGGAGAACATTCTGACTACATGTTCAAGATTTGTTTATTCAGACCCTCCAGGAATTTGCGATGTTGCGATTTGCAACTTCAACTCAACTTCAGCCAATCCCCGTGAATTCAGGGCGGTGTTGCAATTTTTACCAACTTTTACCAATCATCGGCGACGTATTGAACTCATGTCGACCAACTTCCTTCTGCCTTACTTCTGTGTGACGAAACTAAACTGCGGCCGTGTCCCCAGTTCGGAGCGTGGTTTGAAGGGGGCTCAGACTGCAGTCAAGGCGGTGCACACTTGCTCAGCCCTGAGTGCACTCCGCGGACCGCATGGCCGTCTGCGAAATGCTACAGGTCTCGCAACTACGGGAAGCAGCCGCCGACTCCATTTTCTCCCGTAAAAGAAGTAGCGCGCGGTGCATGCTGGGATATATGAGTGCGCGAAGCGTGCATTTTCACGCGCTAGGTCCACGCCCCGATTTCCATGGAAACGACTGCGGTCTTCAGACCGCGTGTTAACTACGCATGGGACAAAAAAGAAATGACACACATGCCCTTCAAACCACGCTCCGAACTGTGAACTCTGGGAATTGGGACACGGCTACTAATGGCAAAGAAACATGTCTGCGGCGCCATTTGCACACAAAAATAACAGCAAAAGACCGCGCGAAACAGTTCCCCTCCTAGTAGTAATTTATTTTCGATGTTGGTAAGGTTGTGTTAGGACCATATCTGTGATCTCTGTGTCCTTGTATTATTCTTTGTCAGTAATAACTCAGTATTCAAAATATTGCTCAATTTTGATTACAAAAAGGGAAAATCACAACTATTTATCGCAACTTTCACTTCCTCCCGCAACAAAATCGCAACAAAAACCTTAAAAGCACTGCAACTTTCATCGCAACTTTTTGGAAAAGCTCACGCAAATTCAGGCATTTTAGCCCGCAACAATCACAAAAAATGCCCGCGAAATCCTGGGGGGTCTGTTTATTTGTCATATGCAGGATCAACACAAGGTCAACAATGCAATGAAATGCTTAGGATCAGAAGAACCCATTGACTCGCTAAGATAGTCAAGAAGTACTAATAGCATGCTATAAAAATACAAGGGAAAAAAGTAAACAATATAATAAAAAATATGTAATAAAATGTAATAGAATGCAAAGGTACAGGTAGGATGAGCAAGCCGGTCAAATTTCTCCCGTGTGTCATTGTGTGTGAGACCAAATAAAGGCTTCATCTAATCTTAATCTTAATATTGGCACAACCTGTATTCCATAAAAAGACATTTCACTCTAGACACTTTAAAAAACTGCTGCTAAGGACTACTGTTGCACATTTACTACTGGAATTTTACTACTGCTGTACTGTTGTTTACTACTGTTGTTGCACTGGTTTTACTACTGTTGCACATTTATCCTTAACTTTACTTCAATGCACATTCTGTTGCACGTTACCATTTCACTGCTGTATCTTCCTTTGCACATTTTTGATGCACACTGCACATTTTGGACATCTGTAAATAGGTATTTATTTGTTCTTTTGCACTGCTTTAGATTTTTAGATTTTAGACTCTATATTTTAGATTTTTTTTTGTCTCGGATAGTTTTTGTTTTTTGTTTTGTCTTTATATTGTATTTTGTACACTGTCTTTTTACACTACTTGGCCAGAGAAAAACTAAATTTCGATTCACTGTATGTTGAACACATATGGCAGAATTGACAATAAAGCTGACTTTGATCTTGAAATGTAGACTCACTAATAAGAAAGGATTACTCAAACGTGTGAGTGAAACAAAACTCCAGGTATGATTTTGATGAGGTAACAATGTTCTAACATGGCTTAAAGCTCATAAGAGTCAGTTTTGTGTTATATAGGAACTTTAAATTAGAAATAATAATGAAAAAATAAACAACCAAGATGTATTATTATTATGCATTTGGCTTTAATTAAGTGCACCATTATGTGAACATGCTATGTTGAAGAAATCCTGGAATATAGCTTTTTTATTGTTGCTTCATTTGCTAATTCCAATAGCAGCCATTATTCCTGCGTACAATGCTTCAATCAGGTCCATCAGGAGAACATTGTTTACTTCCATAAAGGAAACAGAACTACTCATGCTAGTCCTGCCTTGATTATTTTTGTTGGTCTCCATTATGTGCCCTGATACAATCTGCACTGCACAGATCCTAATTCACTTTCATTAGTGTGCTTGTCTGGGATATATTAGCATGCGGCATCAGCTTCCGTCTTGTGTGTGAAATGTGTATGTATGAAAGGTGTATGAAAAATAATAACGCTGATAAATGCAAGTCTATATAAGAGGCCTGTTACATTACAGCGTCTCTCTCTCTCATTGTCATGACATTAGCAACTTACTTTTAACTATTTTGAGTGATTAGTTTTCTTAACGTAACTCCAACGTAAGCGGTAAAGTAAATCAAGTTTGACTGTTGTTGCTGCTCTTACAGTAAAGCAGTAACCAGCCATTTGTTTCTTTTGAAATTGTAGTGTGAATACATACGGATGACATGCTGTATCTTGACAAAAATTACACATTGATTTTGCATTTTTATTTTCATATATCATTTACTTATTGATTTGGGTTTATATAATTAAGTTTATATGATTGTTAAATCTGAACAGTGCTTAAAGGTGCACTGTGTAATTTGTCTGATAAAGAGTCCGCCACCTGCTTGTCTCTGTGGAGATGTGCCCAGAATGTTCCACAGTATGGCTGTAAACGACCCCACTCACAGTAAGGATGGATGTTTGTGATATTTTGAGCACTTAAACGCCTGTAGTTGAATAAATGCAAGAAAGATTTGTTTAATATCATGCTGTGGACAATCTAAAGAAGCAATTTAGAATTTGGAAGCAAAAGTTTTGCGAATTTTTGCAATGGGAGAAAGCTGTACTAATGTTCTCTTGGCTATCAGGGTGGTGCTGGGTGTGCATCTCACAGCTCCATAGTGGGAGGAGTGTGTGGTGATCCTTTCAGCTCAGCTCTTGTCATTGGAAAGAACAGTATCACTCTGAATTTACATTGATCCTTATTAGGTCTGGAGATTAAACAGGCGAGAAGTGCAAGCTAGCTACACCGCACAGCCTGCATTTGTCGTATATGACTGGCTCTTCTGATGCTACTCCAGCTCAAACTTTTTTGAAATTCTTTGCATGGTAGTTGACTTTACTGTAAATCTTGAGTTTTGCTTTAGAGCTTTTTCTCATGTCAGCAAAACTAACTTTTGAGCTTCAAGCCATGTTAGAATGTTGTTAACTTCTGAAAAACATACATGGAGTTGTGTTTTGTTTCAGTCACACGTTTGAGTCACCTTTTATTATTGGTCTACATCTCCAAAGCTCAAAATGCTCTGTTCCCAGTGTTGGGCAAGTTACTTCAAAACTGTAATGCGTTATTTATTTATTACTTATTACTGTCATTTAATAGTAAGTAATTTGTTAAAATGTAAGGCTTTACACTACAATTGTATTCCCTCTAAGTTACTGTCACCAAAATAAAAGGGAATATGGACTTGGCAATCTAAGGCTATGTTCACACTGCAGCCTGAAGTGACCCAAATCTGATTTTTTCGCCTCTATGCGACCTGTATCTGATCTTCTAATGACAGTGTGAATGACACAGATCCGATTTTTTCAAATGCGATCCAGGCCACTTGGATATGTGGTCCTAAATCCGATACATATCCGATCTTTTGGCATGCGACTTCAGTCTGAACGGCCAGGCCATTCATCCGACCTGAGTGTGTTTCCTCCAATGAGAGTGGTACAAGTCGGCGTTCACAAATGTGCACAAACGTTCTTCTCGTCATGCAAAAATAGTATATAAACTCCGTATCAGTGAAGCGGCGAAGCACGTAGCAATCCCACCCCTCCTGCCTGTGACTCCGCACCCACATGTTCCTTTCTGCAGACGTTGCTGCCACTGCCCCACAAAACACTGTGGCCAAAAACCTTGTCCTTCTCCATCTTCCCCTTAAAACAAATAAGCTGTACATGTTTTGGCTCCGGTACGAAAGCAACTTTAGGCTACTTCCGTAAACATTGAGCGTGTTCGCTGCGTGTGACGTCATTGTGTCCTCCAAGGCGCATGCGGGAGACTTTTGGGGAGTTTAGCGTTCACACTGGAGATCACATACAATGCGCATTTAACTGGAAATGTGAACGGCCTCGCAAAAAAATCGGATTTCACAAAAAAATCGGAATTGAGCATTAAGCCCTGCAGTGTGAACGTAGCCTAAGGCTACAGACAGTACAGTACAGACTGCAGGGCTTAATGCTCAATTTGGATTTTTTTGTGAAAGCCGATTTTTTGTGAGGTTGTTCACATTTCCAATTAAATGTGACCTGTAGCCTATGTGATCTCCAGTGTGAACTTTAAACGCCCCAAAAGTGTCCCGCATGCGCCTCGGAGGACACGACAACGTCACGCGCAGCGAGTTTGCTCAGTGTTTATGGAAGTTGCCTAAACATGGACTCTAGCATTGAGCACTTGGCGACTTTAAAGTTGCTGTTGTACCGGAGCCAAAACATGTACAGCTTATTTGTTTTAGGGAGGAGATTGAGAAGGAGAAGGACAAGGCTTTTGGCCATGGTGTTTTGTGGGTTCCTCTTCAGTAACGCAGCTATCCAGCAATTCTATCGGCTCAACGTTGGGCTTGTCTCCTAAAATATGGTCCAGTTCTGTTCAGTTTCCGCCTACTTCAGCGCAAACTAGTGACGTTTGTCGCTTGTTGATGACGTGTAGGTCGGATGAGTGTGACCTGGCCTTTCCGACTGAAATGACATGCCAAAAGATTGGATATGTATCAGTTTTAGGACCACATATCCAAGTGGCCTGGATCGCATTTGAAAAAATCGCATCTGTGTCGTTCAGACTGTCATTAAAAGATCAGATACAGGTCGCATAGGGGCGAAAAAATCGGATTTGGGTCACTTCAGGCTGCAGTCTGAACGTAGCCTAAATGTAGCTCATGACGCTCAATTAGCTCATCACACATTCTGTGAGCTGAGCAGGAAGTAGTGTCACTATCGCTAATTTGCTTCACCCTGATCTGTGCGCTGTGTGGATGTAAACAGACACACGTGAGGAACTACTCTCGCCTTTTTATTTTTAAAGAACGCCTCAAACTAGATTAACTTTGTGGACTGGGTGTCATTATTTGCGGAGGACAAATTCTATGGATAATGTGGATGAGATGCTGCAGTTTATTTTTACAGCTTTACAAGACATGAGTAATGATTATTTTCGCTGTTTCCCCGAGTTTGTATCTTGCACCTCTGTGTCCGTCAGTCCTCTGCCCCTGATGCTGTTTTATTGGCTGTTTCCGTAGTGTTGCTGATGTTTGGTGGTTATGATCTGACAGAGCAGCTCAGAGTCACACTGACACCACATGAGGAGCACAAAGGCTTCAAAATTACACATGAAGACAAAAGTCGGGTCACGCCTTCTCGAACTCAGGGAGAAGCAAATCGCAGCCAAAATCAAGCAAATTCTCCTATAGTGTGTGGTGGATTTTAATAATTCATTTGACGAGATTTACAATTACGTTATGTATCTGTTCTGACTTGAACGTTCCATCGCTGTTGATCTTGCGGTGATTTTAGCAAATTTCACCACTTCAATCCAGGTTAAAAATGCATTGTACCACTTGTTACTGACATTTGTACTGAGTACAAGGGGGGCGGCAGTAGCTCAATTTGTAGAGCATATGGGGTTGGCGGTTCAAATCCCGCTCTTGACGGGTTGACCGCGCGTGATCCCAGCTCCCACAGATGAGCGCTGCCGTTGTGTCCTTGGGCAAGACACTCCCCTTAACCCCACCTCGCCCCCAGTGTCTGCGGACACTGGTAGCCCCCATGGCAGAAGACACATCAAGGCCTGTTGTGACGTGAGCCGTCCTCCTGTGGACCCACCACCTGCGGGAGGATTCATGGGGGCTGGTGCATTGCTGCTTGGACTGCTGACCCAGAAAATGGAAAAGCGGAAGAAAATGAATGAATTAAAATATTACAATTTTTTTTCTGTAATGCCTTACATTATTGCGTTACAGTAAAAAGCAATCCATTACAGTAATTTGTTAATTTTGTTCCACCTTGTGATGCCATACAGAGGTAGAGATAAAGATAACAACTTTTTTGACCTTCAGTTCAGTAGAGATTTGCAGTTTCAGGTCTGAAATTATCCAAATGATTCTAGATCAGAAAACAGTGTGATATACAGCTGTGGAAAAAAATAAGAGACCACTGCATTTTTTTCTGAAATCAGCATCTCTACATGTATTACAGCCATTCCATTCCAGCGTCTGTTGAATTCCAACACAAACACAAAACTGAGCTACTTCAGTTCTTGCACCAGGAGTGGAATAAAGTCACCCAAGAACAATGTGAAAAACTTGTGGAGAGCATGCCAAGACGCATGAAAGCTGTGATTAAAAATAAGGGTTATTGCACCAAATATTGATTTCTGAACTCTTCTTAAGTGTAAACATTAGTATTATGTTGTTTTTAAATACATTTGATCTTGTTTCTTTGCATTGTTTGCAGTCTGAAAACATGTACCGTACTTTTCGGACTATAAGCCGCTACTTTTTTCTCACAATTCAGACCCTGCAGCTTATAGTCAGGTGCGGCTTATGTATGGATTAATTCTTTATCAAATTCTTTATCAAATAAGTGAGGAGAGTTCATTAATTAATGAAGCCTTGTTTTAGCCACTTAAAGAAAGCTATGCCTTTATTAGTCCCACAGTGGGGAAATTCCAGTTCAGCATTTAACCCATCCTGTTATTAGGAACAGTGGGCAGCACATTACTGCGCCCGGGGACCATCTCCATGATCTTCTTGCTTCGGCTTGGTCAGGACCTAAGATGGAGGATTTACCTATGGTGCATGTTTTGGGTTGGTGGGGGAAACCCACCCAGACACGGGGAGAACATGCAAACTCCACACAGAAAGGCCCAGGCGACCCGGGGATCGAACCCAGACCATGCACGCAAACTCCACACAGAACACACACAGAAAGGCCCGGGCAACCCGGGGATCGAACCTAGAACCTTCTTGCTGTGAAGCATGAGCGCTACCCACTCAGCACCTATGGTGCATGTTTTGGGTTGGTGGGGGAAACCGGAGTGCCCGGAGGAAACCCAGGAAATCTCCTACACAGGTATCAGCAGTTCCGTGAGATTGAATTTGAGAGTTTACCCTTAAAGTTAAAGTGGAAACTTTATTTTAAGGCTTCCAGAGGCTACAGGCTGGCCATTTTACAGTTGTTTTACTGCTGTGTTTCTGCCGTGTTACTGCCGTAGGTGCTGTTCGAAAAAAGCACGTACCGGTATTTACGTTAATTACAATTTTAAAAACATCCTTTTGTGTACCATCTTTCTGTGTAAATATCTCAAGTTACAATGTGGACAACTGCGGCTTATAGTCAGGTACAAATCTTAATTTTTTTTTTTTTATTTGGTTGGTGCAGTTTATAGTCAGGTGCGGCTTATAGTACAAAAAGTACGTGCTGACGAAGCCTCTCGGATGAGCGGCGAAACATTTTCAACCAAACATACTTTGTCCAGTTGACAAATTGAACTTCTCCTTTTATCATTATTATTACGTTTTTTTGTTGTTGTTTTTTTTTTTTTCATTTTCTGCAAATAATTGCTCTAAATGATATTTCTATTTGGAATTTGGGGGATATGTTGTCAGTAGTTTATAGACTCAAACACATACCTATAAGTAGTAAAATCAGAAAAACTGATAATTAATTATAAGCTAACATACATGAACACAGACAATCTGCATCACTCGAGGAGAAACAAAAACTAAAACACAACACTACCCACTCCCGTCCATCTTTCCCACAATCAGGGAATAATTTAGCTCCATAAAATGCTTCTTTATAAAAGAAAAATAGATATTTATATAATATAGACTATAGACTCAAACACATACCTATAAGTAGTAAAATCAGAAAAACGGATCATTTTGTAGTGGTCTCTTATTTTTTTTCAGAGCTGTAGATCCTTTTCCCTCCATTTTTCAGTTTAATATATTTTTATGTTTTATTCCTTTTTGTGTCATGACAGACACTTTCCAATTATATTATGGGCTGTTTGTTCCCTAACCCTGTGATGCTGGGTGTCACCGTGGCAACTGGCCAGCTTCTCATGATCCATTGTGCCCACTGCAGACCGACTCCTACAGACTATTACTGCTCGAGGAAAGTGAAAGGTGAATACAGGAGCCTTCAGCGTAAACAGCAAGACTGTAGCTCCGTTCTGCTCTGTTTCCCACACTTTTAAAGTTTATCTAAACTTTGAAAATGTTACTAAAGCTAAAAGCAATAAGATTTAATTACTGTGTACATGTAAATAAAGGGCTGTTTTTCTACATATCACAAAAGCAAACACAAACTTGGAGAATAAAAGGCAAAACAAAAAGCTGTGTGTAGAATCCCTCACTCATCCAGGTAGAATCCATGGCAAAAGGAGAAATTGAATTTGTTAACTGGACAAAAGTTTATTTGGTTGAATATGTTTTGCAGCTCATCCAAGTTACTTCTTAAAGATCCCATGACATGGTACTTCTTGATGCTTTTATATGGCTCCTTAATGGTTCCCTAATACTGTAAATGAATCCTTCTCCAAAATCAACACTCAGTGCATGAGAAACAGAGATAAGCTGAGAAAGAGTAATTTTTCTCACTCAGAACACTCTATAATGGGCGTTGTTGCTTGAATGCAAATGAGGAGAAAAAAGCTGGCCAATAGTAGAAGGTGGGGGCGTGGCTAAACGCTCTGCTGTCTGCTCTGAGTGCTCTGAGTTCCATTGAAAAATAAACACATTTCCACATAAAATAAAATTAAACCACTGCTGTTCAAAGGTCCAGAGGCTCAGATAAAGGACTTCCGAGCCTAGAAACACTCGGACGTGCCTCCAGGCAAATAAAAAAACGCATTTCGCATTGCATAGCGCATTCACAGTCCAAACTCTATGGGCGGGATATACAGGGACGCTGAGCGGAGAAAGAGGGAGGGGCTGGAGCTGCATTTGCCGATCTGACGTCAATAAGGTGCCTTGTCCGAACTCGCCCGTTTGAACACTGGTTTTGTGTAACGCAGAAAAGGACCGCAAATGCTCAGTTTAGACATTTCGCAACTTTTAGCCATGGGGGGGGGGGCCTAAACAGGGTAGGGGAGCTCACATTAACGTTCAAAAACCTCAGAAAGTGAAAATTTCATGCCATGGGACCTTTAAGTTCAATTCTGCGAAACGTGCGACCAAATAAACTTTTGTCCAGTTGACAAATTCAGTTTCTCCTTTTGCCACAAAACAAAACGTTCTGTCACAGATTTGACTAATTTGCAAACTTTTCACTCCACACAAAAATAAATTAGGCTTTACAATTTTTAAAAGAACCTAAATTAGCCTAAATCGGGTCTAAAATGGACTACAATTTGCTGTAATATAACTGTAATGTAAAGGCAACTATTGTCTTTAAAACATGTAAAATGCATTCCTGGCATCCTAATTATTCACCACGATAAATTTATTAATAGTAATATTTACAAACATCAACATGCTACCACTGCTCTTCTCTACTGTAAGAGTATTAGTTTACTGAACTACATGGGAAAAAAAATATGTTACAGCCACTTTAACTATATATTTTGTCTATTTTATACAGAGATGGGACAGGAACAAGCAGCCGTCGGGAAAAGCAGCCTGAAAAAATCAGCATGTGTCTTAGGTCTAAACCCAGAGTATTTCCTTCAGTCCATCCTCCTCATGTCTTTCTCCCTGTTGTGACCCTCAAAGCTCTTTGTCTGATCTTTCATAGGCACTATCCATAGGGACTGCATCTCATATCACTGAATTCTTCTCCTACAACCACATACTTAGCCCTGGGAGCCATGGGGAGCCAGTCTCATGGTATATATATTCTACAGAAAGTCCAGGGAGATTGGAATCAGGGAGGGAGCTGCTCTGTTCTGACATGGACGAAGAGACCACAGTATCGATATGAAGAGAAGTCTGGAGGGAGGAGATACGGATCAGGACCTGGAAGCGGTCTCCTGTGTCAGAGATGAGAGCCGGGCAGATAAGGACACATAGCGGTGGGCATCGGCCAGCTTAGTGGTACTCAAAAATGACAGCAGGTTACAGGGGCAAATGTGTGGGGGAATAGCATTTTAGCAGGTGAGCCAGACAAAAACTCGCAATTTTATTAGAGCCCAAGTCACAGTTTAGATTTGATAATGATATACTGTCTTAAGAGTTAACTGAAGCCTTCTTTCTGAGAGTTCACACCTTGCTGTGATTGGTTAAATCTGCTTGTCACTCAATCAGAGCTGGGCGGAGGAGTGGTTTGGTAAAGTAGCTGGCATGTGTCTGTTTGTTTGCATTAAACAGAAAATAATTAAAATATTAAAATCTTTCCAACTTGGCAGATCAACATCAGATTACGAGTCGGTTTTACATTGTCATTATGCTCACTGTAGGTTTCAGTGCAGCTGAATTTATCATATTTTAGCATATTGCTGTGATTGAATCATTCTTATGTCTTGGTAATAATGGTAAAATTGTATAGATTGGCATAAGGATTAAAGTATTTTCTGATATCATATTTCTATCCACTTGATATTGAAATCCTTTGTGTGTACACTAGTATTTGGATTAGAGCATTTTTTCACTCATCTAGTGCCAAACATACATACAGGATACTCTATTAACCTTTAATAAGCCAATTTCTAACTGTACACCACATTCCACAAAACACACGTAAAATGTATGGAATTTAATGTAAAGTGAGAGTTGAAAATGGATTTATAATCCTTGGAGCATTGCTCTGATATGTCACAGACTTGAAGCGTATGACATCTGTCATTGCACCTCTCCATAGTGTGAAATCTGCCCGAGCGTTGCCCCGGTAACACATGACTCCCGATCGCTCGGACACACTGTGATTGAGCTGTCCCTGGGCGCTTTTCATTCAATCATTCACCCAGTCACCTTCCTCTCATCACCCCAGCCCCAGAACCAGTGTTTCACACAATTTCAGGCCTTTTTGATACAGACATAGTGACTTTCCAAGGCAACCAATGTGACTGATGGCATTCAGCCACAATACTGCTATTTGTTAAAGTGGAGATGCCAGAACACCCTTTGTAAAGCTATATATGCAATGGTGTAATAGCACAAGCTCAACTGGTCTGAAAGGCTTGGTCCACAGACAGGAGCATCCAAAATTGTAATTGTACACTTCTATAAGTTTGTCTACTAATAGTATGTCATTTTGTGTTTTCCTGTTTTTATTGTGTAACTACCAAATCAATACATGCATCTGTTAACATCTAATCTCCGGTAAATACACTATAAAAATTGATTATTTTAACTTTACAACTATGCTATAAAAACTGTAATTTAGAGTTTCATTCATTCATTATGCAGGTGATGTTGTCTTTTTTACTGCGCATAAAACTCTGCAACCTTATCAGCCATATCAGCACTGTGAATTAGACCTATAAAGCTTTCTATAAATGCCATTTAAACTTGTGATACCAGTGTTAAGTGTAAAATGAACAATAGTTTGCTAACAGAAGCTATGGGCAGGTTCACAGATAATTAACATCAGCAGAAGAGGAGCAAGTTCACTTCATTAAAGCAAACACTTTAGAAACAGAAGTGTGATTGTTTAAATGTGCTGACCAGAAAATTAGTCTGTGTTGTGCATACATTTGAATTAATTAGTTTCTTTCTTTTTATGTATAATGTATATTACCAAAAGATGGATTTTCCCTCAAAACTATACTATCCTGTACCTAACCAGTAGGGTTAGGGCTGGGCGATATGGGGGAAAAAAAAGAATCAACAAAAAACAATCATTCTACATTTTTTATTTGACCTTCTTCCAACTTATTGAAAACCCAGACATGTGGACTTTAGGCATAAAGAGCAGGCTGTCAGGATCACTACAGTTTTTAATTTTTTATTTTGTGTTGATAGGACCAATAATTCCAGAGAAATTCACATTTAAAAGGTTGGAATGCGTTTGTGCAATATATTAAGAAGTGAATTTATTGATCTCACACTGGAGAAATTCTTCTCTGCATTTTAACCCATCCTATATATATATACTGTACATATATTAGGAGCAGTGGGCAGCACACATTAGGGCGCCCGGGGACCATCTCCATGATCTTCTTGCTTCGGCTTGGCCAGGACCTAAGCTGGAGGTACCTATGGTGCATGTTTTGGGTTGATGGGGGAAACCGGAGTGCCCGGAGAAAACCCATCCAGACACGGGGAGAAACATGCAAACTCCACACAGAAAGGCCCAGACCATGCATGCAAACTCCACACAGAACACACACAGAAAGGCCTGGGCGACCCGGGGATCGAACACGGAACCTTCTTGCTGTGAAGCAAGAGCGCTAACCACTCAGCTACCGTGCCGCCATTAAGCCTAAAAGCATACGTGCATTACCATTAGTGGCTGAAACGCGTGCATACCCACGCTACCACTATCAACATAAACATCCGCGATGTCCATGCGCTAAATTAGGACTTAAGTTTTACTCATATATAGTGAGAAAATAGTCATTTACTCTTGATAACTTGGATTATAATGATAAGAAGCACAAGAGGAGAGAAAGAGAGCAGAAAAGGTGCAGGCGGTGGGGCGGGGCAGACGGCTCCATGCACAAAGGCAGACAGAATGAGACGCTGGACTCAAATTGTGCAGATTTAAGTTAAAACTTCCGAACTTGCGAGGAGACAAAGGAACACACTATAGCTCAGGCTGCTTTTCCCTAAACAATAGCGGCATATCCTCGTCACCGGGGCTCGCCCTCTCTGTGACGATACTTTTTCTGCTTGGAAACGCAAATCGAAACACAATTTCGATTCACTGTCGAGCACATATGGCAGAATTGTCAATAAAGCTGACTCTGACTCTCTCTGACCCTAAACTGCACTATCCCATATCTGACCAGTGTGTCTCATCCATTGCAGTTTCTGAATTCTCAGTAAAGCAGTTGGTCTGTTCTGTCCGTCTTATTTTGTATATACTTTTTTGACAAATAAACCCAGATATCAAGTCAATATGTATGCTTTTTGGTCTTCATTTTGCTTCCTATTATTCTTAGGCCGTTGCCTGGGAGACTAGCCTGTACAGAGATGGTGCTTCCCCGGAGTCCACTGCCAAATAATGATCAGAATAGGAGTTAAGTCAATGTCTCTACAAAACCAATTCCTACTGCAATCCTATGTGTTTTTTGCATGGGATATTTCTGTACAGCTAAACCCCTTTTTATCCTTCATCTTCTCCCATTGTCTCCCATGCCTCGTCTCAGCGCGCTGTGTTACCAGGCAGAAGAGAGCAGGGAGAATTTCTATTGGTGGAACAGGTCTTTGGCTCGTGTTACATAACGATATATTTTCTCACATTGGTGCACACTCCCCCTGCTCTACAAAAGATGCCCCCAGAGTCAGACTAGATTTTCTCTTAAGAGCTGTTAAAATCTTGTTTCCTTGTCAAAAATATACCCAGAGCTGTGTTTTGTTTCATTCATACATGTTCAATACACAGATCCTGCATATTTAAGATGAGATTTTCTCTCCTGTTTCCACCTCGAGATGTCACGTGATAATACAGAAAGTGTTCCACTGTTTTTTTCAAATACTCAGTACACTTGTTCCACAGTATGACATTTGTTTAATGTCTACCTTACAATTCTTAAATTACAGGTGGTTTCATGGCATTCTGTCAGAAGGGTTGCCTCTACGGACCTGTAACTTAATGTGGTTTGGTCTCCTTAAAAATAGAAAGGTTTATTATCATATAGTGAAACATTTCAAACAAAGACAAATAACATCTCTATGGAGGAAAGCATTTGACAGACTCTTCATCAGAAAAGTTACACAGTGCACCCTTAACAACTGCCAAGGCACATTTGTGCATTGCAAAGATTTATCCAAAATCTCACTTTTTAGAATCAACCAGGCTGATGCAGACAAACCTGGTTGCTGAACACGCACTATTTAAGGTCCTATACTGCACAAAAGTGACTCTTGTGAGCATTTATATTATACTTTATTACTTACTTTTCTATTTAATTCTGATTTCTTTTCTATTTAATTCTGATTTGTACATATACATTTATTATCTTTTTATTTTTATAATTATGTCTCATTTGACACAGGTCTCTTGCTCTTTTTTGCTATTCCATCAATTTTTTGGGGTGGCAGTAGCTCAGCTGGTAGAGCGTTTGATCCAAAGGTTGACGGTTCAAATCCCGCTCTTGACATAAAAAACAAACAAACAAAAAAACAAACAAAAAACATAACTGGTTGATCAGTCAGATCCACTGATCCACAGGTTGGTGGTGCAATTCCAGGTCCCACAGATGAATGCTGCCGTTGTGTCCTTGGGCAAGACACTTAACCCACCTCGTGTCTGCGTACACCGGTGTGTGAATGGGTGAGTGGTTCCTTGTTGTAAAGCGCTTTGGGTGCTTTGAAAGTGGAAAAGCGCTATATAAAGACAGGACCATTTTTGTTACCCTCTGTTATATATTATATTTGATGAGTGAGCTACTGTACCCAAAACAATTTCCGTTGATGAATAAAGTTTGTCTAAGTCTAAGTCTAAGTCTAAGTTTAGCCATGTTATAATGTTACTTGTTCCTCAAAAATATACCTGGAGCTGTGTTTTGTTTCATCCAAGTATGTTTGAATAATCTTTTATTATTAGTCTGTCTATATCTCCAAAGATCAAAATACTCTGTTCCACCTTGAAATATCATGAAGCCGTAGTTAAAAGCTACATTTTACCTTTTGTATAGTAGAAACAGGAAATTCCAGAGCTGTAATTATCCAAATAATTCTAGTGAAGGTATCGAGTTTAATAACCAACAGTGAGCATTGCCATAATAAGATGCTTGCGTAGTCCATTGCATTCTGACACATACTTTATCTTTGTGGGGGCCGGATGGTTCTTTTTTTGTCGAAAGGAAAGGGAGATACATTGGAAGCCTGCAGCCATGTATAAAGTAGGCTCCAAACTAAAGGTGGTAAGTCACATCAAACAGTCCACGCTTCAAAGTGCTTATGCCTCATAGAAGACTTCAAACGTGCACCTCAAATATTGTACAACCAAGACATCAATACAGCTCCAACACGGTTCTGAATTTTTGTATCGTCTCTGTGTGAAGGTCAGAAATTGGCTTGATTTTGATCATTTCAATTTTCCGTCGAAGCTTTTTTAGACAAACTTAGACAAACTTTATTGATCCACAAGGGAAATTACTTGGACACAGTAGCTCAAACATCACAATTTACAGCTCTGGAAAAAAAAATTAGAGACCACTGCATTTTTTTCTGAAATCAGCATCTCTGCATGTATTACAGCCATTCCATTCCAGCGTCTGTTGAATTCCAACACAAACACAAAGCTGAGCTACTTCAGTTCTTGCACCAGGAGTGGAATAAAGTCACCCAAGAACAATGTGAAAGACTTGTGGAGAGCATGCCAAGACGCATGAAAGCTGTGATTAAAAATAAGGGTTATTGCACCAAATATTGATTTCTGAACTCTTCTTAAGTGTAAACATTAGTATTATGTTGTTTTAAAATGAATTTGATCTTGTTTCTTTGCATTGTTTGAGGTCTGAAAACAATAATATTTTTATTTGGAATTTGGAGGAAATGTTGTCAGTAGTTTATAGACTGTTCCTTTTGCCCAAACACATACCTATAAGTAGTAAAATCAGAAAAACTGATCATTTTGCAGTGGTCTCTTATTTTTTTTCCAGAGCTGTATATTATAATAGCAAAAAGTAAAAAATATAAATGGTAATAATAAATTCGAAATAAGTAGCAAAAAAGCAGCAAGAAGCTGGTGTCAAATAAGGTACAAATATATAAATGTGTATGTTCAAGTAAAAAATAAAATTGTAAATAATTAATACACAACTCTCAACTTTATTCAAGAGGTCGTTAAGGAAAAAAACGGCAAAATGGTATGATGACTGACAGGACATAAGGTTTTCTATTACATAAGGGTGAGTTGTTGTACAGTTGTGTGGAGTATGGATGGAGTATGAATGTAGTTTTGGTTAATTTAATTACTTTTATCATTACAGTGTAGTTTACTGATGCTTAATTGTTGGCTTATTTTTACCACAGTGTTTTGTGTAGCGCACTCAGTTGCTTTGTCTCTCCTTCTTTCCTCATGAGAGCCTTTGAAAAATAATAGGAGTGCCGTGGGAGTGCTATTGATTTGGTCTCATCGTGTTCAGGGAAAGGTGAGCTTTATTTTCTCCAAAATGCTCACCAAAGAGGAAAAAAATTGGCAATGTTTTAGAACACCTTCAAATCCAATTTGTATCTGTTTTGTTGCATTTTGTGGTACTTTGCTGTTGCTTGGGGACTTGTTGGTTTCTGTCTGCACATTTTGCACACTCTGTTCAATACAACGCCCAGAGGCAGAGATGTTTTTGTGACAGTGACCGTCTGTGACCCTAGTAAAAACAAGTGTGATAATTAAGTGCAGCACCATTACATTATTATGTAAATCATAGACACAACTTTTTGCATTATATTTATGTTTCTATTTTGTGTCTTAAAGGTCCCATGGCATGAAATTGTCACTTTCTGAGGTTTTTGTTTGAACGTTAATGTGAGTTCCCCTACCCTGTTTAGCCCCCCCCCTTCATGGTTAAAAGTTGCGAAATGTCTAAACTGAGCATTTGCGATCCTTTTCTGCGTTACATAAAATCAGAGCTCAAACGGGCGAGTTTGAACAAGGCACCTTATTGACGTCAGATCGAAAAAAGAAATGCAAATGCAATTCCACCCCCGTCTGTCTGTACTCAGCGTCTCTGTAAATCACACCCAGAGAGTTTGGACTGCGAATGCGCTAGGCAATGCGAAATGCGTTTTTTTATTTGCCTGGAGGCACGTCCGAGTGTTTCTAGGCTCGGAAGTCCTTTATCTGAGCCTCTGGACCTTTGAACAGCAGTGGTTTAATTTTATTTTATGTGGAAATGTGTTTATTTTTCAATGGAACACTTCAAATCTCTCCCCCCGTGCAAAAACAAGGAAATGGATCAGAGAGCGCTCAGAGCAGAGAGCGGAGCGTTTGGCCATGCCCCCACCCTCTACTATTGGCCCACCCTCTACTATTGGCCAGCTTTTTTCTCCTCATTTGCATTCAAGCAACAACGCCCATTATAGAGTGTTCTGAGTGAGAAAAATTACTCTTTCTCAGCTTATCTCTGTTTCTCATGCACTGAGTGTTGATTTTGAAGAAGGATTCATTTACAGTATTAGGGAACCATTAAGGAGCCATATAAAAGCATCAAGAAGTACCATGTCATGGGATCTTTAAAGGTCTTATTTTACACCATTTTCCAATCTATGCTACACTGTTGTTTCCTCATCACAAACATACCTGGGCTTGTGTTTTTTCATTCACACATTCAAGACATAAAACCTCTTCTCTCAAACCAAAAACACTCTGGTCCACTTTGTGATGTCATATGGTGATACAGGAAGTGCTCCACTCTGATTTTAAACTCTATACACCTTTACTAGAATCACTGAATAATTTTAGTGCTGAAATTTCCAATCTGTATTAAACTAACAGTAAAAGGAGCTGTTAAATTGAAAAACTACCTCTTCATGACATCACAAGGTGGAACAGAGGATTTTGAGCTTTGGAGAGGTAGACAGACTAATAAAGGATTACCCAAACATGTGTGAATAAAACAAAGCACAACTCCAGGTGTAATATAGGACCTTTAAACTGTGTTTTGTTGAAATAACATACCAATGGGTTCTTTGATGTGCTCTCCTTACATCCAAGGACATTCTGATGGATCCTTCTTCATATATTGTACACTTCCAGATGTTGTCTGCATGTAAGTAAACAGTGGAGTGAGTAGGCAGTGTTTCTGAATGAGAAGTAGGTATGTGTCACCAGCCTGAGGCATGCCTTCAGCTCCTGATAAAAGTTCATCCTAAGGCGTGATTGTAGAGATCTCGATTGTAAAATTATCATCATAAATTAAATGTCAAAAATTGCCATCTTTGCTGTAAGCCAACAAAAAAGTATTGAAATATATAATCCAAAACAATATGGAACGTGGCAACACCATCCTGATCTATATGCTGCACAAGTGTGTGACCAGAGTACCTGAGCCAGAGGTCTGTTTACACAACGACCACGTATAGAGCCTTATGGATGAGTACAGTGTCACTCATCGATAAATGGATTTTCACAAGAATGGAGTAGAAAAAGGCAACACTAAAGCAGTATCCTCATCTCCAAAGCTTTTTTGGACAATAAGGTGTAGGTATACAGCTCTGGAAAAAAATAAAAGACATTCCATTCCCGTTTATAGACTCAAACAAAAATGTTCATTTTGCCCAAACACATACCTATAAGTAGTAAAATCAGAAACTAGAAACATACATTTTTTTGAAGAATGTTTAATGCCAATGGAAATGTATACAAACACAGGGAAACTACACACAGAAAAGCACCATGTCTGGTTATCAAATCCCAATCAAATGCCTTATTATCGTTATTAGTGATTGTGTTGATTCAAATTATGAAAATTCTAGTTAAAGGTGCATTATGTAACTTTCCTGGTGGTGGGTCTGCTTCTTACATGTCTCTGGAGTTATTATTGTTTTTTCTTCATCCTAACTGTCTTGCATTTATTTAGTTACATGCATTACAATTGCAAAAAAATAATAAAATAAATAATAATTAAAAAAAATAAAAATCTGTGAACTGGGTACCTTTGCTCAGATCAGACCTACAACTGGCAACTTGGCCTGGTGTGCTCACCTCCCTGTCTCTAAGGAGGTAGATGTGCGTAACCTTTAAAGGGATATGCCACCCCCAGGTCAAATTTGGGCATCTCCCCACAGTCCAGAGACTAAAATAAGTGGTGGAAAGCGTTTTCCTGCTCACCCAGCCATTGTCCGAGTCTGTCGCCACTGACCGCCGCGGTATCTGGTGCTCCTCCGCCTTAGACTGGAGTCTAACGTAGCCAGAGAAAGATTTCGGCCAAAAGGAATTAATTTGCTCGATGCGTTTCCCAATTACTTTGTGTGTAGTGCGCATTCATATCGAGTGCAAATAAATGTGCAAATCAACACGGAGAGCTTGACTTGGTCATTTTGGGTGAGAACTATTTTCCAGTGCGTAAGAATACAGCCGTATCACGCAGCACGCTGCCAGGGGAATCCCTGTTACGCACCGGGAAGGGAGTTCCCCTGTTGCACAACATGGTGCGTGATACGGCTGGGTATATAATTCCATTCTCAAACCTAAATCAAAACAAACAAAGGAAACAAGGGGGCTAGCCAAGCCAGGTCCAGAGGTGTGAAAACAGCCATTAGGGTTTGAATGAGTATGCTAAACTAGACGCCAGAGGGAAACGAAAAACAAAAGACAGGAAGCTGAACACAAAGAGGCGGGATAGTTTCAGAATAATTTCAGGGTAATTAGCTCCTCCCTGCAGCTAGATATAAGCAATGTCCATAAGCACTCTAACCAGAACTGACGAAGCAACTTGGATGAGCTGTGAAACGTTTTCGACCAAATAAACTTGAATTTCTCCTTTTACCAATTTACCTTTAAAGGTCCCATGACATGGTACTTCTTGATGCTTTTATATGGTGCCTTAATGGTTCCCTAATACTGTAAATGAATCCTTCTTCAAAATCAACACTCAGTGCATGAGAAAGACACATGTACACAGTCAGAGTCAGAATATCTCTCTCTGACCAACTCATTCTGGGCCTTGTTGCTTGAATGAAAATGAGAAGGACACAGATAGGTTAGAGGAGCGGGTGGGGGGAGCCAAATGCGCCGCTGGTTCCTTGTTACTGTGCGCTGTCTCCTACTTCCGCGTTTTAAGCGCGGAGGAAGAAAGGAGAGGAATTTCAATGAAAAAAACAAATTTTCACAGAAAATAACATTAAACCACTGCTGTTTCAGAGGTTCAGAGGGTCGAGTAAAGGACTTCCAAGCCTAGAAACACTTGCACGTGCCTCCAGGCAAATAAAAAAAAAACGCATTTTGCATTGCGTAGCTCCTTCGCGGTCCAAACTCTCTGGGCGTGATTTCCAGAGACAGGGGGTGGACATCCAGACGGTGGTGGAACTGCATTTGCATTTCTTTTTTCGATGTGACGTAACATAGTTGCCTTGTTCAGAATCGCCCGTTTGAGCTGTGTTTTTTTCTAACGCAGAAAAGGACCGCAAATGCTCAGTTTAGACATTTCGCAACTTTTAGCCATGGGGGGGGGGCTAAACAGGGTAGGGGAGCTCACATTAACGCTCAGAAATCTCAGAAAGTGAAAATTTCATGCCATGGGACCTTTAACTTTATTCCTGATTGACAAATGTGTATTCCTTTATCCTGATGACTGCCTTTGAAGCCTTTAGTACTTCATATAATTTAGTGGACTAATGATGTGTTTATTTCAATTCTATGAATTCTCACATGATTAATGGATTAACTAATATTTTTCCCAAGGTTGGTTTCTCTAATAGTGAGAGAAAATAAGGATTGGTTAAATAACATTAGTTCACGTGGCAGTTTTCTCAAAGGAAAATCTGACCTTATCCCTAAAGTCAGTCATTATAGGTTGTTTGTCCCCTAATGGCAGCACCAGATAAAGTAGTTTCCTAGTAACAGTAATGTATTATGATTCATAAACGTATAATCTGACGGACTGGGACTACTGCATATATTTTAGACTTGGTTGGTCCTCACTGTGAGCTTTGGATATGTAGACAGACAATAATAATAAGTCATTATAACATTACTAAAAGATGCATTATGTAAATTTTCTGGTGGAGGGTCCGCAAAATGCTTTTCAGTGCTATCTCTACATGCTGTTTTATACACACTCTGACAGTGCAGATACTTTTCCTTGTTATAATTTTGAGCTAGCTCCTACCAGCGTCACTGCTCTGATTAAGATGCGCAGAATGGAAAAAAAAAAAAAAAAAACACGAAATTTGCCCTAATTTAATTCCCTTGGGAGATTGGGAGAAGTGCAGAGATAGGAGGAGAGGAAGAGAGGGAGGGAGAAGAAGAGAGAGTTAGAGAGGGAGGAAGAGTGGGAGGAGAGAAGCCGAAAATGGGGTGCCCTTGTGATCACATTGCAGTACTTTGAAACTGTTAGTCATTTGATTGCAATGATATTTTATGCAAAGGAAGAAAGAAAAATAAACTTGAAACATAGTGATTGTGGTCCTCTATGCCTCA
Organism: Paratrypauchen microcephalus; assembly: GCA_036785185.1. Lineage (NCBI taxonomy): Eukaryota > Metazoa > Chordata > Actinopteri > Gobiiformes > Gobiidae > Paratrypauchen > Paratrypauchen microcephalus. The sequence continues at coordinate 2,540,319 of JAVJIX010000035.1, forward strand.
TTGTAAGACTTGGTGATTACGCACAAGGGATTTGTATGCTACGTCACTGACACCACAGCTGCCTACTTAATGCAGCAGTGTAGCATTCGAACGTTTAAGAGTGAGCTGTGACTCACTCAGTATTCTATAGGCTCGCCCGCTGGGAAAGCACGTACAGTTATAGTGATGACAAGACGACCAAGTGGCTGCATTCACTCCGCATCCCCCTCAAGATCAGTGCTTTTGCAGGATGTGACACAAACAGGGGGTTTTACATCTTAATAAGAAGGAGTTTGACGGAGAGTGGAGAGATGTGTTTTCGTAGGGTGGGTATGCACAAGTGTCTTACAGGTCCTATATTACACAAAATTGACTCCTGTGAGCTTTTAGTCATGTTATAATGCTGTTTCCTCATCAACAACAAACCTGGAACTGTGCTTTGTTTTATTCACACTTGTTCGAGGAATCCTTTATTATTAGTCTGGCCATATCTCCAAAGTTCAAATTGCTCTGTCCACTTTGTGATGTCTTTATCCAAATGATTCTGGTGAAGGTGTATGGAGTCTTAAAACAGTTTCCCTTGTGGAGCAATAAAGTTTGTCTAAGTCTAAGTCTAAAAACACAGCGGCGCACTTCCTGTATTACCACAAGGTGGAAAAGATTGCTTTCTGTTTGAGAGAAGAACTCAACCTAAATGTACAGGATTTATGCATGAAACAAAACACAACTCCAGGTATGTTTTTGTTGAAGAAACAGCATTATAACACAGATTAGGAAATAGAGTAATATGGGCTATTTAACGATAATTTTGCTTGCCTTTACCCACAATTATTTACTGTTATTACTATTGACCAATCACGCTGTTTGTTCAGTGATAATTATCAGCCATCATCAAAAAAGTAGATTTGTTTTGGCACATTATATCATATTATTGATGGTTTTTATTTTGATTTTAGAATGTGAGAGGAGCCAGATTTCCCTATTACATTATACTTTGCCATAAAATATCGAAATGCACAAATGTTTAACCTGATGATTTCTAGAGTTAACAACTTACTGTTAAACTAGATTCTACATTTTAACAATATTTATTTTAGTTGTACCTCATTTATGTTAAATAATAATAATTTGGCCTATATAATGTTGTGATGTCATCTGAAACCCAACGCAGTATAATTATGTCTGCGTAATCCCTCATTTTTCCAGGAACTATCCAAAAGCTATTGTCATTTCTGGAAGTACTGGTCTGAAGAGCTATAATTTACCTTTACCTTTACTCTTGATTGACACATTTGTATTCCTTTTTCCTGATGACTGCCTTTGAAGCCTTTAGTACTTCATATAATTTAGTGGACTAATGATGTGATGATTTCAATTCTGTGGATTCTCACATGATTAATGGATTGACTAATATTTTTCCTAAGGTTGGTTTCTCTAATAGCGAGAGAAAATAAGAATTGGATAAATAACATTAGTTCACGTGGCAGTTTTCTCAAAGGAAAATCTGACCTTATCCCTAAAGTCAGCCATTATAGGTTGTTTGTCCCCTAATGGCAGCACCAGATAAAGTAGTTTCCTCGTAACAGTAATGTATTATGATTCATAAACATATAATCTGATGGACTGGGACTACTACATACATTTTCGACGTGGAGATGTAGACAGGCAATAATCATAAGTCATTACAAGCCATAACATTACTAAAAGATGCATTATGTAAATTTTCTGGTGGAGGGTCTGCCAAATGCTTTTCAAAGTTCAAAGTCAGCTTTATTGTCAATTCTGCCATAGAATTCATACGGTGAATCGAAATTTCGTTTCTCTCTGGCCAAGACAGTGTACAAAATACAATATAAAGATAATACAAAAACTTCTAAGACAAAATCTAAAATCTAAAAGCAGTGCAAAAGAATAAATAAATACCTATTTACAGATGTTAATAATATGCATTGAAAATAAAGATAAAAATAAATGTGCAACAGTAATAATTCCAGTAGTAAATGTGCAACAGTGCAACAGTAGTCCTTAGCAGCAGTTTTTAAAGTGTCTAGAGTGATATGTCTTTTTATGGAGACCAAACCAGACCAAGTTACAGGTCAGATCTGTGGAGAGGCAACCCTATGCACAGTCTGAATACCTGTTTTTGTATGTATTTTTGAGCTATAAAACCACTTGGAATTGAAAAAATGCAAGGTAGAGCTGTTTAATGACATCCTGTGGAGCATTCTAGGCAGAGTAATGACATCCAAACACCTGGATGTCATTATGTAACAAAAAAGTTATATAGTGCACCTTTAAAGCTTACGAGAGTCAATTTTTTGTAATATAGGACCTTTAAAGGGATATGCCACCCCCAGGTCAAACTTGGGCATCTCCCCACAGTACAGAGACTAAAATAAGTGATGGAAAGCGTTTTCCTGGTCACCCAGCCATTGTCCGAGTCTGTCAGCACTGACCGCCGCGCGCAGCTGCAGCTACTCCACGTTAGACTGGAGTCTAACATCGCCAGAAAAGTGTGTAGTTCTGTGTAGTGCGCATTCATATCGAGTGCAAATAAATGTGCAAATCAACACGGAGAGCTTGATTTGGTCATTTTGGGTGGGAACTATTTTTCAGTGCGGAAAAACAGAGCCGAAGCACACACCACGCTGCATAACAGGGGAACTCCCAACGTGGTGCGTAACAGGGATTCCCCTGTGTGCTTCGTCTGTCTTTTTCCGCACTGAAAAAAAGTTCCCACCCAAAATGACCAAGTCAAGCTCTCCGTGTTGATTTGCACATTTATTTGCACTCGATATGAATGCGCACTACACAGAAAGTAATTGGGAAAAGCATCGAGCAAATTAATTCCTTTTGGCCAAAATCTTTCTCTTGCGCCGTTAGACTCCAGTCTAACGCGGAGTAGCTGCAGCTGCGTGCGGCGGTCAGTGCTGACAGACCTGGACAATGGCTGGGTGACCAGGAAAACGCTTTTCATCACTTATTTTAGTCTCTGGACTGTGGGGAGATGCCCAAGTTTGACCTGGGGGTGGCATATCCCTTTAAATCGCAAACTGCCATCGCAACAATTATCACAAAATTGTTCAGCTTTGTAGATTTTGCATTTGAATTTGAGTTGGCCAAAAGTTAAAATGTGGTTTAGGATAGTGATGAGTGCAATGCCTGACTTTATATAAACTCTGTTAGTTTATTTACTTTTTCTGTGGTGAAAAACACTTCAAACATGGACAAGTGGGTGGGTGTTACAGACCCCATTTTCCACTAGTCGCTTATATAAATGTTTGAATTTGAAAGGTGCTGCTCCCTCCCGGCCTGTTCGGTCTCACAGCCAATCAGAAAGCTCCGCTGCCGTATTTGGGTCATAGCAACGACGCTTGTGTTGCCACTGTCTCCACTGGCAGATGCTTTGTGCTCTATAATCCAAAAGCAAAAGAAAAGTAAAAACAAAACATGGGCTGAGAACAGGGCAAAGAACTCAAGAAGAGAAAGACTACTGACAAGTGAAAAATGCTGCTATATTTTCTATTAACTTTTTTTTTGTAGCTTATTGCCCTTTAAAACTTTCCTTCACACTGTGTCAAAAATCATTAATGCATGCGAGTAAGGATATAAGTAATGGAAGGAGGCAAGTGTACAGATGAGATGACACACTCTGAAGAAAGAAAAGGGGGGAAATGCATTGACCAAACAGAACTACTTATACAGTGCTGCTCATAAGTTTACATACCCTGGCAAAATGTTTTGTTTCTTGGCTATTTCTCAGAGAAAATGAATAACACAAAATGTTTTCTTTCACTCTTGGATAGTGATTGGCCAAAGCCATTTATTGTGAAACATCTGTGTTTACTCTTTTTTAAACCACAATGACAACAGAAACTAACAGCCAAGAAACAAAACATTTTGCCAGGGTATGTAAACTTATGAGCAGCACTGTATATTGTACTCAACAGTGTTTCAGCAAAAACTGCATTGTTAAACTACTCTACATTACTATTGTGAACTTTCAGTGCATTATTGAAATTAATCTGATGGCTAGAAGTCAAGTGAGTTTGTTTTTAAAGAGAAATACTGTATATGTTGTTGTTTTTTTAAATGTACACCTTGATTCCTGAGGACAAAATTGTGTGAACTTGTTGCTATTTTGATAAATGAATGGGAACAGAGTGCGTGGAAGCTTGATTATTAGTCAGTGCTTCTAGCCTGGTAAGCCAGTCCCTCCTAATGTAGGTTTAGGACAGGGGTCGGCAACCTTTGCCACTCAAAGAGCCATTTGGACCCGTTTCACACAGTAAAGAAAACACTGGGAGCCACAAAACCCTTTTGAAATTTAAAATGAAATAACACTGCGTATAACATTTTTCTTTTTTGCCTTTGTGCCATAGAATTACATTTTGAAAATGAACAAACTAAAATAAAATACATTTTAAACAAATACAGTGGTCCCTCGCTATATCGTTCACTTTTCGCTGTTTCGTTGAATTTTTTTTATAGTGTATCAACGTGCATTGTGTTCTGCATCCTGATTGGCTAAAGGACTGTAGACCTTTGCCGATTCGTCAGTCCTTCTCCTCCGTGTCTCCTGTACAGGACAGAATGCGTTCAGCCAAATTTATATAAATGTTCGATCAGTAACCGTGTGACTCTGAAGTGCTGTTTGTTTGCAAGTTTTCTCCAAGCAAAAGCGGAGCGGCGCCAGGACAAAGAGGTTCGATCAGACGAACTGTGAAATACACGCAATATGTTTAGAGCCTGAAAACAGGTTTGGATCTTTGGTTTCATTCTGTAATATCTTCGCAGATTTCGCCTATCGCGGTTTATTTTTAGAACGTGACCGCTGTGATAAACGAGGGACCACTGTACTGAGCCGCATCAGTGGGCTCAAAGAGGTTGCCGAACCCTGGTTTAGGACGATGAAGGTTTGGGACCAGACTCTCTGTGACTCAGACAACCACCCCTCCTTTTGACACTCTGAAAGAAATATATATTTATTTAACCTCAGATTAACCAGTTAGTGTTTAGTGTTTAATTTCATTTGTGTAATTATTTGCTTTCTTCTTTACCTGTAAACTGACTTTCTCTGATTAGTTAATTCACCTGTGTATGCCCATTAGAACTTGGGGACTCAGACTTTGTTTCTGACCATTTTTTGTAATATAGATTATAAGTGTGTAGTAGTCATGGCTGGATTGATGATGATGCACAAAAGAATACAGGGTTATTCTCCAGACATGTGTTTAAAGAAGGATCAACATGATAAAAAGTCAACACACAAAAGCTGGGCATTATTGTGACTTATCATTTGATAAAGCTGAAGTAGTTCAATGTGTTTTGTTCGTGAAAAAGTCTGTTTTCTACACTTTTAATTTACCCCCAGCAGTGAGTACATGGGAGAATTCCACAGAGCAACACAGCCTGGATGACAATGTCTCTCATCAGAAGCTTAATGCAGTTGCTGGCAGTCAATGTGCTAGAGCTCCCCATGTCACGCTCTGCTCCTCTCTCCTCTTTTTCTTCTCTCTCTCCTTGTCTCTCTCCCCCTCTTCTCTCTCCACCCATCCCTCCATCATTACCCCTCTCTGAGTGCACATCCATGAAGAGGAGAAACAGACAGTGGGAGAGAATCACCATGCAGGGACTGGGGGGACTGGCTGTTAGAGCAGAGGAGGCGTCTGCAGTGAGGAGCGAGCCTGAGAGCTGGTTATGGGGCTGATGGGTAATAAACTGCACCAACAAGCCTTCAGGGGAGCATTCTTCTAACGTACTTCCTCCAGCACATGGATAGCTCTGAATAACTCTGAACTCTGGCTGACTCACAACCTTATTCATATTTATAAGTGTTCCAATGAGCGGCCCACAAACTTTGGGTTCCTCCGTTGGTGCTCTGCTTGGAGGATGGATGCATATGGGTGGGTGGTGATGTGCAGAAGGGAACTAAGAGTTTTCTTGGCTGTTTTGTACAGTAGAAGTGCGAGGTATAGATCTGCGAAACTTGTATTTTAACCAACAGTTCATGCCCATTACTGTGTTTTTCATTTTTATACAGTTGAAGTGCTGCATTTGTTATTTTTTGGGGACAGTAGCTCAGGTGGTGTTTTTCCACTGATCTGAAGGTTGGCAAAGGTTCCACAAATGAATGCTGTTCTTGTGTCCTTGAGCAAAACAGATCAACAAGAAGATATTTTGAGTGCCTATAAAAATGTGACCCTTTACCAGAGTTTGGTTGGTTGGTTGCCCCACGCATTTGATTACCGGTACTTATTATATGTAAAGAGAAACAGTGGAAAATAATAATTTATTATGAAAATTATAGGGGCTGGCATGACTGTAAATGTGTCTGTTTATACATTTATTTTTTTATTTATTTTTTCATGAAAAAAAAGTTCTTCAAACTCATTTCCCTCTTGACACCTTTACAGTAAGTTTGGAGCACCTAAAGGGTCTTTACCTGAAAATGTTTCCATGTAGCTGAAGAGTACAGTACAGATTATGTTGTAAAAGCAGCTCTTGGGGTCAAAATACATTTGCTGTGTATGTTTGTATCTAATTATAAAGTGCTCTATTTTCTGATAATTAGGAAGTGCGAGCTTAGCATGCTAGTTGTTGTTAGCTTTATCGTGATTGTAAACTCTGCTCTCATCGCTATGAAAAGTAAGTGAGGATTAACTTTGGAGGAGTGCAAACAGTTTAAAATTAAAAAGTTATGTTTTTTCTCATTTTTAAAGATCCCATGACATGGTACTTCTTGATGCTTTTATATGGTGCCTTAATGGTTCCCTAATACTGTAAATGAATCCTTCTTCAAAATCAACACTTAGTGCATGAGAAAGACACATGTACAGAGTCAGAGTCAAAAAATAACTCTCTGAACACCTCATTATGGGCCTTGTTGCTTGAATGCAAATGAGAAGGACACAGATTGGTTAGAGGAGCGAGTGGGGGGGGGGGGGGGGGGGCAAATGCGCCGCTGGTTCCTTGTTTTAGCGGTGCGCTGTGCCTGGCCCCACTTCCGCGTGTGTAAGCGCAAAGGAGGAAAGGAGAGCCTTTTCAATGAAAAAAAAACACATTTTCACAGAAAATAAAATCAAACCACTGCTGTTTCAGAGGTCCAGAGGGTCGGGTAAAGGACTTCCGAGTCTAGAAACACTTGCACGTGCCTCCAGGCAAATAAAAAAACGCATTTCGCATTGCGTAGCTCCTCCGCGGTCCAAATTCTCTGGGCGTGATTTCCAGAGACAGGAGGTGGAGATCCAGACGGTGGTGGAACTGGATTTGCATTTCTTTTTTCGATCTGACGTCAATAAGGTGCCTTGTCCAGAATCGCCCATTTGAGCTGTGTTTTTTTCAAACGCAGAAAAGGATCGCAAATGCTCAGTTTAGACATTTCGCAACTTTTAGCCATTGGGGAAGGGGGGGCTAAACAGGGTAGGGGAGCTCACATTAACGTTCAAAAACCTCGAAAGTGAAAATTTCATGCCATGGGACCTTTAAGACAGTACAAATCAGGTACTGTACCTTTAATACAGAAATTCTGCTTCTCTCTTGCTTGGGATGCACCTTCTCACCAATAAGATGCTTTAATGTCTTTGACACTGTGCTACCTCCCTGCTCTTTACACCCCTTCACTGCAGGAGTCTCTACTCATTTGTATCTACAACTTTATTTGCTGATCGCACTTTGTTGCGCCCCAGTGACAGAGGCAGAGCCAGACAAAGAAAACCTGGTGTGACGTGGGTCTGCACTGGTGTCCTCCATGTTTTGTAGTCAAAACAAATCGAGTCTTGAATTAGCCAGCTGTGTTTTGTCACTTCTGTCTGTGGCTGTGTTTATTTCCCCTCTTTAGGCCATAAAGACGTAAAGCTGCTCTCCTTGGATGATATTGCAGGCGAAGATCAGACTAATTAGCCAAGCCCACAGTGGACGATGATTGCATCTGCCAGCCTCATTGTAATAAACTTTATTCGATCACTGAATAATTTATGGCAAGGATTTTTTTTTTTAAGCCTTACTCTCTCTTTTTAACCAGGCTCTCCTGGTGCCCCATTAAAGCTTCCTTCTATTCTGCCCTCAGCATCCATGTGAGCTCTGAGTGGGTTCATCAAGTTAACAAGTTTCTCTTTAAACAATGTGTAGTTTTGAGTTTTTTGTGCCCTATAATAAAACTATCTATTAACCCATAAAGCTGTTGTAACACTATTGACTGCAAAAAGGTCAAAGTTTGGGATGCAGTGACTACACAGAGTACACAATCTGTCATCTAGGTACAATGTAAAATGCACTATTAAAGGTGCACTATGTAACTATAACTTTTGGTTGGGGGTCTGTCACCTGCTTGTTTCTATGGATATGTCATTACTCTACCTGGAATATTCCACAGTATATTTTACATTTATTCCATTACAGGTGATTTGACAGCTCAAAAATACAGAGAAAAACATGCATTCTGACTGTGAGAGGGATTTGGTCTCCATGATGATCGAAATGTTTAAAAGCTTCCAGACAAAGCCATAATATCTCCATGGAGAAAAGCATTTGACAGACCCTCTACCAGAAAAGTTACACAATGCACCTTTAAAAACAAAAGCAATGTCTTAATCACTTAATACCATTCACATCTGTTACCATGAGGACTTACTGACTTCAGTGTGTTCTCTGAGTTCCTTTAAAAAACAAACAAACAAACAAACAAACAAACAAAAAACATTAAGTTGCAAACAAAAAACATTAAGGTTATATGACTTTCATTCAAGATAATTATATTGATGAACTTTTTGTGTGGCTACTTAGTGTAACTACATTACCTCTTGACATCCTCTTAAGTTTCTGCCCTCTCTGCTCCATTCTCCAGTGACCATGTAGTGACCCCTCGGTGCTGGCCCCACTTCCAGGCCTCCTCAGTGAGCTTGCATGTTAGCAGCTGACCTGGCTTTTGCTCCCTCTCTGGGATGGAAGTCCAGAGATTGCTGTGCAGCTATAATCTGTTGCTTGACCTAGCTTTAGTACAGTTCAGTGTTCAGCGTTGGCATGAGTACATAACAGCAGAGCGCAGGACTAGTGTTTCGGTGTGTACAATGGACTTAAATCTGGAAATGGACTGACAACAAGAGGTCTCTTTGTGTTTCTAAAGCCCTTACACACTGGTCAGGACTTGTTCTGGTTATGTAAGGGGCCAGGGCTTACACTGATGATCACAGTTTTCTGTTAATGTCATGTTGTCAATAATTGGCCACTACATCTGATGAATCCAAAACATTTAGCATTTAGCTTTATTATAAATTCCATACATATTTGCTAACTAAACACATTATAGGGAGTTGTAATTGATAATTGGCATCATGCTGGGTAATTGACAATCATGGTGGGTCATGTAGGACTTACACTTGACACAGTGCATTAAAGGAAAAGTAACGTTATTTTACAATCTGAGCCTTCTTTCGGTAATAAAACAAGTCGTTTGACTCACCCATATCACGTTCGTGTCATTTGGAGCTGTTTGAAGAAAGTTATGTTGTTGCGTATCCGTTAGCATTTGTATTCGGGGCATTACTTTGCGGTCTCCAAATAACACAAACTTTAGCACTTTTCAAATCATAGAAGCCCGATGTCTTAATGAAAGATTTCGTTTGAAGCAAAAGTGGCCTGTAATCCGAGATTTATCCATAGTTTTCAGCTTTGCGTTTCATGTTTGGGTCCCGGGAGCAGTCCGCGCATGCGCACTGGCGTCCTCATCTACTCGAAACTATGGCTAAATCTCGGATTACAGGCCACTTTTGCTTCAAACGAAATCTTTCATTAAGACATCGGGCTTCTATGATTTGAAAAGTGCTAAAGTTTGTGTTATCTGGACACCGCAAAGTAATGCCCCGAGCAAATGATACAGCACCATGTTAATGGATACGGGACCATTACTAGAACAGAACGGCTCAACATAAGTTCTGCGATACTGCTCCAATTGACAGAAAAATGCTATGGGTGAGTAAAACTACTTGTTTTATTGCCGAAAGAAGGCTCAGATTGTAAAAAAACATTAATTTGCCTTTAACAAAATTGTCAAAACAGTTTAAAGATAGGCTGAAAACACATGACAAAAAATACAAAATGGATGTAAACAGCACATTTTCAGGAGCCTGTGATCAATACGGGCATTCATGGCCTGTTTGATTTTCTCCAAAAGGGTAAGAGAAACTAACTGAAAAACTGTTGGCTAATGCGAGCTATCTTGGGACCAGCTAAGCTCTTTCTGATCAGGTTGTGGCCAGTTTAAACTCTAATTTGAGTAATAGAGCTTCAGACAGAGCAGTGCCTATAGTTCAAAGTTCAAAGTCAGCTTTATTGTCAATTCTGCCGTATGTGTTTGACATACAGTGAATCGAAATTTTGTTACTCTCTGGCCAAGCAGTGCAAAAAGGCAGTGTACAAAATACAATATAAAGACAATACAAAAACTTTCTAGGTCAAAATCTAAAATCTAAAATTTAAAAGCAGCGCAAAGAATAAATAACTCCCTATTAACAGATGCCCAAAATGTGCAGTGTGCATCCAAAGTGTGCAATGGAAGATGCAGCAGTGAAATGTGCATCATACCCCCTGGGAATTTTGATGACATCAGCAGCAAAGTATTAATAAAGAAACATTCAAAATTTGCAATGCTTCAGGAAGATAAATGTAACCAATTTTGGATTTGTACTAGGATTAAATATTTGACTTCACGGCTAAATGACGAGTATTCAGGTCAGGCCATCCGTATACAGGCTTTCTTTCATTCTTTTTCTTGTTGGGTGCTACTGGTTGATGCCAAAATAATTACATGTAAAGACCAAACCCCTTTTTCCTGAGACCACATTGTCCAAGAGATTCTAAAAAGTTCTGCCTTCTTTCAACACAATGTAGTAACTCTAGCAGGAGGTCCATTTCCCTGCCCTGGTACCTTCCCATTTGACTGGAATGGGATAAGCCTGTGTCATGGATGGACAGATCTCTTCAGGCCTGAATAGTCCTTTTTAAAAACACGGTCAGCAGCAGAAAGGAGGAAATCGACCATCATTTTCCAAACCGAATTTAGTGTGTGAAGCTGTTTCATGCTCTCCCATTCTCATTATGTCTCCACTTGCTTCTGTATTTCCAACTCTTAAGACTATTCCAGCCTCACAACCCTCGGCTACAGTTGAAATGCGCTCTTTATTGAAACATTTACACCAGTGGTTTTGCTCTGGTCCTTTTGTGTCAATGCCTTGGAAAGAAATGCTGCAGTCCAGAGAATGGAGGCTAGCTCACTCCGACTGCCACACACTGCTAGAGAAAAGCTACTGTCAGGTTGTCTAATATTATACAGGCAAGAGGCAAGACATGTGACCCAGAAGGTCATACGCAAAGCCTCAAGCAACTTTGTTCCACTTTTATCTTTTATCAAAATCTGCTGGTTATTTTGGTTGTGGGGATAAGGAGATAAGGGGTTGTCGGGATAAGGGGATACGCAAGAAGATGATAGCTATTTCAAGTTAAATCTGAATGCTGTGAAAATGTTTATGAAGACTAAACAACAACAGCAACAACAAAAAACAACAACAACAACAACTGCAACAACAAAAACACTATTATTCTAGAACATTTACATTAGAAGAAATGATTGACAACATTATATATCACAATTTTATAAGAACCTAGATCACAATTTCAATTTTTTTCATGGTTTGTGTACTCCTGTGTCTTTGTGCCTCAAAGACGTTATTTTAATGTTGTTTCTTTGTATGTTGTCTTTGTGTTTTGTTTGTAGGAAAAGTTATTTAATCATAAAAAGAAAAATCATGGTTAAATAAAGCTTAAGTAAAAATAAATAAAAATGTATATTTAAGAAATAACTGCAGCTTCTTTAAGATAAGGTAAGATAAGATAAGACTTTATTGATCTCACACAGGAGAAATTCTTGCCACATTAGCTCCAGGCAGAAAGAAGAAGAAAGTTGGAACAAAAAAGTGCATGCAGACAAGATAAGTAATAATAATTAAATAAGAGAATATAGAAATAAAAAAATGAGGGACTTCATACTTTATTGTGATTGGTTAAATCTGCCTGTCACTCAGGGAATGGTGAGGCTGACCAATAGGAACAGAAAATTGGATTCATATGACAAGGTGGTTTATGCTTTTTGTCATGCCTACTGCACACAGCATCAGCGTCTGGTGAGTGTGTGCACATATCAGTCATCTTCTAAGATACTCTCTGTGACTTTACACACGACATCTGAATGAATTTCTTCTATTCAGCCTTTCAATTCAAGTCTCTTGACATCAAGGACGACACAGTTGATAATGTCTGCTTTATGGTTTCAAACTGAAACAGCCTGTTTGACAGATTTGAAACTACTTCACACTTATTTATTTTCTATTCAGACCTTGAAGTGGAGTTGAAGTTATTTGGATTCCACTGCAGTGCTTTTTCCTTATGAACTTCTGCCAGATGAAGGTGCTGTGTACTTATTCTGAGAGCAAACCCCCAAGTCGAGGGTTAATGTGAGCTAAGATCTGCGTGTATCTCTATTACCAGCGTTGCCCCAGGAGACGGCAGGTATTCTGTGCCGGTGAATATAGTGTGTGCATGTAGAGTGGTGTTGGAGGCCATTTAAGAATGATGAGCTGATTAGACTCCCCTGTGGAGGGTGCTTTGGCTGCAATCACAAAAGTATCACACAATTCAAGTATCATTTTTATCTCACAGGGAATGGGATTTCTTCACTCTGAGCAAGCTCATGATTTTCTTTTTGAGTTCTTGAGTTGGTTTCCAAATGCACATGAAACGCATGGTAAATTTAAATGTATTATGTATTATAGTCTCCAGATAGATGAGTTTAAAGCTACTTTGAAACATAGGCAAAGAAATAACATCTCCATGGAGACAAGCAGGTGAGACAGTTACATTTAAGTTGCAGTGTACTATAAATGAAACTAAAGATATTAGATACTTGAAGATATCTGATTGTACAACAACTGAACATATTTTAGCTGTCACTGTGCCCTTCGGCAAGATATGTCCCCTGCCCTGCCTCCAGTCTTATATTATATATGATTGTGTATGGGTAAGTTTGGCTTTAAAGGTATAAAATAAATTAGATTACTTACATGCAGATATAGAGGATTCAGACTTGACAAATTGAGAAAGTTTTGGAATGGTGAGTGGAGTCAAATTTATGCCAAATAAACACTTTACTCCCTGCGCTTGCGGTGACAATGCAATGAGAAAAATAATTCAAGCATTTATTTAGACTAAAAATAACAGAATCCTTTGTATACATTTGCTTATATTACATTTTCCCAGAATCCCCCCCGAGGCTAGCCCATCATAAGGATCTCACTGTGTCTCGTCTATCGTCTAATTAATTCCAGCATGTTTCTTAGCCTTTGCACTGGCTCGTATCTCTGTGATTTCTGCCACATTCCCTCCACTCTCCCTCCTGGATCCCCTCCATGACAGCACACACACTGCCTGTCCGACTGGGAGCTGCCCTGTGCCAAATCGTTACACTAGCTTCTCCCATCCTCAGACAACTGTGCAGGGACCACAGCCACCGAGACAACTGCATCTAGACTTGGCCAACTGTTAATGTCAACGATTTTTGCATTTTCATTTCTTCAGCATAAAATGGCTGTTGATATTTGTACATAAAGGTGTGAGAGCAGTGACAGGCCAGAGTATACTACAGTGGTACCTCACCTTACGAAATTAATTTGTTCCAGAAGTGGTTTCGTAACGTGAAAAATTCGTAAGTTGAGTAGCTATTTCATTGGAAAAAGCCTGATTCGTTCCAAGGCCCCGATTCCAAGTTTGTTTTTTTTATAGTGTAACTTTTTTTATAGTGTAACATTGTGTTCTGCATCCTGATTGGTTTCTCAGACTGGATTTAAACTTTTCTCACATTTGTCTCTCGTTTAAACACTCAAACTTTCATAGATCTTCAACAAAATTATTAATAGTGAAGCGTGGGGGGAAGGGGGAGGGGGGAGAAAACTGCGCTCTGACACGTGTGTGATAGCGCAGCATGACCCGGCGCGGGGCTGCCAGCAGGTCTAGACCAGGTCTAGACCAGGTCTAGACCAGGTCTAGACCAGGACTAGACCAGGACTAGACCAGGTGGATTAAAGCGCCGCGCGTGGGTCTATTTCCTGGTTTCGTTTCGAGTCACAGCTGAGGCGACCAGCGAGGAGGACCGCACGCAGTCTGAGCGCATGAACGAGACCCGTGCTGGTCTAGAGCAGGTCTAGACCACCGCGGCTCTTGCATGTGTTCGTGGGTCTCGTTCATGCGCTCATGCGCTCAGACTGCGTGCCGTCCCGAGGGGAGTCCTTGCTGCTCGCCTCAGCCGTGACTCGAAACGAAACCAGGAAATAGACCCGCGCGCTGCACTTTAATCCACCTGGTCTAGTCCTGGTCTAGTCCTGGTTTAGTCCAGGTTTAGTCCTGGTTTAGTCCAGGTTTAGTCCTGGTTTAGTCCAGGTCTAGACCTGCTGGCAGCCCCGCGCCGGGTCATGCTGCGCTATCACACACGTGTCAGAGCGCAGTTTTCTCCCCCTCCCTCTTCCCCCCACGCTTCACTATTAATAATTTTGTTGAAAATCTATGAAAGTTTGAGTGTTTAAACGAGAGACAAATGTGAGAAAAGTTTAAATCCAGTCTGAGAAAAGTCTGAGAAAAGCGTATAATGTGTGTATAATGTGCGCGCATTATTTGAATTTTTGAGATTTCGCGTTTCGTAACTTGAATTTTCTTTCGTATCTAGAGACCAAAATTTACCGTGAAGGCGTTTCGTAACTTGCAATTTTCGTTTGTTGGGTCATTCGTAAGGTGAGGTACCTCTGTATTATACTTTCAGAGTCACTGCTAGATCTGGACTTTTAAGGATCTGTTTAATATTTTTTGCAAGACCATTCTGTAAAAATTTACTTTGGCAATGTGTCACTGTTATTCATACTCAGAAGTCCAGTTGACCACTGTCTAATACCTTTTCAACCTTGGACCACTCCTGGATGAATGAGGGATTACTCTCCGCATAATACATTGCTTACTAACTGAATATTATTTGCTTTTTGCACATCAAACTAAAATGTATTCTTAATGAAGGGGTGCAGTAAAGCAGGGTTTGTCCACTGATCTGAAAGTTCATGGTTCGAATCCCACTCTCAACATAAACATCACTGGTTGAAGGATTAGATCTACTGGCCCACAGGTTAGCGCTACAATTCCAGCTCCTACAGGTGAATACTGACATTGTGTCCTTGGGCACGGCACTTAACTCACTTTGCCCTCAGTGTCTATGCACACTGGTGTATGAATGGTGTGTGTGAATGGGTGAGGGGTTCCTTGATGTAAAGTGCTTTGAATGACTTGAAGATGGAATCTTACCATTTACCAAACCATTATGAGCTTTTTGTTTGGTTAATATAGTGTTTTGTCTTTATTGTCAGACTTCAGCCCACTGTGCCTGCCTACAACTGTGGTTTATTATAGTACACATTTTTGTATGTTACAGCAAAACTGTTTGTATGAGGTTAAAAATAAGTTTGGCTTTAAATAGACATCACACTGTAACATTATTAGACGAAAGCAGGCTTATTCATGGCCTAATTTACTTGCTACTCGCCCCTTATCTACAATCACAACCATCTACAGTGCCGTGAAAAAGTATTTGCCCCCTTCCTGATTTCTGTGTTTTTTGCATATTTATCACTCAAAACATTGTCAGATCATCAAACCAATTTTAATATCACACAGAAACAACCCAAGGAAAGACAAAATTCAGTTTTTGAATGATGATTCCATTTATTAGTGCACAAAAAAAATCTAAACCTATCTGGCCCTATGTGAAAAAGTAATTGCCCCCTTAATCTAATAGCCAGTTGAGCCTCCTTTGACAGCAATAACTGTAACCAAACGTTTGCGATAATTGGTGATGAGTCTTTCACACCGCTGGGGAGGGATTTTGGCCCACTCTTCTATGCAGAATTGTTTCAATTCTGCCATATTGGAGGGTTTTCTTGTATGAACTGCCCGTTTAAGGTCACACCACAGCATCTCAATCGGATTTAAATCCGGACTTTGACTTGGCCACTCCAAAACCTTAATTTTGTTTTCTTTGAGCCATTCAGAGGTGGACTTGCTGGTGTGTTTTGGATCATTGTCCTGTTGCATGATCCAAGAGCGCTTGAGTTTGAGGGCACGAACTGATGGCCGGACATTCTCCTTCAGGATCTTCTGGTAAACAGCAGAATTCATTTTTCCGTCAATCACAGCAAGTTGTCCTGGTCCTGAGGCAGCAAAGCAGGCCCAGACCATCACACTGCCACCACCATGCTTTACTGTGGGCACCATGTTCTTTTTATCAAATGCTGTGCCATTTTTACGCCAGATGAAACGGGCTGCAGACCTTCCAAAAGTTCAATTTTAGACTCATCGGTCCACAAAATGTTTCTCCAAAAGTCTTGAGGGTCATCAAGGTGCTTTTTGGCAAAGGTGAGACGAGCCTTTGTGTTCTTTTGTGAAAGCAGTGGTTTTCTCCTGGGAACTCTTCCATGGATGCCATTTTTGGCCAGTGTTTTTCTAATGGTGGAGTCATGAACACTGACCTTAACTGAGGCCAACGAGGCCTGTAGTTCTTTCGATGTGCGTCTAGGTTCTTTTGTGACTTCCTGAATGAGCCGTCGTCGCACTCTTGGAGTAATCTTAGTTGGTCGACCACTCCTGGGAAGGGTTGCAACTGTTCCCAGTTTCCTCCATTTTTGAATAATGGCTCTGACAGTGGTTCGCTGGAGCCCCAGAGCTTTGGGAATGGCTTTGTAACCTTTTCCTGAATTATAGACTTCTATCACTTTTTTTCTCATTTGTTCTTGAATTTCTTTGGATCGTGGCATGATGTGTTTGTTCTTGAGATGTTGTAGCCAACTTCACTTTGTTTGACAGGAACTATTTAAGTGATTTCTTGATTCAACACAGGTGGTGACAATCAGGTGTGGGTGTGGCATGTAGAACTGAACTAAGTTTTCTCAAAACTGTGGTTAGTCACAGTTAGTTTGTGATTTAACAAGGGGGGGCAATTACTTTTTCACATAGGGCCAGATAGGTTTAGATTTTTTTTGTGCACTAATAAATGGAATCATCATTCAAAAACTGAATTTTGTCTTTCCTTGGGTTGTTTCTGTGTGATATTAAAATTGGTTTGATGATCTGACAATGTTTTGAGTGATAAATATGCAAAAAACACAGAAATCAGGAAGGGGGCAAATACTTTTTCACGGCACTGTATATGTTAATCTGCACCCCCCTTTTTTGCCGCACGCTAATGCACATTATTTATTTTCCGGAGGATATTTGGCGAGCTCAAACACAGCTGTAATTATATTAGTGACGATGTTTCACCCTGACGCAGTTTGTTCAGATCATTGCCGGGACAGGTTAATACACAACATCAATAATTCACATTGTTCAGAGCGTCCTTCTCGTGTTATTAGATTGTATTCTCACTGGGTACACACGATTACATGCAGGATTTACCAGAGACACTTATTTAACTGTTTTAGCGTTATGTTTGTCTGGTTTATAGCTGATGTAGATGCCTTTAGTGGTGTGTGTATATGCCGTATAGTTGTGAGATTTTTGCATTTAAACTTTCTCTACACTGTTAGTACACTATGTAACTTTTTCGTTGAGGTCCATTACCTGCTTGTTTCTATGGCTGTGTTGGAATGTTCCACAGTATGACATTAAACCAGCTCTACCTTACAGTACATTTATACAGGTGGTTTTATAGCTCAAAAATACAGAGACAAGCATTCTGACTGCGGATGAGGTTGCCTCTCCACAGATCTGATCTGTAACTTTGTCTTGTTTGGTCTCCATGAAGATAGAAAGGTTTAATGCCATACTGTGAAACATTCCAGACAAAGCAATTACAACTCTACAGAGAAAAGCTTTTGACGGAACCCAGAAAGGTTACAGAAGGCACCATGAAGATACCAACAATTTGAATGTTGTCATCAGAGTCAGATTCAGGTCATGGTATATTTTGTCACTCATGTCAATGGGGCAAATAATATTTTACAGAAATTACAGTTTTAGTGTTGTGTTTGCCTCGGTTATAGCTGATGTTGATATTGGCGTGTGAGTGCAGTACAGATGTGAGATTTCTGCATTGATACTCTCCCCACACTGTTGGTTGTACATAATTCTCTTTATTGATTTCTGGCCGGACTATTTGTCACCCACTTACTCAAGTCAAATTAGAAAGCACTCTTCATCGTAGCCACAATTCGATCGATCGGGTGAAGTAGGGGGAACTGCTCCCAAACTAAATCTAATGAATATAATGCTTGCAGAGAAGAGGGGAAAGAAAAACTACCTTGGTGGATTTGTGTGTTTTTATGTGGAATTAATGAGAAATTTACGGCTCGACAAAGCGTGAGTTATCCGGTATATGCGCGGATGGAAGACGGAGCGAGCACAGGCGGGTTGGTGTAATTTACATTAGTGCAAGTCACCGCGTCTGTTGCCCTCACCCGCGCTGAGCTGCAGTACCGGCTATCCCCTAGAGAGTGCGCTTCATTAAGCGCACACATTCATTTGGAAACAATGCTCAACAGCGTGATTTGTGCTGGAGTGGCTCTCTCTCTCTATTTACACCTTTGGGTTTATTTATTTATTTCAAGTGTAATTGAATTTTTCCTTTGACATGCAGCTTTACAGCATTGCAGGTTAAACCATTTCAAATGTTTCAAATGTTCAAAATGGCACAACTTATTGTCAGCGGTTTTAAACTGCTAAGACCTTTAAAGGTGCACTAATATGTAACCTTGTTTTCTGTTGGAAGCTCCACCACCTGTTATTCTGCATGGAGACGTTATTGCTTTTCCTTGAATGTTCCACAGTACAGCATTAAACGGATGATGTCATTAAGGGAAGTCATAGGTCAGATCTGTGGAGAGGAGGGGCTGGTTTCTGTAAGAATGTATATTTTTTATGTACTTCTGAGCAATAAACAGAAGCATGGTAGATCATTTTAATCCTATGCTGTTGAACATTCTAAGCATAGCAACAACATCTTCATGGAGAGAAGAAGGTTGCATTCCAGAAAAGTTACCTAGTGTACTTTCATATTACAACATAATTGGAGAAAGCAAATTTGTTTCCATAAATTTTCTTCAGCTTTATCTGGGGCCAGGCTGCAGAGGCAGCAGTCTGAGCAGGAATGCCCAGCCTTCCCTTTCCACACACACACTTCCTCCAGCTCTTCTGGGGGGATCCCGAGGGCAGCCCAGAGACATAGTCCCTCCTAGGACTTCCCTGGGGTCTCCTCCCAGTGGGATGTACCAAGAAAACCTCCCCAGGGAGGCACAGATGCCCTCCCCTCAGCTGGCTGCTCTGATGTGGAGGAGCAGTAGCTCTCATCTGAGCTCCTCTTGTGTGTTGGAGCTCCTCACTCAGGAGCAGCCAGCCACTCTGCAGAAGAAACTCATTTTGACCACTTGTATCCACAATCTTTTTCTTTCGGTCATTACCCAAAGCTCATGACCAGGTGAGGGTAGGAAAGTGAATAATACAAATAAATTATAATTTTGTCAAAAAAATGTTATACAGGCTCATCATATACAATAGTCTAATTATGCCCTGATAAGTGCCCTAGTGTTTTTTGAAAAAGCAGGGAAAAATAACAAAGGTACAAAAAGTTAATATTTCAGATTAAACAAATCTCCGTTCTAATAGACCACAGCACCTTCTGGATTCTTGATCAGATCAGCCTCTGGATGTACACCACTGATGTGCAAATGCAGGTTTAAATGTCAAAATCAAAATCACCACATTGCATTGTTTTTGTATAGCAGCAATTATTATAGATCTGAAACAAAAGCAAAGTTTGCAAGGCTGTCTCCCTAATGTCAGTTCCTTTAATCATATTGGAGCAAAGGTTGTCTTCGCTCACAGAAAACAACTCGGCACAGCTCCAGAATCAACAGTGGAGATAATAATAGTGTCTTTTCAGATCACATCAACATTTCAAACATAGCTGGAGTTTTGGAAAACATCTTTAGGAATTCTGGTAATTTTGAAGCCGGAAAATATAAGGCCACTTTGTCGAGGGTGCTTGGAGAGAAGATGGATGGGAAGGAAGCGAGGACCGATAAACTGGACAAGGTCAGTGTCCTGGAGGAAATGAGCTGAAATTAGGAGGAGAAAGATTGAAAAATTGAGTATGATCCCATTCAGTGGCAGTGGAGCATGGGAGAATAGAAGGCTGATTAGTGTAAAGTGATTGTATTGTGTGAGAGGGGCTATTGTGTCCACATGACCTTGGCTTGGCTCCGGAGCTCTGCACTGACAGCACTGTTGACTGATGGAGGTTCTAGGTGTAACTGCTTCTGCTGTAACCTGAAAATAATTACATTGTGTATAGACAATTTGGAGCATTAAAATCATTCTTTTGATATGATTTTGGGTGCTGTTTTTTTCTGTACCAGCGCTGTTGTAGGCTACATGAACTGCACATGAGAACAAAACCTTAGAAAGATGAAATGTAATATAATACATATGTCACACTTTCATGTTCAATTCATGATGAGGTAACATGTGTAAAACAAAGTAGACTCCAAAGGATCCTATACTATACTCAGAGCAGTATTTGTTTTTGTTTTGTTTTTTGCCCATGTGAGGATTTAGTGAGCTGAATAGAGCATTCTTGCAAGTATGCATTGTTGACTCTTTGTCCCAGAAGTCTTACAAATCAGGTTAGCCAAACATTTTTGGCTAACCTGATTACTTTATTTTTGAATGCTCTCAACAGATTCAGGTCATGGTGTATTGTGTAAGGATATATAAAGGAAAACAAAAGCAAGCTCTTTCTCTCATGTCAATGGCACACGATCCTATAAGATCCTATATTGTTGATTCTTGTAAGCTTTAAAGGGATATGCCACCCCCAGGTCAAATTTGGGCATCTCCCCACAGTCCAGAGACTAAAATAAGTGGTGGAAAGCGTTTTCCTGCTCACCCAGCCATTGTCCGAGTCTGTCAGCACTGACCGCCGCGGTATCTGAAGCTCCTCCGCCTTAGACTGGAGTCTAACGTAGCCAGAGAAAGATTTCGGCCAAAAGGAATTAATTTGCTCGATGCGTTTCCCAATTACTTTGTGTGTAGTGCGGATTCATATCGAGTGCAAATAAATGTGCAAATCAACACGGAGAGCTTGCCTTGGTCATTTTGGGTGGGAACTATTTTCCAGTGCGTAAGAATACAGCCGTATCACGCACCACGTTGTGCAACAGGGGAACTCCCTTCCCGGTGCGTAACTGGGATTCCCCTGGCAGCGTGCTGCGTGATACGGCTGTATTCTTCCATGTATTAAGCCATGTTAGAATGTTGTTTTCTGCTCAAAAGCATACCTGTTTTGTGTCATTCACACATCTTTGAATAATCCCTTATTATTATCTATATCTCCGAAGCTTAATATGCTCTGTTTCACCTTGTGATGTCCTACAGTGGTAGTTTTCAAGTTAACAGCTATTTTTTACCTTTTGGTTTAGTATAGATTGGCCATTCTTGGGTTGAAATCATCCATAGGATTCTAGTGGAGGTGTATGGAGTTTAAAAACAGAGTGAAGCAGTTCCTCTGAATGTCAGCATAACTAAGGACATGATTGTGGACACGCATGTAGACCAGCATCCCCCCATATTCATCAACAACGCTGAGGTGGAGCAGGTCAGCAGCTTCAAGTTCCTTGGGGTACACATGTGTGTTTTTTCATTTGAGAACTCTGTGAGAGTTTGTGTGTTTAACATGTGGGAATGAAATAAAGGTATGTTTTTGATGAGGAAACAACATTATTAAAAACATTATTAGAAAATAGCCCTTTGAATATAAGGAATCATAGGGAAATCCCAATTACACAGAAATCGATGGTTGCAGCATTTCCACCTCTAGCTGCACTTTCACTTCATCCTTAAAACCATCTTGAATTGTTTCTCTCCTATATACAGGGTGAGTGTGCACCCTGCAGTCTGGTCCTCATCACACCTGAGCCCCACACTCCGAGCCAATCAAACACCTGTGAACCACATCAGGTGATTCATCTCAGGTGGTGCCCAAGAAACACAAATGATATTTCTTCATGTTCTGGCACATTATTATGTAATTTAAAAATACAGACCACTGATCTATGTTCTGTCTACTGTGTCATTGTGAATCAGTTTGCATAAAGCGGCGACATTTACAGCTTACAGGCTTTAACATGTATTTCCATCAGCATTGAAAGATACGGTTGACTTCTTTAAGCAGTAGAGTCTAAAGTTGTCTGAGAGAGAGAGTGAGAGACGAGGAGTATTTTTATGTATTAAAAGTAGATGGAACAATGAATGCTCGATTGGAAATGGATACACAGACTTAAAGGAAAAGTAACGTTATTTTACAATCTGAGCCTTCTTTCGGTAATAAAACAAGTCGTTTGACTCACCCATATCACGTTCGTGTCATTTGGAGCTGTTTGAAGAAAGTTATGTTGTGGCGTTTCTGTTAGCATTTGTTAGCATTTGTATTCGGGGCATTACTTTGCGGTCTCCAAATAACACAAACTTTAGCACTTTTCAAATCATAGAAGCCCGATGTCTTAATGAAAAATTTCGTTTGAAGCAAAAGTGGCCTGTAATCCGAGGTTTATCCATAGTTTTCAGCTTTGCGTTTCCTATTTGGGTCCCGGGAGCAGTCCGCGCATGCGCACTGGCGTCCTCATCTACTCGAAACTATGGCTAAATCTCGGATTACAGGCCACTTTTGCTTCAAACGAAATTTTTCATTAAGACATCGGGCTTCTATGATTTGAAAAGTGCTAAAGTTTGTGTTATTTGGAGACCGCAAAGTAATGCCCCGAGCAAATGATACAGCACCATGTTAATGGATACGGGATCATTACTAGAACAGAACGGCTCAACATAAGTTCTGCGATACTGCTCCAATTGACAGAAAAATGCTATGGGTGAGTAAAACGACTTGTTTTATTACCGAAAGAAGGCTCAGATTGTAAAATAATGTTACTTTGCCTTTAAACGTGCAAAAAGTAACTTTTCTAGTTGGGGCTTTTACCATCTGCATGTCTCCATGGAGATGTTTCTACTTTACTTGCAATCTTCCATAGTATGGCATTAAATGTATATCTTGCATTTATTTACAGATCTTTTTTTTGTGCTAAAAAACATTGAAAACATGCATTATTGCACTAAACGGGCTCTGCAAATCTGACTAGGAATTTGATCCATACGTGCTTGTTTGCTACTGTGGAACATTCCATGCAAGATTATACCATCTCCATGGAGACAAGCAGGCAGCAGACATTAGAAAAAGTAGTGTCCTTTCAGCATACATTGATAGCATTGTTATAATATTATTGATTTGCATTGAAACAATTAACTCAGTATACTAATAACAAATAAAAATGTCATAATGATGTGCAAGGACATTTACCTTGTATTCTGATAATCACATGTACAATTTTAAGATGTAGCAAAACAAAAACAACCTATTTTGAAACCTGCTTTTTTTACCAACCTGCTTTGAAAATGTTCAATTAAAGACATAGTCATCACCAGTCATCTACTATACTATCTTACTATCTTAAAAAGCTACATTTAGCTCTATATTTTTCCATGCAGATTATTTGCATCTCTCCTCATTCTTGAATTTCCCATAATGCCATACCTGACCCAGTCTTAATGTATGTCTACTATTATATCCTGCGTCAGAGGCTGAGAGCACGCAGGAAGCAGTGTTGGCGTGGATGGATTAAAGAGTGACGTCTGTAGCCAGCGCTGGTGGATTAATCTCTAAAGATACAAGACTCATTTAGATTACATTCTAACACACGCACACACGCACAACAGCACTTCACACTCATGTTAGCATTCCTCCCACCTCCCCACTTCCTGTTGCACTCTTTTATTGTTTTTCCCCAGGGCTGCACATCAGTTGAAGATGAAGAGGTGAAATAATTTAGCATTTCAACTCTGATTTATTGGTTAGAAACTGTCCAAAATTATGTTTTGATCTAGAATTTGAGTGATGCTATGGCTGCAAAGTTGTGGTAAGGAAAAATAAAATCTGGTTTGTGATTTTATGTTTTCAAATAGAGCTTCTGTTGGTAATGGTTATTTTAAAGAACCTATATTACGCTATTTTCTGATCTATGTTATAATGTTTCTCAGCACAAACAAACCCACACATGCATATTTAGGCTAAGAACTAAAATATGCAGGGTTTTTCTCAAACAGAAAACATAGGTAGAGGTAACAACATTATAACACGGCTTAAAGCTCATACATGACCTTTAGACATTAGAATGAATGGCCAAGCTAATAGTGCTGCTCTATCAAATATTTAGCAGTTTGGATATTTTGCAGGTGTCTACTCTGGAAAATGAGTGAAAAACAGCATGAATTTAAGATGTATGCTCATATTTAGTTTTTCTTTGTAATCATTAACATATTGCATATCTTCCATGTTGACCTTCTTTTCATTAACACCAAGATCATATATGAGTATTACTTAATTGCCTGCTGCATAACAAATCAGCCAATAACTTGTCCACTATAAATACATAAACAAGCATTTCCCGAGTACTATTCATGTTCTTTATATTTCACTATGTGGCCCTTCAGTTTGCTTTGTGCTCCTTTCTCCAGTTGCCATGTGCCTTTTAATTAGCAGAGCTGTTGTTCTCTTCATCCTCTGGCCCACACCACTAATATTGCAATTAGCTCCTGCAGGAAGCCTTCATCTGCAGCCTTTGTTCTTGCTACTGCCACACATGTCGCAACACTGCTTCACCGAAGAGTATCATGTTTGGATCCTGTCTGTATTCTAAGTTGGGATTGGTGATATGACAAAAATGAATACAAATAGTTTTTTTTTGTTATTTTGTATATCATTTTGTCTTTTACAGGTCTGGAAAAAAATAAAAAGACCGCTGCATTTTTTTCTGAAATCAGCATCTCTACATGTATTACAGCCATTCCATTCCAGCGTCTGTTGAATTCCAACACAAACACAAACCTGAGCTACTTCAGTTCTTGCACCAGGAGTGGAATAAAGTCACCCAAGAACAATGTGAAAGACTTGTGGAGAGCATGCCAAGACGCATGAAAGCTGTGATTAAAAATAAGGGTTATTGCACCAAATATTGATTTCTGAACTCTTCTTAAGTATAAACATTAGTATTATGTTGTTTTATACAAATTTGATCTTGTTTCTTTGCATTGCATTGCATTGGTCTGAAAACATGTATCTTTTTTGTTATTTTGACCATTTGTCATTTTCTGCAAATAAATGCTCTAAACGATAATATTTTTATTTGGCATTTGGGGGAAATGTTGTCAGTAGTTTATAGACTCAAACAAAAATGTTCCTTTTGCCCAAACGCATACCTAGAAGTAGTAAAATCAGAAAAACTGATAATTATTCAGTGGCCTCTTATTTTTTTTCCAGAGCTGTGTAACAAATGGAAATCACTGAATAGTAATTTTTAAGATTTTTAAGAATAGTCAAATTTCATCCTCCAAAATCTGAACTCTGCTCCAAACCACATGCTTTTGTTGACAAGTTTGGCAGATGAACTGTTGATTTGAAGGACCCAGCTAATATTTTCATTTATTTATTTTTTATTTAACCTTTATTTTACCTGGTAAGTTCCACTGGAGTCCTGGCCAAGAGGCAATCAATAACACCACCCACAGACAACATTTCATTTCATTTAATTAGACAGTTATAAAACAAACAGTATAAAAGTTAAAAGTTAGAAAGTTAATTCAGTGTTCCAAATTCCAAATCATAAAACGCATTACTCTTTTCAATACAGATAAAAGTAGTAAAGGATTTTTAAAGTTATCCATTGGGCAGATTTCTCTCTTTTCCCTCTTTATGCTGCCAGTATAGGGACATCTTGAGGGGGTAGTAAAAAGTGATTGAATTTAAAGGTGTCACGATACTCCATTACCCTCCAAGTGTAGAAGTGTTGTACAGAGGTGCAGGAGCTCGAGAGGCCTTTGGTTGTTGAGGTCATAAAACTTAACATCCCCACACAGGCTCAGCACCAGGCCATAAAGTCAAACCTGCTTATGTAAGATACTTTTATAGACTGTAGATAGTTTGTCATAAGTCTGGAAGCCTGGTCAGTAACTCTGCATTTGATACTTGACGTCATCAACATTCCCTGGAGGCGTGATGCTAACTGGGGGCACTGCTCTGTCTGAAGCACTGTAACCCAATTTAGACTTTAATCTTAGCACAATCCGACCGTAGAATTGACTTAGTTGGAACTACAACAGGTGAGCTGATTTGTGTCTCTCAAATAGCATTAGCAGTTTTTCCATTAGTCACTCTCACGTTTTTGTTGAAAATCTAACTCCTAAACTGGACCATGAATGCTCGTGTTGATCACAAGCTCAAATGTATTATTTATGTCCATTTTGTATTTTTTCTGGAGTTTTCCAAAGTATTCATATTTACGCTAAACAAAAATTCTGGAAAAAAATCTGAAGGAAGACTTGTGAATAAAGGGGTACGATTAACCACTTGTTCTGATAGCTGTGTTTGAGAAGTTCTGATGGTGTTTTGGGATTTTTTTGTGCCGTGTATTGTGCTCAAATTGTTAGCCAAGATCTTGGTCGGAAATACCCAGTTGGAGGATTAGTCTACTGTATGCTGTCAGTATGAGCTCTGTGAGGTGACTGCTGTTGTAATTGTGGGTCCTATATTAGGCTAAATTGACTCTTTTGAGCTTTAAAGGGACAGTGTGTAAGATTTTTACCCGTTAATTACCGAAATTGAAGATACCCATTCAAAAATACATTGTTTTCCAAGCCTTTTCACTTCCATCATGAAATCAAAGTATTCTTTTGGACTTAGATATAGTCACATAAAAGGGGGATCTTCCCCATGTAGAGGCAGCCATTTTGAATACGAGAGCCGCAGAAGGACATTTGGGCTCATCCTTCGCCTTCAGCAAGGCTCGTGGTTTTGGGTAAACAACGACAAGCATGTTGCGGGATCACACGTCGTAATGGATCTAACACGTGTTTTGGACTAAATTGTTTTACTGGATTTTATTCGCTGGATCCTTACGGACAGACCAAGCTTATGGTGAAATGCTGAGTTTGACCTGGGCAGAGCCTTCAAAGGTAAGCTTTGTGCTTTTCCGTTTTGTGCTTTTCCGTATAAAAGCCCCATGTGCTCGGGGAGAGATTGTTGTGCAGGGAAATGAATTGCATAGTCAAAAAGAGGAGACTGTAAGGTTACATTTGATGTGTAGATTGTCATGATACATGATCGGGAATGTGCAAAAAGAAAAAAAAAAAGTGAACGGGGGACCGCGTTTTATGTATACAGTAGTGGCGCGCGGTTCTTGCACCGGTACGCGAGCTGTCGGCGCTACGGCGCGCCCGGGTGACCCTCGAGGTCTGCCGTAGCTAAAACAGGAAGTGCAATAGCGACTATCCACCTATGCGCCACAAATCCTACACACTGGGGCTTTAAATCATGTTATAATGTTGTTACCCCTCACAAAACATGCTTGGAGTTGTGTATTGTTTCATTCACAAATGTTTGAGTAACTCTTTATTAAGAGTCTGTCTACATCTCCAAACCTTTTTACCTTTAGTTTCTTTAGTTTTCTTTACCTTTTGAAATCATTCAAATCATTCTAATGAAGGTGTATGGAGTTTAAAAACATTGTGGAGCACTTTCTCTATTACCATCATTATTATCATCATAAGAACTCAGCCTAAATGTGCAGGGTGTGTCCCCTTCTCCTACCCCTTTATCTACGTCTTTGTCTTGCTACTCAATAACGAGCTGAGAGGGCTCGGGGTGTGAATGTTCCCCTAAGAAATGGGACACCGCTCGATTACCGTTTGCGTCATCATCCCTTGCCTCTACCTGGCTGCTATGTCTACAGAGGCGACAACAATTGACTCAAACAAAAGTAAACAAATGTCAAAGATTATCGGGTACCTCAGCCCGACAAAAAAAAACTAGCTTGTTTATACATGAAAGTTTGATGAAAACGATAACGTCGGCTAAACAGACATCACTACAATTAAAACAGTTCTCTAAAAGTAACGTAGAACATAAACGTCATGATTGTAAACCAATACATTTATGAGTCTCCTTGGCTGGTTGATGTGATGCTGCCATCCTGATCCCAAAACCTGTCTGAGCTTGTAGGCGTACCCCTTCGTTTCAAGTCTGGTCGAGAGCTTACTTCGTTTCAGGGGGTATGTAACCCTTGATCAAAATTAGAATCGAGACACCCCTTGCCTCACATGAACGCGCAAAACCAAGGTGTAGGGTTAAGACGAAGGGGTAAGACTAAGAAATGGGACGCAGCCTAAAAGTAACCTTATACAAACTAAAAGCAAACTAGGATCTTATTGCCATGGCACTCTTACTTACATTATACTTATACTTTCTATAGAAATATACTTCCCTTAGGCTGGTATGTAATATATTCTATATATATATATATTCTATGTATTGAGCTATACATCATGCTCTGTTGTTTGGACTGTAAGAAGCACACAGCAGATTCTTGTTTAATCTTGTAGCAAATGTAAACTAATCTTCCTCTTATGTAAACACATTGACACACCCACTAAACATATGCCTCGAGGTTCAACATCCTATTCCCTCTCCTCTATCCTCCAAGGAGATCTGATCCTAGTCACTTTTTCAAAAGCTTTGTCTCTCCACAGAAAAGTTTCTTCTTGTGATCATGGGGACAGCGATGGTGCAGATGGGCGGATAGTGAGGGGTATCACACTGCGCACAGAGCCAGAGGGGGAATTCGCTCATGAAATATAAAAAATAATAAGTATAAACGTATCTGTGTAGGGGGTTCAAATGTGCTTTGAAAGGCAAAAATGTGATTCTGGTCGGGATTCTTGGGCAGGGTAAACATTCGGAAGTGAGTTGGAGTGTGCATTGGGGTTTGTATATTTGTTTTTTAGATGGGGTATGAGAATGGAGTGGCGGTAGTTAGTGGACAGTCTTAATGACAGAGACAGGTGGAGGATTTGCCTGGCCAGTCAAATCCACACGCTGTCTCCCTGATTTCAGAGGGTGTGATCGAGAGGCACATTAACCAGTCAGAGAGACACATGGTCCATTGTGTCAAAAACAAACATGGCGGTTTACACATAAAAAAGGGAGAAAAACAACATAAAGCCCAGCGAAACTGTGTAGATTTTTGCAGAATCAACAAT
This sequence comes from Paratrypauchen microcephalus, assembly GCA_036785185.1. Classification (NCBI taxonomy): domain Eukaryota; kingdom Metazoa; phylum Chordata; class Actinopteri; order Gobiiformes; family Gobiidae; genus Paratrypauchen; species Paratrypauchen microcephalus. Next base: position 2,569,572 of record JAVJIX010000035.1, read on the forward strand.
CGCAGCACTAAGCTATTACACACCTTAGAATGTAGAAGGGGCTGGATGGTCTGGCAAGTGGAGGATGGCATAGCTAAATTCAAGTCCTCTGATTGGCTGTAATGTTTTTCACTTTTTCTATTTACTTTGTAATATAAAACAAAGGATTCCATGTTAATTACTTTGCTATTGAATGCAGTCTGTTGATTCAAATGTGAATAAATCAGTGGATAGGGACAAGGATTGGCATTTCAATCCCAACCTCAAGTATTGCATATTGTTTTTATGTTCTTGGGATCTTGGGATCTACTCTATCTGTATGTCTTAGTGTAAATGTAATTGTGGTTGGGGTCAAAGCAATTTTGAATGTTTTGAATATCTGTATATAAAAGTAATGCTTTGTTTGGTTAAATACTGCAAAGAAATCCAAAATATTTTAACATAACTAACCTTCTCCTTTCTTTTTATTCCCCTTATGTGTCCTTCAAATGGATCCTCTCTGTTGAAATCATCTACTTCATTGCTTCTAATAGGTAAGACACCAAACTAAATGTATTATTATAACCTGAAAACACACTGTGTTGTCTATTGCATGCTGACTGAGGATTGAATGGATTGAAGTTGTCATATTCAATCCATTATTATTGAATGCACAATATTCTGTAAGGGATGTCTGTTGTACCTTTGCAATCAATGCATCAGTGATTCTGTAAACAAAGCTATTGATACATTGATGATATATTGACATCAAGCTGGGGGTGGATACCATAGTGCAGAAAAGGATTTAAAGAAAACATTTTCAGAAGCCTGTGATGAATACAAGTGTTCATGATCTGGTCTAGGTATTTGATTTAGGTGTTGTGTTTGATTCATTAAAACGTTGAGAGTGACTAACTGGAAAATTGTCGGCTCACACATAAAATTGCAACTTTAATTTTATGTGAGAGGCTTATTTAATAGCACAAATCAGCTCTCCTGTTGTAATTCCAACCAGAAAGGCAGATCTTTCTGGTTAGATTCTGTTAAAATAAAGATTAAGTCTTTTCAGTCCTCAGTTAGCATCACACCCCCAGAGAATATGGACGACATCAGCTGTAAAGTTTCACTCTTTGCCCCAATCATCCAATCTCATAATGTGCAAACCTTTACAAGTGCATTACAATAAGGTCAGCGGTCTTTCCCAGCACGTACCATTAAACATTAAATTAACCAGCCGCTAAGTAAATACGCTCCCCTGGTTTATATGCACTTCAGGTGACTTCTGTTAATGCCGTATTTAAGTGTCTTGTAATTCAAAGCAAGGAGCTCCTCATCAGAACTGAGATAGAAAGCATGCAATTATCCAAACTTAAAAAAATACGGAAAACCATTTGCAAAATGTCAAGGCACTACAAAGGCGGAGCTGAAACGGTTTTATTAGTGCTGACTCGAGTCTTTTCAGATCTGTGTTAAAAGAGCTGTGCTAGAAGACTTGGTGCTTGGTTAAAGAGTGCATTAGGCCTGAATGAGCTGTTTTATTAAAGGAGTTAATACAGTAATAAAACATAGGAAACACTTGTGTGCTGTCAGTCTATTTTTATGTGTAACTGTTCTGAACAATTGTTAAGAAATATAGACTTAGACAAATGGGCTAGAGGCAATGAAGTCATGAAGATTAGAGCCGTTACCATAACAGCTCACATTGACCAGGCCCAGCTTAGCCGCCTACAGGGGGTCCAGAATGCAGCTGCTCGACTTTTAACTGGGAAAAAAGCGGAGAGAACACATCACTCCTATTCTCAAATCCCTGCACTGGCTTCCTGTTCATTTTAGAATCCATTTTAAAATTGTAATGATTGTTTTTAAGAGTCTTAATGGCATAGCACCTGTGTATTTATTTGAACTCCTTCAGCCCCAGATCCCATCCAGAGGTCTGCGCTCTGCTGACCAGCACCTCCTGGTTGTCCCTAGGACCAGACTGAAGACCAGAGGGGATAGGGCCTTCTCTGTGGCCGGTCCACGACTATGGAACACTTTACCTTTGCACATTAGAACTGCACAATCACTGGAGCACTTTAAATCCCTGCTCAAAACGCACCTTTTCTCATTGGCATTTACTCAGAGTTAGGAAGAGACACCTTAGCACCTTCTTGCTGTTGATGTTGTTGTTGTTTTATTATTGTTGTTGTTATTATTATTATTATTATTATTATTATTATTATTATTATTATTATTATTATTATTATTATTATTATTATTATTATTATTATTATTATTATTATTGTCACCATTGTTATTATTGTTGTTATTTTAACTCTACCTAATTTTTTATGTCGCCTTTAATGTTGTTCAGCACTTTGGTAAGCTTTGGCTGTTTTAAATGTGCTATACAAATAAAATTGATTGATTGATTGATTAAAATAAAATAGCCCCTATCCTTAAAGGTCCTATATTATGCAAAATTAAGAGTTGTGAGCTTTAATCCATGTTATAATATTGTTAGCTCTTCAAAAACATACCTAGAGTTGTGTTTTGTTTTATGTCATGAAATGGTAGTTTTCAAATTACCCTTTACCTTTAGTTCTGTAGAGGTTGGCAAGGCCTGGGCTGAAATTATCCAAATGATTTTAGTGAAGGTGTATGAAGTTTAAAAACAGTACAGTGGAGTGTTTTCTGTTTGAGAAAAGAACTCGGTCTAAATATGCAGGGTTTGTGTGTTAAACATGTGGGAATGAAGCAAAACAAAGCTCCGGGTATGAGCTTGATGAGGAAACAATGTAACAGGGAAATATGGGCCCTTTAAAACACATTACCTCCAGTTTCCATTTGTCAACATTCATTATCTTTGTCTGCTGATTGTGAACATCATATTAGGTTTTCCATTTCCTGGTAGTTCCCTGTCATTGACTCAGGCTCTTGCTGCTCTTGCATGTTTGAGTGCGATGGTGTGTGGAGGACTTTGCAGTGAGGTGATGGCATGTGAAATCACCGAGCGACTGGGGGAGGGGCTTAGGGCTGTCATTCAACCCATGTGAACTCTTATTATTACTGTCAATGACTTCAAATGATCTGCAATGTTTAATTTCACCATCAAGTAATATGTGTGTAGAAGTCTTTGTTGTTTTAATATTGGGTTTTCTGTGTCTTTGTCTTGGCACATGGGGTTAGGGCTTTGCCTGTTTTCTGTCTCTGTGGTTAAATCAGGGACTGGACAGGATTGCAGAGCTGGCAATAAGAGAAAAAAAAAATTGTGCTCAAAGAGTGGAAGACAGAATGGGGCTGAGATTGAACGCAATGGGGAAGAAAGGCACAGGATTCAGCAGAAGACAGATAAATACAGTAAATCAAAGAAAACACAGAAGGATGACTACAAATAGCATATACGCTTTGGAACATTATCCAATGTAGTAAATATGGCCCTGTTAACATTTTGGAATACATATAGTTATATATAGTTTTCAAAGACCTTCAAAAAGGAACTGCAGACTTGTCTGCCTCCTTCTTGTAAATGTTCTGTTAACAAGCTGCTTTGTCATTTTTATGTGCCAGATGCAGAAATGCACTAGTTGTTGATGAATTGTCAAACCTTTCTGAAAGAGGGTTTGATCTGAGAGCAGGAATCGAAAATACTCAGAAGATCCCCAGTAGAGATGGACTGATATGATATCGATTGTTTACAATAATTTGAGTAGTGACTCAAGTAGTCACATTTCGTGCAGTGATCTTAAATGTTAACATAAAGCTTTGTGTGTACTTTTTAAACAGCAGACCAACCAAAAGAAAATATCAGCCTGTGCTGAAGATTGATACCTGATATGCTAAAAAATTAAAATGGCCCGATATATCAGCCAACTGTTACCTGCCTATCTCTAATCTACAGGCACCTTCTCTCACTTATCCTGGGATAGGACTAGGGTTAGATTGAAAGTGCCAATATGACCTGGCAAATTATGGCAGTGTCAGTTGGCCTATCTTCCAATTTGGAACATTTACAAAACATTTATTGTCCATCTGAATCTTGACCTCTCCCATGGTGCCAAGTCAGTATTTCTGTATCATTTAACAAGTTCCCTGACAATATTTTTTTCATATTTGACTCCAAGCACATCAGTGTTCATTATAAGCCACCATCCTCATCTCCATAGCAACACCACAGTAGCCCCCTACTCGACCCGGGAGCCATAGCAGAGCCCTTGACATAAACTCGACCCGCCCCTCACACAGCTTGTAATTGTCACCAGTGGCTGAGGGTGTTGTCCATCACAAGTGTTTTTATTGACAGCCTCTTCTTCACATGTATTACTATTACAGTCGCTGCTTCATTTGTGGAAGGATTGCTTGATATTAAAATATGTTTTCCCAAATTAAATAATCTGCCAGGGCTGAAAGAAACCCACACAATACTAAACAATATATGCGGTTTATGTAGTGTAGAAAGGCCCAACAAAGGACTTATTAAACTTAAATAAAATTTAAGTTGTTCACAGTTACTTGCTTAAGCTGCCATATAACTATGTCTGTCTTAGGGATGCACTGACCCTATACTGGACTCAGATATCAGCACCGATACTGAAATATTTGCAGGATCGGATATCGGCTTCCAAATATCGGTTCAGTCTATATATCCTGGTCAGACATAATTGATGTAAGAAGAAAATTTCCTGGTCGTAGTTGGCCCAGAAAGTCTCATAATGTTTGAACTTTTATCGACACAAAGTTGTTCTGTAGTTATAGATATAAATAACAGCTACATAACATATTTCGATCAGTTTTGTCTTATTTTATTTTGTTTCTCTTTCCTCTGGTATCAGTTGATATCGGGATTAGCACATACTTAAAGCGATAGTATCAAAATTAGAAGAGGAACTGAAAAAGATGGATCGGTACATCCTTAATCTAACTTGGAATATTAATGCTATACCATATTCATCCACACGCTTTAGGCATAGTTTCTGCTCCAGTGATCTACAGCATGTAATAAGCATGTCAGTACAGCACCTCTGTCTTCAAGGTTTCACTGACAGCCCCATGAGCGTTAAAGTGATATATAAGAACAGATCTGCCCCTGCTGATGTGACGAATACTGCCACACTGGACTACATTGTGTCCCTGTCACTACTTTCTACACACTTGTATTATTGACAGAGCACATGTTGGAAAAGCGAACAGGAGTAAAAGCACGTGCGGAGCTGTCACGTATCGGAAACTGGCGATGCTGTGGCCTGATCAATACGTAGTCAGCCCCACTGCTTGTGTCATTATCATTTTAATGACTGTGGTATTTCTCGGTGTGATGGCTGCGCACAGACGCAGACTCCTGTACTTGCACTGTTTATGTGTAAAGTAATGCTCACTGACATTTAAAGAGTCAAAAACAAATGAAAACCAAATTGATTTATGGATCCGCCGAGTAGAAGTTATCTTTAGAGATGTGTCTCAAAGGGACTGTGTTATTCATACCTTTTTTCCTTTACCTTTACCTTTTGACTTCACTGAATTTCCACTTTATAGAGCTATGCCAAGATTTTCCTGAGAGGCCACCCTTTTGATTGGTTTGCAAGAGAATACAACGCTATTAAAGATTCTGTATTACACACAGTTGAGTCTTGTGAGCTTTAAGCCATGTTATAATGATGCTACCTCTTCAAATGCAGTGAGTTGTGTTTTGTTTCATTCACACATAAGTAATCCTTTGTTATTGGTCTGTCTACATCTGTCTACATTATCAAACTAGACCACCTGGGGCTTCAGACCTCACTCTGTAATTGGCTGCTGGACTTCCTCAGTGAGAGGCCACAGGCAGTGCGGGTCGGCAGAAACACCTCAAGCTGCATTAGACTGAGCACAGGAGCCCCCCAGGGCTGTGTGCTCAGTCCGATGCTCTTCACTCTGCTGACCCACGACTGCTCACCAGCGTTCAGCACCAATCACATAGTGAAGTTTGCGGACGATACGACTGTGGTGGGTCTCATCTCTAATAACGATGAGACAAACTACAGGAGTGAGGTGAGCCTTCTGACCCAGTGGTGCAGCAATAACAATCTCCTTCTTAATGTTGAAAAGACCAAGGAGATTGTTATTGACTTCCGGAGAGGCCCCACCCAGCACCCCCCACTGTCCATCAATGGTGCTGCTGTAGAGAGGGTGAGCAGCACCAAATTCCTGGGGGTGCACATCAGTGAGGACCTCTCCTGGACAGTGAATACTGTATCACTGGCAAAGAGGGCTCAGAAGCGCCTCTATTTCCTCCGCAAACTGAGGAGAGCTGGAGCCCCTCCACCCATTATGACCACCTTCTACCGAGGCACCATTGAGAGCGTCCTGACCAGCTGCATCACTGTGTGGTACGGGAGCTGCACTGAACAGAACAGGAAAGCCCTGCAGCGCATAGTGAATGCAGCTGGGAGGATCGCTGGTGTCTCTCTCCCCTCCCTCCTAGACATTTTTAACACCCGGCTCACCCGCAGAGCGTCCAGCATTGTGGGTGACCCGAGCCACCCCGCACATAGCCTGTTCAGCCTCCTGCCCTCGGGGAGAAGGTACCGGAGTCTCCGGGCCCACTCCACCAGGCTTTCAAACAGCTTCATCCACCAGGCTGTCAGGAGGCTGAACTCACACCCGAACTCCCACCTTACCCATCTCCCACCCCCCACCCCCCATATTGGCATAACCTGTATTCCATAAAAAGACCTATCACTCTAGACACTTTAAAAAAAAAAAAAAAACTGCTGCTAAGGACTACTGTTGCACTGTTGCACATTTACATTTACTACTGGATTTTACTCCTGTTGCACTGTTGTTTACTACTGTTATTGCACACTTACATTTACTACTGGAATTTTTAGTACTGTTGTTTACTCCTGTTATTGAATTTTACCCCCGTTGCACTGTTGTTTACTACTGTTATTGCACATTTACTACTGGAATTTTAGTACTGTTGTTTACTCCTGTTACTGCACTAGAATTACTACTGTTGCACATTTATTTTTATTTTATCTTAACTCCTATGCACATTCTACTGCACATGACCAAGTCACTGCTGTATCTTCCATTGCACATTTTTGATGCACACTGCACACTTTGGAAATCTGTATATAGTATAGTTTATTTATTATGTTGCACTGTTTTAAGATTTTAGATCGTAGACTTTAGTTTTAACTTAGATCTCTGTCTTAGATAGTTTTTTGTTGTGTTTTGTCTTCATATTGTATTTTGTACACTGTCTTTTTGCACTACCTGGCCAGAGAGAAACAAAATTTCGATTCACTGTATGTTGAACACATATGGCAGAATTGACAATAAAGCTGACTTTGAACTTTGAACTTTGAACATCCCCAAAGCTTAAAATGCTCTGTTCCACATTGTGATGCCATAAAGTCCATCCATCCATCCATCCATTTTCTTCCGCTCCGCACACTGTGTGTGGGAGCTTGGAAGCTGGGATCACACCACCAACCCGTGGGTCAGTGGATCCGACCGCTCGACCAACGATACATTGTCGAGAGCGGGATTCGAACCGCCAACCACAGCAGACACACACTCTACCAACTGAGCTACTGCCTCCCCGATGTCATAAAGTTTTCAAGTTAACAGCTGTTTTCAGTTCAGTTCAGTAGAGATTGGCAATTCCAGGACTGAAATTGTCCAAATGATTCTAGTGAAGGTGTATGGAATTTTAAAAACGCAGTGGAGCATTTCCTGCATGACATCACAAGGTGAAATGGAGTTTTCTATTTCAGAGGAGAAATATGGAGGGTTTGTGTGTTAAACATGTGTGAAGGAAACAAAACACCAAGTATGTTTTTGATGAGTATGTTGTTTTGATGAAACAACATTATAACGAAGATCAAAAAATAGTGTAATTTAGGCCCTAATTTCAATTAAAGGTCCCATGCCATGAAATTTTCACTTTCTGAGGTTTTTGAACGTTAATGTGAGCTCCCCTACCCTGTTTAGGCATTTGCGATCCTTTTCCGCGTTTGAAAAAAAGACAGCCCAAACGGGCGATTCTGAACACACTCAGGGAAATGCTAATGCAGTTCCACCTCCCGTCTGTAGTAGTAGTAGTAGTAGTAGTAATTTATTTCGAGCATATGCTACTTGTAGTGCACAGAAAATGTACAGTGTCATACAATTTAAATAAACAACAAAAAAAGAACATAAAAAAGAAAGAATATATAGACACAAATACATTTTTTTTTTGTTTTGCGTATATGTACATGCCCGAAAAGGAGTGGGTAGAAGTAAAACTTATTAAATCCCACCCCTTCTCCCAAAGTTAGTAGTAATCCTTATTTTTGTGTTTTTACAGTTAACCGGTGACAGTGGTTGGCTGCCAATACTTGAATACTTGTACAGTGTAAAGCAATTACAATAAGACAGGAAAAAAATTAGAAAGAAAAAAAATACATCTTATCTTATTGATATCTTATTAGTATCATCATCATCGGCATCATTTTGCCTGGATGTCTACCCACTGTCTCTGGAAATCACGCCCAGAGAATTTGGACCGCGAAGGAGCGGAAGAAATGCGAGATGCATTTTTTTATTTGCCTGGAGACACGTGAGAGTGTTTCCAGACTCGGATGTCCTTTATCCGAGCCTCCGAACCTCTGAAACAGCAGTGGTTTAATTTTATTTTCTGTGGAAATGTGTGCTTTTAAAAAAAAATTGAAAGCGTCTCATATCTTCCTCCGCGCTTAAAACACGGAAGTGGGTGACAGCGCACAGCCGTGGCGGCACGGTGGCTGAGTGGCTAGCGCTCTTGCTTCACAGCAAGAAGGTTCCGGGTTTGATCCCCGGGTCGCCCAGGCCTTTCTGTGTGTGTTCTCTGTGGAGTTTGCATGCATGGTCTGGGTTCGATCCCCGGGTCGCCCGAGCCTTTCTGTGTGGAGTTTGCATGTTCTCCCCGTGTCTGGGTGGGTTTCCTCTGGGCACTCCGGTTTCCCCCATCAACCCAAAACATGCACCATAGGTAAAATCCTCCAGCTTAGGTCCTGACCAAGCCGAAGCAAGAAGATCATGGAGATGGTCCCCGGGCGCCCTAATGTGTGCTGCCCACTGCTCCTAATATATATATAGGATGGGTTAAAATGCAGAGAATAATTTCTCCAGTGTGAGATCAATAAAGTTCACTTCTTCTTCTTCTTCTTCTTCTTCTTCTAATCCAGGAAACAGTGGCGTATTTGGCCACAACCCACCCGCTGCACTGGCCTGTCTCTGTCCTCCTCATTTGCATTCAAGCAACAACGCCCAGAATAAAGCGTTTCAGAGACATATTTATGACTCTGACTGTCTTCATGAGGCTATCCCATGCACTGGGGCTTGATTTTGACTCCAGAGGGAATACCCAAAACAAGCTTTATCTCTTTTGAAAATGTAGGAAATTATGTAATGTAGTGGAATAGATTTTGCAAAAGTGCTACACAAATTTGATGTATTACTATTATTATTTAAAAAAAAAAAAAAAAAAAAAAAGATAAAGTTTGGTGCTTAGACCATAGCATAAAGTTCAAGAGATAGGCTGTTGAGGAGACTTGTGCGATAGCGATCTAGAGATGTGGGTGGGAGGGTAATGGCCTGAGTCTGAAATAATGCAACATTGAGGGAGGAGAAAGTGCATTTTTATGAATTCCTTGAGAGCTCCTTGGATTAAGAGGGAGTACTAGAAAGGCAGAAATAGGGAAAATCTGTTTATTTGTAACCTAAAGAAGAACCATAAATTACTTTGCCAGTTACTTACTAATGTTTTTAAATAGTAAAAAAGTATTTTCGCCCACATTTTGAGGTCTAAAAAAGCTTCAAATGTATTGATTTTGATGATGTGCTGATTTACATTCCACCACTAGCCAGCTACATATATTGTGTACATGTTTTGTCCAGTCAGTATCTGCGTATTTGTACTGGGCTCTGTTGCAGCTAGTATGAACTGAGCCTCATGTCGGAGCAGGAGCCAATGTGGGCCCTGGCTCCTCTCCCGAATCCCATCACAACCATTCAGGATCCCTCCCCACTCCCACCTTCCCCCACGCACATGAACAGATCACTACCGCCGATAAACGCAGAAACCATATCAAGCGCCTTCTCATTTATTTTGGTGTATTAAGTATTTTCTAAAATAAAGTCTGTGCTGCGGGGAGTTTGTTGGTAGAGCATGATGCAAAGCCAGGGCCATACTCCTGTGGGTCTCCAGGGACAATGGCTGCAGTGGGAAGTGCAGGAATCACAACGATATATTAAAAAGATGATTTAGGGACTTGGAGACAATTTGTGCAAAACGGAAAACATTCAGCTTTGTGAATACAGCGTAATCAATACACGGATGTATTTTCATTGTTGTACGATGGAATTCTGCTAAAAACCATGCACAGAATCTATATGTGGTACTGCAGTGATTGTTTTTTTTGTTTCTTTTTATTAAAGAAAACAAAACAATTTACCTTCTTCCATTTTTTATGGGTTAAGAGGAGAGGTGGGAGATACTGAATATTGAATAATTGATAATATTGCAAATGCTGTTTTTGGAGATATGCAGAATTAGAATAGATTCAAGATTCAAGATTGTTTATTTGTCATATACAGGATCAACACAAAGTCAACAATGCAAGGATCAGAAGAACCGTTGACTCGCTAAGATAGTCAAGAAGTACTAATAGCATGCATTAAAAATACAAGGGGAAAAAGTAAACAATATAATAAAAATATGTAATAAAATATAATAAAATACTGGTGTCTCTCTCCCCTCCCTCCTAGACATTTTTAACACCCGGCTCACCCGCAGAGCGTCCAGCATTGTGGGTGACCCGAGCCACCCCGCACATAGCCTGTTCAGCCTCCTGCCCTCGGGGAGAAGGTACCGGAGTCTCCGGGCCCACTCCACCAGACTGTCAAACCGCTTCATCCACCAGGCTGTCAGGAGGCTGAACTCTCACCTGAACTCTCACCTTACCCATCTCCCACCCCCCACCCCCCATATTGGCATAACCTGTATTCCATAAAAAGACATATCACTCTAGACACTTTAAAAAAACTGCTGCTAAGGACTACTGTTGCACTGTTGCACATTTACATTTACTACTGGAATTTTACTCCTGTTGTACTGTTGTTCACTACTGTTATTGCACATTATTACTACTGGAATTTTTACTACTGTTGTTTACTCCTGTTATTGCACTAGAATTACTACTGTTGCACATTTATTTTATCTTAACTTCAATGCACATTCTATTGCACATTACCATTTCACTGCTGTATCTTCCATTGCACATTTTTGATGCACACTGCACACTTTGGGAAATCTGTATATAGGTATTTATTTATTATATTGCACTGCTTTAAGATTTTAGATCTTAGACTTTAGTTAAAACCTTAGATCTCTGTCTTAGATAGTTTTTGTTGTGTTTTGTTTTCATATTGTATCTTGTACACTGTCTTTTTGCACTACCTGGCCAGAGAGAAACGAAATTTTGATTCACTGTATGTTGAACACATATGGCAGAATTGACAATAAAGCTGACTTTGATCTTTGATCTTTGAAATACAAAGGTACAGGTAGGAATATGGAGTATCAACTATTAAAATGGCCTCAAAAGAAAGAAACATCTAAGAAAATACAGGACTACTGCCATAACAGTTAGCAATTTAAAATAGCATAATAATCTGAATGGTGAAATGGTAAAAATTTCACCTATACCAAGAAGTTGAGATCCATGAATAAAGTGATTTTTCTGCCCTTTTATGGTTAATTCTATGGTCCATTTTCATTTTGTGTGATACTTGAAACTCAACAAAGATTTTCACTACCCCATTTTGGCACATTCCTCACTGTTAAAATATCATTCATTCATTCATTCATTCATTCATCTTCTTCCGCTTTTTCCATTCTCTGGGTCACGGGGGCAGCAGTCCAAGCAGTGTTCCACTGCCCAGAACATAATGCACCAGCCCTCATGAATCCTCCCGCGGGTGGTGGGTCCACAGGAGGACGGCTCACGTCACAACGGGCTTTGATTTATCTTCTGCCATGGGGGCTACCAGTGTCCACAGACACTGGGGGCGAGGTGGGGTTAAGTGTCTTGCCCAAGGACACAACAGCAGCGCCCATCTGTGGGAGCCGGCACCACACGCGGCCCACCCGTCAAGAGCGGGATTCGAACCGCCAACCCCTGGATCACAGGGGTTTCAAGCTAAAGCTTTTGTTTTCAAGCTAAAGCAAAACATATGTAAATTGTAGTGGTTCTAGTGGTGCCTAATGCAGTAAATATTTTAATATTGATAATGAATCTGTCCACATGTCTGATTTAGAACATGTAATATGAATATTATATGGCAAACATACAAGACTTTAAGTAAGATGTTGCCTGTAAGAGCGTCTTCCTCTCTGGACTAATAGAAATTCCCTGGCTGACTCATTTCAATGCAGTGGTGGCTGCTGGTAATGAGCTAGCGGCCACTGACACATTGATTTAGCCAGAAGAGTCGCTCAAATTATCCCGTTCCTCAAGAGAAAGAGAGAAAGAAAAGAAAGGGAGAAAGAAAGAGAGTGAGAGGTGTTAACTGCGTCTGCAATGGCTGCCATGGCGGTTTCCAAGTGACACCTCCTCTATAGTGTTCAATTCTCCAACTTAAAGCTCCAGCCACACCCTTTCAAAGCCTTTCTCTTTAGCGCCACCTCCTCACAAGTCAGTGTATTGTGTTAATTTACTGATCCATAAAGGCAGTTAAAATAATGTATATTGGGACATACTGAATATTGCAGATGCCTTGCAAAATAAAACAAAGAGTTGAGTTTTTGTTTTATAACTTAAATATAGAAAAATAATAAAAAGAACAACTGTAATCGACCAGTAGTGTCTAGAAATTATCATTAAAAAAATAAAATAAAAAATATTTCATTGTGATCTATTTTACTCCAAAATAAACACTGTGATACAAGCCTGTTCTGTTTAAAATGCTGAATTGCAGAGCATGTTGTTCCATAAACATAATGATGTGAGTTTTTATGTGCTCCACAGACCTTAATGGGTTTCTCATTAACATAACGACATGAATACATGATAACGTCTCTGACAGAACTGGAGCTGCTGCATATGCCTCATTTATTGGTACCTCTTTATCTCCTCTGGTCGGGCTTTATGGCCACACATGTTTGGACTGAAATGGCACGACAGCCATTTATGTACACATTTTAAAAAATATAGATACATATTAGCTATGTGCTCCCAGTTCCAGCGTTGTAATATACTATATTTGATATGTTATTGTGTTGTGGGGACATAATACATGAATCTCAATACAGTTTACTTCTGTACTTGTGACCTTAAACTGGAAAAAAAAAAAGTTAAACCTTAATCTTCCACTGGTTCTTTAGGTTCACTTCACTGTGTTTATTTCCTACAACATGGGACACCGTAATAAATACACAAATGTACATTGCCGACATGCAGTGTTTAAGATCTCTGATGTTCCCACACGTTGATTCACTAATTCTTTGCTGAGCATTTAGAGACATGTTCTCAAAACAGAATTGGTGTATTTTCTATTTATTAAAACTAAATCATGATCACAATTTGAAAATAAGAGCCACGAGCTGTACAGACAGATTCTCTTTTCTCTGAATTAAAACAAAACAAATCTCTGTATATTTATTGTTGAAAAGATACAAACCCAGTGCAGCCTCTTCACTGCTCGGACACTCGACGGTGGTCCTAATGGCACCGCCTTGACATTTTGCCCCTTTCTCCTGCATTTACTCTGTTTGCAATCAAAGCCTTGAAGAGGAGAGAAAAAAGCTTGGGGCAGAAAGCACTTTACAGTATTTCTGAACCTTTTGACTTCTCATCGGGGAAAATTGTGCTTGTGCATCAATGTCACACTCCAGGAGGTGGACCCCCAACCACGAACACCCGCCAATGTTCCAAGCTCTTTGTCCCACTCAAATGAGATTTATTCTGGGAGCTGTAAAAATAACCTTGTATACGTTCACATGATGGTGGGTCTCTTGCTCTCTGGTTGCTCTATCTGATGGAATATGCAGCTTATCTGTTCAAGGGCAGAATGCCAAACAACTACAACATATTATTAGCCTATACTATAATGAGAAAGGGTGGTACAGCACTATTTATTCTATGTATTGCAAACTCAAATACAATATGTCATAATTTTGCCCACAGTATTTGAAAGGCATTTTAAGAATCCTCCACCTGGATGTGAAAAATAAATTAAGATATTTCTAATAATATATTTAATAATGATCTTTCCAAATAATTGTGACCTAAATTTTTTTAGGAAAGGATATTTATTTATGTGTGACTATAGGCCAGTTGGACTAGCAGAATTGGGCCAACGTCTGGAGATTTTTAAAAAAAGAAAGAAAAAACAACATTGTAATGCAAATCAAAAGACTTGTCATTAGTTTTTTTGAAAACATACTCAACACAGATCCAAGGCAGCAAGTTCAAACAGAAGGTAGGACATCCAGAGCACCCTGGAAAAAAAGATTAAATATACAAATCTAAACATTTCCATTCAATGAAAAATGTACATTCACATTTATAGTACCTCATTTTGACAGATATCCCAAAGCTTCCAGAACTCTAAACTTCACCTACCAAAGCATCCAGAGGTCCCAAAGGTGCAGTAGGTAGTGATGTTACGAGATGGGCCGAGGCTTCGAAGCGTGTGTCAAGTAATGAAGGGGGTGTTTCCACGAAGCGCGTATTGAGGCTCGCTTCATTTGGGGGAGGAGCCAAAAATGATGACGTCCGAAGCCTCGATGCCCGGCTGTACCACGTGATTGCTTCGGAAAGTGGTTCAGATTTTGCCGCGCGCTATTCCATCTGTATAGACCCCTCAGGCTCCATTCAAAGTGTGGGTATTTGAAGGAGAGTTGCGGTCAGTTGAGAGGTTAGATAGAGTTTGGAGAGTTTGAATAGCATTTACAGGGGGTCCTCGGGTTACGACGGTCTCGGGTTACGACGTTTCGTGGTTACGAACGCGCCCCCATTAAAAAAAAATATGTATATATTACGCGTCATTCCGTCTTACGCGGTTTAGCGTGGTAAGAGATGTAAACAAACGCGAACAGCGCGCGGCGCACGGCGGAAGAATACGCTGTGTTGTGGTTGTAGGGAGAAGAAGACAGCCTCATGTGCGTGCCCAATGTGGGCGGAAGTACCTGATGTGGGCTCTGATCTGCTCCTATGAAAGCGGCAGTGATAACCAAGCAGCGTAGTGGTCTAATTATTGAGATGGAAAGGTTATTGGTGCTTTGGTTGGAAGATCAAAGGCAAAATCCGGTTTACGACGAAATTCGGGTTACGACGCGTCTTAAGAACGGATCTACGTCGTAACCCGAGGACCCCCTGTATATTGTTTGAAGATGGTTAGTAAATATTACTTGCAATATGTACACAACAGCAGTGCCTTGTGAAAGGGTCTTCTCCAAGGCCAGAGAGATTGTGTCAAAAAAAAAAGAAATTGTTTAAAACTGTTGAGAAACTCTTCTCAAAAGTTTCTGAATAAAAATAGATAACATTTCCCCTGTCCTGTACATCGTTTTCCAAGTTACACAAGCATAATCTATGCCCTGTTCCTAGTTCCACATGCACTTTCACTGTCTTCTGCCTGATTATGCCCTTGCCATTTTCAGAAAAACAGCTTAACCTGCCATATTATGATAATTACCATTTTGGGGAAAATTTACACACACAGAATACACACAAAATTTATTATACACATATGTGACACATATGTGATAATATATCTACAGAAATTATTTGGTCATACATTTTTTGCAATTCATAGTCATTCCCAACAGACAAAACAGATGCATCACACATTATGTGGTTAGGGCTGCCTATGATTATACACTTGGCCAGTAGGTAGTTTTGTGCACACTTGAAGCTTCGAGAAATGAACCCTTTCACAAGGCAGCTCTCTGTGTTCTTTATTCAGTTCTGTGATGCTCACATGGGACACCATGTGCATTATTTAATCCCATCCAGGTGCAACAATGAGAGGTACAACATATTCAGAATGGTGCACTCTAAATGAGAAACTAGGGGCTGTAGGACTTGATGATGTCACCTAGAAGAAATACATGAACAAAATATAATAATCTGAATTACTAGCACATGTTTTAACCCTTTTCTTTACTGAGGACCTGAAGAAGGTACTTTTTATCACAATGGATTATATTTTTCTGGTATCCAATTGTTACTGTTACTGGGCTTACTGCCCAGAAATGGTAGACATTTCTTCCACATTCAGTTTTAGGTGCCTGAAATATCCTCTTTTGCTGCGTCCAGAGTGAGTACAGGGGCGGATGAGGTGACCACAGCTTTTTGCACCCATCACTTCAGGCTGGTAAGAGGCAGGGCCTGCACAAAGAATGACCAGTTAGTGACATTACCAAAGTAAAATATTGAAAAATTAAAAACGGGTGAATAATTTACCTGGTACACAGCCTTTTTTGAGTCCTTTGGTTCTTCCAGACAGTGAAAATGCAGGAGCAAACCGAAAGACAGACTTTGTTGACCTTTCTGGGGAATAGTGTCCTGGTTTTGGTCAGGTAATTGTGCAGCAATTTAGTATGGTAAAAGATCAATATACAGTAGATGTTTTGCACTTTGGTTAACAGTTGAAAATGCTAACTGATATCTTACACAAATAGCCCTAGCCCATCAACCCAAAACATGCTCCAGGTAAAATCCTCCAGCTGAGGTCCTGACCAAACTGAAGCAAGAAGATCATGGAGATGGTCCCCGGGCACAGTCATGTGCTGCCCACTGCTCCTAATAACAGGATGGGTCAAATGCAGAGAAGAATTTCTCCTGTGTGAGATCAATAAAGTCACTTTTTCTACTTCTTCATGCAGGTAATAGAAAGAAAGAAAGAAAGAAAGAAAGCTATGCCTTTATTAGTCCCACAGTGGGGAAATTCCAGTTCTGCATTTAACCCATCCTGTTATCAGGAGCAGTGAGCAGCACATTACTGCGCCCGGGGACCATCTCCATGATCTTCTTGCTTCGGCTTGGTCAGGACCAAAGCTGGAGGTACCTATGGTGCATGTTTTGGGTTGGTGGGGGAAACCGGAGTGCCCGGAGGAAACCCACCCAGACACGGGGAGAACATGCAAACTCCACACAGAAAGGCTCGGGTGACCCGGGGATCGAACCCAGACCATCCATGCAAACTCCACACAGAACACACACAGAAAGGTCTGGACATGCATGGTCTGGGTATAGGTCAATATAGGTCACAAACAATGGTAAAAAGAAATAAAGCAATATACGCTACACTCAAAACATTTTTACTGTTAATCAAATTACCTACGTTTGTACTTGGCAGTAACTATTTTCAGTCTTTTCTGTTGTATAAGCTTTGTGTCTGGTTAATGTAAGAAGCTAATACAGCTGACCTGGTCCAGGTGTTTGGGTGCCCGTACAGGGAGAAGGCAGGCGTCCCATCCCTGCCCACTCGTGTGACGTTGGAAGGCACCACGTATTTGGGTCCAGGGGAAATACTGGAGGCAGGCAATTCATGACGAGTCCCAAAGCTGTAGCTAGGTGCTTTATGTTTGGTCAAACAGTGCCCTTTATTCCCTTTAAGTATTGACCAAAATAGTACAAATGTAAAAGGTAGCTGATTAAAGTATAATGTAATTTGCAAAGTGTATGAGCGATTACATAGACATATACTGTATGAAGACTTTTACCTGTAAGTCCAGGCAGTAAGTACTTTGGGCCTGGGCTCTTGTACATAGCAGTGATAGGGCCCAGCGGTCTGTGAGGTCTCCATGACCCAAGCCACGGTTCAGGACTGGGCATTGCTGGAGGAGATCCAAGACAAAATATTGAATAAAATAATGCTAATGAGTGAAATAACATCATGTTCTTCCATGCTTAGAAGCTTTTTGCAGTACCCTAATATTGCTTGAATTCTTATGTAACAAAAATATTTCTTGAATAACGTTAGCTAACCAAAATGATTTCAGTGATCTCATTTTCAAATAAAAATAACAAAACAGCATATTTATTCAAGGATATTACTAGTAGTTCAATTAATTTAAACTAAACTAGATAATATAGATAATATAGGCCTATATTTTTAATCTAAGAATAAATATAAACGTGTTACCTTCAAAACATGCTGTTTCTGCCACTCAGGATTTGTCCAGGAATTGAACACAAACACAGTTTGGAACTTTCACCTTCACTATGACAATATCACCATGGAGAGCCCTGTGACAGACATGTTTAGTAGTGTGGCCAACCGTCCCTTGAAAAACATAATCGTCCCATATTCAGAACAGGGATGCCCAATACGTCGATCGCGATCTACCAGTCGAGGTGTCGAGTACTACAACACTGGTCTTGGTCTAGAGATGATTGCGATTATATTTCATTACGGCCGCTGCCGTTAGCAACAGCGTTTACCTTTGCGTTCCAGCGTGTATCACAGAGCAGGTTAAACTTTATAAAACATCCTACCTGTCCGTCTGCCTCACATCAGCGTGCCGCTCCTCACCTTTTCACGCTCTCCCTGCTTATATCGCACACAGGCTCCCTCCTCATTGCGGTCTGATTAGAAGAGCAAGACGAAATGCAAAGCAAAAAGTAATATAAATTTATGTTACAGTGACCGCACAGAGCAGGTCTACAGAAGAGAGCAGGTCTACAGCACAGAGCAGGTCTACCACGACATGTGGTGGAATTATCCCAGATTTCTATCCATCAATCCTTCCAAACTCCACTCTTTGGTTTTAGTGTGTGTTTCTCAGTCCATTCCCCCACTGGACCTTCATAACGGTCCTCATCTTGCTCACATTCTCTCAAAACCTGTCATCTCTTCCTGCATGCCCCAAAGTGAGAACTAGCACCTCACTGCCAATTAAACTCCAATCAACAAACGAAAATGGAGTGAGACATCAAATTACATCCAATATCCTCTCCCATACTCAAGCCTGTCCACGCCAGCCACAAATTAGCTTACAAATTAAAGCTCAGAAGATGGGAGTCTAAGTTGCCTTGCCAGATAACTACCAAACAGTATCCTGCCTGTGTCTTGATGTGCTGTTCCAACTTGGATCTCGCTCTCTTCCTGCCATAGCTTGATGAATGTAGAATTTGAAAGGCCAAGTTGATGAGAAGTTGTCCCATTGAAGTATGCACCAACTTCATCCATGTTTGATAATGAAGATGTTATGGAGACAAAGCAAACTGTTAATTAATGAATTAACTCAAAATGAATTATAGATGAGGGAGGTCTGATTAATTGCGTCTTACATTTCCTGCTTACTGCTTCTTCTTGCAAGCTGCCGCTCCTGGCAAATTATGCTGCGTGGTTGCCAGATAGCATGTGGTATTTTTTACATGTATGGTGTGGGTAATTTACAAACTATAATGTGTCAGCTAATGTTTTGCTTTGGTTGTTCCAATGAAAGGTCAAACAGTTTTGTAAGGCCCTGTCCCCACGACAACGTTGCTGTTTTTTTTTTTACCCGGGGTGAAAAAAAGTCTCGTCCAGACACGTGTTGGATCAGAAAACCTTCGCGTCAAGATGAGCACGGAGCGCTGAGTGAAAACGATGTAGTACATATGTCACACCGATAAGTGGCGCTGTAAACCGGAAAGAGCCAGAGCCACCAGTAACGCAGGACTACAAAGAGCACATGCGCAGAAAGTCCTTTCTCTTTCATAAACAAGCAAACACGTGTACTTTAGGGACCGTCAACACAAGCGAATATATTTTGTCCCCCTGCTCCACCAATGTAGCAGCGACTCACTCCGGTAATGTGAAAATGCTGACCGTCCCTAACATAGACAGACGCCACAGAACAAAGATTTGCGCTGCGTGAGCAGAGTTTTTGCCTATAAATCGATAGTTAGCATTACTTGCTATCGTTTTATTAGATAGACATTAACAAGTAGAACTCTCGTTAACCTTGGTCGTGTTATTTAGGCAAAATGCTTGTTTGGATCTTACTACGGGAATGTTAAACATACTCGGACATTATGTTGGCTTTTCGGCGAGAATATACAACCGGGGACCATCACCAACGGGCAGCTATATATTTTTGTGTGTGATACTGCATGTGCCTGTTTGTAAAAGGTAAATTTTCATTTAATAAAAAAGACAAGAAATGGTTGCTCTTTCTCTTTATTTACAGCACACAACACACTCAAATTGGTATGTGCTCCTCATTGTCCACTATCTGCCTTTCCAGCGATGGGATCTTTCCAGTTTTAAAATACGTGTTTAGCTTTGCATTGGCAAACACCCGTGCGTCGTGCGTACTGCCAGGCCACTTCACAGTAACGTCCATAAACCGGTACCTGTAGTCACACACCGCTTGTATGTTGAGGGGATGTGTCCCATCGATCGATCCCAAACATTGTGGCATGTCATGCACACGGAGGAAGCCCGAAACAAGCTCCTCTGCCTCCGGTTCCGTGAAAGGCGTAATTGTGCATGGTCCTCTGCTGTTGTCGCAATGCATTGCATATGAACAGAGTTTGATGCAGCAGTGCCAATAAACTTCCAAAAGTCTGCAAAAGATACTGAAGTCCATTGTCCGCCATGGCTGTTGTTATCTGGTTGTTACCTGCTGAAGGCGCCGGGTTCCACCCTCTGGTCACCGGTCACGTGATGATTACGGCAGCGCGACGTCATCATTTTCTCACCTGCCGCGCTTTTTTTCCGCCCACATTCCAACGCAACGGGGGGCGTTCTCCGACTTCTCCACTCTGGAAGCCGTTTTTGAAAAACTCCGTTCTCGCCCCCAAAAACGCCGGCGCCGTCTGGACGGCAGGCCCAAACGCACCCAAACTTCTCCGTTTCCTCCAAAAAACGTTGTCGTGGGGACAGGGCCTAAGTTTTGAAAGATCATATTCAACACAATACAAGTGGCTAATGGAGTTTGTTTTTTGTTTAGCCTTTTTTCAGTTTACCCTTTTTTCATCTTTTGTTGCAATTGTGCCAGCCCGGGATGTGTTTCAATATGAAAACCCCATAATCATGTAGAGTGGGTTAATATGAACATTTTAAGACCAAATGAGGAAACTGACAGCAACAGAGGGGCAATGTTTTTCCAATACAAAGTGAGTCGGAGCAGGCGTTGATGGAGCTGAGACGGTGTCCATGTTCACGTTCTATTTGGAATGCGGCGGCTAGCAGCTTACTGTATCTATTACCATTTACATACAGGTCTGGAAAAAAATTAAGAGACCCCTGCAAAATTACCAGTGTTAATGATTTTACTACTTATAGGTATGTGTTTGGGCAAAAGGAATATTTGAGTCTATAAAATACTGACAACATTTCCCCCAAATTACAAATAAAAATATGATCATTTAGAGCATTTATTTGCAGAAAATGACAAATGGTCAAAATAACAAAAAAGATACATGTTTTCAGACCTCAAACAGTGCAAAGAAACAAGATCAAATTCATTTTAAAACAACATAATACTAATGTTTACATTTAAGAAGAGTTCAGAAATCAATATTTGGTGCAATAACCCTTATTTTTAATCACAGCTCCACAAGTCTTTCACATTGTTCTTGGGTGACTTTATTCCACTCCTGGTGCAAGAACTGAAGTAGCTCAGCTTTGTGTTTGTGTTGGAATTCAACAGACACTGGAATGGAATTGCTGTAATACATGTAGAGATGCTGATTTCAGAAAAAAAAAATGCAGTGGTCTTTTTATTTTTTTCCAGAGCTGTACTAGTACAGTCTAGGATTTCAAAATCTGACTAACCTTTATTGTAAAAACTGAACTCAAAACCTTGAATGTGTACTCTATAACTTTTCATGGTGTGAGGTCCACCACTTTCTTGTCTAACTGCTTTGCTGGGAATGTTCCACCATAAGGCATTAAACTTATATATTGCATCTACTCAATTACAAAAAACATAAATAACCTGTAAGTTGGCCTGGTGGCGTCAACGTGATATACACATTTCAACCAATACTCATTCTACACGGTAAGAACATCACCATGGAGACAAGTGACAGACTCCAGAAAAGTTTCACAGTGCACCTTTACACTTCACTTAGGTCGTTTTCACACCTGCCTTGTTTGGTTCGCTTAAAACGAAACAGAGTTCGTTTGCTCCTTTGATTCGGACCTTTTGGGCTGGTGTGAATAAAAACCAAAAGTCTCGATCCGGAGCAAACAAGCGGACCGAGACCACCTAAAAAGGTCGGTCTCGGTCCGGTTCCATACAAATCCTGGTGCGGTTCGTTTGAGGTGAGAATGCAGACCGGACTCGATCCGACACAAGTTGGCTTTTTGTACTTAACGAGCTCCCGTCGTATGTCAAGAATTATGGGAAACTGAGGCTGACGAAACGAAACAAAACGAAACTTACGAGGTTTAGCAAGAGTCAGAACTTGTTGCGCACATGAGCGCTGTCCTCCGTAGTCGTCTTGTCCTGTGTCTTCGTCGTTTGTAAATTGATGGTAAATAGTGTAACGATGCTGCTCAAACATTTGTGCAAACTGTATAAACTGAGCAAACCATATCGCTAAGGCTAGATTGAAAACAGCACGTAACACCATTATTCTCCTCTTTCCGGGTTTGGACACAGACAGGGCTCATTCTGTCCAATGTCTGAGCGACCTCAGAACATGTGCTTTTGTTTATAGATGTTGGTTCGCTTGGGGAAAAACTGCAGTGTGAAAGCGAACCGCACCAAAATAAAAAAATTAAAAAAAAATTTGGTCCGGACCAAAGCAAGTGAACTATCGGACTTTCCTGGTGTGAAAACGACCTTATACACTTTGCACATCAACAAGCAAGAGCAAAACAGTGAAAATAATTTAATCTTTCAAGTGGCTACTATACAAAATCCAGAGCCCACAGTCTCTCTTCCCTCTCGTTACTGCGCTTGCTGGTAATATCTCGTCAGATCTTTAATAATTCATACTTTTATACTGAGGGTTATCTAAGACATGACAGGCAGACAGCGCTGGGCTCCTGCATGCTGTCTAGGGGCTCCTTGTGCTATGTTTCCCATCACAGTGTCAGCTCCCAAGTACCGATCTTTAGCTCATCATCTCTCCTCTTCATTTGGTGTACATGCATCATCCCGGTGGAGTGTGTAAGTACATGTTTAGCATACAGAGTCATAAGTTTCCTTAAATGGGCACTGTTTACAGGATGTGCCACAAGCTCCTCTAATGAGATCTTATTGCTTTGCTATTAAAGGTCTACAAATTTTTGGACTCGATCTGCTTCCGAGATAAAAGTGGCTAAATCTCATTTATATTGATAAGATGAACTGAAAATCAATTGATAACTATGCTGGTTAGCTAATGTATTGAAGAAATTTAATGATATTGTTTTACATCAAAATCGCATCTGTTTATACAATTATTTAGGCATTTTTGCTTAAAAATAATATTTATATTTTGAAAAGTTAAATAACTTGCACTTCTTTATCTGTCAAGAAATAAACAGACATCAGGTGCACACAATTTCGAGGCATCTCTCTTATGTGAAATCAAAAATATTTGATCTTAAAACTCTAGACATCAGACAAAATGAATGTATTGGAATGTGCAGACAGGCTTTCAGATAGAACTGGTTGCTTGTAGACACACTGTACCTTCTGATAAACTACTGTTTTTGCCTTATTTTGTATAAATGTCCTATTTTGACCCAATACTATATCTTGGAATCTATAGCCAATCAGCACTTCTGACTTATTTTTTCTTTATTAGTGACCTAAACCAAGAAAAATTTCACCACTTTTGTTCCGGAAGCATTTTGCTTGTAGACCAGTGTATTACACAAAATGAACTCTTGTGAGCTTTAAGTCATCTTATAATAGTGTGACCTCTTCCTTCAGTTGTGTTTGGTTTCATGCACACATCTTTGAGTGCCCTTATCTCCAAAAGTCAAAATGCTCTGTTCCACCGTTAACAGCTACCTTTTTACATTTCATTCATTAGAGATTGGTAATTCCAGGGCTGAAGTAATCCAAATGATTGTACTGAAGATGTATGGATTTAAAAACAAAGTGGAGCACTTCCTGTACTACCACATGACATCACAAGGTGGAACAGCATTTTCTGTATGAGAGAAGAACTCAGTCTAAGTATGCAGGGTTTGTGTGCTAAATACGGGTGAAACAAAACACAACTCCAGGTATGTTGACGAGGAAACAACATTATAACATAGATCAGAAAGCACCGTAATATGGGCCCTTTAATGTTTCACAGTATGGCATTAAACTGATATTGTGTGTGTGTTTTTCTATTGCTACAAAAATACTTTCCATAGATCTCACCTGTAATTTGGCCTAGTGGCATTACCTGCTTATTTCCAAGGAGACAGCTAAGTTTAATGCCATACTGTGGAGCATTACTGGCAGTTTTTTTTAGCTTTGCAGTAGTCAGAATGGACATGTGTCGCTATAGGGCTACCTGCTTGTTTCCATGGAGATAGCTTAATTTAATGCCATACTGTGGAACATTACTAGAAGTCCTTGGGCTTTGCAATTGTCAGAATGCAAGACAAAATGCATTGGAGGAGCGGGAGCAGCCCCCAGAACATATGAGAAGAAAATGATCCCACACTCCGTCTTACTCTCAAAATGTAAGATTTATTAAGAATAGTCCAAGTAAAATTCTATTTTGCCTGATGAAGGCCTAGTGCCGAAACGTTGCATGTCTTACTAAATCTTACATTTTGAGAGTAAGACGGAGTGCGGAAAAATTTTCTTCTCAATTGTCAGAATGGAAATGTCTGGATATAGGGCTGCCTGCTTGTCTCCATAGAGATAAGTTTAATGCCATACTGTGGAACATCACTGGAAGTTCTTGGGCTTTGCAGTAGTCAGAATGGAAATGTTTGGATAAAGGGCTACTTGCTTGTCTCCAGGGAGATAAGTTTAATGCTATACTGTGGAAGATTACTGGCAGTTCTTGGGCTTTACTGTTGTCAGAGTGGACATGTGTGGATATAGGGGTTTTTGGTTGGTGTGCGCGAGCTGTTTGTCACAGCTCGAGCCTGCTAGTGCTGCTGCTGCTGCACTGGGCGACTGTGGTTAATTAAAAGAAGCCTGGCTGCATTATTCATGAGGCTGTAATTATACATTCCTTTTGCCGATTCCCAGTCAGAGGCATTAAAAATAGATCTGACTGCATCGGCCCTGCCCTCCCAGCTCACACTTTCTCAACATGTTTGGGTATGTTCCTACTTCACTTATGTGTCCTATAAAGCGTAGTGTTTCCTTTATGCAGCTTATAGCACAGTGAGGCGGTGGTGGATTCCATTCTTTGGAAGAAAAAAAAATCTTTCTTGATAGAATCTGCATGTTCTCCCTGTGCTACTGTGGTCTCTCCAGCTTTCTCTGACAGTGTGTAAGTGTAAGGTGTATTGGTAACTTAATGAATAATGATTGAGTTTGAGAGTGAGCAATTGTCTTTTATTATTTTTTGTATACATTTACATTGGCAGAGAGATACTTTATTTATCCCAATTGAATACTGGTATATGTTTACAAAAGACAAACACAGCATTCATATGTTTTCTCTGAATTCTTTATGTACTAGTTTTGCTTTTATCTCTCGTATCTCCTTTCTGCCAGTGTTTCTTAAAGGTACCATGGCATGAAATTTTCACTTTCTGAGGTTTTTGAACGTTAATGTGAGCTCCCCTACCCTGTTTAGCTCCAGCTCCAGCCCCTCCCTCTGTCTCCGCTCAGCGTCCCTGTATATCCCGCCCATAGAGTTTGGACTGTGAATGCGCTACAATGCGAAATGCGTTTTTTTATTTGCCTGGAGGCACGTCCGAGTGTTTCTAGGCTCTCAAGTCCCTTACCCGACCCTCTGGACCACCCCCCTGGAAACACCCCCCCCCCCCCCCCCTCCGCTCCTCAGCCAATCTCTCTGTCCTTCTCATTTGCAGTGAAGCAGCAACACTCAGAATAAAGCATTTTAGATACATATCTAGCCTCATGAAGACTGTCAGAGTCATATCTCATGCAGTGAGTGTTGATTTTGAAGAAGGATTCATTTACAGTATTAGGGAACCATTAAGGAGCCATATAAAAGCATCAAGAAGTACCATGTCATGGGATCTTTAAACTGAAAAGTAGGTTCCATAGGTGGTTACCCAGAATGGATAAAATGTAAAAAAAAAAAAATATTTGGAAAAAACAAACAAATAAAAATTGTAAAAGCATGTTTGATCTGGCATACACCCTTTCTCTTTGTTTATTTCTGGACGATCGAGGAGTAGCTAACCTTCTTGACTCACAATAAGAAAGTTCTGGGTTTGGTTCCCGAACTGTGTGTGGAGTTTGCTTGTTCTATCTGCGCGTGGGTTTTCCTCCAGGTTCTCTTAAAACATGCACATTTGGCATAAGGGTAAGTAGTTCCAGCGTTCCAGCTCTGACCAGTGTATAATGTTATTTTCTCCTTGCAGCAGTGGCAACAGAAGTAGCTCCCACCACCAAGCATAGGGAGTGAGTGCAGTGACATTGAGCAGAAAAAACAACAAAACAAAACAAAAAAACATTATTACAAAATCTGCTTGCAATAGTATTTTTTACCAAGAACAAACTTGCCACTGGATAGCATGTAATGAATACACTTTAACAAGAACACGCTTTGCAGTTGCTGTCCCCCATGTTTACTCCAACATATTTTGCAGAGTCAACAAACCCAAACTTTGTGAGCAAAATCATGCTCTAGTTCCCCCTGGCAAAATGACCTATTTACCAGCATCAGGAGCTGTTCACTGGAGCACTTTACCAAGCAGGTGGTAGTCCTTTTGAGCACCTTTATTGCCCTCATTTTCACATAGATTTACATACTGATGGGAAGATAGGCGGGGTCTCTGGTATCGACCAATCCCGGAGCATGTTAGATTATGTGGAGGATTGCTCATTTATGGCCTGGGGGGGTGATGCTCCAAATCGTTTTCTTGCTTGTTTCTTCGAAGTGAATAATAGATTAGCGCCTCACAGCTTCCCCGTGTTTGCCCGATTTGAGCCACAATTTTCTGCGCGTTTGTTGTCAGGACCTTATTATGTAAATGTAGTGCTTGCTATGGGATAGACTTCATATTCATGTACTGTTTTCCCTCCTTTACTCAAACAGCCAAAAACAAACATGCATGATAAACACTGCATTTATCCAATACGCCTACGCAGTCAGTGTCCTGGTATGTGTAGGTTTTTACATACTTTAGCAACTGTAATCTAATGAATATAGAACCCACAAACACTAAAGCATGACAATGTATTTCAGATACATTTCATCCAGTCAAATCCACTATATATAACTGACAAAGTGCTGCACAGAAAACCATTCAAAATAAAGAAATGCTCTGCCAGTGCTTATAAAAAATCATAAAAGATAGTAGTTGTTACCTCTTTATCTTTAAGCAAGTTGCAATTAAATATATATATATAATTTAATCTAACATGCTGTTGAATAATTATGAATATGATATGTGACGGGTATTTTACTTGGTAAAATGTGGTGTTAATCTCTTTATGTATTTGCTACATATTGTCATAATATTAATTGTGTATATAAAATACAATACATTTTAATTATTTTAAAATATAGACCCCACAAGGGACTTAGGTACCCAGTTACACAGCTCACACATTACAAAGGGACAAAAAGGGCAAAGAATTAAATGTACATAAATACAAGTACATTGTAGTGATGATCATTATGACTTATGACTGACTAAAATTTGAGATCTTTGACTAATAATTGAAATACAACAATATAACTGTATAACTTTATAACTGTAACATTCATTTCTGTATCCAAACAAGCAGTGCTCAGGAACCATGCATCAGAATGATTACAATTCAAAGCACATTGTAAAAATGTGAACCACCTTCACACCAGCTCCAGAGCTTTCTAAGTGTTATTATTCTATATACAGTATATTGTTCAAAGTGATGAGTGAGCTCTTGAGTGCACATCTACATTCACACCGGCAGGAGTAAACATTTTGAGTATGCGTGCGTCAGCGTGCTCTCCTATCTCTGCAGTCCAGGCGGGAAGTGTTCTCAGAGCGTGTGAAGTTGTGCTGCTGGTCTGGCCCTGTCTCTGGATCTGGGCTGGTACAGACTTCAGACGAGGTGCGGAGGAGGTTGGGCTGACTATGAGCATCACAGCAGATGCAAAAAAAGCAAAAACAGGAAGCACAGGAACGGATGTTGTTCAGGAGAGAGAAACTGTTTAATCTTTGACTTACCTTGACTGTGTATGACTCAGTGTTCTATCGCTTTAGAGAGAATTATTTAATGGGAGACGAACACTGAAAGGTTGAGGTTAATGGATTTTGTTGTTCCTGTATTTGACCAATCTTCACTTAGGAGCAGTGTGTGCCACTGTGCCTGAGGACCCATCTCCAGCTCTAGGCTTGGCCAGGACTGCCTTTGCTAGAGGAAATTTTAGTTTGTATACATGGAATATGGTAAATAAAGAAAACAAATCAAAGAATAAATTTGAGTTTTTCAGACTGAACTTTAAAAATGCTGGGTAAATGAGACCACATATAAAGTATAATGTGTCTTTATTGTGTTCAACTATTTTTTCAGTTTCTGCTTTTACTGTACATCGTTAGTTTGCACTTAATCTTAAGAAATTGATTCCTAAACCTTGAAAGCTCTTGAGTGGATTCCTGGTGTGTTTGCATTGTTGTCGAGATGGCTTGAGTATGTAAAGTCTGAGAAGTGGCAATGCACTTGTAGATCTGCGCCTAAGGGCAACTAGCATCTCAGAGTCAGTGCCTTGAGGGGGTGAAAGCTAAGCCAGCATAAGCTACTACCATCTGCTGGAGTCATCTTAGGGCTTCTGAAGGATCTCACTTAAAAGTCAGCGAGGTGCGTGCTTGCCGTGTGTTTTCTCTGTGGTAGTTTCACCTAAGAAGCAATGTGTGTAGAATCCCTCAGTCGTCCAGGTAGGCAAAAGGAGAAATTCAATTTGTCAACTGGACAAAAGTTTCGCAGCTTATCCAAGCTGCTTCTTCAGTTCTGTAACGTATTCGACCAAATAAACTTTTGTCCAGTTGACAAATTGAATTTCTCCTTTTGCCTAAGAAGCAATGGCTTTTGTTTGGAAGCTGCTATGATCGAAATGTTCCATAACATCTCCATGGAGAAAAGCATTTGATGGATACTCCATCAGTATGCATCGGGAAAGTCTAAAATCACTTGTAACCAAAGATGGAGACGACTGTCTTATCAGGCAGAGTGGTTGGGATAAATAGTTTCAAGAACATAAACGGTCCCCAAGGCCCCACTGGGAACTGCCCCAAATCAATACATGTAAATAATGTGCTATACCCAGCTTTCACTCTGAACTGTTAACAGATATAGATAACATGGCTTTATTTTTATTTTCATCTTCACATATACTCGTATTTTGTAGAAATGTAGGTATTATACTATATATGTAAAATGTCAACAATCTAGGCCAATGGTTACAGCTAAAATTATGATTGTTTATAAGCCAACTGGTATACATTGAGAATTCAGTTGTTAAGTCTTTATAATTATTTATCTTGATTTTGATTGTATATTCTTATTCTCCTGTAATTTCCCCATTCTGGAGCAAATAAAGGATTTTCTTATTTTAAATGGTCCAATATTTACGGATTTGACTTGATGATGAAATGAATGATGAAAATACCACATCATCAAAAGGAAAGTGAAAATACCAACAATTAAAACCTGGTTGTGCGATGCCACATACATCCAGAATTGTTTATTGATAGACTATTTACCCTTGAACTTCAATATTTTAAAACAGATCTGGGAACCACTTTAATATGTATTACTTTACTAGGGCTGTGTATTGCCAAGTACCTCACAATACAATACATATCCCAATACAGGGTCTACAATACGATACCCCAATACCGTTATACGTGTCCTGATATATGGATATCCTTTAAAAGTAGCGTTAAATGTTCAGTTAAATCAGTGTTTTGTTTGTGTAGAACAACTAAATGCATTGAAATTTCACATTCACAGTGCTGCGGGAAAAGTCCCTCAGTCGTTAGAATCCATGATAAAAGGAGTTCAATTTGTCAACTGAACAAAGTTTGTTTGGTTGAAAACGTTTCGCCGCTCATCCGAGAGGCTTCTTCAGTTCTGGTTCTAGTGCTGGTTAGACCCTGTTTATATCTAGCTGCAGGGAGGAGCTCACTACACTGTAATCGTTCTGAAACTATCTCAACTAACCTGTATCTTTTGTTTCTCTGGCGTCTCGTTTAGCATCTCTATTCAGCCCTAGGAGGAGCTCACTGCCCTGAAATAGCTCTGAAACTATCTCAACTCATTTGTTCCTTTTTGTTATTCGAATTTCTCTGGCGTATAGTTTAACATCTCTATTCAGACTAATGACCATCTCCACCCCTCTGTCCCTGACTTGTCTGCCCTAAAGTTTCTTTCGTCTGTTCTGACTTGGTTTAAGAATCGAATTATAAATGGGAGACAAGTTATGTCTGTTTAACGACGGATTCTCTTTTTTTGACAAAAATTGCCTCTTTAACTCCCCTCTCAAACCAGTTCTTTTCCCTGGTTAAGATCTGAACCTCACTGTCCTCAAACGAATGGCCCGTGGCTTCTAGGTGAAGATGTACGGCAGATGACGGTCCACTTTGGCACGCCCGTCTGTGTTGGTACATCCTCTTGTGAAGTGGCTGTTTGGTTTCTCCAATGTAGCGCTCACTGCAGTTTTCACTACACTGAATGGAGTAGACCACATTGCTTTGTTTGTGGCTCGGTGTTTTGTCCTTTGGGTGGATGAGTTTTTGTCTTCAAGTGTTTGTGGGTTTGAAATAAACTGGGATTTCATATTGTCTGAAAATCTACCCCTTTCCTCCTGGGTTCGGATTCTCTGTTATCTTGTTTCTTGCCCTTGTCTCTCTTAGTTTTGTTGACAGCCCATTTAGGATATCCACAAACAGAGAGGGCTTCCTGCACATGTTGTTCTTCTTTCTCCTTACCCTCTGTGCTTGTGGGAACCACTTGGGCCCTGTGTTGTAATGTCCGAATAACACCCAGTTTGTGCTGCAGTGGGTGGTGTGAATCAAAAACAGGTATTGGTCCGTGTGTGTGGGCTTCCTGTGCTATTAATATCAGAATGCGATTGTCAATTTATAATGAGTTTATGTTCTTTTTAAGTATTATAATACGCATTTCTGTATCATTGCATATTGCCAAGAAGTCTGGCATGCTATTTTGCCCTACCAATATTTGAACCACTCTGATCTGTTATAGTTTAAGACTGAACCTCAACTTCACTTTGCCCATTTAAAATCTGGTTTCTTGAAGTTGCTCTGTCATGAAGTTCAGAGTTATGGCATCTGGGTGAGTGAACCAAAGCAGCCATTACACTTGTGTGGAGGACAGATGTCAGAAGTTTAGTGGCTTCGAAAATGACAGAGAAGTGAAACAAAAGCTCATTACAAAACTCAAGTAGTTCATGAAGCAGTGAAGCAGCTCTCCAGTGTCCAGGGGGTCCAACTTAAGTTTAGAAACACGCCTAGGTTGAAACATTATCCTCTTCAGTGCTTTGTTCTAATGCATTATTTTAGCACTTTGTGGAACACTTGTTTCAAATGACAACTTACGTTTAATTTTTAGGTTTCATTATTTTTTGAGTGTAGCTTCAGGAAAGTCAAGTGGTGCTATTATTCAACCCCAGTGATTTGATTTTTCTAGTTGAAATTACTTTTAAGACACAAGATTAGTAATAGGTACATGTGTGGATAATAATAAGGTTCAACTTTTGTGTCTTTTTTGTTTGGATCTTTCTTTAAAGGTCCTGTATTACACAAAATGGATTCTTGAGCTTTAAATTGTTATAATATTGCTACCTCATCAAAAACATCCCTGGAGTTGTGTTTTGTTTCATACACACATGTTTCAGTGAGCCTTTATTATCAGTCTGTCCACATCTCCAAAGCTCAAAATGCTCAGTTTCACCTTGTGATGTCATAGCTTTTTAAAGTTAATGGCTACCTTTTACCTTTAGTTCAGTAGAGATTGGCAATTCCAGGGCTGAAATCATCCAAATGATTCTCATGAATTATGGTGTGAAGTATGGAGTTTTATTGCACAATGGAGATTTTCCTGTATTACCACATGACATCACAAGGTGGAACTGTTTGAGAGAACTAAACCGTAAAGGGATAGTGTTGTTTTTTTTAATGTGAATCTGTATGGCGTCCCCTTCAGCAGTGTCATCCATTAACACTGACTTACAGCTGACAGTGTCCTCTGAGCCTAGTCTGGTTAACACCTGACCATATCACAAGTGAGATATGGGTCTGGAAACTCGCTTCGAAAAATCTCGTAGCGGAGGTGTGGTTAGCGATTGCCAACGGCCGTTTATTGGGCGTTATGAATGTCTATCATTGAGCATATACGTAAGTCCATAGCCAATCATGTCAGTTGTCAGTTCAAACTACAAGCTTCCGTTTGTCATGTAGTACGCGTCACCGTCTTGCCACACCTCCCCCGCTCTCTGATTGGGGCCCTAAATCTGGGACTCTCGCTTGGACGAGTTTCCAGGCCGCCTTCCAGTTCGAAACGAACGGAAGCGGCCTGGGAATTCCCAGGCTACTCTGAGCCAAGTTCTGCCCCGGTTCTGTAGCTGACGAAAGTAGGTCCGGCAAGTTAGCCAGGACAGTTAATAAAGATTGTTTTTCCTCTCAAAACAATATTTGTCCAAAAAGTGATATATTTGCGTCACAAAACAGTTGTCCGCGAAAAATTCAGCAGTCGGAATCGCTTGGTGCTATTTTCTGTCAATTCGTATCACTGTGCGCCTAT
Source organism: Paratrypauchen microcephalus (assembly GCA_036785185.1). NCBI lineage: Eukaryota > Metazoa > Chordata > Actinopteri > Gobiiformes > Gobiidae > Paratrypauchen > Paratrypauchen microcephalus. The sequence continues at coordinate 2,602,357 of JAVJIX010000035.1, forward strand.
TCGCCTGTTCACTTGTAAGTGGATGTTTACAAGTGAACAGGCTAATACAGTAATCTCTTGTTTATCGTGGGGGTTAGGTTCCAGAAATAACCCGCAATACGTGAAATCCGCGAAGTAGGACAACTTTATATTTTACAATTATTACACATGTTTTAAGGCTGTAAATGCCTCACCACACACATACACTTTTCTCAGACTGGTATTAACATTTTCTCAGATTTCTCTCTAGTTTAAACACTCAAACTTTTGTAGATTTTCAACAAAATGTATTCATAGTGAAGCGTGGGGGGGGGGGGGGGTGCGCGCGGACACATGCGCGCGGATACGTGCACATGGATATGCTTTGTTTTGGAACAACATTTCCATGCCATGTGCGAAAGTCGAGTGGAAAGCGACCAGGATATCATTTTGGGCAAGACTCAAGCCACCGCTAACAGTGCCGAACTCGCTGACACGGTTCACTGCTCCGAAGACGCCTCTGAGCACCAGCCCTCACCACCCAACCAGGTACGAACACTTCAGCGAGGGGCTAGGCCTAAAGCCCCAATCAGCTCTACTCCAGTAGCTTTGTCAAATAAATTCAATATCCTGGACCATGAGGATTTTCCCCCACTAACCTGCGCTCACAAGGGTTGGTTGCATTTCACCCCGGCTCCAAAATCAGACCGCCCCGGAGTTCGGGGCATGGCTATCAATGCGTCGCCAATACTCCACAGCTCTCTAGGATGGGGTCGGGTTCGTCCGCTAGGCGTGAGGATGGAAGACCCACTGTCCCCTCTCTGCGCACGAGTGTCCGCCCCTCCCCCACTCCCTCGAATGCGGCTCCCCCCGCTGCGGCTCGGACGCGGTGCGGCCGGGCCAGGCCCGTCCGTGTTGATTCTTGGCTCTTCCATGGTCCGGCTCGTGCAAGTGAACAAAGGCCACACCTCCTGTCACCCAGGCGCTCTCGTGAAGGACATCAGAGACTCTGTCCCTACCATCCTGCGTGACCATCCCAGGATTAGACCTGGTCTAGTCCTGGTTTAGTCCAGGTTTAAACCTGGTTTAGTCCACGTTTAGTCCTGGTCTAGTCCTGGTCTAGTCTTGGTCTAGTTCCGGTCTAGTCCCAGTCTCAGACTCATGTCTCCGCTGATACACTATAAAAAAAAATAAAAAATCAGCAAAACAGCGAGGCCGCAGAAAGTGAACCGCGATAGAGTGAGGGACCACTGTAATACTAAGCTGAGCTCCAGAACCAGGGCAGAACTCGGCTCAGAGGACACGGTCAGTGGTAAGTCAGTGTTAATGCATGACACTGCTGAAGGGGATGCCATACAGATTCACATAAAAAAAAAAAAAACACTATCCCTTTAATATGCAGGATTTGTGTGTTAAACGCGTGAATGAAACAAAACACAACTCCGGGCATGTTTTTGATGAAGAAACGACATAATAACATGGCATTATATAGGCCCTTTAAAAGCACTGACTGAGTAATATAGGCCCCACCCACCATCTGAAACTAAGACATCATCAACTCTTATGAGATGTTGACTTTGTTGCTAAAATATTTTACCTTCACAAGAAGCTGTGTTCATGTTTCTCAAGGCTATAATAAATATACCGAGAAAAGCAAACTCTCTAATGACTACTTAATGTAATTTATTAAACTTCTTCCCTATGGGCGCAAGACCTTTATGTACTAAACTGTATATTCTTGGAAACTGCTTTATAGGTTAAGTAACAACAATATATTTTAGAGCTGCTTTGAGACTTACCCTGGATTAATCTTGTTGTACTCTTTGATTAGTATCCACGACCATGAATAAAATAACAACCCAGGTGAGGCTCTTGTCAGGAGAGCCCATTTAACAGTGTTATTATGATGATATTTTTATGCGTGTTGAAAATAGGCTCATATCTTTATCTTCAGTGCCTTGTAGGAGTTTCTTTCCATCTTGGCTCAAAATGGCTGTATAATCCTAATGTGTTTCCCCGTGTGCTGCAGACTTTTGCTAATGTATCCACTGAACCGATTTTTAGGAGGAGATGGATTGTGAACCAAATAATCCATTTAATTTTGTATGTGTTTGTACATGAAAATTCCTTAATGTCTTTATGCTAACTTATAAGCGTCTATAGCAGCTATTAACATAATAATCACCGGGCTAATGGAACGTTTCCCATCCCAGTCCTGTTGTCATCAACTATTTCTCAAGTTTTTTGTAGCTTGAACTTACTGCCAACCTATTTTCGTCTATATAGGTCTCATAGTAATTCTGCTTTTCGCACTTTTTCTTTTGCCTTCTCCTCTCCGTATGTCCTTGCCCCTGGCTCCAGTGGTCGGCGAATTACAAAACTACTGACTCCATTAAAGTGTAATTATTTTTTAATATTCACGCAATTTGTAATCTTGTATTTCTGTTTAATCTTTTCATGCACTTTATTCGCCACTCTTCTTTCTCACTGTTGGCTGTTAATTGTGTGTGCTTGCATGAGCAGGCAACAAATAGGGTGCTTTCTTTGTGGGAATAGGGTGAAGCAAAAAAAAAAAAACTGTGCTTAGCTGTTATTCTTGTATAAATATAGTCTGCTAGTGACAGTAAGACAGCTAGGCCCAGATATCTTGTACAGTGCCTCTGGCTGAAAGTTTTGCTGATGTATACTGCAGGAAATGGTTGGTTTAGACAAGGAAAACATACAGTATTAAAGGGCCCATATTACACTATTTTTTTTATTTATGGTATAATTTTGTAATTTTGTTTCCTCATCACAGTTAAACCTGGAGGAGTGTTTTGTTTCATTTACCCATGTTTAACACACAAACCCTGCATATTTAGGCTGAGTTCTTCTCTCAAACTGAAAATAAGTTCCACCTTATGATATCTTGTGGTAATACAATATGTGATCCACTATGTTTTTAAAATTCATACACCTTCAGTAGAATTATTTGGATAGTTTCATTCCTGGAATTCCCAGTCTCTACCAAACAAAAGGTAAAATGTAGCTGTTAACTTGAAAACTACCACTACTTGACATCACAAGGTGGAACAGAGCATTTTGAGGTTTGAAAATGCTTTTTTGAGCATTTTGAGGTCGATGTAGACGGAGTAATAAGTAATTAGTAAGTAATTTGTAGACCAGTGTGGTCTACAAATTTTTGGGCTCGATCTGCTTCCGAGATAAAAGTGGCTAAATCTCATTTATATTGATAAGATGAACTGAAAATCAATTGATAACTGTGCTGGTTAGCTAATGTATTCAAGATATGTAATGATATAATAATAATAATTACATATATATATATATATATATATATAGATATAGATATATATAGATATAGATATAGATATTGATATATATATATAGATATAGATGTATAGATATATATATTGATATATGTTAAAACGCTAGACATATTAAAATGAATGTATTGGAATGTGCAGACAGGCTTTCAGATAGAACTGGTTGCTTGTAGACACACTGTACCTTCTGATAAACTACAGTTTTTGCCTTATTTTGCATAAATTTCCTATTTTGACCCAATACTATATCTTGGAAACTATAGCCAATCAGCACTTCTGACTTACTTTTTCTTTATTCGTGACCTAAACCAAGAAAAATTTCACTACTTTTGTTCCAGAAGCATTTTGCTTGTAAACCAGTGTAATAAAGGGTTACTCAGTTACGTATGAATGAAATAAAACACAACTCCAATTATTATTTTGAGAAGGAAACAACATTATTACATGGCTTAAAGCTCACAAGAGTCAATTTTGTGTGAGATAGAACCTTTAAATTATACTGTGTTGTTTTTCAAATAATAATGATGCATTTGTTTAATATGGGAAGTACAGACTGAAACACACTGAAAACACACAATTGCATAATAATTATATTTTTGACAGTTTAAAGTGTCAAAAATATAAAAAGCATCCAATACTGGCAGAGAACGCAAACCCAAAAATTAAAGAGCACTATTCTCAAACAATGGTACATGTATTTTCTCTGTAGTCCAGTTAGTCCTGGTTTAGATGTGGTGTTACTCCAAAAGAAAAATCGTTTTTTTAGCTGATGTGAAAAGTGTAAAAGCCTCTTATCTAAATACATTTTGTAACTGTTATCAGTTATGTTTAAAGGTGCACTATGTAACTTTTTGGCTGGGTATCCATCACCTTGTATGGAGATGTGATTGCTCAGCCTGGAATGTTCCAGGGTCTGACAATAAACTGCTCTACCTTACATTACCTTCAATAACAGGTGATTTTATAGCTCAAAAAATACCTAGAACAAGAGACAAGAGGTTTAGGTTCTCCATGAAGATAGAAAACTTTAATACCATACTGTGAAACATTCCAGACACGGAGACATTTGATGGACCCTCCACCAGAAAAGTTACACAATGCACCTTTAAACGAGACTCACTCTCATTCCAAACATGGGCCAGACCTTTTTTGGACATTCTGTGTTCCTAATTAAGATTTGAACTGATATTTCTGTATGTCGTCTTAAATCTTTGCAGCCAAATACAAACCTCATTTTAAAGGCTTCATTGCAAATCCCAAACCTACGCTCATCTCATTTTTGCCAACCAATTTTCTTCTGACACTCTCTACTTGCTGCTATTTAGTGACAAACTTGGCTTCACAATCTTCTCTGTTCTGCCATCGTGGTGCTTCAAATATCAACAGGCGCATTCTTTTTTTATGTTAATCTGTATGGGTTTCCTTTTAAAAGTTACAGTGTTGACACCGGCTTACCTCTGACACTCTCAGCTGATCCGGGTTCGGCTCGCTTTCTGGAGCTCAGGTAATTAGGTCCGGTAACTTCTTTAAAACATTAAATAAAGCTTGTTTTTCTTCTCAAAACAAAACATTTGTCCGAAAGGTGATATAGTTGCGTCCCAAACAGTTGTCAACGAAACATCCAGCAGCGAACTAAGCGATTGCGTATTGTGTCTGGCGACTTGTATCACAGCGCGCATATCAGCTGTATTAGCCTGATCACTTGTAAACTTCCCCTTGCGGCGGACCGCATCTGCGGTACACTTCCGCTAAAGGTGATCAGGCTAATACAGCCGATATGTGCGCTGTGATGTTTCGTTGACAACTGTTTGGGACGCAACTATATCACCTTTCGGACAAATCTTTTGTTTTGAGAAGAAAAACAAGCTTTATTTAATGTTTTAAAGAAGTTACCGGACCTAATTACCTGAGCTCCAGAAAGCGAGCCGAACCGGGATCAGCTGAGAGTGTCAGAGGTAAGCCGGTGTCAACACACGTAACTTTTAGAAGGAAACCCATACAGATTAAGATTTAAAAAAAACAACGCACTATCCCTTTAATATACTTCAGATGACTTTTGCATTTCACTTGCTATTATGCTCCTGAAATGTTCGTGGCAAATCAGGTCTACTCCAGTGTGAAGCCTTGTGGGAAATAAGAGAGTATGTTAAGAGCATTTGTTCTGCTTTGTCCAATACACAACCAGTTTGTGACATGGGTTTATGTAGCGTAGTGACACTTGGAGAAATACTTGTTGTTTTCACAGCAGCTTTATTTTCCCAGTCCTTTTTCTGAGTGTTCTATTTGTAGCTTGGCTCGGTTACAAATCATGTTATTCTCAATATGGGAGTGATGATTTGATTGCTAATGCCAGTGCGGAGCAAAGCGGAGAAGTTTGTGTGAAAAACTGAACACCTACACTACTAAGTCTGAAAAGTAATATTGTTTATTTATGGAAGATCCCCTATAACTAAGACCATCTTTTACACTGCATTTTATTGTCCGCTTTGCTAACTCAACACAACTGCATTATGGGGGTTTAGTGCATTATGGCAATCAATAACAGGAATGGTGCACTTACTTACTTCTTTTATGAGTCGAATAAACCCCAGAGGCCACTTTGCTTAAGGAACTGGCTACTCTCTCCAGGTCATTATAAGCTCTGTGTACATAGGGTCACACTGTTTTTACATGCTGTGACTCTTTGTTTTCTATGAGCTATTGCGCAAAATTTACTTTTTGTGATCTTTAAGCTATGTTATAAAATGTTGTTACCTCATCAAAAGCACACCTGGAGTTCTGTTTTATTTCATTTACACATGTTTGAGCAACCCTTTATTATTACTCTTTTTACATTTCTAAAGCTCAGAATGCTTAGTTTTCACCTTGTGATATCATGTAGTTGTAGTTAACAGCTACCTTTTATCTTTTTTTTTTAGTAGAGATTCTAGGGCTGAAATGATCCAAATTATTCTAGTGAAGTTGGATGAATTTACAAACACAGTGAAGCACTTCTACTACCACATGACATCACAAGGTGGAACAGAATATGTTCTGTTGGAAAGAAGAACTAAATATGCAGGATTTGGGTGCTATACATGTGTGAATGGAACGAAATGAAAGAGGTATGTTTTTGATCAGAAAATAGCGTAATTTAGGCCCTTTAAATCCACTGTTCATGTATACTAAAAAAAATAAAGAAACAATAAGCAATGTGGATACATCAATTCTTATTGCATGTCTGTGTTTTTCAGGGTTGGTCAAACTTGGGGTCCACTGTGTAACATGTCAGAAAGTCGCCATAAAGATCGTCAACCGAGAGAAGCTCAGCGAGTCAGTACTAATGAAGGTAAGTGAAATGATACAGTGCTTCATCTGAACCTTTTATCCGATATGATTGGTTCTCAAAATAAAAAATAAAAAAAGAAAAGAAAGGAAAACTGGAATATTTGTCAAATTTGAAAGTTTCACTCGCTAGCCAATGACAGCCAGCAGATGGAATAATATTTCAAGTAGGAATGCACTGATCCAGGTTTTGATACCAGTGTTGATATTTGGGCAATACCTGATATCAACCAATATTAGACTGAAAATATAATTTATTTCCTATGTAAAAATCCAAATGTGGTTTGTAAAAATATAAGTTTAATATGAAAAATAATAAAATAATAAGTTTAATATGAAAAAAATTGCCACAAAATCGTCTCATTACACCAATTTAGACCAAAATCTTGCAAGCCATCTGATCCACCAAAATGTTCAGTACTGGTGCTGATATCCAATACCAGTATCATATCGGTGCATCCCTACTTTCAACCAAATGAATGATGGCATGGTGTCTCCCTGCCTCGCTTTGGGGGTCCATCTCTTCTCTACGGAGCCTATCCAGCATTTGGACAAGGAAAGTATGGGTCATTTGTGTGACGACTCAACTCTGACAAAAGTCTGACGTGTTTGGAGCCATCGGAGTAGCTGGAGTGTGTGTGACGTGTGACAGAAAGAAGGGATGGCGGATAATGTCCTAACCCAGGTGTTCCGGAGCGTTCTGGAAAATGAACAGATGTCAAACGCTGACAGGGCTCTGACAGGACCAAGGATTCTGCTGAAACTGCATTTCAGAACCAATTACCCAACTTAGCTGCTGTCACTCTGCTCTCAGCTTGGAGCACAGTGGGAGAGTGGAGTTTTGCAGTTCTGTTTCTGAATTTCACAACTTTTGGATTGTTAATTGAGGCAGTATTGATTATGCACTATGTAACATTTCAGGTGAAGGGTGTGTCACCTTCTTGGAATGTTCCACAGAATTCAACTTTTTAACCTCCATGGAGGAAATCAGTGCACATTTAAAATTAGTGCATAAAAGAATGACACTGCATTTTGCTATTTGTTACTTCTGATGGTGTTCAAGACCCTTTTAATATTGTGTATAAGAGCAACTAGAATAAAAGTAAATGTTGATTTGCTCTGGTAATAGGCACTACAAGACTTTTTCAAATGATTCTGTTGTGTCTGTGTCACACCAAGAAGGTCGAGGAGAGTGAAGGCGACGGAGAGGATGACAGGACGATGAGATGATGAGAAGCAGAGGCGGTGCTGGGGAGGTGGTGGGGCACAGCACAAACCGAATTGGCCGTGCATCTGTAATAGGGGTTTAAAAGGGGCAGACTGGGGACTGATTGGATGAGGAGGAGTGTTTGGAGTGAGTAGATGAAGGCAGAGGAGCAGGTAACCTGGAGAAGCATTGAGGTAGAGAGTACAAACAAACAAACAAACAATATTTATAAGGCGCTTTTCATTCAAAATTGTAACACAAAGCGCCTTACAGTGGTCAAGGATTAGAAGATTGACCTTTATTGATCTCGCACAGGAGAAGTTGTTTCTATATTTGACCCGGGGACCATCCCCATGATTTTGTTTTGTTATTTAGGCTTGGTCAGGCCCTAAGCTGGAGGATTTTACCTATGGCGCATGTTTAGGTTGATGGGGGATGAGTAGTGAGCTTAGATCTTCCAGGCTGAATTCATGGTAGCTCCGGTTCGACTGCTCCAGGTGAGGTCATCATTCTAACTTTGAGCTCCAGACCGCTGTCAACTGCATACGCAACGTAATTAGCCGTCAGTGCCACAGCTCTTACCTGGTCCGGACAGGTGTTTTCTGATTCAATCCCAGCTGCCTCAAATAGTCCCAGTATGTGGCCCTGTCATTGCCTTGTCTATTTTCCGTCCTGTCACACTGTCAGAGCGATGGGCCAGTGCTCTACTCTCAAATGTCACCTTTTAATATGCTAATGTACCCGGGCTCTTGCAGTGCCATTAGGAGCAGCCTGGATTCTGTGGTACATATCTGGTACAGGTCTTGTCCCATACACTTGCATCAACTGTTTATGGATGTGTGCAAGTGTCAGTTATCATCTGTCTGTCCTCGCAAACAATGAGCTTAGAAATAAGACTTTTGCTGACAGAAATACAGAGACGTTTATGGAGTTGAATTGTTTCTCCTGTTGGTGTTTCTGTGACAATTTCTAGACTTCTAAATGTTAGATTAAAGACATATTACAGGTCCTATATATGTGAGCTTTAATGTTATAATGTTACCTCCTCAAAAACATAACCAGAGTTGTGTTTTGTTTCATTCAGTAATCCTTTATTATTAGTCTGTCTATATCTCCAAAGTTCAAAATGCTGTTTCACCTTGTGATGTCATGTAGTGGTAATTTTCAAGTTAGATCAGCATAGAAATCCTGAAATTATCCAAATTATTCTAGTGAATTTGTGTGGAGTTTAAAAACAAAACAAACAAACAAGAAAAAAAAAAAATCAAAACATTAAAAGGTGGAGTATAGTGTTTCTGGTTTGTGAGAAGAACTCAGCACAGATATAAAAGGGTTGTGCGCTAAACATGTGTGAATGAAACAAAACGTAACTCCAGTTATGTTTTTGATGAAGAAACATCATGGAGATTAGACAATACTGTATTATAGGCCCTTAAAGGGATATGCCACCCCCAGGTCAAACTTGGGCATCTCCCCACAGTCCAGAGACTAAAATAAGTGGTTCAAAGCGTTTTCCTGCTCACCCAGCCATTGTCCGAGTCTGTCAGCACTGACCGCCGCGGTATCTGCAGCTACTCCGCGTTAGACTGGAGTCTAACGGCGCCAGAGAAAGATTTCAGCCAAAAGGAATTAATTTGCTCGATGCGCTGCGCAACAGGGGAACTCCCTTCCTGGCGCGTAACAGGGATTCCCCTGGCAGCGTGCTCTGTGCTTCGGCTTTCTTTTTCCGCACTGACAAATAGTTCCCACCCAAAATGACCAAGGCAAGCTCTCCGTGTTGATTTGCACATTTATTTGCACTCGATATGAATGCGCACTACACAGAAAGTAATTGGGAAACGCATCGAGCAAATTAATTCCTTTTGGCCGAAATCTTTCTCTGGCGCCGTTAGACTCCAGTCTAACGCGGAGTAGCTGCAGATACCGCGGCGGTCAGTGCTGACAGACTCGGACAATGGCTGGGTGACCAGGAAAACGCTTTGAACCACTTATTTTAGTCTCTGGACTGTGGGGAGATGCCCAAGTTTGACCTGGGGGTGGCATATCCCTTTAAATATAGTTGCATTCAAAATTATTGTTCATTATCCATTTTCCCCCTCAACTTTTAGACAATGCTGGTGCCAATTCTATCAAATCTGTTCTTATTATGGGCATTCAAAATGGCAACCATAACATTAAGTCCATATGCTGGTCTGACAAATTGAGAATGCATTGCCAGAAGCAGGAAATGAACTTCAAATCTTCGGCTAAATAGCTAAAAATCTTTACCAAGTTCCTGCTGCTCTAAAGTAGTTTCTTCGTACAGTATCTGCTTTCCAATCTGTGTTTTTACCTCACCATAACAAGGACTCAACTCATTTATGGTCCCACTGATTATAACACCACCACCAGAAAGAGTTTTAATTGTCTTGGATAATGAATTGTCTGTGAACTTTGAGTTAGTTTGTAGCAGGGGGGTGAACTTTAACTACTTCAAAGAGCAAGCCTAAATCAGTGTTTTTTTTCTTGGAAGCTAGAACTCTAACAGTGGTTGGATCTGAGTAGTCATAAAAACCTGGGGGGAAGTGTCATATATGAGAGGCTTGTGGACGTGACAGTGTAGTAGCAGACTTGCACAAGAGGGATGGGAGCTAACACTTGCCTGTGAGCTGGTGTGTGCCTTCAGGGAGTAGTAAGTGTCTGAGAGACTGGGGTGACCCTGAGATTTGTCCCTGCTCTGTGGGGGAAGAGAGAAAAGGCTGACAACTCCAAAACAGAGATCTGATAGGTTTGCTTTCAAAGTGTTCCGGGAGCTATACAATTGTAAATAGTCATAGTAAACTGACTACTCACTCCTCATTCGCACTTGGAGGTCATGTACAGGACTGCATTTGGAAAACAAAATTAAAGTATTGTAATTGTGATTACTAGAGATGCACCAATTCAGCTTTTTCAGTTCCAATAACGATTCAGATATAAAAGCTTTAAGTATTGCTGGGTTACAGATAACATCACAGCATTCTATGGGCTAATATTAATTAATCCAGATGGGGGGGGCAGCTGAAATTAAATTGGTTAAACTGCAAAATGATGTTGCAATTATGTTGTACAGTGAGTTCTCGAATTTAGTTAATAATTGAAAATTCCAGGTTCAACATGTTTACCTGGTTTACCTTTTGAGTTTATCTTTTGGATATTTCATGGTAAAGTACAATGTAATCAGTAGGGATCTCTGTCTCTTGCCCCCTTTTGAGAGTATGACACCATCACATCCTAGTTTCTAAAAATCACCAGAGATCGCCCTGGTAACCTACAGTTTTCCCTTGAGTACTTTTACAGGCTAATAAAATTGGGATGTTTGTATTTGTACTTTATCTAATGCCCATGTTCTAACAAACTAACATGATTAAATCTTAAGTGGCTAGCGCTCATGCTTCACAGCAAGAAGGATACAGGTTCGATCCCCGTGTGTCATGTTGGTATGGCTGTAAGATTCGGGTCGCCTGAGCCTTTCTGTGTGGAGTTTGCATGTTCTCCCCGTGTCTGGGTGGGTTTCCTCCAGGCACTCCGGTTTCCCCCCTCAACCCAAAACATGCACCAGGTAAAATCCTCCAGCTGAGGTCCTGACCAAACCGAAGCAAGAAGATCATGGAGATGGTCCCCGGGCGCAGTAATGTGCTGCCCACTGCTCCTAATATCAGGATGGGTTAAATGCAGAGAAGAATTTCTCCTGTGTGAGATCAATAAAGTCACTTCTTCTTCTTAAACACATATTCTTCACTTTAGGTCATGAATTACTGATGTAAATTTGTCTGTATATTAAATTAAATGAGTGAGGTGGTCCTCCTGTGCAGGAGGATTCATGGGGGCGGGTGCGTTGCATTGTGTTCTGGGCAACAGATCTGCTTGGACTGCTGCCCCCGTGACCCAGAAATGGAAAAGCGGAAGAAGATGGATGGATGGATGGATGGATGGAGTGAGGTGGTGTTCATATCTGGATGTTCGTGGATTGGGGCAACTCTTATTTAAAAACAGTGGAGCACTTCCTGTATTACCATATGACATCACAATGTGGAACAGCATTGAAAATTTCAAAGTTTAAAGCAGATCTATTCTGCAAAATCAATATTTTTTGTGTTATTGCTTTTAAAGTTATTCTGTCAGTGTCATAAATTCATTTCAGTGTTATCGTTATAAGGTGTAGTTATTATAAAGTGTTCCCTTATTGGGTATCGGTAATATATCGCGCAGGCCTATGTATAGTACAAGTTCAAGGTTTCAAAATCACCACGACTTTTAAATAGAAATGTTATTGAGTTGAATAAATTACAGTTTTTGCTTGTTGCTGGCTTGAAGTTTCTTTATCATTTTTGCCTGATGTTAATTTTTTTGTAAGGTCCTTTAGGATGGCATTGTTTTCTTCCTGTATGATTGTCTCTTCTGATCAGTTTGGGGTGTTTCTCCCAGTTCCTCTAGTATTTTCTCAGATTATTCCTTAAGTCTTTCCTCCTCCTCTGTCCTTCTTTCCAACAGTGTCTGACAAACATTCTCAAGTTCTCAGCCTTCAGAGACTCCTGTCAGATTTTTTCTCAGTTAGTCTCTTCTGGTTGTTTTGGAGAGTTTCTCGGAGGGTCTGTAGATTTGTCTTATACTGGAAGAAGAAAGACTTAAGTCTTCATCATCGTATGTAATTTATGGAATATGGTGCTGGGCTAAAATCTGGTGGAGGAGTCAGACTTCTTAATCCTGGCTCTGCGATTTCATCAAGAAATTCACTGTCTCCTTCTGGTAAGCCACCCTCGAGATCTCCAATATCTGTGTCGAAGCTCATCCACAGTGCTGAATCCTCAGTACTCTGCTCCAATGCAGAAGACCGTTCCAAACCCTCCTGCTCTTGTTCCAAGCACACAAAGCTGTCGATGGAGGGTTTGGACTCGCTGGGCAGGTTCCACACTATCCCCCAGGTCATTGTCTTCATCTTGTAGGTCACCCCAAATATCTCCAATATCCAAATGAAGGTTCGACCAGAGCCCTGCATCCTCATCATCCATCTCCATAGCAGTCTTCTTTTTCACAAACCTTCTTGGTGTGCCGTCTTCTTCTTCACAGCTTTCCTGCTCTGCTTCCTGGCACACAAGGCTCTGGTGATTTTCCTCAAGTGGAGGAGGTGAAAGATTGGGCTAATGCTCTGTGGGAGTAGGGTACTCAGTCTGTACTCAGGTCTCTCCCTCTCTAATAGAAGACTAAAGGAGTTTTCTTCTTCATCATCCTCATCTAGTTTGACATCAATTGAGAGTGATGTCAGGCTAATATCTCTTGAAGTAGTGGCATTGTAGTTCCAGTTGGTGCTGGGCTAAAATCTGGAGAAGTCAGGCTTTTTGGCGTGCTCTCTTCTACTTCACAGTTATACATATCTTTGATGTCATATGTGTGGCGCCTGTTTGCTTGTTATCTGTATTTTGGTAAGGGTAGTGCTAGTTGAAGTCAAACACTGTCTGTTAGGTGTCCTACAGCATTTCATCCTCTGATGTCACACAGTGGATGATTTTCAAAGAGCTAATGGAATGTCTATCATGACAGCTAGTTCTAATATTCCATTTGCAATGGTTACCTACTATGCTAGAACAGCATTTATTTCCTTTAAAGCACAAATAAAATAAGGCAAAACTGATCCAAATTTGTTATGTAGTTGTTATGTGTCTCTCAAGTAAAAGAACAGCTTTGTGTGAATAAAAAATCAAATATTGTGACACTTCCTGGGTGCACTATGACCAGTTAATGATCTTGTTACATCATTATATATGGTCATCATATCGAATGAACCACTATTTGAAAGCCGATATCTGATCCAGGAAATGTTTCAGTATCGATGCCTGATACCTGCATCATATTTGTGCATGAGTGCTGCTTTCATACTTTCAGAATCCTATGTATTTTACAACATGTTTGTAGAGGTCCAAGCTACAGGTACAAGACTGTTTTTCTACAAAAAGATAAAAAGTATATTTTGTTCTTTGCAGGGGACATTCTATTATCTAAAATTAATTGCGGTCTTCAGTGCACCAATTCAAATTGCATTTTCGATGTAATTGTGAAAAACTGTACAGCCCTAACTGTGTGTCTTCTCCAGAATAAATGATTATCAACATAAGTATCCATAAACCTTTGAGGATATGTTCCAATAAGCAGTCTTGTAAGCATGCAGTGGTTGCTAGCTCCTCTGTGGTCCTTCTGAGGCAGTGATCCACTCATATTTCTGCAGCTGGGATAAGAAGAACTAATTAGACAGAGTCCCTCCCTCTCTTCCTCCTGCACTTCAAAGTCACTCTGCCTCCCCGAGCTGCCAGGAGAGAGAGGAAGAGTGGAGCTGGAGATTGGGAAAGTGCCGCGTAGGATGTAGTCAGATAGAGAGGAGTGTTGATAGTTTGAATTGTTCAGCAAGATTCATCTGTTTTTTCGTATTTGCACAGTTCCGTTGGTGCTTTGCTGACTGTGTCCTTGATGGTTCAAATGTGTGTAGGAGATGGAAGGAGAGTTTGGAGATGGAGAAGACAACATCGTAATTGCCCCCTGAAGCTAATAATTGAAGCTGCACAGTCTGAGGAGTAAGAGCCCAGAGAGATACAAGATAAGGCCAATCCCACAGAGGCTTCTTTAAGATGGCCTTTGATAGGACAGAAATCAATAATGTCATTTTATGATTTGTCCATGGCAAAGGTGTGATTATCTGGACTGAAATGTTTTGTTTTTAGCTCAGTACTCATTGGGAATGCATACTGGTTTTGTGTTCTTGGGCAAGATACTTCTCCCAAACTCCTATCTGAATCTGTTATTCACAGTGAGCTTATACTACTTATGCAGACTGAAACTAAACAACCTTCAAGCGCATCTCAATCACCTCCTTGGTTAAATGGCCTATATTACACTGTTTTCTGATCTATGTTATAATGTTGTGTCCTCATCATAAACATACCTGGAGTTTTATTTTGTTTAGTTCACACATGCGTGAAAAGTCCCTCAGTCGTCCAGGTAGAATCCATGATGAAAGGAGAAGTTCAATTTGTCAACTGGACAAAGTTTGTTTGGTTGAAAACGTTTCGCCGCTCATCCGAGAGGCTTCGTCAGCTCTGGCCCTCATGCTGGTTAGACCCTGTTTATATCTAGCTGCAAGGGAGGAGCTAACTACCCTGAACAAAGCTCTGAACCTATCCCAGCTACTCTCTTTTGTTTTACGAATTCCTCTGGGGTCTGGTATTAGCATATCTATAAGCCCTAGGCGGCGCTCACTACACTGAAATAGCTCTGAAACTATCAACTAATCTGTCTCTTTGTATTTCAAATTTCTCTGGCGTCCAATTCCCTATTCACGACAACGACCCTCTCCACCCCTCTGCAATGGCTTGTCTGTCCTAATGATTCTTTGTTTGAGAATCAAATTATAGATGGGAGACAAGTTCGGAGACTTAGTTCACACATGTTTAACATGCAAACATGTCTGAATGAAACAACTCTAAATAAAGTTTCTTCTTCTTCTTCTTCTTCTTCTTCTTCTTCTTCTTCTTCTTCTTCTTCTTCTTCTTCTTCTTCTTCTTCTTCTTCTTCTTCTTCTTCTTCTTTTTCTTCTTCTTCTTCTTCTTCTTCTTCTTCTTCTTCTTCTTCTTCTTCTTCTTCTTAATACAGGACATGCTCCACTGTATTTTTAAACTCCATACACCTGCTCTAGAAACATTTGAATGATTTCAGACTTGGAATTTCCCATCTCTAATAATTGTTCTTAAGATGTGTATAGAATTCCTCAACCGTCCAGGTAGAATCCATGGCAAAAGGAGAAATTCAATTTTTCAATTGGACAAAAGTTTATTTGGTCGAATACGTTTTGCAGCTCATCCATCTGCTTCTTTGTCTGATCAGAACTGAAGAAGCAGCTTGGATGAGCTGCAAAACGCATTCGACCAAATAAACTTTTGTCCAGTTGAATTTCCTCCTTTTGCCATCTCTACTAAACTAAAGATAAAAGATTGATGTTAACGTGAGTGCAGTGAGCAACCATCTTTCGGCACCCGGGGGGCAGTACCTTGGCTTGCTCATGGGGGGATTTGAACTCAGGTCCCCCGGGGAAAGTCAGTGACATACCAGTTGAGCTAACCAGCCGGACTAATAATGAAGAATTACTCAAACATATGTGAATGAAACAAAACACAAATCCAGGTATATCTTTGAGATAACAGCATTCTCACATGATTTAAACTCCAAGAGTCAAATTTGGATCATATTAAACCTTTCATAATCACGTAACCTCCCTGACAAATTTAAAAGAGGATTTTGGGGTAAAGGGTCTTGTTCAAGGTTGCAACTTCAGTTTACCATAGAGCTAGAAGGGATTCAAGCATCATCTAATGGGTTAAAAGAAGTTAGTATTTCAGCTACTTTGTTTGGAACTTAATGTAAGCTAATGTCACAGAAACCCTGCAAAGAAGCAATAATTTCAAACTCTCTGGCTCACTGTACCCAGGTCTTGGCAATATATATTTACTATTGTAATTCACTGCCACTAATGTATTATTACTCTCCCAAGATCCTGCAATGTCTATGATTAAAAGCATTTTCCAGGACAACAAATAAGACATAAAAGCTGTGTCTATAGGAACAGAGCGTGTGTGCGTGGTGGGCGGGTGAGGTGAACAGTGCCATGGCGACCGATGAATCACACACAGTCTAATCTTGTTATCCCGACACCTCTGTGACAGCACTGGCGCTTTCTTCTTCTGCCATCACGCCTTTTCGCTCATAATGATTATAGATTGGCCATTCGCGCCCATCTCGCTCCTGCCGCTGGTGCTTTGATATAGAAATGGCTTCCGCGGAGCACTTCTCCAACTTGTGTGTGTAAATGTGGCGAGTGCGTTTGGGATTGTGGAAGAGGCAAAGTCGACAAGCATTGAAAATAAATGGTTTTCATATGTTCTGTTCCTGAGCGTTGATCCGTCAGCTTTGGAGGCCGCTGAGCCAGAATCTGAGGCTTAGTGAGGTTTGATGTGAACAAGCTCCACTGCACAAGAGGGATGGTCGGGACCAAGACAAAACTCCAAAAACTCTGCCTTTGCGCTAAATCTGCCACTGCTGTATTCCCCATGAGATAATATAGTCGAGGCTCAAAAAAATCTTGGTTGAAAGGCCTATAAATATGCTATTCAATTTGCTTTTTATTTATGTTTTAACCCATATCTGGTTGGGGGTCTGTCACTTGCTTATTTCTATGGATATGTCATTGCTCTGCCTCGAATGCTCTACAGTATGACATTAAACAGCTCTACTTTTATTTATACATTTACTGAATTACAGGTGGTTTTATAGCTCAGAAATACAGGTAAAAAAAAGAAAAAGAAAAACAGGCATTCTGACTATGAGTCGGGTCGCCTTTCCACAGATTTGATATGTAACTTGGGCTACGTTCACACTGCAGCCTGAAACGACCCAAATCTGATTGTTTTGCCTCTATGCGACCTGTATCTGATCTTCTAATGACAGTGTGAACGACACAGATCCGATTTTTTCAAATGCGATCCAGGCCACTTGGATATGTGGTCCTAAATCCGATACATATCCGATCTTTTGGCATGCGACTTCAGTCTGAACGGCCAGATTGCATTCATCCGGCCTGAGTCTGTTTCCTCCAATGAGAGTGGTACAAGCAGGCGTTCACAAATGTGCACAAACGTTCTTCTCGTCATGCGAAAATAGTATATAAAGTCGTATCAGTGAAGTGGCGAAGCACGTAGCAATCCCACCCCTCCTGGCTGTGACTCCGCACCCACATGTTCCTTTCTGCAGACGTTGCTGCCACTGCCCCGCAAATCGCTGTGGCCAAAAACCTTGTCCTTCTCCTTCTCCGTCTCCTCCTTAAAACAAATAAGCTGTACATGTTTTGGCTCCGGTACGAAAGCAACTTTAGGCTACTTCCGTAAACATTGAGCGTGTTCGCTGCGTGTGACGTCATCGTGTCCTCCAAGGTGCATGCGGGACACTTTTGGGGAGTTTAGCATTCACACTGGAGATCACATACAAGTCGCATTTAACTGGAAATGTGAACGGCCTCGCAAAAAAATCGGATTTCACAAAAAAATCGGAATTGAGCATTAAGCCCTGCAGTGTGAACATAGCCTTAGTCTGGTTTGGTATCTATGAAAATAGAAAGGTTTAATACCATACCGTGAAACATTCCAGACAAAGCAATAACATTTCCATGAAGAAAAGCAGGTGACAGACTCTCCACCAGAAAAGTTACACAACGCACCTTTAAATCATGTTATTTAATAATAAAATCTCCAGCACACAAGAGGGACGGCAGGGACAAAGACTAAACTCCAAAAACTGCTGTATTCCCCTTGAGACAATAGTCAAGGCTCAACAAAATCTTTAAGTTGAAGTTGATTTGAAATGCCTATAATAATGTTATTTAAATCGATACTGAACAGGACGCAACATACTGTAAGTGCAGATGGAATTTTAAGCATTAAAACCAGAACAATAACAAATATGGCAACGTATTTCAGCCTATTCTCATGGAAATATGTACTACTTTTTGAAAAGTAAAAGAGTGCTACTATTTCCAATCATTCAATTTTATTCCAGACTCATGGTCCATTTTTAAAACCGACAAGGGCCGTGACAATACAGACAATAAACATTTACTACAAAACACTATTTTTAACTTATTTTTGAGGTGCAAAGTAACAACATGTACTGCAAAAACAACTCATTTTAAGTCTGTTGCATTCCCACCTTTTTGCGCCTCAATTTAAACTGTCCTTCTAATCCTCCTGCTAGCTCCAAAGGCTTTTGTCCATGATCAGTCAATCTGAAGGTCATTCACAGTCCCACATTCTAATTCAGTTTCCAATCACAACTCCTCAATCAATGCATCCACACTTTTTTTCTCTTTTTGTCAGCGTTTATCGAGTGTTCATGGGACTGTTGTGTTGAGGAAATGGGAAATAGATTTTGACCACAGGGAACAAGCTGTTTGAGGGATCGTTCTGAGACGTCAGCTGGAGCTTCATCTGTGTGTCATTGAGTTAGGTTAAATACCATCGACTTGAGACAGGCGTTTTCCTAAATTGTCACCAGTGTGTAGTTGGGGAGATGAGATATTAGCCCTGTCTGGTTAGACATTATTTCAAGGTCTTATATTATGCAGAATTAACTCTTGTGAGCTATAAGCCATGTTATAATGCTGTTACCTTATCAAAAACACATGAACTGTATATATAAATAGAGAGCTTACTGCTGCATTCCAAATAGGAAGTTGGCATGCAAGCTCTTCCGGCTCCTGCTGACCCTGGCTACCATTGACTTACATTGGAATATTGTCGTCCTACTGCCGTCCCTCTCTCTGTAACTGCTGCTGTGAGCCTCGTCATTTTGGTCTTAAAATGTTTGTCCCTACCTGCTATTTTGTCTGTCAAAAAAAATCCTTTTCATAATATAGAGCCTCGCTCCAAATTCACCCCTGTAACTGCAAGCATTACGAGCTTCATTTGAGTGGAGACGAACACTACAGGTGACATCACACTCACTTAAAATTAATTAATACATTTTATACAGTCTATGAAAAACATCAATCAAGAACATCAAAAACACAGAGTTGTGTTTTGTTTCATTCACACGTATGAGTAATCCTGGTTTATTTGTCTGTCTCCACAGCTCAAAATTCCATTTTGTGATGTCATGAAGCGGTAGTTTTCACTTGAACTATTCATCTATTTTTTACCTTTTGTTCAAAAGCAATGAGCAACTCTAGGACTGAAACTATCCAAATGATTCTAGTGAAGGTGTACGGAGTTCAAAAACACAGTGGAGCATTTCCTGTAGTACCACATGACATCACAAGGTGGAACAGAGCATTTTGCACACAGACAAGATTACTCAAACATCTCTGAATGAAACCAAACATAACTTTGAGTATATTTTGATGAGGTAACAACATTGTAACATGGCTTAAAGCTTACTTGCATAAGTCAGTTTTGCGTTAACCTATTTTAACCCATACGTGAACATTATATCATATTGTTGACATAATAATAAAGGCTTTACATCAAGGGGAATGTGATTTTCATCTCCCTAAAAAAGGCAGGTTCCCACGTTCTGTGTATACCCGCCCACACACACTATGAAACTCAAGGACCCCCCCCATAGCAATGAATAAAACAGACACAGACAACTGAAGCTTTGTTATCTCACAGACGCACGATCTCTTTGCTGTATTGCTCCTTTCAAATGTGTGTCTTTCCATTACAATTGAAGCTCATATTTGATTCAAACTTTATAGAATGCAAACAGATCCTTTCAAAATTTCTTGCCTGTTTATTTCTCTGTTTATTCTTCATTTTCTCGGTCAGTAATATGGATAGTATAGTAATATTTTAGCTGCTTTCTTTGCTTTAGAGCCTTAGAGCAGTATATAGTATTTTTCTTTTCTTTGTTTCATTTTTAGTTTTGCCTTTGTAATAACCATAGTGAGGCTGCCCTTCAACAGCATTTGATATAGAATACCCTTGTGTTTGGCAAATGCTTTTACGGTACACAGCAGTTGAAAGTAAATAGCAATTTGTCTCTGAGTTCTCAAGGCCCATAACCAAATGTACCCATGTTTAAAAGATGTGGAAAAGAAATAACTTTGAATAAGTCTATGCAGTGACCTTTAATGAACCTATAGAATATATCCACATTTAATATAAGACACACTGCATCTCACCCAATCATATTATTTGGTTCTCCAAAAAAAAAAAAGGATTGGGAATCACAGGGTCCCTCACTATTTTATATGATACATATGTAGCTCTCAATGCGATATTTTCTCAATATGGCGATACATGTGATAATCGATATATTGCTATTTTGTATGAACCAAACACATTTCTTTGTTAAATCACTTCTTGTGCAAAGTTAACATGAAATACAACAATTTTAATCATCAAAACAGTGAATATGTCAGGTGTACTGCATAAACAAGAGTCCTTCCACTAAATAAGCAACAAAATAGTAGTGCAGTCACCAAAAAAAAAGCTAAAATACTCTTATATCTTAGGGGATATTTTTATACAGCTGGCCACGATAACAATTACTATAACAATTTCAATATTATTAACAATTATTTACTTGTTTATGGTGTCTTTGTTTTCTTTAAATAGTTAAATTCTCCATGGATTCCTCTTAATTAAGGCAAGGCTGCCTAAACACACCAAATAAATATGAATTGTCACGCTGTAGTCCAGACCATATGTGAGCATATGGCCAGTCGCATGTGTATTTTCGCGCATATGCATTTGTTTAACGTATGCCAGTTTCTTTCAAACATAATTAAACTAACTTTTCTGTTTTGTGTTTTGGAGTTAAATGAGTTTTTCAGGTGACTGCTTTCACGGACCTTGTAGGGACTCACTGCCGGTATTGACTGACTGTGTATTGACTAAGTTCATGTGTCAATGGATAGGCCACATATACAAATAATGGTAAACAAATCCAATGATCTTAGGGCTCTGAGCACTTGGACTTCATTAAATCACACCAAATTGACTTTTTTCCCTCTTTATTTCCTAATAAATATGCCAAAACCTTATCTCGAAAACTGTGTGTGAGATAGTCAGTGATAAAATTATGTTTAAAGGGCCCATTTATTAGGTTATTTTCCTGATCTACTGTATGTTATAATCTATCTATGTTATAATGTTGTTTCCTCATTCACACATGTTTAACACAATAACCCTGCATATTTGGGCTGAGTTCTTCTCTCAAACTTAAAACACTATTCTGTTTTTAGAGAACTTGTGATGTCATGTGGTAATACAGGAAGAGCTCTACTGTGTTTTTAAACTCCATACATGTTCACTAGAATCGATTGGATAATTTCAGCCCAGGAATTTCCAATTGCTACTGAACTACAGGTTAAAGGTAGGTGTTAACTTGAAAACTACATGACATCACAAGATGACGATTGTTTATAGACGTACAGACTGCAAGATTTTGGTTAATTTCAGTATTTGATTATGTATCCCATCCCGTCACAATCCAAGGTCATCCGATATTCACAATTGAAGTCTGATAGAAGTGACAAAATTATATCTTACAACCAAGATGGCCACTGTGGTGACCCTCTGTCTGTTTGTCTGAGATAAATGACTCATACGAATCCCACATATGACACACATACTCACACAATGTGCACCCTCCCTAATCCTCTGAAGAGGTTTGTCCTCATGACCTTTGACCTTAGGACGTAGGTGAACCTCTGTTTCTCCACTTTATTAAAGACAAGGTTATCCGCAAGGTTATCAGCACAAATGTTGTTAATTATGCCATACTCTTGTCTTCATCAAGATGTTCTGCAATATGGCATATCTATCTCCAAATATACAAGTATACATGACAAGGCCAAGTTATAGTTCAGATCTGTGGAGAGGCAAGCCCACTCAAAGTTCAAATGTATGCTTTTCAAAGTATTTCTGAGCAATAAAACACCGATAATTAAATCAATGCAAGATGGATAACTTTAATGCCCTACAGTGGAACATTCTGGGCAAAGCAAAAGCATCTCCATGAGACAAGCAGGTGATAGACCTTTACACATTGCACCCAACTTTTAATTTTTTTTCCCTTCCTTAAGCTGTGTGTAGAATCCCTCAGTCATCCAGGTAGAACTCATGGCAAAAGGAGAAACTAAATTTATCAACTGGACAAAAGTTTATTTGGTCAAATACGTTTCGCAGCTCATCCAAGCTGCTTCTTCAGTTCTGGTCAGACGCTGGTGGACACTGCCTATATCTGCCTGAAGGGAGGAGCTAACTACAATGAAATTACTTTGAAACTACTACACCTACTTGTTTTCAGTTTCTGTTGGTTAGGTGGTGGGCCTATTAAATATGCAGTGGGAGTGGAGTGTGGGGTCTTGTTAGCAGAGCCATTCAGGGCCATAATGGGTGTTTTCACACCTTTGGACCTGACCTGGCTAGACCTATAACCAGGTCAGGCCTTTTTTGCCCCTTGTTGGTGATTGGGCCCACAAACTCACTATATCAGGGTTGTGGCTTATTACATTTTGGCAATGATTCCTGTGACTCTGTAGGGAAATGTCAGCTAATTTTTGCAGACAGACTTGAGTAGGTTGTTGCTTCATATGAAAAGATCCAGTAAGGGCAGAGACATTATCTTAAAGGTGCACTGTGTTTACTTTTTGGTAAACACATAACCTGAAGTTCATAACCTTCTTGATTCTATGGATGTGCCATTGCTCTGCTAATATGACATTAATTACCTTGCATTTATTTAATTACAGGTGGTTTTATAGCTCAAAAATTCCTAGAAAAACAGGCATTCTGACTGTGAGTGGGGTTGCCAGAAAAGTTACACAATGCACCTTTAAGACAACTGTATTTATACACATTATAACCTTCCTGATTTGCTATAGAAAAGTTGTCAAAATTGTCTTTGGCTCATAAAAGAAGGGGTAATGAGCCTATTTTTAGAGACCGCCAGATTGATAAAAGATAAAGACTTAGCTTGCTTGTGGAGCCTATGTCCACATCGATTTACATGTCTGTGGTATTGATCATACTCCCCCGTGTAGGGACGCACCAACCTCCCCTCCTCTTCCTCTGGGGATAACTGATTCAGTGATTATCAGAACCCCCGCTGTGTTTCCTTGTGATCGCCTGAACCCAAAACACAAGCACGACTTCACTTTTTACACTCCGGATAGCGCAAAGTAGATGATGTGAAAATTATTGTATTTTTGTTATTTTATGTAACTCGCTGTGGGACCCAAGGAGGAAGGCGAGGAGATGAAACTGCACGCTAAAATGCACACAAACTCGCACCAAATAGTCTCTCGCCTCAAGCCTGTTTGTGAATTCCTCCCTCCTGTTTTGGATAAGGAGATTTTCCAATGTTATTGCCATTCAGAGATAAGTGGCTGTTCCATATGTGGACTACGCAAAGGCACAAAGTTCATTATAAAAGGTACACATGGACACACAATATGCAAACATCATTAAACTGAGATGTCCTTTGAGTTATCTACAGTCTGCCATAAGATGGGTAATCTTTCTTCTTCTTCTTCTTCTTCTTCTTCTTCTTCTTCTTCTTCTTCTTCTTCTTCTTCTTCTTCTTCTTCTTCTTCTTCTTCTTCTTCTTCTTCTTCTTCTTCTTCTTCTTCTTCTTCTTCTTCTTCTTCTTCTTCTTCTTCTTCTTCTTCTTCTTCTTCTTCTTCTTCTTCTTCTTCTTCTTCTTCTTCTTCTTCTTCTTCTTCTTCACCTTGTTCACCTTGTTCACCTTGTTCACCTTGAAAAACATGCTTCTTTCTTTGAGTCTCCACAGATCTGACATAACACCTTGGCCTGGCATCACCTGCTTGTCTCCATGGAGATATAGGCCGCGTCCCATTTCTCTGTCTTACCCCTTCGTCTTACCCCTAACCCTTGGTTTTGCGTGTTCATGTGAGGGCAAGGGGTGTCCTGATTCTAATTTTGATCAAGGGCTAGAGCCACGACGGAGGGATACATACCCCTTGAACAATGTTCCCCCTAATTTTTTATGTGTCTGAGCAAACACACTAACTCCCTGAGCGTTCCTTGGACCCCTGTGAGTGACATCCGACATGCACACTGTGGCCACACCAGTATCACACCTGAGATCATCACAAGTTACAGCTTATTCATCAAAATTACTGCAGTTATTTCCGTTAGATTACTTTTAATATATCTGATTTTTTTTGGTCCACTTAGAATGACAAAGAGAAAAATCTGTTCATGAGCTTATATGTATATATGTATATGTTGTATGTCAGTGTGAGGGTCCTGCTGTGGTCAGTGAAACATTAAACAGTACAATATTTTGAAAAATAACCTCAAATAATTAAAATAACTTCAAATTAAAAAAAATGTGGGCTACAGCCCATAAATGAGCAGTGTATAAATTTGTAAAATTACATTAAGAGATTTTTTTTAGCTTGATAAATATAGCCTGCATATAGCTGCAGATTTTTTTTATGAATTGTAGGACCTATAGGCCATAAGATGGGTAATCTTTCCCAAAATAATGATCACCAAAATAAGTATAAATTATTATCACTTTATATCTTGCTTTTTAATCATTAGCCTATTTCAGTAATTTTACATGAGTGTCAGAGCTCTGTGGTATAACGCTCTGGGGAGAGGATTCACACTTTGAGAAAGTCTCATCTTTTTGGCTCACAAAAAAATGAAAGCAAAGTAAACAGGGGAAGATTACATTATGGCTCTACCTGTCTCTTCTTCCTGTGTTCTTCCCTCTGTGAAGTGTGTGCGGGCGGTGGACCTGCTGCTCTGACCTGCGGCGATGTGCAACTACAACTACGGTCATACTGAAGGAAGCGAGAGAAACGCGGTCGAAATGTGTCTGTAGTTGACTTGTCCCTAACGCGTGTCACATTCACATGTGCAGTCTATCAGATTGGCCGTTCCGTGCGTCTAACCAGCGCTTTGTTTATCAGTTCAGGTTAGATTTTATTTTATGCGCTGCACGCAGGCACCTTAGAGGGAGCTCTGGTTAGCATTAGCGTATCTTAACATTGCTGCACTGTTATTACTGTTATATAGCGTATTGTCAGGGCACGTACACAAGTACTGTCAATGCCATGATTGGCTGCGTAGCGTAAGTGAATCATATCGTATGATTGGCTGGACACCTGTCACTCACTGAGTTACATAGCAAAATGATACAGAAAAAAATATAGATCTGATTCATTTACAGTGCGCTGAGAATGTGCGAGCAGTGCGCAATTGCGCAGGCGCGCAGCTTAGAGGGAACATTGCCCTTGAAAAGAAGTAAGCTCTCGACCAGATTTGAAACGAAGGGGTACGCCTACAAGCTCAGGCAGGTTTTGGGATCAGGATGGCAGCGTCACATCGACCAACCAAGGAGTCTCATAAATGTATTTTCAGCAGTTGTAATTATCGATTAACAGTTTAGCAGGTTTACAATTATGAAGAAGAAGAAGAAGAAGTGACTTTATTGATCTCACAGTGGAGAAATTCTTCTCTGCATTCTCTGCATTCTTATGATGCTTATGTTCTATGTTACTTTTAGTGAACTGTTGTTGTGGTTTTAATTGTAGTGATGTCTGTTTAGCCGACGTTATCGTTTTCATCATATTCATGTATAAACACGCTATTTTTTTTGTCGAGCTGAGTTAGCCGATAATCCTTGACATTTGTTTACGTTTGTTTGTGTCAATTGTTGTCGCCTCTGTAGACGTAGCAGCCAGGTAGAGGCAAGGGATGATGATGCAAAAGGTAATCGAGTGGCGTCCCATTTCTTAGGGGAACATTCGTACCCCAAGCCCTCTCAGCTCGTTATTGAGGGGCAAAACAAAGACGTAGATAAAGGGGTAGGGGAAGGGGTAAGACAGAGTAATGGGATGCAGCCATAGTTTATGAGATAAATGTCATACTATGGACACTCTACTGTACAACATCGCCATGGCAGCAATCAGGTGATAGGCAGGGCTTGCAAGTCTCACGCTTTGAGAGTGTGACACACGCAATTCGACGTGTTCACACGCTCACACGCCGCACATGGTATTTCTCATGCTGAAATTTAGTTACACAATTAAAGCGCAGCGCACAGCGCTTCTGTGCCCAGAAAATCGGTTAGTTAATGCAGGCACCGTGCGTTTCCAGTGAAAAAAAGTCACTCGCACCCACCCCCCCACCCCCCCGCTCCTCGGAAAAAACGCAGTCTCACGCACCACCTCGCTGAAAACTTGAGAGCCCTGTGATAGGAATTCCACCTTAAAAGTACATATTTAAGATTATATTTAAAATAATTTGGAACATGCAGTTCATGGCAGGCATTGCTTTACTAATTGCGTCTCTAAAACAAATTATTGATTTACAGGGCAATACGTGTGCACACAACAGCTTGAACGCCCCATGTAGCTGGCCCCAAAGGCTGATTCTTCCCCACAGCTTTTCTTGTGGACAAAACAGTGCATATGTTGTTCAATGCACTTTCAGCATGAATTGCTGCTGACTTTCTTTTTTATTGCTCCACCTCTTTCTGTTGGCCTTTTTCGTTTTGTCAACTATAGAAAATAATTGATGCACTTGTTCATGATAGCAAATATATTTTATTATTATATTATGACTCCTTACATATCAAAGGAAGTCAATGAATAAGAGGTCTGTCTTGACAAATACTATCTCTAATGCTTTATAGACTTAGACTTAGACTTGGACAGACTTTGTGGCCATACCTGCCTGTCAAAGCCTGATCCCGTCAGATCTCAGAAGCTAAGCAAGGCAGGGCCTGGTTAGTACTTAGATGGGAGACTGCTGGGAATTCCAGGTGCCACAGGGGGGCGCCAGTTGCAAAAAACTGTCACTGTGTCCTTAGGCAAGACACTTTACCCACATTTGCCTAGTATGAAAGTGGAGTGTGCATGAGTGTTGGAGGTGGTCGGAGGGGCCGATGGCGCAGATTGGCAGCCTCGCTTCCGTCAGTCTGCCCCAGGGCAGCTGTGGCTACAGAAAGTAGCTTACCACCACCAAGTGTGGAGTCAATGAACAATGAACTGTAAAGCGCTTTGGGTGTCATGAAAGGCGCTATATAAATGCAATGAATTATTATTATTATTATTATTTATTGATCCACAAGGGAGATTGATTTGGGTACAGTAGCTCTATGGGCAGAAATATGTGCCACCAGAAACTGAATTTGAATAGTCCAATCCCAGCTACGTATATCGTTACTAATACTTATCACTCTATATATGAAAGCTGGAACAATATTTTTGGGTCAGTATTTGTCGTGTGTACATTTTCTTTGCACTACTGGGAGGTTTTTGGATTTTTCTTGGCTGAATGATAAGATTTGAGCTGTAGAAGGTTGAATTTATAACTCCTATGACTCAGTACAGTTGCAAACTAACTACTATGGTGTTTTATTCTGCTGTTTATTTATTGCAGTTCATGATTTTATAACAACATTGAGAATTAGAATAGTTTCTGTGGTTTAAATCCGCTCTTGGGTTGTTAAGTCAGGGGCATAAATTAGTTTAAATATTATAGTTTATCGTCTGTATTTACTTCAGCAATATCGTACTTCAAAATTTGTTATTGTGGCAGGCCTATATCAATCCCACTAACACACCAGACAACTGCGCTCATTCTAGCTCATTTGTTATGCCATTTGAAGCCTTCTCCACCTTTATTATTTACCTGTTGGACTCCCTTTCTGCCCATTATTTTAAATGGCTGCAAAGTTTCCATGCTTTAATGCATGGGCCCCAAGTTTGTTATAGAATTCTCTTTTGTCAAAAGTTGCCAGGCTTATCCTTCATCCCTCCTGCTCTCCCTTTCAATCTCTTTTGTTTCTCCGATCCATCCAGCTCTTCTCATTCTCCCAATATAACCATCTTTTTTAGTCTGACACACATGGCTGCCCCGTTGACTTTGATCCTCAGATTTGCGTATCAAGGGAGCGCTCACTGGCTTGCCGTGGAGAGGTGACAGAAATCTCTGTGTTTTTCCTTGTGGGGAGACGGGCAGTAAAGGGAGTAAGATACAATAAGGGGAGTGAGAGATGATGGAGCTTGTGATCTGGTGCATTCCCCACTGTGCTGTGAGAGTGAGTGACAGGTGACGCTCGTGACACCAATCTCTTTACATTTGGCCCTGATGCTCTCCCTGGCCATGTAACTCCCATCATCGGACCGTTAGCAGCACTGATGGAACTATTGATGCTGTCATTCATTTGTGTGAATGGTAAACAGTTTTGTCTTGAATAAATCAACTGACAAAAGTTTTAACATTGTAAAATATATTAAGTCTGAGAATAATATCCTGCCACTGTCTTTCTGCAGTTAAAGAAGCCAATCGCATTCTGTACATAAGCTCCGGGGAAAGTTTCTGGCTGAACGTGTCCCGAGGAGAGAGTTCTCCTTCCTTCTTATGTAGCATTTACAGTCAAAGTTATGGATTTTCTCCATTTCACTGTCCTTATCCTCTTCAAATGTTACTGTAGATATAGCATTTCATATCTTACGATCCCGCTCCTCCACTGCGAGGCCAACAGAATGACGTCCTGTAAAACAGCTACAAGTCGGCTCATCCACAACACATTACATCTTTACATGCAGCTACGCAGCTTATGTAGCTACGAGGTTTGCTTCTAGCACATAGCTGATTGGTGGAAGAAAAAAAACAAAAGAGTGCTAATCGTCACGTGAATGGCCAGTAGCGCCAGTATGGTAATTATGGTAATTTACACACGCCCCGATTCTTTCCGAAAAACTAGCCAATTTCAAAGACAAAATGGATGCTTTTAAAGCAAACAGTGCTGTTATCTGAAACATGGAGTGGCTTCATCATGATCTCAACGAGCACATTTTGCAAAGAAATAAAACTAACTAACTTCTAACTAGATTTTCTCCTGTTTGCCCAGAGCGACGTGGCGGGTTTTGCCGTGGTCCGTCACATATAGTAACTCTTAAAATACAGGAGTGAAAGATGGAATTTTCAACTCAAATTCAAGGTGCATTACTATATAAGACATTTTCTGGGGGAGAATCTGCTACCAGCTTTATTCATACACTGCTTTACCTAAAACGTTGTACTAAAAATCTTGCAGTTATTACATTACATTTTTATTGTGAGTGGACTACACAGATCTGACCTTTAAAGGGCTCATATTACACTATTTTCTGATCTTTCTTACAATGTTGTTTCCTCATCACAAACAGACCTGTTGTGTTTTGTCTCATTTACTCATGTTTAACAGACAAACTCTCTTTCAAACAGAAAACACTCTGTTCCACCTTGGAAGTTCTCCGCTGTATTTTTAAACCCCTTTCACCTTCATTAGAATCATTTAGATCATTTCAGCCCTGGAATTTACTCTACTAAACAAAAGGTAATAGGAGCTGTTAACTTAAAATCTGCCACCTAATGACATCATAAATTACAGAGCATTTCAGCTGGGCTACTCAAACCTGTGTGAATGAAATAAAACACAACCCCAGTTATGTTTTTGAGGAGGTAACAACATTATAACATGACTTAAAGGTCACAAGAGTCAATTGTGCGTAATATAGAACTTTTAACTTGGCCTGGTGGCGTCATGTACAGTAGTAGTTGTAGTAGCAGGCAAAAACTGTATAAACCAATGCCTATAGTGTTAGATGTATTGTGCCACCATCCATTCTATTTAAGGCTAAAATTAACTTAATGGTACGATGCAGGAGAACTCGCTCACATACAGCCTTTAAAAAAATAAGAGACCACTGGATTTTTCTCTGAAATCAGCATCTCTACATGTATTACACCCATTCCATTCCAGCGTCTGTTGAATTCCAACACAAACACAAAGCTTAGCTAATTCAGTTCTTGCACCAGGAGTGGAATAAAGTCACCCAAGAACAATGTGAAAGACTTGTGGAGAGCATGCCAAGGCGCATGAAAGCTGTGATTAAAGGTCCCTTGGCATGACATTTTCACTTTCTGAGGTTTTTGAACGTTAATGTGAGCTCCCCTACCCTGTTTAGCCCCCCCCCCCCCCCCCCCCCATGGCTAAAAGTTGCGAAATGTCTAAACTGAGCATTTGCGGTCCTTTTCTGCGTTTGAAAAAAACACAGCTGAAACGGGCGATTCTGAACAAGGCACCTTATTGACGTCAGATCGAAAAATGCAGCTCCACCTCCCCGTCTGTCTGTACTCAGCGAATGCGCTAGGCAATGCGAAATGCGTTTTTTTATTTGCCTGGAGGCACGTCCGAGTGTTTCTAGGCTCGGAAGTCCTTTATCTGAGCCTCTGGACCTTTGAACAGCAGTGGTTTGATTTTATTTTCTGTGGAAATGTGTTTTTTCATTGAAAAGGCTCTCCTTTCCTCCTTCGCTCTTAAAACGCGGAAATGGGCACAGGCACAGCTGAGAGCTGAGAGCAGGCCCGGATTAAGGTGGGTCTGGGCCCCGGGGCAAGGAGATTGCAAGGGCCCCCCCTCCCCCCCTCCCGCTCCGAGCCCATACCAACCCAACCCCCCGACACACACTCCCCTACAAAAGTCTCTTTCTGCTCTTCCTTCGTGCAAAATCATCTACCAACTCATCAAAGTTCAGCTGTTGCACAAACTGTGATTCAATTGCAAGAAGTGAGAGGGAGTTCAGACGATTTTGGGTCATTTTCATCCTGAGCTCATTTTTTATTCGAGCCATTCTGGAGAATGACCGTTCCCCTTCACAGTTCGTAATTGGCAGAGTCAAGAACAGTCGAAGTGCGATGTAAAGACTTGGAAAAGTGGACTGCAAATCCAAATTTACCACGGTCTTTAGCATTGTATTTGGGCATCTTTGTTCTTTTGGAATGAATGATTTGAATTGAACAAGTTCATCTGCCAGGCTCATGGTTAGATCAGTGGGATATGCTGCAGCAAGTGCTTCGGCCCTTGAAGTGAGCTCACTGATTGACATATTATCAGGCATGAAAAGAACATGAAAAAGATTGGTCAAGTGTGTGTATGCAGTTAACCGATGGTCAAGACAGGACACAAGCTTGTCAATTAGAACATTGAACGTTTCAATTCGAAACTTTTCTTTTCCACCTAATTTAACATCTGGCTCTGCACTTTCATCAGCCATATGTTTGCGCTTCTTTGTGCGCTGGAGATCATGTCTGTAGTCTTGGGAGACTGAATCAGTAACACTTAAGGCTGATCTTTCAAAGTGGGCAAAATTGTCTCTCTGTGCTGCCACAAAATCACGAAGAGAACTGAGAAGCTGTGTTGCCGTATTTATGTTGATGTTAGGCTTCTGTAACTGCAGGCTTGTGGCTTGGAACCGCTGCAGTATTGTATCCCAAAAGTATGCCATGACAGCTATCTCTAGGGTGTCCAGCTTGCCACAAAGTGCAGAGGCCTCACTTCTAGTGTCACGTTTCTCCTGTGGATCTTTGGAAATATTGTTCAGTGAATCTCTCAGTTGTGCATAATATTTCCACAGAGCATTTGTTGATTCAGCTCTTGCACTCCAGCGAGTGCCTGACAAGGACTTCAGTGTGAGTTTCACATTTGTATTTCTGAAAACCTTTCCCCACCTGTGTGTTGAAGAGGCACAAAATGTGTACAAAGATTGCAGGAAGTCAAAGAAACGCCCAGCTTCTGGGCTACTGTCAACAGCATTGACACCAACTAAATTCAATGAATGCGCAGCACAGGGGACATAACAAATCAATGGGTTTATGCGTTTCAGATGAGCTTGAACTCCATTGTACTTTCCTGACATATTACTTGCATTGTCGTAAGACTGGCCACGACAGTTACTTATGTCTAGGCCCAGGTTCTCCACCATTGCAACAACACACTCAGCCAAATTGCTCCCGCTATGATTCTCAATAGGCTCAAAACCCAGAAACCGCTCAACAACGTCTCCCCCAGCTTCAACAAATCTGAAAATAAAAGTGAGTTGGTCCACATGTGCAAGATCGGGAGTGGAGTCAACGATAACAGAAAAGTATTTGGCCTCTTTTATCTCACTGATAATCGCTTCCTTTGTTCTTTCTCCCATTAAGTGGATAAATTCCCCACAGATTGTGGATGAGAGATAGGACACAGAGCCTTTGCCCTTGCCTCCAAACCTTTGGAGATGGTCAGCTAGAAAAGGGTCAAATTTGGCCAACAGTTCGATAATGCCTAAGAAATTACCATTGTGAGGTGATCCAAACTGCTCGTCATCTCCCCTGAACGCAAGGCCCCTCTCTCCCAAAAACTGAATTACAGCAACAACTCTTCTCAAAACGTCCCGCCAGTATTGCCTTTCTGCATCAATTTGTTTCATAAGATCAGAATCAATTCTTCCTGTGTCTTTGGAACGACTGTGTAATGCTAACATGCAAGCCCTATGCTCCTCATTCCTCTCATGCTCACCGATACGCTCAGAATGTTTCCAATCAGAAAACCCATTGACAAATGCATTGCACTTACTTGAGAACAGTTTGCAAGCAAAACAATAAATGCAACCAGAGGAAGGTGAGTAAAGGAGCCACTGCCTTTCCACAGACTGACCATTAGGTAGACAGCATTTGACTAAGGAATTTGTGAAACTCCTAGTGCCACCCCCCATGGTCATATCTCTAATTGAGGCAGGGTACTTTTCACTCCGATTTTGAAAAGCAACTGCTCCTCTACTAACCAGAATCGACTTAGCCTGTTCAGTAATGGCATTTGGCCACAAAGCAGGGTCATTAACGGTTTCACACCAGGAGTTTGAGGTCCTAGCTGCTAATGGGATACTGGTCTCAGTGTACTCCTCCTGGTCTGACAGTGAGTCTGCTGTTGTAAGAGTACACGAGTCTGGAATGGCTGTGGTATTTGAGCATGAAGCAGAAGATCCATGACTGGAGATGGTGTCCCCAGCTTCTGGGTGGAAACTGAGCTCTGTGTGTGGCCCTGAAGCCTGAGCCTGAGAGGCCAGGTCTACACCGGATTGGATCTGTGTGGGCTCCGGCATGATCAAATCAGTGGTGCTCTCTACACTGCTGCAACTCGGACCACTGATGACATTATCAACATTGGTATCAACATTGGAATCCTTTGGCTTATCAAAAAAGCCAGAAATCGAAGGCACATTTTTTAAGAAGTCAGCCTGTTTTGCCTCTCTGTTTTTTTTGGCTCTTCGCTTTGAAGCGCCACTTTTTTGTTTGCAATCCATAGGCCTACTATTAATGACAGTTGCAAAAAAAAACAAAAAAAAAAACAAGACAAACAAAAAACCAAGTCGCCACTGGCTCTGTGAAAAGTCACTTGATGACAACACGATATATGATTAAGGGCAGAAGCTAGATAAAGGTAATATCTCAACCGTGTAAGACTTCCTAAGACAGAACAGAATATGATGAAATGATTAAAATGGGAAAAAGTCGCTTATCAGCTTTTTAGTTATTAAAGATGGCCAAAAGTTGCAGTGTGAAGCTTAAAGGCAGAACGTAGCTGTTGTTTACATATCAAAACTAATAGGCAATGTCGCTAAATTCACTAAATGAAGTTGCCAGAGAATGGCCAAATACAATACAACACTCCTTAAAGTTCAGTGTTATATTTAAACACGAAATACACTAGCCTTTTAAGGTAGGCTTTTAACCTTTAAAGGTGTAATGTGATATACGTATAATGTGATATAGTATAATGTGATATAGTACACAATAATAAAATATAAATGTATACAAGCCTTTAAAAAGGCTGTTGATTATTACAACTAAACAAGTGATGTTGCACAGGTTGAATGCAAAGCAATTTGTCAAGCAGTAAGCCAAGGTCAAGTTCTGAGTGAACAGAAGTGATGCAGGGGGTTATATATATAGAGACAGAGCCAAAGTCTCCGCCCCTTCTTTCAGTCCACTACTTGTGGCCAATTCAGCGACTTTTGATGGTCCCTGGCGACTAAAAATGTCGTGTAGCGCCTTTGGCAACTTTTTGGTCAGCTGATGACTCAACTCATCTTTTCAGTGGCATTGTCCGTTGATTCTCGCTATCCCGACATGCCGCTATTCCGACAACTAATGTAATAAATATTTGCCTTTACTGACGGTTAGGGTTAGGAATAGTTTTAGGGTAAGGCATATGCCTTTATTGACGGTTAAGGTTAGGAATAGTTTTGGGTTAGGCACATTTAATTAAACAGTGTGTCAGTAATAAACAAAACCAAAACATACCGCTATGCCGACAATAGAAATCAATGGCAATAGCGACATGCACCCGGCATAGTCATTGTTTTTCAGCATAAATGTAACTCTGTGCTGCTATCAGAAGTGTTTCTCATGGTGAAATAGTGCTGCAGATTAGCTCTAATCTTTAAAAATTGCTAGCATTGCCCTTTTGCATTATGAACTCAGCCATGCATGCACGTTTTCTAGAGATGAGCGTTGTGTATGACGCTTTGCCGTCATATGTCACGTCATGACGTCATCTGGCGATTTTTCAGAGAGCCAATAGTGACTTTCTGTGATTTCCACAGGAAAATCCATATTGGACATCCAAATTTGTTCATATGGACATATGCAAGCGAAATCTGCAAAGTTGAGAGGTACAAAACCTTGTGTTCTTAAGGTGAATATCTACTGGTGTATTACTCTCCCCGAAGAGAACTAATAGGTTATAATGACAAGTGAATCACCATGTCATTTTGTGTGCAAACAATATTGTGCAGGAGCGAAATCACTTCCCACAGAATATAGATACAAGTTCTACTAGCTCTCTACTGGGGCCAGCGTTAGGCCCAGGATACGTTGTGGTCACGAAGCAGGTGTTGTCAATTGAGAAACTTTGCCGTTAGATTTAGTGACTTGTGGGGGTTACACCTCTCCATTACGAAACCCCCGCTACTCCGAAACCCGAAACCGGGGGTGCATATCCCTACCCCCTTACCCTAACCCTAACCCCGTTCGGAGTGGCGGGGTTTTGGAAAGGAAAAACGTCCGCACTTGTGGGCGTCCCTAGCGACAAAAAAACATTTAGCAACTTTCGCAACCTTTTGGTGAATCTGGCTGCTCGTCTTTAAAGTGACAAAAATCATTGTTCTCAACATAACTGTAGCTTTGCGCCGCTGTCAGAAGCATTTCTAACGGTGAATCAGTGCTGCAGATTAGCTCTGATCTGTAAAAATCCGCTAGCACTGTCTTCTTCTACTACAGACATAACCGTCCCCACACGTTTTCTAGAGATTGGCATTGCGTGCATGGTGCTGTGACATCATACGTAATGTCATGATGTCATCTGGTGACTTTAAGCGACTTTTCAGAGAGCCAATTGCGACTTTCTGTGATTTTTAGCAGGACTGAGTCCACTGGAAAATCCATATTGGTTTTTCTCTTACAATGGCTGCTGTTCCTCATGGCCCAGGGATCCTCTGGTTGTCGTCCCCCATGCCCCAGGGGCCCTCTGGTTGCCATACATCATGGCTTAGGGGCCCTCTGGTTGCCATATTCTGTGGCCCAGGGGCCCTCTGGTTTTCGTACTGCATGGCCCAGGGACCATCTGGTTGCCATATCCTGTAGCCCAGGGGCCCTTTTGATTGCTGTCCCCCTAGGCGCTCTAGTCGCCGTACCGCATAGCCCAGGGGCCCTTTGATTGCCGTTTCCTGTGGCCCAGGGGCCCTATGGTTGCCATATCCCGTGGTTCAGGGGCCCTTTGATTACTGTCCCCCTAGACGCTCTAGTCGTCGTACCGCATAGCCCAGGGGCCCTTTGATTGCCGTACCACGTGACACAGGGGCCCTCTGATTGCCATACAGCATGGCTCAGGGGCCCTCTGGTTGCCATATCCCGTGGCCTAGGGGCCCTCTGGTTGTCGTCCCCCATGGCCCAGGGGCCCTCTGCTTGCCATACCCTGTGGCACAGGGGCCCTTGATTGCCGTGCCAAGGGGCCCACTAGTCGATGTACCGTATGGCCCAGAAGCCCTTGATTGCCGTTTCCCGTGGCCCAGGGGCCCTCTGGTTGCCATATCCCGTGGCTCAGGGGCCCTTTGATAGCCGTCCCCGTGGCCCAGGGGCCCTCTGATTGCCGTCCCCCGTGGCCCAGGGGCCCTCTGGTTGCCATATCCCGTGGTTCAGGGGCCCTTTGCCATCCCCCGTGGCCCAGGGGCCCTCTGATTGCCGTCCTCCGTGGCCTAGGGGCCCTCTGGTTGCTGTACGACATGGCCCAGGGGCCCTCTGGTTCCTATGTCCTGTGGCCGAGGGCCCTCTGACTGCTGTCACTCCCCCCAGCCCATTTCAGTTAACCCTTATAGACTAAAGAAGTACAACTAAAGAAGATCCTAGAATAGAGGCCTCTATCGCAATCAGCATCGACATCGGTATCTGGATTGTTGTTGGGCCCCCCCTGGGCCCCCTGGATCCATGGGCCCCGGGGCGCCAGCCCCACTCGCCCGGTCGGTAATACGGCCCTGGCTGAGAGCGGAGAGTTTGGCCACGCCCCACCCTCTACTATAGGCCATCTCTTTCCTCCTCATTTGCATTCAAGCAACAAGTCCCATAATGGACTGTTCAGAGAGAGAAAAATTACTCTTTCTCATCTTATCTCTGTTTCTCATGCACTGAGTCTTGATTTTGAAGAAGGATTCATTTACAGTATTAGGGAACCATTAAGGAGCCATATAAAAGCATCAAGAAGTACCATGTCATTAGCCTGGGAATTCCCAGGCCGCTTCCGTTCGTTTCGAACTGGAAGGCGGCCTGGAAACTCGTCCAAGCGAGAGTCCCAGATTTAGGGCCCCAATCAGAGAGCGGGGGAGGTGTGGCAAGACGGTGACGCGTACTACATGACAAACGGAAGCTTGTAGTTTGAACTGACAACTGACATGATTGGCTATGGACTTACGTATACGCTCAATGATAGACATTCATAACGCCCAATAAACGGCCGTTGGCAATCGCTAACCACACCTCCGCTACGGGATTTTTCGAAGCGAGTTTCCAGACCCATATCTCACTTGTGATATGGTCAGGTGTTAACCAGACTACCATGTCATGGGACCTTTAAAAATAAAGGTTATTGCACCAAATATTGATTTCTGAACTCTTCTTAAGTGTAAACATTAGTATTATGTTGTTTTAAAATGAATTTGATCTTGTTTCTTTGCATAGTTTGAAGTCTGAAAACATGTATCTTTTTTGTTATTTTGACCATTTGTCATTTTCTGCAAATAAAAGCTCTAAACGATAATATTTTTATTTGGAATTTGGGGGAAATGTTGTCAGTAGTTTATAGACTCAAACAAAAAATTATGAATTAATGTTGCTTTTGCCCAAACACATACCTATAAGTAGTAAAATCAGAAAAAACGATAATTTTGCAATGGTCTCTTATTTTTTTCCAGAGCTGTAGTTAGCCATATAGAAGCTTTTAGCCATTACTTATCATCACAGACCGAAAGAGTAACAGATTATGTGCAAGCAGTCATTTCTTTACAATGTATCTACTGTAAACTCTTTTCAATAGAGGCTGTATATCAAGGACAATGGAAAAATAACATACATTTTGACTGACACCTTTGCAGATAGTAAAAACTTTGTAGCCTTATGCTCCACACAGTCAAGCCTGTTCTATTTCTGTATTATAACATCACCATCTGCAACTGCTAATTATGTTTTGATTACCAGTAATAAATCACACTAGATGGCACGTTTTGACACAGAACAATTCAATCTCAGCTTCAAAAACATTGTAGCCTGACCAATATCGCTCCTTCATTATAGTAGTCATTACCAACCTATAATTTTCCTTTGCAGCGTCCTGATCATAGCACCGCTCTTGAACACTATTGATTTGTTTGTGTGGTGAGGAATCCTATGGGGGCATGCTGGTCAATCAACACATCTTGTTCTGAGATGTTTCCCTGCTAATAATGATGTACAATAATTTGACTTGACTAGACATGTGTCTTTAAAAAAACACCCACGCAGAGACAACTCCACTGTTAGGCTACTTTAAATCATTAAAGGTTCTATGAGTCACAAACTTGACTCTAGTGAGATTTAAGCCATGTTATAATGTTGTTTCCTCCTCAGAACATACCTGAAGTTGTGTTTTGTTTCATTCACACATATTTGAGTAATCCTGTCTGTCTACATCTCCAAAACTCAATTCTCTGTTCCAACTTGTGATGTAATTTTAAGTTTGTTCCTTAGAGATGGGCAAATCAAGGGCTGAAATCATCCAAATTCTTCTAGTTAAGCTATATGAGTTTAAAAACACAGTGGAGCACTTTCTATATTACCACATGACATCACAAGGTGGAACATAATGTTTTCTGTTTTTTGTTACCCTCTGTTATATACTATAATTGATGAGTGAACTACTGTACCCAAACAATTTCCCTTGTTTATCTAAGTTTGAGAGAAGAACTCATCTTTAAATATACAGGATTTGTCTGTTAAAATGTGTGAATGAAAAAATGAAAAAAATGTTTTTCATGAGGAAACAACATTATAACCGAGACCAGAAAATAGCGTAAGATTGTCCCTTTAAAGGGACAGTGTGTAGGATTCGTGGCGCATAGGTGGTTAGTAGCTATTCCACTTCCTCTTTTGGCTATGGCAGACCACGAGGGTCACCCGGGCGCGCCGTAGCGCCGATAGCTCGCGTGCACGCACCGCTGTATACATAAAACGCGGTCCCCCGTTCACTTTTCTTTTCTTTTCGCATGAAAACACACAATCCCGATCATGATTCATGACAATCTACACATCAAATGAAACCTTACAGTCTCCTCTTTTTGACTATGCAATTCATTTCCCTGCAAAACAATCACTCCCCGAGCACATGGGGCTTTTATACAGAAAAGCAAAAAACGAGGTTTGTTAGCTTACCTTTGAAGGCTCTGCACAGGTCAAACTCTGTATTTCACCATAAACTTGGTCTCAATCTGTCCATAAGGATCCAGCGAATAAAATCCAGTAAAACAATTTAGTCCAAAATACGTGTTATATCCATTACGATGTGTGATACAGCAGCATGCTTGTTTACACGAGGCTCCCCCTTCCCCCTCCCCTTCCCCTTCTCTCCTTCGCTCCTCTGCTCCCACATGCAGCGCGGCTAAGCAGCTGTTAGCAGGAGCCGAGGCAAAGGATGAGCCCAAATGTCCTTCTGCGGCTCTCGTATTCAAAATGGCTGCCTCTATATGGGGAAGATCCCCCTTTTATGTGACTATATCTAAGTCTAAAAGAATACTTTGATTTCATGATGGAAGTGAAAAGGCTTGGAAAACAATGTATTTTTGAATGGGTATCTTCAATTTCAGTAATTAACTCATTGGCTGCCGGAGACGTCTATAGACGTTCGGGCGAACCCAACCGTTGATTGCCAGAACGTCTATAGACGTTCAACACGTTTTTCAGCGGGGGTTGCTAGGTTACAGCCTGGAGCAACTTTTGAGGTGTAATTCACATATCTCAACCTGTAGATGGCGATGTTGTATCATTATTAGCCGATCAGAGCCGGGGAAGAAAGGAGGAGTGCAGTGTGTGTATAGATGTGTGTAAGATGGCGAGGCCAGCGAACCCGGAAAAGCGGATAACTGTTGATCAGCGCCTATGGAGCGATCAGATCGCTCTTGGGACCCAGGATCCTGGATCAGAGGATCGCAGAGACAAGCCGGATCAAGCAGCGAGGTCTGAGCAGAGATCTACTGTGCCCGAGGAGGGGGCGTGTCCTGTGTGCGCTGCACGGACCAGGGAGTCTCCTCAGAACTACGACAACTCCAAAGAAGAAGTTTACTGACTTGGAGCAGTAATGGTGCTGTATGGTAATTGTAATGAATGAAGTTGTGTGTGTGTGTGTGTGTGTGTGTGTGTGTGTGCGTGCGTGCGTGCGCGCGCGCGTGCGTGTGTAGCTGTGTGTGTGTGTAAAGGTTTATGCATGGGCTTGTATGTATGTACATATATATATATATGTGTGTGTGTGTGTGTGTGTGTGTGTGTAGGTGTGTGTGTGTGTGTGTGTGTGTGTGTGTATTAGTTTTTATTATGGGTCTGTACTCTGGGCCTCAGACAAAGCCTCAACAAAGTTCTATTTTATATGAAAAGATATTATTATATCCTGTAAACATCTCTTGGCACTATTCACAGAGCCTTATATTCTTATATTTGTAAATAAAAAATGTACTTTGTCATCAAAAATCTCTTTCTCTGTTATTTTAGATGTTTGAGGTGTCACTAAATCAATAAATATTGATGTCAAAGTCACTGATCTGCTCGAAATCCTTCTCTGAACTCAACGCTCGTTTTCTCCATTTCTTGCTCAAAAACCAGTGTTTTTGCTGAAACTTCCCTATGTTCTACTATCAGTTATTTGAGAACCGAAAAGGTTAGAAACATAATTTTTTTTCCAGGTGAAAGAAGAGAGTCTAGGCTTTATTTTGATGTGTGCCATGTTTATATAGTCAAAGAACTCAGTATTCTGTGAGTCTTGTAAAATCAGTGAAAATTCTCTGAATCTCTGGCACTCTACAGGCTTAGATTTTGAAAACAGGCTGGCAGTGAAAGAGTTAACGGGTAAAAATCTTACACACTGTCCCTTTAAATCATTGCATAGGACTGAAATAAACAAAATTAATAAACACACTTCACATAGTTTTCACCACTGTCTATGCTGCTGTGTGCTTATAGTGATTGGCATCCGAGTGGCTGCTAATCGAGCTTTGATGAAGTGCTGTGGAGTTTTGGTGATTGGACACAAGTGTCCACGAGCACAGATGTGGAACTTAATGAGAGTGAGTGCAGGCACAGGCAGGAGCTGAGCCAAGAGACACTATGACCAGCTGCTGTTTGTGTTAGCACATGTGAGGGCTTTCAATAACCTGGATCTTAAAAAAAAGTAATACCATTATAGTAGTATATAAGACTTAGATCTGGACAAACTTTATTTATCCACAAGGGAAATTATTTGGATACAGTAGCTCACACAGCACAATAGATATAATAACAGAGAGCAAAAATATAAATGGTAATGGTAAAATATTCAAAATAAGTAGCAAAAAAGACAAGGTGCTGATGTCAAATAAGGCATAAGTATTGTATATGTACAAGAAAATAAATACATATCGGCTATATACAAGAGGGAAGGATGAAATAGTGGTTGACATAACACAGGGTTTTCTATTACATAAGGATGGATTGTTGTACAGTTGTATCTAGTGTGGTATGAATGTAGACCTGTATCTCTCACTGTTTGAGCGGAGCTATAGGAGCCTGTTGGAGAATGAGCTCCTCTGTCCCTCTATAGTCTGGTGCAGTGGGTGAGCAGCTGTGTCCATGATGGAGAGCAGTGTCCTTCTGTCCCTCACTGTGACACATGACCTGCTTAACGGATCAAATAATAAGACAGTAAGACAAATTCAGTGTTATAAAGGTTCAATAGGCTGTTAAAGAGGTGCTGTGACATTGGTTTATAAAAGACCTACATGCAGTGTGCTTTCTCTCACAGTGTATATAGCTTACTGTTGTGTTTGAGTATCGCCTCCTGGATCCTCTACTACAGATGGATATAATGTTTGCATGAAAGAGTTCTAAGTACATTTAAAAAGATAGTGCGACAGTTTACCCATCTAACTCCAGGTTTAGGCTATGAGGATTTGCTTAAGGCTGCTGCACAGATTTACATGATTGTGTTAATCAATGGTTAATCTCTTCATAAGCAGACAGATACTCTGGTAAGACTTTGCATTAAGCTTAAATACTCCTTTTCAATTAAGCACAAAGATATGCTTAGGAGAGGCTTAGAGGGCAGCGGCTGCTTTTGTTACATTCTCACAGCTCTGCCCGAGTCTTACAGCATTACTTTCTCTGTGGGGGACCTTTTAGCTGGTTAAGTGTAGCCACCAGGTTTGGTGCCAATACACCTCAGACTTGGTGAAGGTGGCATCCTGGCACAGCGCGTGTGCTGCTGATAGTACTCATTATCCAACAGATTAGCAGTCATTAGCCCTAGCATAGCTCACACTGACAATGCATACTTACAGGCCAATTACACATGCAGCTCTTTAGCCTTGTTAGCCATGTGAAAAGCTTTGCGTCCCTGCACTTTCATAGTTTGACTTGAGGT
Organism: Paratrypauchen microcephalus; assembly: GCA_036785185.1. Lineage (NCBI taxonomy): Eukaryota > Metazoa > Chordata > Actinopteri > Gobiiformes > Gobiidae > Paratrypauchen > Paratrypauchen microcephalus. The sequence goes on from JAVJIX010000035.1 coordinate 2,644,768, forward strand.
TTATTTCTCTATGTTTTGCATTGCTTTTCCCCATCCTTAACCCGAAGAAGGCACGTTCATTACACGAATATCTACATCACAGATTTACACTGACAAACATACACATAGACATAAACATCATGTGGTACAAAGGAAACAATTTAGGGATTCTGAATTCCAGCCACATTTGTCAGCTTTGTGCTGATCTCAGCCTCTAAGTGTATTAGGTCAGTTTCAACATGTATGGATTTTGAATGTGCTAATGAGCATCTGTGTTTGTTATATGGATAAACTTGCATTGGAATCTAACGGCCTAACAGCATTTCTTTCTCCCTTTGAAGACAAGGATCAAAATGGAGCAATTTTCAGTGTGAGAACATAATAATTAGAGTGGAGTATCAGATTTTATGCTTGGTTAAACCAAGATCATTGTGGGATTTAAAAAGCATGAGGGCTGAATGTAGCTTCATTCAAAAGTATGTGTTAATACAAAGACAGTCTTACCTAAGTGGAGCAGTCAAACTCTGATGAGAGTGAAATAGACCTCTCTGCAGCAACCGCAAACATGCAGAAAACTATAGGAGTGTCCCTATTGTTTTGCACAAAATAGGCTAATCACAAACGTAATAGCTCATATGTAAAGAATAGTTTTGGAGTTCACCACACATTGGCCCTGTTTCCTGAAGGAATAGAATAATATGGGAGTATGGAAGTATGGCAATTTTCATGGCAAGTGGCTTCATGCTGCATTAACATCCCAGTTGCACATGCTGACTCCAAACCTTCTGCAGATCTTGACACAAATTCAAACTGATGTCTCCAATTCACTCACATTTGGGCAAACTCTGAGGTTTACCTGTCCCTCATAAGCCCCCAGTAAGCAAAATGTCCTGACAGATTAAAGTACCACCTTGGATATGTGGACATTGTGACCCAGACTGCCCACTCCAACTTTTATATTCAGCTTGTGTTTTAGGACATTCGTGTTCTTTATCTTTAAAAGCTGAAATGTTGTTCTGGAGAAAAGCACTGGATTCTGAAATGTGATTGTGAAGTGCTCAGCAAAGGACAGAACACAGGGTTTTGTTAGATAAGAAAAACACAAAGCTGTTTTACTTGCATTTTTCAAATAAGCCACATTTCAGATAGCAGTGCGTACCCAACTGTACAACAATGTGGCCAAAGCTTATCTCTGTCCTTACACAGCTGCTTTTAAGCCAGTCAGCTGCTTTTAAGGTTTTCGCTTCACTTTTGTATTTATTTTACCTTCGAACATGACGTGCTAGTTTCTTTTTAGACTAATATGTATGGCTGATAATGTCTCTTCTCTTACAGGTGGAGCGGGAAATAGCGATTCTGAAGCTCATAGAACACCCACACGTTTTAAAGCTACATGACGTCTATGAAAACAAAAAGTACTTGTAAGTATCGCCCGCCTTTTGTAATGTGCATCAGTGTACAAAATGTGTAAAATGTACAAGTACATCAAATGTACATCAAACATCACATTCAAATATCACTCTTTTGACAAAAGAGCATTTTCACGGACTTGAATCCAACCATGACCTGGATGTGCAGTCATGTTGGAGATATTGCTCACTCACACAATTAAACACGCTTATAAATCAACCAACCATGCAGAAAAATTCAAAATTTCACAATAAACCTTCCACATCGGAATCCAAAACTTCTGATACAGTTCAGAATCAGAAAGGTTTTAATGCCATATGTTTAAACAAGTTCACAACATTAGGAAATTGATTCGGTACTTGGAGCAGAATGTAAACCAACACTTAACATGCAACAAATAAAATAGAATAAAATAAAATAGCAGAAAACTTAAATTTAACAAATTTACAAGAATACAAGAATGTAACAGTGCAGGTGCAGGTAATGGTCAGGTGCAAAAAGTTGACCAGTTGTCTAGGGATAAGTTGGATGCCAAAGAAAAGAGCGTTATATGAACAAACTCAAATTAATCCGGCAAGAAGATCCATATGAGATAGATTCAAGTTTGTTCAGTGACAGTGGTGATTTGTCGATTTGGCTGCTGTAAGCGATCCCGATATTGTCAACTACCTGGTCTTCTCCCCAAGTTCTTATACAGGACAAGACCTTCAGAGCTCTAAAGGTCTGGAGGCAACAACCAGTTTGTATGTGGCTGGTACGAGAGCACAAAGTGTGGAGACAAGCGTATTGTGATGGCAAAGGTCGGCATACTTGTATTACATGTGTAACGTGTTTAAGTACTAGTATATTGCTTTTGCAAATACTCACGTTTTGCAAAGATTAAAATATGAACATTGTCTTTCCGCCTCTGTCGCCTTGTCTGTCGCCTCCTTTCCTTTGATAATCACTCTGTCTGTTCACCCTGGTTGGTCACTACTTTAGGTAAACAATAGAACTGTTTTTCTCTGTCCGATCTATTGTGACAGCCTAGGACCCGACAATAGTTGACCATTTTGCTTTTTTTAAAAATCTTGGCAGCATAAGTGCAATGTTTGCTTTGTTTCGAGCATCTCCAACATGGCAGACTTCCGGATTATGATGTCATGTGAAAACACTCTATACATTACAAAGACCTATTGTGCTTGTGTTTGCTATATAGTTATACCTATGACAGTGGATTCAAGATTCAAGATTCAAGATTGTTTATTTGTCATATGCAGAATCAACACAAGGTCAACAATGCAATGAAATGCTTAGGATCAGAAGAACCGTTGACTCGCTAAGATAGTCAAGAAGTACTAATAACATGCAATAATTGTACATGGTAAAAAAAGTGTTGCAAAGTGCAGGGGAAGAAGTAAACAATATAATAAACAATATAATAAACAATATAATAAAATATGTAATAAAAAGTAATAAAATAAAAAAGCAAGGTACAATGTACAAGGTGCAGGTAGGATTAAATCAAGATCAAATAAGGTGTAAGTATTTCACAGATTGCACATAGTATGGTGTGGTGTAGGTGTTGCATGTGGATTTCGTATTGCACATAGTATGATATAAATATTGCACATAGGTTATTGCACTGATTATTGCACATGTAACAGTAATTTACAGTGAGGTAGTGACAGACATGATATATTCATATAGAGCAGCAGTAGTAAACATAATTATGCATAATGAAAGGTAGTTTAGTGCAGTATTATTGAGAGTTCAGTGTCATTTAGAGTATTACCCAGAGTTCAGTAGTCTGACAGCTTGGGGGTAATAGCTGTCTTTGAGTCTTTTTGTGCGTGCTGGCAGGCTCCTGTATCGTCTACCAAAGGGTAGCAGACGGAAGAGTCCTTGTGCCGGATGAGTATGGTCCTTAGTGATGCTGCGTGCTTTACGCAGACCCCTGCTGTGGTAAATGTCCTGGATGGAGGGGAGACTGCTGCCAGTGATGTCCTCTGCCGCTCGCACTACCCTCTGTAGTGCTTTGCGGCTCTGAGCGGTGCAGTTCCCATACCACACTGTGATGCAGCCCGTCAGCAGGCTCTCGATGGTGCACCTGTAGAAGTTTGTGAGGATGCTGGTGTTCATACCAAACTTCCTCAACTTCCTCAGGAAGTAGAGTCTTTGTCGGGCTTTCTTATTTATCAGTTATAATTTGGACATTTTAAATCGCAGTATTGATCTGAAACAACTTAATAAAAGAAACAAATCCACTGACTGCCATGTTGGAAAACTGTGGTATTCACAACAAAGAGTCATGAAGTTGTCTGCACCTCTGATGGATGGATTTTTTTTTTTTTTTTTTTGTACCAAAATAACTATGTGACACTGTCCAATCCTACATGTATCACAGATTAAGATAATACAATTGGAGATTTTTCCAGTATCTAGCTTTGAACCTCTAAAGAAAATGTCCTGTTGTTCTGTGCACTGTGTATCTTTTCTGGTGGAAAGTCTGCCACAAGCTCTTGGCCATGGAAATGTTATTACCTTACCTGAAATATCCCACAGCATGGTCCAAGGGATACGTTTAAACCCATACTGTTGAGCATTCAAAGCAACGCAATAACATCACGGGGCCAAAAGGTGACAGACCCCCCACCAGAAAGTTACACCGCACAAACATGACATCAACAGATGGGCTGGTTGCAACAAGGAAAAATAAAAAAACAGATAGGGCTTAGGGTTATCTTTTACATAAGGGTAAAGACAGATATTATAGGTGCATTGTGTATCTTTTCTGGTGGAGGCCCCGTCAAATACTTTTCTCCATGGAGATGTTATTGTTTTGTCTGGATTGTTTCCCAGTATGATACTTTCTATCGTCATGGAGACCAAACTAAACCAAGTTACAGGCCAGATCTGTGGAGAGGCAACCCCACTCACAGTCAGAATGCCTGTTTTTGTAGGTATTTTTGAGCTATGAAACCATCAGTAATTTAATAAATGTAAGCTAGAACTCTCCGGGTGGGTGGAGAGTCCTTGCCTCAAGTGGAGGAGTTCAATGACCGAAAGGACAAGATCGCGGATACAAGTGGGCGAAATGAGTTTCCTCCGCAGAGTGGCAGGGCACTCACTTAGAGATAGGGTCTCCTCACCCTATGTGACCCTCAGTCACATGGGAGGAGCTCGGAGTAGAGCCGCTGCTTCTCCACGTCGAGAGGAGCAGCTGAGGTGGCTTGGACATCTGTTCCAGATGCCTCCTGGACCCTCCCTTGGGAGGTGTTCCAGGCATGTCCCACTGGTAAGAGGCCCCCGGGGAAGACCCAGGACACGCTGGAGGGACTATGTCTCCCGGCTGACCTGGGAATGCCTTGGGGTCCTCCCGGAGCAGCTGGAGGAGGTGTCGGGGGTGAAGGAAGTCTGGGAGTCCATGCTTAGACTGTTGCCCCCACAACCCGGCCCCGGATAAGTGCAAGAAAATGGATGGATAGAACTCTTTAATGTGATACCGTGGAACATTCCAGGCAGCGCAATGACATATCCAGAGCAACAAGCAGGTGCCAGAACCCTAACCAAAATGTTACACAGTGCACCTTTAAATACAGACAAATTATTTACACCAGTTGCCATAAACGTCTAACAATGATTCCATCCAGTACACATAAGAAGTAAGGGGAGGGAATATTGGGCTGGATCTCATGTCTTTTATTAGAGCATTTGCCAACTCTTAAGACCCACAGATGAACATGAAACCATTACTGAGCTTGAGCAGTTCAGTGACAGCCCCATCACTCGTTTAGCATATATTTCTTGATCTACGCACTGTTTGTCAACTAAATTGTATTAGAGCTTGTTATAAGCCTTCAGACCAAATGGGATCAGACATGCTGCAGTGTACATGTCATCCTTTAAGAAGGGTAGAAATAGATGCATATTCTGAGTCTTGCTATAATTGGATTATTAAAATCACATTTAGTTCTTGTTGCTTCATCACTTCTGACAGTTGGTCACCAGTGGCGTCACTCATGATGGATGGGCCTGTGTTTGTATGGCCACTGAGTAAAGACGTATCCATTCTGTGTATCCACTGTAGCATTTAGTCGTCGTTATCAGATCCTGACGCTAGGCCTGCTGTCACGATAATTACTCTATCGACTTATCATTCAATATATGAAACCTGGAACTATTTTTTATGCCGTCAATATTTATCGTGTGTTCATTTTCATTGCGCTGGAAAATTTGTGGTATTTTTAGCTATATGATTTTAAAAAATAAAAAGTTGAATTAATCACTTCTATGTCTTACAGATGCAGACTAAGCACTAAAATGTTTCAATATTACAGTTTATTTTCTATATTAACTGTTATATACTTTAATATTATATACTTTACATTATATCACACTTGAACACAGTAGATCACACATCACAATATATTACTTAAACTTAGACTTAGACAAACTTTATTGATCCACAAGGGAAATTGTTTGAAATTAAACCAGATTAACTTAAAAAGGTAGTTATTTAGAAAAATTAAAAAAAGCAGGAGCTACTTTTGCACAGCCACTCTCTCACGCGCTCAGGTGTGTGTGTATTATAATAACTAAGAACATTCATACATACATTCAAAATAAATGGCAAAAACAACACGAGACGAGTGTCAAAGAAGACAAGGAAAAAAATAGAAATATAGTAATTATTGAAGTTGTGACCGGTCTCTGTGACATCCATAATTCAACTTAAGAAAGTAATAATTAACAAATGATACCAATAAACCATCTGCTAGTTGTGTCCTTCATCTGCATGTGATGTTTTGTTGGGAAACCACAACAACTAAATCCTGTTGGTAGGCACAGACTCGAGCCATTGCTGAATTTTATATTCACCAAAAATATATTTGGTCTAAAACTGAAAAATGTTACTTTGCCAAAGCTGTAGGGAATGTGCAGGGAGATATGTTCAAGGTAAACGCTGAACTGAGAGCTTCTAACTATCAGAAAAATATTGTCAGTAAAGTCTTGTATTTAGTTTCTAATATTCTGTACTTGAAAAATCACAGACACCTTTTTTATTTTATTTTATTTTATTTCATTTCATACATGGTCTACTTAAAGGTGCACTGCGCAAATTTTCTAGTGGAGGGTCTCCATGGAGATGTTACTGCTTTCTCTGGAATGTTCCACAGTATGACAATAAACATATCCATCTAGCAGTTATAAAATACAGTAATTCCTTCTGTTAATAAGGACGAATCTCCACAGATCTGAATTGTAATGCAGCATAGCGCTTGTGTAACCTGCCTGTCTCCCTACACTGTGGAACATCTATACAGTGGAATAACATCTCCATGGAGACAGGCAGGTAATGGACGCTTAACTAGAAATGGTACACCGTGCACATTTAACTCTGCACTTTCTTATTGCTTTTTTTTTTTCTTTCTTTCTTTCTTTGAGAAAAATCCTAAACAATTAAACAAATAGAAACATATTTTATTTACAACCATACTTCATTGATGACTGACCTGTTTTATTTATTTATTGTTTATATATTTTATTTGATTGATTGAAAATAAAATGAAATAAAATAAAACCCTCCCACGCCCCAGCCCTCTCTCCACATGCTCAACACAAAATTAGGCTGGTAATGGTAGTATTTGTTCTTAGCCCTAAAGGTAGAGCTAACATTTTATGAATTAGGAACTTGTTCGAGATTGATGACATTTTAGTCTCCCAAAAGCTTAACCTTACATTTTTTGGACTTGATGGATCTAGGTTTGCCTCTGTTACCACATGCTCTCTTAGCCAGGCCCATTATAACACTATCAATAACAAACACACACATCCACTGCAGTCTCCACAGCAGGTTGAGGAAGAGAGACTTTCAATTTGTCCTGTTGTGAAGACTGAGAGAGCTGGCAGAGGATATACGAACTGAGATCTGAGGCAGGGCCACACCAGCGCTGGCACCAAGCCCAACAATGTGCCCCTAGCCTGGGTCAGCATAAATTCATCTCCCCCTGTCCCCCTGGAGCATGGCCACGCCGCCGACATGACAAACGTCCCCCTCTGCACTGAGCTACAGCCACAGAGCAGAGGCCATGAGAAGAGAGACCGGAGGGCTGGCGTGCAAGGGGAAGGAGGTGAATGAGTGGAAAATAATCAAGATAAACTTTGTAATTTAATCTTTCATTCAGAAGAGCACTAAGAAAAGGCACTGTAGAGTAATTGTAAAGAGTCTCTGGATAAAAAATGCATTTCAAAATTCATTCTGGGGTAAGAAGCATCTCTTATTGTAAACATTCTAATCAAAGGCAAGAGGAGAAATTTAATTTGTCAACTGGACAAAGTTTATTTGGTCGAATACTTTTCGAAGCTCATCCAAGCTACTTCTTCAGTTCTGGCTAGAGTGCTGATACACACTGCTTATAACTAGCTGCAGGGAGGAGCTAACTACAATGAAATTACTATGAAACTATCCCACCTATTTGTTTTCAGTTTCTGTGTGGAGTCTTGTTAGCAGAACCATTCAGGACCATAATGGGTGTTTTCACACCTCGGGACCTGCCCTGACTAACCCTATTGTTTTCTTTGTTTGTTTTGATTTAGGTTTGCGGATAGAGTTATAGATGGGAGACAAATTCCCTCCATTTCTGACAAAAATAGCCTCTTTAACTCTCCTCTCAAACCAGTTCTTTTCTCTGGCTAAGATCTGTACCTCACTGTCCTCAAAGGAGTGTTACATAAAATAAGATAAGATAAGACTTTATTGATCTCACACAGGAGAAATTTACTTGCCACAGTAGCTCCAGGACATTTGGACAAGAAAGAAAGTGCATGCAGGCAGGAATGGGATAAAGTAAGTAATAATAAAAATAGTAGTAATAATAATAGTAACAACAAGCATCAACATGGAAGAGAGGATATTGCACGTCTGGCCTATATGTTAGAATTATACAGTCTGATGGCGGTGGGGATGAAGGATCTGCGGTAGCGCTCCTTCTTGCACTGGGGGTGTCTTAGTCGGCTACTGAAGGAGCTGCTCAGCTCCTCTATAGTCCGGTTCAGAGGGTGAGAGGTGTCGGCCATAATGGACATGAATTTGGCCAGTACCCTCCTCTCAGCCACCTCCTCTACAGAGTCCAGAGGACAGCCCAGGACAGAGCTGGCCCTCCTGACCAGCTTATTAAGTCTTTTTCTGTCCCGTTCTGTGCTGCTCGGGGCCCAGCAGACGACAGTGTAGAGGAGAGCAGAGGCCACCACAGAGTCATAAAACGTCTTGAGCAGAGGCCTGCACACTCCAAAGGACCTCAGTCTCCTCAGGAGGTGGAGGCGACTTTGGCCCTTCTTGTACAGGGCATCGGTGTTGTGGGACCAGTCCAGTTTATTGTTGAGGTGAACACCCAGGTACTTGAAACTGTCCACAGTCTCTATGTCCTGCCCCTGGATGTTCACCGGTGAGTGAGATAGTGGTCTCCTCCTGAAGTCGATCACCAGCTCCTTTGTCTTACTGGTGTTAAGGCACAGGTGGTTGCGCCCACACCAGTCCACAAAGTCACTGATGACCAAGCGGTACTCCAGCTCGTTCCCCTCCGACACAAAGCCTACAATGGCCGAGTCATCAGAGAACTTCTGGAGATGGCAGCTGTCCGTGTTGTATATGAAGTCTGAGGTGTATATGGTGAAGAGGAAGGGTGAGAGGACAGTTCCCTGGGGAGCACCGGTGCTGCAGACTACCACCTCTGACTCACAGCCGCGCAGCCGCACGTACTGTGGACGGTCAGTGAGGTAGTCGATGGTCCAGGCAGCGAGATGTCCATCCACTCCCGCGTCCTCCAGCTTCCCTCGCAGCAGCGCCGGCCTGATGGTGTTGAAGGCACTGGAGAAGTCAAAGAGCATGACTCTCACAGCACTCCCAGCGGTCTCTAGGTGGGTGAGCGCCCGCTGCAGAAAGTAGATGACGGTGTCCTCTACTCCTACATTTGGCTTGTAGGCAAACTGCAGGGGGTCCAGGGTGGGGCTCACCACAGAGCGGAGGTGGCTGAGGATCACCCTCTCCATGGTCTTCATGAGGTGGGAGGTCAAGGCGACTGGTCTGTAGTGGGCCGGTTCCCTGGCGTTTGTTGTTTTGGGAACCGGGACCACGCAGGAGGTCTTCCACAGGACGGGGACCTTCTCCAGGCTGAGGCTCAGATTGAACATGTAGCAGAGAACCTCACAGAGCTGGTCTGCACAGGTTCTCAGCAGCCTGGGGCAGATACCATCAGGTCCTGTGGATTTCCCCTGCCTGAGACGCCTTAGCTCCCTCCTCACTTCGTCCGGTGTGATGGAGAGGAAGGAGTGAGGGGGGGACTGGGGTGGATTGCAGGGGGTGGTGGTGGTGGGGGGTGGAGGGGGGCTGGTGCTGGGTTGGGTCCGTCTGAAGGGGGAGGGGGATGTGGCCACTGGCCCGGGGAGGAGTGAAGAGGAGGAGGGGGGAGTCGGCAGAGGGGCAGAGGGGGTGGGGGGCAAGTCAAACCTGTTGAAAGAACAGTTTAATTCGTCCGCCCAGCGCTGATCACCATCAGCTGTCCCTCTGCCACTCTGTCCAAAACCAGACATGCTCCTCAGTCCTCTCCACACGCTCCGTGCGTTGTTTTGGGCCAGCTGCTCCTCCATCCTCCTCCCATAGTCCTTCTTAGCCCATCTGATCCTTCACTGAAGCTCTCTCTGGACCCTTTTCTGCTCCTCTCTGTCCCCTGAGTTGAAAGCCCTTTTCTTCTGGTTCAGGAGGGCTTTAAGCTCAGGGGTGACCCAGGGGTGGTTGTTGGAGAAACACCGTACCCTCCTGGTTGGCACAGTGTTCTCCATGCAGAAGTTGATGTAGTCTGTGATGCAATGGGTCAGGCCGTTGATTTCGTTTCCATAAGAGTCAGTGAAAATGTCCCAGTCAGTGTTCTGGAAACAGTCCCTCAGACTCTCACAGGCCTCTTCAGTCCAAAGCTTCACAGACTGCTTCTGCGCAGCTTCTCTTCGCACCCTGGGTGTGTATTCCAGGAGCAGGTAAACCAGACAGTGATCAGAGCGTCCGAGCGGGGGGAGGGGGGCGGAGGTGTAAGCGTCTTTGATATTGGTGTAAAACAGGTCCAGAGTCTTATTGTCTCTCGTGGGGAATGTGACGTATTGAGTGAATGTGGGGAGAGTAGTGGAGAGAGATGTATGGTTAAAGTCCCCAGTGATCAGAAATAAGATGCGCGGATGACGTATCATCATGTCATTAATGACGCTGTGAAGCTGTTCGTATGCTGCCGCACCATCGATGGAGGAATATACACACAGAACACAATAATGTGTGCAATTTCTCTGGGCAGATAGTACGGCCGCATACCGACAGCGAGCAGTTCAATGTCCCGGGAGCACAGCTGGTGTTTCACGTGTACATGTAGAAGATAAGTCCTCCTCCTCGTGTCTTCCCGCTCCCCGTCACGGTCCGGTCCGCGCGCCTCATAGTAAATCCGTCCAGCGAGATTACATTGTCCGGTATATTCCCATTCAGCCATGTTTCAGAGAAGCACATCAAACTGCAGTCCCGGAATGGTCTTTGATGTCGGGTCAGCGCAACAGGCTACTCCGCCTTGTTGTTTAAAGAACGCAGATTCCCCGTTATCACCGTGGGTAGTCCGTTCGGTGAATACGGTCTCCGGTTCTTGCGTCCGCCCCTGCAGCCTCTTCTCTTTCTCCGTATCTCTGCCAGGACCTCCGGTTTCCCCGCGTGGAGTAGAGAAGGGCCCCGTAGCTCCAGAAGCTTGTCGCGCGTGTATGTAATCCTGTGCGTGGCTGAAAGTGATTCCCGGCGTAACTCCTGGCACGGATTCATTAAATGTCTAAAAACACTACAGCTAACAATATAGCTGTAGTGAGAGTAGGCTTCCCAGGTGCGTGACTGCGCCCTGTTTCACCTACTCTAAAGAAAAAGCAAGAAAAACGACTATATACAAGTAAAAAGAGGAAAAAAGGAAAAGTAGGGACAGAGCTACTCCGGCACGCAGCTGGACTCGCCAGCGCCATTCTAATCAAAGTAACATTTGATAGCATTAGAAGTAATATTAAGTTAGACACACAGGTTCACAGTTATTTAAAGGTCCCGTGTTACGCAAAATTGACTTGTGAGCTTTAAGCCATGTTATAATGCTGCTACCTCATTAAAAAACATACCTAGAGTTGTGTTTAATTTTGTTTGAGTAACCCATTATTATTAGTCTGTCTACATCTCTAAATCTTAAAATGCTCTATTCCACCTTGTGATGTCATGAAGCGGTAGTTTTCAAGTTCACCGCTACCTTTTAGTTTTTGTTCCGTAGAGATTGGCAATTCCAGGACTGAAATTGTCCAAATGATTCTAGTGAAGGTGTATAGATGGTGTATGGTAAAAACACAGTGGAGCTCTTCCTGTATAACCACATGACATCACAAGGTGGAACCGTGGAGTGTTTTCTCTTTGGGAGAAGAACTCCATTGTTAAACGTGTGTGAATGAAACAAAACATAAAATTATAACATAGATCAGAAAATAGCCTAATATGGGCTAATTAAATATACTAGTAAATAAATACAGGTAGTGAAAAAGCGCAATTTTGGTCCTTTAATGATATGTTTCCCTTCCAGGTACTTGGTACTAGAACATGTATCAGGAGGGGAGCTCTTTGACTACTTGGTGAAGAAAGGCAGACTGACACCAAAAGAAGCCAGGAAGTTCTTCAGACAGATCATGTCCGCCCTCGACTTCTGCCACAGTCACTCCATATGGTGAGTGTTTGCATTTCAAAAGTCATTGGTTTGAATGGGAGAAATTTCACATCACTTAACATAAGAATAATCACTGAAAATGAAAAGTAATTCAGTAAGTCAGTGTTATGTGCAACCTTTTAGGATGCATTATTAAAGGTGCATTTCTAATGGAAGTCTTTCCACTAGAAATACCCTTCCACACCTGCTTTTCTACATGGAATTGTTATTGCTCTGTCTAGAATGTTCCACAGTATAGATTAAACCCATGTAATAAATCTATCACGAGGAGGACAAGCAGGTTACAGCACTATGTTACATTACAGTTCAGATCTGTACAGTTGCCCCTATTCACAGAAGGAATTATTATTTTTGAAAAATAGAAACACCCATAATGAATAAATGCTAGATGGATATGTTCAATTTCATTCCATGGAACATTCCATGCAAAGCAATAACATTATCATAGAAACAAGTAGGTACTGACCCTCCAGCAGAAAAGTTGGGCAGTACACCTTTAAAATCAGTCTTATATGCACAATCGGTCTGGATACATGATTAATATTCTGTAAATAAAATTAAATAAAATCCTTCTGGTGTGTTCTGTTAAATCTGTTTCCTGCAGTTATGATAAGGCTTTCTATGTTTGTTTGTTTTTATGTTTTTTTTTTTTTTTTTATGCCAAATTACTGCACCCAGAGAGTGTGGTTTAGTTGTCACAGAACATTGGACTGATAATGAGTTCATACAAAGAAAATGATTCAACTTCTCCCCTGATGGGAAACTACAATATGAATTTAAATTAGTATATTAATAGCTTTGGAGTACAATTTTGTTTTTCAAATCAATTATTTGATTTTTATTTATTTATTTATTTATTTTTTATGTGGCTTTCGTTTCTTTCCGTTCCAGGTTTTGTGTTAATCAAAAAAAAAAAGAAAAAGAAAAAGAGAACAGAAAGGAAAGGAAAGGATAGTAAAAAAAAAGTGTGTTGATCGATTCCTACCACACATGTGTACTAAGATTATTCAACAGAGCATTCAAAAAGTGCTATATAAATTGTATGCATTATTATCATTTATGACCCGGGCCCATAGACCGTACATATAAATGGACATAGCTAACCCGCAATATGGGGGCGCTTCGGGCTCCATTGACTCTGGCTCCAATTAACGTTTCATTGAAAAATTGTCACCCTCTTCTGTAACTGATGCAGTGAGTCTTGCATTAACCTGCTGTACATGATCCTGGTGTTTTACTTCTCTATTTTGTACATAAATAAAAAAGTTTCTAATATGAAACTTGGCTCCAAATTCGCTTCTATAACTGGTAGCACTTGTGAGCTTCATTTGACTGGAGCCGAACGCTATGGGTGACATCACACTCCCTTAGTCCACTTTTTTATACAGTCTACACCTTGGCCACTCTCAGTAAAAAAAAAAAAAAAATCTGCATGCCTAAGACTCGACAGCTTTGAACAAAATTCTAGAAACAGATCGTCAACAAATCAGCATTTCATTAAAATGCATGTAGAACTCCTATCAACATGTTGACGATGTTTTGTTTTATTTATACTGCTGGGCATTATTTTGAGTGGTGTTTCAAATGGGTCCCTGTGCTGTGACTAATTTGACGCGTAACACTGCGATATTTTGGCTTTGGGGGGTAATTCCAGTGTTTACCAGCTCACAGACTGCAGGCAGTCATATCCTTCAAAAATCATGGCGTCTTTGGAGACTAATAAGAGAACTCACTTGTTGGGTGTGACTGATCGTAGCGTTCTGAGTCCTGTGTGTCATGTATTAGCCTCCAGGGAGAGTGGGAGACTTTAGAGAACATTTTGTCATCATATCCACGTACAGAGGGGTGCAGAGGTGCTGTTTACTTTTATGGGAAGAGAAATGGATAGACAAGGTTGTTGCACCATTAATAAATTTGAAGGCAGATGTAGTGGTGGTGTATTGAACTTTCAAAATACTATATTGTGCACAATGTTTTCAAACTTTTCTGGAAGAGGGTCTGCCACTTGCTTCTCCATAGAGATTTTTGCCTGGATTGTTCTACGCTATGGCATTAAAGGTCCTATATTTTACTAAATTGACTCTTGTGAGATTTTAGCCATGTTGTGATGCTGCTGCCTCATCAAAAACATGCCTGAAGTTGTATGTTGCTTCATCCACACGTTTGAGTAATCCTGAATACTGGGCTTGAAATGCTCTATTCCACACCATGTGATGTCATGAAGTGGTAGTTTTCAAGTTAACAGCTACCTTTTGTTCTGTAGAGATCGGCTGAAATGATCAAAATGATTCTAGAAGGTGTATGGAGTTTTAAAATACAGCAGAGCACTTGTGACAAGTAACTTGGTGGGATGGAGTGACCTGCTTGTTTTCATGGACATATATAAGTTTAATGCCACAATGTGGGACATTACTGGTAAAGCAATTACATCAGCATGTCACTCAAGTAATAACAAAAAAGGTGTCCAGCCGACTGGTTAGCTGGTCACTTGACTTTTACCCGGGGGACCTGGGTTTGAATCCCCCCCAGCAATGAGACCCTTCACGTTACTGCCCCCGGGCGCATGAAAGATGAGCTGCCCACTGCTCCTGAAAAGGATGGGTCAAATGCAGAGAAATAATTTCCCTACAGTGATAAATAAAGGATATTAAAAATGTGTGCTTCCCAAGTAAAAGTATAACAGAACAGATTTTGTGTTTTCTCTCATACTTAGTCAAAACTTTTCATCTGAAGGAGAGTGATATGCGACAAGAGATGAGGCAAACACCAGATACTGCAGGATAAAATCAAACAGCACAGTGTATCAGAGAAGAGAAGTCAGAGTGAGTGAGTGAGTGAGAGCTGGGATGTCTATATTCTGTATCCTGCATTCATATGGATCTTTGTCAAACTGACTGTGCAGAGTGAGTACAGAGGGATTCTGCAGATGCATGACTCATACAGTGACTGACGGCTCTTTGCAGCAGTGGGATGAACTCGAGTTTGGAGATTTAGTGTTCACATTTGGAATACACATAATATATTGAGTTTATTCAGGGTCTTTCTGTCCAAGTGGTTATGTTTATGTAGGAGATTGTCATTGGTAAAATGACTGACATAATCTTGATTCAGCATTCCATACCATTGTGAGAGAGGAACTCCAGCTACAAAAGGCCAGTCAGTGTTTTAAGAAGAAGTGACTTTATTGTTCTCACACAGGAGAAATTCTTCTCTGCATTTAACCCATCCTGTTATTAGGAGGAGTGGGCAGCACATTACTGCGCCCGGGGACCATCTCCATGATCTTCTTGCTTCAGTTTGGTCAGGACCTAAGCTGGAGGATTTTACCTGGTGCATGTTTTGGGTTGATGGGGGAAACCCACCCAGACACGGGGAGAACCCCGGAACCTTCTTGCTGTGTGCTCTTTCCTTATGTCTGATATTGTACCTTATACAAAACATGTAACTGTTCATGTTATAAGTACCTTTTAACTAGATGCAAACCTCAAGCAGCTTATAAAATATATCTGTAATGGGACATAGCATATTTATTTTAAATAAATGGGACAAAATCAGGTACAGGGTATTTAAAGATATGCATATATACAAAGCAGTAATCTTCAAGAAGTTTAGCACCTTCTCTTTAGTTGGAGAGAATACACATACAAAAACACATACAAAAACACAGAAAACACATACAAACTATGTGCATATAATATCCCCCACACCCTCTGTGCTGTTGGCTCCAAATGCATGGAGTGCACATTTGCATACTGCAGCAGAGGCAATTAAAAGAAACAAATTAAACAGATTTGTCATGCAATGCTTAAGTAAGAGTCGTAATGATGTGATGTGATCTGATCTGAGCCACTTTGTATTTCCGCACAGTACTGTATGTAATATGGAGTAGGCAATTACATTTTGGGCTGGGTTGATTTAATAATAAACCCACAGGGGGTGCATGAAAAGAACAGCTTAGACGCAACTTATTGATTATCTCACAATGAGATTCTTGACTTAATTTAAACAGCTACTTGATGCGCTGAACTTGTAGTAATTGCGTAAATGAACGACAGAACTTAGAAGGCGCTCTACAAGGAAGATGGTGGCGCAAATAAACATGCACACTGAGGCCTCGCAGACCTTGCTTCTCAATCAAAACCCTGATTGACTTTCATGTGGTCAGCATAAGTCCCTATATGTTATTGCTTATTAATGCATCCAGGGATCCAACCTGAGATTGCATTAAGCAGCTGCAGTCGGATTACAGTTTTTTTGCCCTTAAGCAACACATTGAATATATTATTGCTTGTGTTTTGATACCTGGTTGGTATTTTTGTTTTTAATGTGCGCTAATCATTATTTAGATAGCAAAGTTTCTGTAGGACCATAAAACAGAATAATATTATAATACTATTTTAGCTCAACCAATAGTACTTACCATTTCTGATGTGAGCATGTAGTAACTGTCTGTAGCGCTTCCTCTGGGCCCAACATGAAAATCTAAACTTGAAAATATAAAAACTTTTTTCTTTCAATCTCTTGGGTCACTTCACTTAATTAACGTTAACTAAAATAAACTCTACAAAACTGTTACCATTTTTTGCCAAACACCCATGTAATCTACCATTCTGCTCATTACAATTCACCACAGACCCAGACTGTAATAGTTGTTTTAAAAGAGGACATGGCTTTTCTGTATTTGTAGCGGTACCTGTTCCTCTTTCTCATAGCCACAGTCTTCCCTCAAACCCTTTACCTGAAGATGTTAGATAAAATTTAATACCTTGCAAGTTTATCCCTAAAAAGGATTATTTGGGAACCTCCTCATCCTCCTCCCAACCTCAATTAGGCGTACTCTGGCAGACAGACCTAACCCTCCTCACCTCTGCTTCACACCACACTAATGAAATCCCAGCATCTCATAAAAACCCTCCATTTTGACTTGTCAACCTCCACACAGCGTTCTTTTCCTATTTTTTACGTTCAAGTTTAGACTCAAATCCATAAATATCTGTCTCAAAGTCAGTCGGGTGTCTGGCAGTCAACAAGCAGTGAGCTCAAAATGGGACGCTGGCTGTTTATAAGTCAGAACTTCCCAGGTCACATTGGATTTGAAAGGAAATTGTGTCTTTTTTAGCAGAGAAAGGAAAGGGAATAATCTGTGACAAGGGAGATGAGGCAAACCATGGAAACGGGGATGAAATAGGTCGCAAGAAAAGGAACTTGTCATTGAAGAAAAAGTAGATGTCTTTATTGTGTTCTCTTGTAGCATATTGATCTAATGTCAAACTGGCAATTGCGTGGATGTGATGTTTTGTTTTGATTTTGTATGAGATTCGTCGGGTTTGTGATTCATGGTAGGACTGAGTGACAGCTGGAGATAGCTTTGCTCGCTGTTCATTGGACTATTTTAGTGGTTGCAAACAGCATAAGGTGTACATGATTGTTGAGGAAGAGAAGCAGGCTGCAGTATGCTTTCAGAGACCAAGAAGCATCCATATTCCTCTAGAATAAATGTATTTTGACAGTTTTTTTTATGTCATTTGGTACAAATACTAGCATGTCTCTAAAATATGCAATAAAACCTGGGACTTGACACTTAAAATACCAGCCTGTCATGGCATTAAATTTCCTGTTTTATAGATGCCATTTTGAGGACATCAAGTCTAGTTTTGCATTGTTTGTTTCTATGACAACAATCCTAATTTTCCATACATTTTAAACTGGGATAGAACATTAGCTCTCATCATGTAAGGATAAGATTCTCCGAAAACTATCATTTCCAATTGAAAAGTAAAGCTTCAAGGCTATTGATAGTTTGCAGCTGATGTCATCAACATTCCTTGGGAGTGTGATTCTAACTGTTGGCACTGCTCTGTCTGAACCTATATTAATCTACCTATAAAGAAATGACTTAGCTGGAACTACAATCTAGGTTTGTTTTAATCCATTTTTGTGTTTTTTCTTGAGTCAGACCATCTTTTCTTAAACCTTTTTTGCTGTGCTTCCTTGCTAATATGTGCATTGCATTACCATGGAAACTGCTCTTGAAATACATGTAGAACACCCCCAGCGTAATGTCATGATTATTTTACTTTGTTTGAGACAGTAATGTTGTATATTTTGACAAGAAAAGGGGTATCTATACAGTACTGTATCTTGTTTTTGCCCTTGACCGACCCCCTGAATCTCCCCACACAATTCTGCAGAAATAAATCATCTCCTTTTTAAGTAAACCATGCTGCCAATAGTATTGGATTTTTCTCAAATAGGCTGCATTGTGCTCTGTGCTCCCATTTTCATGTCCTCAGCAGCTGTATTGACCAGCCGTGTGTTTCCAAAGCCACAGTGACACTTGACTCTGGTCTCAATGTGTGGTCATTTAAAGCAGTAGTGACATGAAACACACCCCCTACACCCTCTCTCTTCCATATTAGTTCATCACGCTTTGACATACGCGCACACATCTCCAAGACACACACACAGTAATCGATAAGCACTATACCAGCCCCCAACCTCTGACATTCTCACGTTACCATCTCATGTTTAATACAATATCTCAAAGACTTGGGCGTTAGATCAACGCAGTCATGGCAAGATGCTATAAAGGGCTCATGTGCTATTTTCTGATACATGTTATAATGTTGTTTCTTCATCATAAGCATACCTGGAGTTGTGTTTTGTTTCATTCATACATACAGATCTTGCATATTTAAGCTGAGATCTTCGCTCAAATAGAAAACACTCTGTTCCACCTTGTGATGTCATGGAGTAATACTTGAACTCCATACACCTTCAAAAGAAAAACTTTTGAATTTGAATTTCAGCTCTTTACCCATCTCTGCTGAACTAAAGGTAAAAGGTAGCTGTTAACTTGAAAGCTACCACTACATGACATCACAAAATGGAGCTGCGCATTTTGAGGTTTGGAGATATAGACAGATTAATAATAAAGGATTACTCAAACCCAACTTAGGGTATGCTTTTGATGAGATAACAACATTCTAACTTAACTTAAAGCTCACATTGGCCAATGTTGCATAATACAGGCCCTTTAAAGCTCCTTCCCACATGCACTGACACACAATGGCGATCACACATCCTTCAGTTTTGACACATAAGGTGCACATTATGGAAACCACCCACACGAGTACCGGATAACACCTGGTCTGAAAGTGACATTACTCCCACACACAAGTATCATCGCCCCTGGTTCATGCGGATCCTCCTTCCGGCTCTTAGTAGGTCGCCTGTGCACAGCTATTAGGGACTTAGGCATCACATTAGCTTCACTGCTACTTTTCCACTACTATGTTCACACCACTCTACCGTAGATGTTTGTCACTGCCATGGATACAAGGAAAATTCATTCTTAAGTACAGTTACCAATAAATTATTGTATTTATTATGTGGATATTGTTTTGATATCACTGGTCTACAAATGTTTGGACTTCCGAGATAAAAGTGGCTAAATCTCATTTATACTGATAAGATGAACCGAAAATCATTGGATAACTGTCCTGGTTGGCTAATGTATTCAATTACATATTATATATTTAATAATAATAATAATAATAATAATATATTGATATATGTTAAAATATTAAAGATCCCATGACATGGTACTTCTTGACGCTTTTATATGGCGCCTTAATGGTTCCCTAATACTGTATATGAATCCTTCTTCAAAATCAAGACTCATGAACACAGACAGAGTCAAAAATATCTCTCTCAAACACTTTATTATGGGCATTGTTGCTTGAATGCAAATGAAGAGGACAGAGACAGGCCAGTGCAGCGGGTGGGGGTGTAGCCAAACTCTCCGCTCTTTCCTCTTTAGTGGTGCGATGTGCGCTGGCTCCGCGTTTTAGCGGGTGGAAGATATGAGACGATTTCCATTGAAAAATAAACACATTTCCACAGAAAATAAAATTAAACCACTGCTGTTTCAGAGGTTCAGTGGCTCGGATAAAGGACATCCAAGCCTGGAAACACTCTCGCGTGCCTCCAGGCAAATAAAAAAACGCATCTCGCATTGCGTGGCTCGTTTGCGGTCCAAACTCTCTGGGTGTGATTTCCAGAGACGGTGGATAGACATCCAGAGGGGGGGTGGGCCTGCATTTGCATTTTTCCCCGAGTGTGACGTCAGAAATTTCCCTTGTTCAGAATTGCCCGTTTGGGCTGTCTTTTTTTCAAACGCGGAAAAGGATCGCAAATGCTCAGTTTACACATTTCACAACTTTTAGCCGTTAACATTAATGTTCCAAAACCTCAGAAAGTGAAAATTTCATGCCATGGGACCTTTAAAATGAATGTATGTGAATGTGCAGACAGGCTTTCAGATAGAACTGGTGGTTGTAGACACACTGTACCTTCTGATAAACTACCGTTTTTGCCTTATTTTGCATAAATTTCCTATTTTGACCAAATACTATATTTTGGAAACTATAGCCAATCAGCACTTCTGACATACTTTTTCTTTATTAGTGCCCTAAACCAAGAAAAATTTCACTACTTTTGTTCCGGAAGCATTTTGCTTGTAGATCAGTGTATTTAGTGTTGAGTGTTTTACAAGGCTATCACTTCTAGTGTTTCATAAATCGAACACTTTCTTGCTTCTTTGTAAAAAATGTATACTAAACTGGATATACCATGCTGAAAGACAATTCCCTCTTTGCTTAGATGTTTATTACCAACATCCAGTTTCCAGAATAATCCATAAAACTGTATTATTTAAACCAGTGGTCCTCAAAGTGATATCATTGATCATTACATAAATGCGTGAAGAGTCCCTCAGTCGTCCAGGTAGAAGCTGGCGAAGCCTCACGGATAAGCGGCGAAACGTTTTCGACCAAACAAACTTTGTCCAGTTGACAAATTGAATTTCTCCTTTTATCATTACATAAATGCTAATTTCTTACAATCCCAACATGTATTTTTTTTGTGTGGAAATAACTACAAACAGAATAAGATAAGATAAGATATGCCTTTATTAGTCCCACAGTGGGGAAATTCCAGTGTTGCAACGCACAGATCAAGAACAGCAGGAAAAAGTAACATGCAATATAATAAATAAATAAATAATGGCCTAGGATAATTTTAAAACTATACCTAAAAATAGACTCTAGATTATAGGTGAATATTTGTAAGTGCAGATACGTTGAATGACATGTTAACATTGTTCGTTGTACAGTCTGACAGCAGCAGGAAGGAAAGACCTGCGAAACCTCTCCTTCACACAGCGAGGGTGAATCAGTCTGTCACTGATGCTGCTCTCCAGAGCCGACAGAGCGTCCTGCAGGGGGTGAGACTCATGGTCCAGCATAGAGGTGACCTTAGCCAGGACCCTCTTGTCCCCCACCTTCTGCACTGAGTCCAGAGGACAGCCCAGGACAGAGCTGGACTTCTTGATGACCTTGTCCAGCCTGGACTATGAGAAATTAGTCTTTCATCCAAATTTGGTTTTATAGAGTTTCAACATCAAAATTATATTGTGATACCATCCTCTGGGCCAGTAGGGGGTCCTTAATTGGGATATTTTCATGCAGATAACAGCCCCCTGGCTGAAAAAAGTTTTGAGAACCCCTCATTTAAACAGTATATTGCTGTAATGAAGAGTCAACTAAAACAAAAATGTTACTGAATAACTCCTCGTTGCTTAAACTACTTGTGACTTTAACTCATTGATAGTGATTTGTTAGTCCTCTTATCCCTGCATATCAAATTATACACTAGCAATAGCTAACCTGTCCTGAAAATTCATTGATGACATTTTGTTTTATTAATTTATTTTCAAAATGCAAAATGCTGTGAATTATTTTCAGTGATCTCCATAATCAGACCAGCCCAGGTTTGCCGCTCTTCTACTTATGTGTCAAATCTGGTATATATAAGTCATACATTATTGCTCCATTATGCTCAATCCCTAATACATATTCCCAATTTACACTGACTTATATACCTCGGAGTGGAAATGTCCTATTTTATTCCATTCTTGTAGTTTTTCATGCTTCCCTTCTCTCTGCTAGGGTGGTTATAACACTGAATGAAAAAGGGCCAGTGATTTCAAAGGGAATGTTCAGATGGAAATTGGATGAGGAGAAAAATGAGAACCGAGAGAAGGAACACGACTCTCAGTGTGGGTTGGTTTATGAGCTGATTTAAAGTTATGGCCAAGTGGGAGTACAAGGAAAATCCCACTAGACAAATGGCATTGCAAGCTGTAACATGGAGGTAAATGGGGTAATATTAAAGGGCTCATATTGCGCTATTTTCTGATCTGTGTTATAAAGCTGTTTGTATTTTGCTTCCTTCACACATGTTCAACACGAATCCAAATCCCAAATATTTAAGCTGAGTTCTTCTCTCAAACAGAAAACAAGTGCTCCAATGTGTTTTTAAACTCCAAACACTTCCACTAGAATAATTTAGATAAGTTCAGCCCTGGAATTGCCAATCTTTACCAAATTAAAGCTAAAAGGAGCTGTTAACTTGCAAACTACCACTTCATGACATCACAAGGTGGAACAGAACAGTTTGAGCTTTGGAGATGTAGGCAGACTAATAATAAAGAAACTCCGGGTATGTTTTGGAGGAGGTAACCTGGCTAAAAGCTCACAGGTGTCAATTTTGAGTAATATAGGACCTTTAAAGTGGCACTAATGGTGGCAGGTTGGAGGTAAGCAAAAATGACAAGTTTCTGATAAGTGCAGCCCACATTTTCCAAATCAGAGTGTAGAAGTAGGCGCACATTCAAAGCCAATGGTCTGTGTATTTCAGATAACTTGACTTTCCAAGCATGTTTCCCCCCCCCTGCCACTCCGGAGCCTCCCTGACAGCCTGTCTGTTTACTCTGCCTTAAAGGTTCACTGCTCATCCCATCTTTCCCCAGTCCAACTCTGCTGGATTAAGAGCTAAATACACACACATGTATTTATTTATTTTCTCAGTTTTAGACCATGTTGTTGTATTAGTAATCCTATGCTTTAGTCACTGCATTATACAGATGATGAAGTATTGCTTTACCGAGATGACACATGTAGTAGTCTACTGTTCTTATGCTCGCGATTGAATGGAATGAATAAAAGAATAGTGATTAGGTTATTTTTGAAATGTCATATTTTTAACAAATGCAAGTGCTTTTGTTTCTTTAATACAGAAAAAAACAAAACAAACTTAAATACAGCCATTTCTGCAATTGTATTCCCAGTTGGTACGTGTCCAAGAGTGTTATAATGTTGTTTCCTCATCAAAAACATATCTGTTTAACAAACACACTTGTGTATTTTGACTCTTCTCTCAAACAGAAAACACTCTGTTCCAACTTGTGATGTCATGTGGTAATACAGAAAGTGTTCCACTCCATTCACATTCACTAGAATCAATTATATTATTCCAGACCTGGAATGACCAATCTCTACTGAACAAAAGGCAAAAAGGAACCGTTAACTTGAAAACTACAACTACATGACATAAACCAGGTTTACTCAAACATGTGTGAATGGAACAAAACACAACTCTGGGTATGTTTTTGATGAGATAGCAGCATTAAAACATGACTTAAAGGGACAGTGTGTAAGATTTTTACCCGGTTATTACTGAAATTGAAGATACCCATTCAAAAATACATTGTTTTCCAAGCCTTTTCACTTCCATCATGAAATCAAAGTATTCTTTTGGACTTAGATATAGTCACATAAAAGGGGGATCTTCCCCATGCAGAGGCAGCCATTTTGAATACGAGAGCCGCAGAAGGTCATTTGGGCTCCGCCTTCGCCTTCGGCAAGGCTCGTGGTTTTGGGTAAACAACACAAGCATGCTGCCGGATCAGACTCGTAATGGATCTAACACGTGTTTTGGACTAAATTGTTTTACTGGATTTTATTCGCTGGATCCTTACGGACAAATTGAGAGCAAGTCTATGATGAAATACAGAGTTTGACCTGTGCAAAGCATTCTAAGGTAAGCTAACCTCGTTTTGTGCTTTTCCGTATAAAAGCCCCATGTGCTCGGGGAGTGATTGTTTTGCAGGGAAATGAATTGCATAGTCAAAAAGAGGAGACTGTAAGGTTTCATTTGATGTGTAGAGTGTCATGGTACATGATCGGGAATGTGTTTTCATGAGAAAAAAAAAAAAAAAAAAAAACGGGACCGCGCGGGTCCCTTGAGGTCTGCCATAGCTAAAACAGAAAGTGCAATAGCGACTATCCACCTATGTGCCACAAATCCTACACACTGGGGCTTTAAAGCTCACAAGAATCAATTTTGTGCAATATATTTTATGTATATATATATATATATATATATCTTTATCAGCGCAGAGGTTTAATTTCAAATTGTCTCACACACCAATGAGCTGCACCAAGCCATACTTAAAACTGCAAGATTTTAACAAAATATAGTGATAATGATTTCAATATGTCCCTCATCCCCACTGGCTCCTAAAACTGTGGCTTTGGGGAAAGTGCCATTAACTCCACAGTTAAACCACAGCATGTCCTCTTTTGCTAATGTGTTAGAATATTGGCCTTTAGGTATTACAGTGAAAGTGCTTGCTAGCTGTCTAATTGGGTCAAAAGAGGCCTTGAAAACTTGAAAACTGGGAGAGATGGGAAAGCATAAAAATGAGAGAGACGTGCCATCAGCTAAAAGTGTGTGTCACAGCTGGTTTTGTGAGGAATCCCTCTCTCTTGTGAATAATAATACTCCAGAATGAGCATTTGTTTGGGAAAAATAGAGGAGATAAATATGCTTCAAGACACACTCAGGCCATTAGCGTCATGTTCAAGTGTTGAGAGACGAGTCAGCTTTGGGTAATTAATGCAATACTGATGTGATGTGTGCCACTGGCCATTTGTATACATAATGAATAGACTTTATATTGACGGATTTATAGTGGACCAATTTGGCTGCATGCCTTGCCTCTAATGCAGTATACACAGTGCTGCACAATACATCGCAATCATGTCAGTTTGAGTTAGTGCAATCATCAAAGCACAATTATAAGGCAAAACAATGTTCTCTGCAAAGACCAAAATATCCAGTATTTTTATACACAAATCTTGTTGTACCTTTAGTATAAACCTTTAAAAACATGTTTATATTTCAGTCTGTTTATAGTGCACTCTCTGAATAGAATTTTACTTTTTAAATGTACAGCTCTGGAAAAAAATAAGAGACCACTGCAAAATGATTAGTTTTTTCTGGTTTTACTACTTATAGGTATGTGTTTGGGCAAAAGGAACATTTTTGTTTGAGTCTATAAACTACTGACATACTGACATTTCCCCCAAATTCCAAATAAAATATTATCGCTTAGAGCAGGGGTGTCAAACATCCGGCCCGGGGGACGGATCCGGCTCTCCAAGACCTTTAATCTGGCCCTCGGCTGATTTTCTATTAAAATATTTTAGTTTAATTTGAACTTTCAATTAAAATATTTGTAATTTTCTATGCCGCTTTTCTGTGCCTCTTTTCTGCACAGCTTAGCATAGCAGCGTCTCCAGCCCCTCTGTGTGTGACAGCCTTCCACCAGAGCAGCACAAATGAAGAATATAGCATGACTAAACTCTGTGAAATGCATACAAGTTAATGTTAAAACATTGTGATGAAATTGCATTGCAAGTTTCAGGTTGTTCATAATGTTCATTATAAAATTTTCATCAAATAAAAAAGACTTCTGTAATAGATTTGTGTTTCTCTGCACAAATATTTGGACTTATTTCTATTTTTGGGGTATATATACCATTAGATTCCTGATCCGGCCCCTTTGGGATCAAAGTAGGTTGGATACGGCCCCCGGACCAAAATGAGTTTGACACCCCTGGCAGAAAATGACAAATGGTCAAAATAACAAAAAAGATACATGTTTTCAGACCTCAAACAATGCAAAGAAACAAGATCAAATTCATGAATTTACACTTAAGAAGAGTTCAGAAATCAAAATTTGGTGCAATAACCCTTATTTTTAATCACAGCTTTCATGCGTCTTGGCATGCTCTCCACAAGTCTTTCACATTGTTCTTGGGTGACTTTATTCCACTCCTGGTGCAAGAACTGAAGTAGCTTAGCTTTGTGTTTGTGTTGGAATTCAACAGAAGCTGGAATGGAATGGCTGTAATACATGTAGAGATGCTGATTTCAGAAAAAAAATGCAGTGGTCTCTTTTTTTTTTCCAGAGCTGTATATTGCATTTTTAAACATATCGCAAATTGAATCACTATTGCATAATTTCACAATCATGGTTTAGGCTTAGGGTTAGGGTTATAATTGAAATGTTCCCAAAATAGCCAAATTCACATGTTGAAGTGTCTCAGAGATGAGAAGGAGAGCCATTCAAATCCACTGTAAATACTTGGCTGGCTGCTTCAAATCTTTCTGGTTAATTTAATGTATATTTATAATAATAATAATAATAATAATAATAATAATAATAATAATAATAATAATAATAATAATGGTAATAATAATGGTAATGGTAATAATAGTAGTAATAATAATAATACCAATAATAATAATAAATTTTATTTATACAGCTCTTTTCTAAACACTCAGATAGAAGTAGTAGTAGTAGTAGTAGT
Source organism: Paratrypauchen microcephalus (assembly GCA_036785185.1). Lineage (NCBI taxonomy): Eukaryota > Metazoa > Chordata > Actinopteri > Gobiiformes > Gobiidae > Paratrypauchen > Paratrypauchen microcephalus. The sequence goes on from JAVJIX010000035.1 coordinate 2,671,472, forward strand.
AGTAGTAGTAGTAGTAGTAGTAGTAGTAGTAGTAGTAGTAGTAGTAGTAGTAGTAGTAGTAGTAGTAGTAGATTTATTTTGTCATGTCCAAACAAAATTTCAAATCTGTCATGTAGAATCTGTCATGCAGAATTTTGTGAATCTCTGCTGCTGCCCTGGTACAAGGTTACAGCATGTATACATATGAATGTAGAGTGTAAATGATCACAGGCAATTAAAGAGTGTGCTGGTGTTGGATTGCCAGAGTCATGTCTCACAGCCCCTCTGGGTGCACACGTTCATGTACACTGTAAATCACACACAATGACACCCAAAGGACAGTGTGCAATCAAAACAGGCCGACCTCCAATATTTATATTATTTATGATTTTACAATGATCATGGTTCTACCAAAAATATCAAAGATTATTGAAGATAGTTTCAGAAAAGTAAAAAGAAAAAAAATGGTATGGCTATCCAGTCAAACAAATATTGAAGTAATCATTAAAATAATGATTTTAATAATGAGCATATAAGTATAATACGAGTATAATTTTTGTCATATGGTAGAGCAGCCCAGCATATGGTCATGTTGATGTCACATTGCTGTCATCATGGTCATTTTCAGAAGTTTGGTCAATTTGAACAGTTTTTGAACTTCAAAATCATTTCGATTTTACAGGACCAAAAACACAAGCAGTTTTAAGTTGTTGAAAGGTCAAATACTGTATCAATGTAAACTGACATTTTGAGTTTTAACATTAAAGCTTCAATGTGCAATCTTATATGTGGTTATCCATGAAGCTCCTTTTTAAGGTGCATTCATCGTCAGCAGACTCACATTATTCAGTTGCTCAAATTGCCTTCACCATGCATCTTATCAACTTTATAGCTTGCCTTTTATACATTTTTATTTCCAATTCCTTAACTCCTCAGTGTGCCAGCAAATGCAGCCCTTGCTCCCTCTGCTTTCATTTAGTATACACATTTTATGAGGGATATGACTTCTTAATGCATTTACAATACAGATATGTCATATAAGCAACTCCTAAGGTCAAAATAATTCTGCTGTGTACTGTTTGCATCTTATAATAAAGATTTTTATTGTCCAATAATCAGGAATTGCATTTTAGCATGATATTTGCTTTTTACTTGACTGTGCTGTGAAAACCACTTATAAACTCAGTGAATTATTTGTAAAAATCTGGTACAGTTACTTTAATATACACCAATTACCAAAGCTAATGTAAAGGCTAATGGGGATCTTTAAATAAACAGACACATAAATGTGTATTTTTAAAGTTTGAATAATACATGTATAGGACCAAGCATGTGTGTAGCCTCTGCTTGGTGCTGCTGCTGCTGACATAATGCACACACACATACATGCACGCACACACACATGCACACACACATGCACACACACACACACACACACACACACACACACACACACACACACACACACACACACACACGCTGCTGTGTGTGCAAGATTACAGGAGCTCGGTGTGCCTTAATGTGTCAGGCAGAGACACTTTAATGTCCCATTATGGATACAGGGCTCCTGACAGACAATAAAACATCCACATGTAATTTGTCCTGTTGATGCTGCAGCAGATAAACAGCCCATGGACCCCGTTTCCCCTTTGTGAATCCACGCCTGGAGATTTCCCTGTGGCCGTTAGAAGCTTTACATGTGCTTATGCTCAGTTTTTCTCATGTTTGTGCCTCTTAAAGGTAATAACAGAGCGCCCTTTGTTGCATGCTGTATACAATAGGTATTATTGCCATGTGATGTGTCTAATGCCGTAACATGTACTATTTGGCTCGTATATGAACTTAAAGGGACAGTGTGTAAGATTTTTACCCGTTAATTACTGAAATTGAAGATACCCATTCAAAAATACATTGTTTTCCAAGCCTTTTCACTTCCATCATGAAATCAAAGTATTCTTTTGGACTTAGATATAGTCACATAAAAGGGGGATCTTCCCCATGCAGAGGCAGCCATTTTGAATACGAGAGCCGCAGAAGGACATTTGGGCTCAGACTCGTAATGGATCTAACACGTGTTTTGGACTAAATTGTTTTACTGGATTTTATTCGCTGGATCCTTAGGGACAAATTGAGAGCAAGTTTATGGTGAAATATAGAGTTTGACCTGTGCAAAGCATTCTAAGGTAAGCTAACCTCGTTTTGTGCTTTTCCGTATAAAAGCCCCATGTGCTCGGGGAGTGATTGTTTTGCAGGGAAATGAATTGCATAGTCAAAAAGAGGAGACTGTAAGGTTTCATTTGATGTGTAGATTGTCATGGTACATGATCGGGAATGTGTGTTTTCATGAGAAAAAAAAAACAAAAACGGGACAGCGTTTTATTTATACAGTAGCGGCACGGCTCGTGCGCGGTCCCTCGAGGTCTGCCGTAGCTAAAACAGAAAGTGTAATAGCACCATCCACCTATGCGCCACGAATCCTACACACTGGGGCTTTAAGTGACATCCCATTCTTAATCCATAGGGTTTAATATTACATTGTCCACCTTTTGCAGCTGTAACAGCTTTAGCTCTTCTGGGAAGGCTGTCCACAAGGTTTAGTCGTGTCTTTATGGGAAAAACTCTTCCAGAAGCGCATTTGTGAGGTCACACACTGATGTAAGATGAGAAGGCCTGGCTCTCAGTGTCTGCTCTAATTCATCCCAAAGGTCTTCTATCAGGTTGAGGTCAGGACTCTGTGCAGGCCAGTCAAGTTCATTCACACCAAACTCTCTCATCCATGTCTTTATGGACCTTGCTTTGTGCTCTGGTGCACAGTCATGTTGAAGGGAAAGGGGCCATCTCCAAACTGTTCACACAAAGTTGGGAAGCATGGAATTGTCCAAAATCTCTTGGTACTGTACTCTGAAGCATTCAGAGTTCTTTTCACTGGAACTAAGGGGCCAAGCTCAGCTCCTGAAAAACAACCCCACATCATAACCCCCCCTCCACCAAAGTTTACACTTGGTACAATGCAGTCATACAAGTACCGGCAACTGCCAAACCCAGACTCATCCATCAGATTGCCACTCCAGAGAATGCTTCTCCACTGCTCTAGAGTCCACACCACTGCTTTGCTTTAGCCTACACCACTGCATCTGATGCTTTACATTGCACTTGGTGATGTACCGGCTGGCTAGCTCAAATACCGGCTGGCTAGCTCAACCACCGACAGGCTAGCTCAACCACTGGCTGGCTAGCTCAACCACCGGCTGGCTAGCTCAACACCGGCTGGCTAGCTCAACTGGTAAGTCACTGACTTTCCCCCTGGGGGATGTGGGTTCAAATCCCCCCTGGCAATGAGCTAGCCAGTGTGGGTCCTTGGGCAAGACCCTTCACGGTACTGCCCCCCGGGCGCTCCTGAAAAAGGATGGGTCAAATGCAGAAGTCAAATTTCTCCCGTGTGTCACTTTGTGTCATTGTGTGTGAGACCAATAAAGGCTTAATCTTAATCTGTATGGCTTGGCTGCAGCAGCTTGGCCAAGGAAACCCATTCCATGAAGCTCTCTACGCACTGTTCTTCAGCTAATCAGCTAATGTGAAGTTTCAGCTAATGTGAAGTTTGGAGGTCTGTAGCGATTGCCTCTGCAGAAAGTTGGTGACCTCTGCACACTATGCTCCTCAGCATCCGCTGACCCCGCCCCGTCAGTTTATGTGGCCTACCACTTTGTGGCTGAGTTCCTGTTGTTCCCAATCACTTCCACTTTGTGATAATACCACTGACGGTTGACTGTGGAATATTTAGGAGCAAGGAAATTTCACGACTGGACTTGTTGCATCACAGTACTATGCTAGAATTCACTGAGCTTCTGAGAGTGACCCATTCTTTCAGTCTGCATGCCGAGGTACTTGACTTTATACACCTGCGGCCATGGAAGTGATTGGAACAGCTGGTTTAGATTATTTGGATGGGTGAATGAATACTTTTGGCAATACAAAACAATTGGCAATGTTTAAAATGGAACAGGTTACAATTTCTTTAAAGGACCAATATTATGTGTTATTTGAAAAATCTAGCCTTGCTTTTTCATTTTTTATATCTTAGTAAACAAATGTATGGAAAATCAGGTTTGTTTCTAAAACAACAACAAATGTAAAAACATACAGGGTCTCAAAGTGCTGAACTACATTATAAAAATATATGTATTAAAAAAAAATGTATTTGGTGCAATACAATATATAATTAAAGCCGCAAGCGGCGTTGGTCGGGACCTCGCACCTGCGTTTGTTCGTCTTACTGAGACGCACACCCATACCGAATTTCGTGTGCCTGGCAAAAATGGTAAGCCATATCGGATAATTTTTCCTGTTAGGGGCTCAGCTAGCGGTAGATTTGACAGTTCACTGACCTGTCATATGGGGGCGCTATGTCAGACTGCCAGTTATTTGGCATGAAAATCTTGGTAGTCCTCATCTACATTACCCTGTGAAGTTTTAGTCTGAGGAAGAACTCCAAATTCAATAAATATCTCCCATTCATAACTCCCATTCAATAAATACCTAAGTTTATCGATCCGCCGTATCGTCATATTACCGTCTATTTGAAAATCCTTCGCAATTTAACATCTCCAACGTCTTAAGATTATGTTCACCAAAATTTAAGCCCATCTGAGGTACGGTGTAGGAGAAGTGTCTGCTAAATGAAGTGGTGACACACCTCCTATTGCATTTGGCACTTTCAAATGGTAGCAAAATTCATCAGGCTGCCATTTTGTCATCTTACAAGATATCAAAAATCCCTTCGCAATTTAACATCTCCAATGTCTTGAGCTCATGTACAAAAAATTGTACGCCCATCTGATGTACGGTGTAGGAGGAGTGTTTTAAAATCTATTCTATGTCATATCACAGAAAATCGCAATACAAGTCTTCTTATCTCACTTCCTGTTGGGCGTGGCCATGACATTGTAATTACAATTTTGTTCATCTTAGTGAGATACACACCCATACCAACTTTCGTGTGTCTGGCTGAAATCGTATGCCACCCACGATCCTTTTTGTGTTAAAATGCTCATTTGCTGTACATTTTCTGACAGTTCACTTGCCTGTCATATGGGGGCGCTATGTCAGACTGCCAGTTATTTGGCATGAAAATCTTGGTAGTCCTCATGTACATTACCCTGTGAAGTTTTAGTCTGAGGAAGAACTCCAAATTTAATAAAAATCTCCCATTCATAACTCATAATTCACATTCAATAAATACCTAAGTTTATCGATCCGCCGTATTGTCATATTAGCGCCTATTTGAAAATCCTTCGCAATTTAACATCTCCAACGTCTTAAGATTATGTTCACCAAAATTTAAGCCCATCTGAGGTACATTGTAGGAGAAGTGTTTCAAATTCCATTGAATGTCAAATATTACAAAAATCACACAAAAGGCCAATTATCTCACTTCCTGTTGGGCGTGGCCATGACATTGCAGTGAGGCGTTTGTCCGTCTTATTGAGATACACGTCCCTACCAAATTTCGTGCGCCTATCTTAAACGATATGCCAGCCCCGAAAGACAACGCGCCAGCCCCGAAAAACAACGCGCTAGGGGGCGCTATCAAGCTCCTGGGGGTCACCGGGGGACGGGTCTTTTTGGAGGCGTAGCTGCCGCCCTATGTGATGCCCGTGCAAAGTTTCGTTCGTTTTGAAGCATGGGAACATGTTCAAAATTGCCCAAAAGCGTGTTAAAAAAAAGTGTCCCAAGAATAATAATAATAATTAAAGCCGCAAGCGGCGTTGGTCGGGACCTCGCACCTGCGTTTGTTCGTCTTACTGAGACGCACACCCATACCGAATTTCGTGTGCCTGGCAAAAATGGTAAGCCATATCGGACAATTTTTCCTGTTAGGGGCTCAGCTAGCGGTAGATTTCTGACAGTTCACTGGCTTGTCATATGGGGGCGCTATGTCAGACTGCCAGTTATTTGGCATGAAAATCTTGGTAGTCCTCATCTACATTACCCTGTGAACTTTTAGTCTGAGGAAGAACTCCAAATTCAATAAATATCTCCCATTCATAACTCCCATTCAATAAATACCTAAGTTTATCGATCCGCCGTATCGTCATATTACCGTCTATTTGAAAATCCTTCGCAATTTAACATCTCCAACGTCTTAAGATTATGTTCACCAAAATTTAAGCCCATCTGAGGTACGGTGTAGGAGAAGTGTCTGCTAAATGAAGTGGTGACACACCTCCTATTGCATTTGGCACTTTCAAATGGTAGCAAAATTCATCAGGCTGCCATTTTGTCATCTTACAAGATATCAAAAATCCCTTCGCAATTTAACATCTCCAATGTCTTGAGCTCATGTACAAAAAATTGTACGCCCATCTGATGTACGGTGTAGGAGGAGTGTTTTAAAATCTATTCTATGTCATATCACAGAAAATCGCAATACAAGTCTTCTTATCTCACTTCCTGTTGGGCGTGGCCATGACATTGTAATTACAATTTTGTTCATCTTAGTGAGATACACACCCATACCAACTTTCGTGTGTCTGGCTGAAATCGTATGCCACCCACGATCCTTTTTGTGTTAAAATGCTCATTTGCTGTACATTTTCTGACAGTTCACTTGCCTGTCATATGGGGGCGCTATGTCAGACTGCCAGTTATTTGGCATGAAAATCTTGGTAGTCCTCATGTACATTACCCTGTGAAGTTTTAGTCTGAGGAAGAACTCCAAATTTAATAAAAATCTCCCATTCATAACTCATAATTCACATTCAATAAATACCTAAGTTTATCGATCCGCCGTATTGTCATATTAGCGCCTATTTGAAAATCCTTCGCAATTTAACATCTCCAACGTCTTAAGATTATGTTCACCAAAATTTAAGCCCATCTGAGGTACATTGTAGGAGAAGTGTTTCAAATTCCATTGAATGTCAAATATTACAAAAATCACACAAAAGGCCAATTATCTCACTTCCTGTTGGGCGTGGCCATGACATTGCAGTGAGGCGTTTGTCCGTCTTATTGAGATACACGTCCCTACCAAATTTCGTGCGCCTATCTTAAACGATATGCCAGCCCCGAAAGACAACGCGCCAGCCCCGAAAAACAACGCGCTAGGGGGCGCTATCAAGCTCCTGGGGGTCACCGGGGGACGGGTCTTTTTGGAGGCGTAGCTGCCGCCCTATGTGATGCCCGTGCAAAGTTTCGTTCGTTTTGAAGCATGGGAACATGTTCAAAATTGCCCAAAAGCGTGTTAAAAAAAAGTGTCCCAAGAATAATAATAATAATTAAAGCCGCAAGCGGCGTTGGTCGGGACCTCGCACCTGCGTTTGTTCGTCTTACTGAGACGCACACCCATACCGAATTTCGTGTGCCTGGCAAAAATGGTAAGCCATATCGGACAATTTTTCCTGTTAGGGGCTCAGCTAGCGGTAGATTTCTGACAGTTCACTGGCTTGTCATATGGGGGCGCTATGTCAGACTGCCAGTTATTTGGCATGAAAATCTTGGTAGTCCTCATCTACATTACCCTGTGAACTTTTAGTCTGAGGAAGAACTCCAAATTCAATAAATATCTCCCATTCATAACTCCCATTCAATAAATACCTAAGTTTATCGATCCGCCGTATCGTCATATTACCGCCTATTTGAAAATCCTTTGCAATTTAACATCTCCAACGTCTTAAGATTATGTTCACCAAAATTTAAGCCCATCTGAGGTACGTTGTAGGAGAAATGTTTCAAAATGAAGTGGTGACACACTTCCTATTGAATTTGGCACTTTCAAATGGTAGCAAAATTCATCAGGCCGCCATTTTGTCATCTTACAAGATATCAAAAATCCCTTCGCAATTTAACATCTCCATTGTCTTGAGCTCATGTACACCAAAATTTACGCCCATCTGATGTACGGTGTAGGAGGAGTGTTTTAAAATCTATTCTATGTCATATCACAGAAAATCGCAATACAAGTCTTCTTATCTCACTTCCTGTTGGGCGTGGCCATGACATTGTAATTACAATTTTGTTCATCTTAGTGAGATACACACCCATACCAACTTTCGTGTGTCTGGCTGAAATCGTATGCCACCCACGATCCTCTTTGTGTTAAAATGCTCATTTGCTGTACATTTTCTGACAGTTCACTGGCCTGTCATATGGGGGCGCTATGTCAGACTGCCAGTTATTTGGCATGAAAATCTTGGTAGTCCTCATCTACATTACCCTGTGAAGTTTTAGTCTGAGGAAGAACTCCAAATTTAATAAAAATCTCCCATTCATAACTCATAATTCACATTCAATAAATACCTAACTTTATCGATCCGCCGTATTGTCATATTAGCGCCTATTTGAAAATCCTTCGCAATTTAACATCTCCAACGTCTTAAGATTATGTTCACCAAAATTTAAGCCCATCTGAGGTACGGTGTAGGAGAAGTGTTTCAAATTCCATTGTATGTCCAATATCCACAAAATCACACAAAAGGCCAATTATCTCACTTCCTGTTGGGCGTGGCCATGACATTGCAGTGAGGCGTTTGTTCGTCTTATTGAGATACACGTCCCTACCGAATTTCGTGCGCCTATCTTAAACGAAACTCCAAATTCAATAAATAACTCCCATCCATAACTCATAACTCAGATTCAATAAATACCTAACTTTATCGATCCGCCGTATCGTCATATTACCGCCTATTTGAAAATCCTTCGCAATTTAACATCTACCACATCTTAAGATTATGTTCACCAAAATTTAAGCCCATCTGAGGTACATTGTAGGAGAAGTGTTTCAAATTCCATTGAATGTCAAATATTACAAAAATCACACAAAAGGCCAATTATCTCACTTCCTGTTGGGCGTGGCCATGACATTGCAGTGAGGCGTTTGTTCGTCTTATTGAGATACACGTCCCTACCGAATTTCGTGCGCCTATCTTAAACGGTATGCCAGCCCCGAAAGACAACGCGCCAGCCCCGAAAAACAACGTGCTAGGGGGCGCTATCAAGCTCCTGGGGGTCACCGGGGGACGGGTCTTTTTCGAGGCGTAGCTGCCGCCCTATGTGATGCCCGTGCAAAGTTTCGTTCGTTTTGAAGCATGGGAACATGTTCAAAATTGCCCAAAAGCGTGTTAAAAAAAAGTGTCCCAAGAATAATAATAATAATTAAAGCCGCAGGCGGCGTTGGTCGGGACCTCGCACCTGCGTTTGTTCGTCTTACTGAGACCCATACCGAATTTCGTGTGCCTGGCAAAAATGGTAAGCCATATCGGACAATTTTTCCTGTTAGGGGCTCAGCTAGCGGTAGATTTCTGACAGTTCACTGGCCTGTCATATGGGGGCGCTATGTCAGACTGCCAGTTATTTGGCATGCAAATCTTGGTAGTCCTCATCTACATTACCCTGTGAAGTTTTAGTCTGAGGAAGAACTCCAAATTCAATAAAAATCTCCCATTCATAACTCATAATTCACATTCAATAAATACCTAAGTTTATCGATCCGCCGTATCGTCATATTACCGTCTATTTGAAAATCCTTCACAATTTAACATCTCCAACGTCATAAGATTATGTTCACCAAAATTTACGCCCATCTGATGTACGGTGTAGGAGGAGTGTTTTAAAATCTATTCTATGTCATATCACAGAAAATCGCAATACAAGTCTTCTTATCTCACTTCCTGTTGGGCGTGGCCATGACATTGTTATTACAATTTTGTTCATCTTAGTGAGATACACACCCATACCAACTTTCGTGTGTCTGGCTGAAATCGTATGCCACCCACGATCCTCTTTGTGTTAAAGTGCTCATTTGCTGTACATTTTCTGACAGTCCACTGGCCTGTCATATGGGGGCGCTATGTCAGACTGCCAGTTATTTGGCATGAAAATCTTGGTAGTCCTCATCTACATTACCCTGTGAAGTTTTAGTCTGAGGAAGAACTCCAAATTTAATAAAAATCTCCCATTCATAACTCATAATTCACATTCAATAAATACCTAACTTTATCGATCCGCCGTATTGTCATATTAGCGCCTATTTGAAAATCCTTCGCAATTTAACATCTCCAACGTCTTAAGATTATGTTCACCAAAATTTAAGCCCATCTGAGGTACGTTGTAGGAGAAATGTTTCAAAATGAAGTGGTGACACACCTCCTATTGAATTTGGCACTTTCAAATGGTAGCAAAATTCATCAGGCCGCCATTTTGTCATCTTACAAGATATCAAAAATCCCTTCGCAATTTAACATCTCCATTGTCTTGAGCTCATGTACACCAAAATTTACGCCCATTTGATGTACGGTGTAGGAGGAGTGTTTTAAAATCCATTGTATGTCTTATCACACAAAATCGCAATACAAGTCTTTTTATCTCACTTCCTGTTGGGCGTGGCAATGACATTGTAATTACAATTTTGTTCATCTTAGTGAGATACACACCCATACCAACTTTCGTGTGTCTGGCTGAAATCGTATGCCACCCACGATCCTCTTTGTGTTAAAACGCTCATTTGCTGTACATTTTCTGACAGTTCACTGGCCTGTCATATGGGGGCGCTATGTCAGATTGCCAGTTATTTGGCATGAAAATCTTGGTAGTCCTCATCTACATTACCCTGTGAAGTTTTAGTCTGAGGAAGAACTCCAAATTCAATAAAAACCTCCTATTCATAATTCATAACTCCCACTCAATAAATACCTAAGTTTATCGATCCGCCGTATCGTCATATTACCGCCTATTTGAAAATCCTTCGCAATTTATCATCTCCAATGTCTTAAGATTATGTTCACCAAAATTTAAGCCCATCTGAGGTTCGGTGTAGGAGAAGTGTTTCAAATTCCATTGTCTGTCCAATATTACAAAATCACACAAAATGCCAATTATCTCACTTCCTGTTGGGCGTGGCCATGACATTGCAGTGAAGCGTTTGTTTGTCTTATTGAGATACACGTCCCTACCGAATTTCGTGCGCCTATCTTAAACGGAACTCCAAATTCAATAAATAACTCCCATCCATAACTCATAACTCATACCTAACTTTATCGATCCGCTGTATCGTCATATTACCGCCTATTTGAAAATCCTTCGCAATTTAACATCTCCAACATCTTAAGATTATGTTCACCAAAATTTAAGCCCATCTGAGGTACGGTGTAGGAGAAGTGTTTCAAATTCCATTGTATGTCAAATTTCACAAAAAGCCAATTATCTCACTTCCTGTTGGGCGTGGACATGACATTGCAGTGAGGCGTTTGTTCGTCTTATTGAGATACACGTCCCTACCGAATTTCGTGCGCCTATCTTAAACGGTATGCCAGCCCCGAAAGACAACGCGCTAGGGGGCGCTATCGAGCTCCTGGGGGTCACCGGGGGACGGGACTTTTTGGAGGCGTAGCTGCCGCCCTACGTGATGCCCGTGCAAAGTTTTGTTCGTTTTGAAGCATGGGAACATGCTCCAAATTGCCCAAAAGCGTGTGAACAAGAACAAAAAAAATAATAATAATAGAGAAACAGAGCGAGAACAATAGGGACCTTCGTGCCCCTTCGGGCTCGGTCCCTAATAATTAAAGCCGCAAGCGGCGTTGGTCGGGACCTCGCACCTGCGTTTGTTCGTCTTACTGAGACGCACACCCATACCGAATTTCGTGTGCCTGGCAAAAATGGTAAGCCATATCGGACAATTTTTCCTGTTAGGGGCTCAGCTAGCGGTAGATTTCTGACAGTTCACTGGCCTGTCATATGGGGGCGCTATGTCAGACTGCCAGTTATTTGGCATGAAAATCTTGGTAGTCCTCATCTACATTACCCTGTGAAGTTGTAGTCTGAGGAAGAACTCCAAATTCAATAAAAACCTCCCATTCATAACTCATAACAATAAATACCTAAGTTTATCGATCCGCCCTATCGTCATATTACCGTCTATTTGAAAATCCTTCGCAATTTAACATCTCCAACGTCTTAAGATTATGTTCACCAAAATTTAAGCCCATCTGATGTACGTTGTAGGAGAGGTGTCTGCTAAATGAAGTGGTGACACACCTCCTATTGCATTTGGCACTTTCAAATGGTAGCAAAATTCATCAGGCCGCCATTTTGTCATCTTACAAGATATCAAAAATCCCTTTGCAATTTAACATCTCCAATGTCTTGAGCTCATGTACACCAAAATTTACGCCCATCTGATGTACGGTGTAGGAGGAGTGTTTTAAAATCTATTCTATGTCATATCACAGAAAATCGCAATACAAGTCTTCTTATCTCACTTCCTATTGGGCGTGGCCATGACATTGTAATTACAGTTTTGTTCATCTTAGTGAGATACACACCCATACCAACTTTCGTGTGTCTGGCTGAAATCGTATGCCACCCACGATCCTCTTTGTGTTAAAACGCTCATTTGCTGTACATTTTCTGACAGTTCACTGGCCTGTCATATGGGGGCGCTATGTCAGACTGCCAGTTATTTGGCATGAAAATCTTGGTAGTCCTCATCTACATTACCCTGTGAAGTTTTAGTCTGAGGAAGAACTCCAAATTCAATAAAAACCTCCCACTCATAATTTATAACTCCCATTCAATAAATACCTAACTTTATTGATCCGCTGTATCGTCATATTACCGCTTATTTGAAAATCCTTCGCAATTTAACATCTCCAACGTCTTAAGATTATGTTCACCAAAATTTAAGCCCATCTGAGGTACGGTGTAGGAGAAGTGTTTCAAATTCCATTGTATGTCCAATATCCACAAAATCACACAAAAGGCCAATTATCTCACTTCCTGTTGGGCGTGGCCATGACATTGCAGTGAGGCGTTTGTTCGTCTTATTGAGATACACGTCCCTACCATATTTCGTGCGCCTATCTTAAACGGTATGCCAGCCCTGAAAGACAACGCGCCAGCCCCGAAAAACAACGCGTTAGGGGGCGCTATCAAGCTCCTCTGGGTCACCGGGGGACGGGTCTTTTTGGAGGCGTAGCTGCCGCCCTACGTGATGCCCGTGCAAAGTTTCGTTCGTTTTGAAGCATGGGAACATGTTCAAAATTGCCCAAAAGCGTGTTAAAAAAAAGTGTCCCAAGAATAATAATAATAATAATAATAATAATAATAGAGAAACAGAGCGAGAACAATAGGGACCTTCGTGCCCCTTCGGGCTCGGTCCCTAATAATAGAGAAACAGAGCGAGAACAATAGGGACCTTCGTCCCCCTTCGGGGCTCGGTCCCTAATAATAGAGAAACAGAGCGAGAACAATAGGGACCTTCGTCCCCCTTCGGGGCTCGGTCCCTAACAATAAAATGACTCTCCCACTATGGTAAATAGTCACACTAACTCACTTCCCAAAGTTCCACCAAGTCAGCATCTAACTCAGAAATAACAAAACTTTTTTATTGCCATTCTCAGTGTACAAAATTCACAATGTAGTAAAAAGTAAAATATAAAATGATCAAATAAAGGGCACTAATATATATATATATATATATATATATATATATATATATATATATATATATATATATATAACCCCAGCTGTTTGTCAGCCTCATGAGTCATATGTAAAGAAGAAGGCTGTGCACAGATATCGGCAGATAAACTGTAAACCGATGACTCATTCAGCAAACAGCAGGATCAGATACAGTGGTTTTGTTAGAGGCAGAGAAGGGCTGAGGCACTGAGGAGTGAGTGATTGTGGTTAAGGTGGACTTTATGGTATTAAATGTGTTTTGGGTTTTTTGTTTTTTTTCTTCCATATCTGCAAATATATGCTCCGTGTTCCACTACCTTCTTGTGTCTTTGGATATGGCATTGCTTTGTCTGGAATATTCCACAGTATGACATTAAACCCATCTAACTTTCATTCATTAAATTGTGTTTTTCCCTTGTAAAACATATCTTCTTTTAATGTAAGTGGGGCTCACCTGTCCAGATCTGACTGATAACATGGCCTGGTGACACCACTGGCTTGTTTTCTGAAAGATAGATAAATTGTACACCATACTTTAGAACCTTCCAGGCATAACTATAACATCTCCATTGAGACAAGCAGGTGGTGTGCCCTTCTCCAGAAAAGTTACGTAGTGCACCTTTTAAGATATATATATATCTATATCATTTATTTTCTTCCCAAACTTTGTTACACTACTTGCCCAATCCTCCTGATAATGCCACATCAGGTCTCTACCCAAGTTGAACCTAACTGTTTACACCTAGGTTAAACCTCAGATCAGTCTTTTATCAATGGCCTCCCACTCAAACAATAGTTTTAACAACAGACTGATCCTCTGACAGCATTCCCAAACGTTAGCATGTGTGAAGAGATAAGGGCTTTTGCCTTGGGGTAACCTGTTTTAGATGCCATCTCTGTTTTATTTCAATTATGGCCATGATCACAGGAGCTTTCTTGGTGTGATAACAAAGCATCTGACAGCTTATCCCTGCAGACCAGCTCCATCTCATGTCATCTGAGGTTAAATGTCCACACTGATGAGGCGCTGCTCAAAGCCTGACTGCACTGGCTTTGTGCGGTTAGGCTAAAGTGAAGATTAAAGAGAGCTTTGTGACATGTCGGCTGCTTTCTCTGATTACAAAAGGGTGAAGTGAAACTGTTCAGCTGTGTTTGAGTTGATTTTTCACTTCAATACTATTTGATACTGTCTCTTAGTGGAAGCACGAAAAGCAACAGGTGCTCAAATTCAGTTTGCTTTCATTAATGGGTCAATATTACGTTGTTTTCTGATCTGTGCTATAATGTTGCTTCCTCATCAAAAACATACCTGGAGCTGGTATTTTGTTTTCATTCACACGTTTAACACACAAACCTTATTGTCGGAAACTGAAAACACTCCCATGTTATGATGTCATGTGGTAATACAGGAAGAGCTTCACCATGTTTTTAAACTCCACCCGGCTTCACTAGGACTCATTTGGAGGTAAAAGCTGTTTCAAAATCACCACTACATGAAATCACAAGATGGAAAAGAGCATTTTAAGCTTTGGAGGGGTAGATTTATTAATGACAAAGGATTACTCAACTATGTGCGAATGAGACAACTCCAGGTATGTTTTTGATGAGATAATAACATTATAACATGGTTCAAAGCTCACAAGAGACAACTTTGTGTAATATAGGACCTTTAAAGGGGACATTTTAGTCTTTCATGAAATTTTAACCAACTAACTTACCTGCAGTCAAAGCTTGTGCTCTGAAAATCTAGGTTTACATCTACCCCCTTTGCTTACTTAGTAATAATAATTCATAGCATTTATATAGCGCCGTTCATGACACCCAGAGCGCTTTACAGTTCATTGTTCATTCACCCCACACTTGGTGGTGGTAAGCTACTTTTGTAGCCACAGCTGCCCTGGGCCAGACTGACAGAAGCAAGGCTGCCAATCTGCACCATCGGCCCCTCCGACCACCTCCAATACTCACGCACACACCACTTTCATACTAGGCAATGTGGGTGAAGTGTCTTGCCTAAGGACACAACGACAGTTTTTGCGACTGGCGCCCCACTACTAGCAATTATTACAAAAATAAGGGGCATACACAAAGTTTTAAAAAATATAATTTTTTAGCAGTAAACATAAATAAATGGAAATCTACAGCTCATCATATGGGCCATTCATTTTGCAGTTTTGAACAGGAAGTCAATGAAGCTGTTTCTGACTGATTTTTAGATCAGTATTGCAGTTTTATAACTAATGTAAAATGATGATCTACACATGTCACTGATTTTGTTCATAATAACAAAAATAGAAGGCAGTTATGTCCTATTTCCTCCCTGTTTATGGCAAGAACTGAAAGCGAGTGTTCTGAAACATTCACTTTTATTCAGACAGTGTTTTTCAGTTGTAAATCATGGAATACTGGTAGTATTAAATATGTAAATAAGTAGAGGAACATATGAAAGCAAGTATACAGCTCTATTTTAAATACCCTTATCAAAATGTATACTTTACATTTGAGCCATACTTCAATGCCATTGTTGACCCATGTTGAGTTAGATTTGCTCAGGGTTACCTAGAGGGGAGTATAGGGCTATATTTGGTGAAGAATAAATAAATAAATACATCAATATATAAAATAATTGATAATGAGTATCAAATCAAAATGCCACAAACATAACTAAATTTTATCTATCTAAAATGTATCTATTTTACCACCAACCCAGTGACCATCAGATAAAGTGGTGCACAGTTTGACACCAGTCCCAGCCCCAGCTAATGCTTCTGTAAACCCTGATTCAGCCGTAGCATACATGATAGGATAAAGACCACCCCCCTCTGTACCTTTTAAGCCGGGACACGGTGCCGACTGGATACTGGCGCCCGTCGCTGCGTTTCCTGGTAATAAGTGGAAGCTAATGAATACCTCCCCAGTCTAGGTGGGCACTGAGCTGTTCGCTGGTGGGTATATTTCTGAGAGATGAGAGGAAGGAGCCATCGAGGGCGAAGGGGGCAGCCATGGGGGGGTTGTCACTCCTCATACAGCAGGCGATTAAGCTGGGAGCCCCTTGTTTAAGCACAGCTGTATCAAAGAGGAGAGACACAGATGCAGCTGTATTCATATGGTGTGGGAACTTTAAATCATTTCAATGTTTTGAGACCAATAACATAACAACAATAACTACGTCATGTTAGCATAAGAAAGTTGTGGATTCATGTACACATAAAAGTTACTAAAGTAAAAGCAACCATCTGTAATGGCGGCACGGTAGCTGAGTGGCTAGCGCTCTTGCTTCACAGCAAGAAGGTTCCGGGTTCAATCCCCAGGTCGCCCGGACCTTTCTGTGTGTGTTCTGTGTGGAGTTTGCATGCATGGTCTTGGTTCGATCCCCGGGTCGCCCGAGCCTTTCTGTGTGGAGTTTGCATGTTCTCCCCGTGTCTGGGTGGGTTTCCTCCGGGCACTCCGGTTTCCCCCACCAACCCAAAACATGCACCATAGCTACCTCCAGCTTAGGTCCTGACCAAAAAATTAAGAGACCACTGCAAAACGTTTTTTCTGATTTTACTACTTATAGGGAAAGTAGTAAAGTAGTAAAGGGAAAGTAGTACTTGTTTGGGAAAAAGGAACATTTTTGTTTGAGTATTGAGTCTATAAACTACTGACAACATTTCCCCCAAATTTCCCCCATTTCCCCCAAATCCCCCAAATTCCAAATAAAAATATTATCGTTTAGAGCATTTATTTGCAGAAAATGACAAATGGTCAAAATAACAAAAAAGATACATGTTTTCAGACCTCAAACAATGCAAAGAAACAAGATCAAATTAATAAAAAAGACGCTGAAATGGAATGGCTGTAATACATGTAGAGATGCTGATTTCAGAAAAAAATGCAGTTGGTCTCTTATTTTTTCCTAGAGTTGTATATTTACTGACAGCAGTTTGTTTTAAGACCAAAACATTGGTAGAGCTGGTTAAGGGAGGAGTTTCAGAATCTAGTTTTAATCATTAGATTTAAGATGTTTTAATTGATGACTCCCATGATCATTAAAATTTGTACATTTTAAATCACAATATTCATCTAAAATGACTTAATTAAAACAATACACTGCACTAGAAAATACCTATGTCCAAGGGAGCAGACATCGCTGTAAACGTCATCATGAAGAGCCATGCAGCTGTTGGCACCTCTGATGGATCACCACACATCACACTTGCAAGTCGCGATTTTTAAATATATATAATTTTTAATTTGTACCACAATGCTGCTGAATGTGTCATCAATTCAGAAAATTAAATTAGAGAACTACAGATCAGTGGTTGTATGCTGGTGGCAGTGAAAATTTGGGTTGTTGGCATCTTATAAGCAACTTAAGCAAATAAAAATTGCTTAAACACACAAATCACTACAAATACAATTTTGGGATTAAATTTTGTGGGGAAACAATTTTTACATTGTTAAAAGCTGTGAAAAGTTGATTTTGCATTATACACTTCATCAACTTTATTAAACTTCTACAGTGATTTAAGCTGTGCTCTATGGGTTGTTAACGTCTTGTATCATTTGCAGCCACCGGGACCTGAAACCAGAAAACCTGCTGCTAGATGAAAAGAACAACATCAGGATAGCAGACTTTGGCATGGCGTCCCTTCAGGTTGGAGACAGTCTCTTGGAAACCAGCTGTGGGTAAGTGATCGTGCAATCTTTTGTGGTCTGTAGAACAAAGCAGCACACAGTCAAAGCTAAAATATGATGTTTTTGAGTGAAGATCTCAGGCCCAGTGGCAGATGCTGTGATCTCAGGGTTGTTTTTTGAAAGGGGAGCGCTGGGTGCCTCTGATAAGAGTCTGGGAGCAGGGCCAGGCCATGGGCACATATTACTGTTCTCCCTCCTCTCCCTCAGTCTGGTGTCCACTTTTATGACCACCACAAGTCACGACCGGCCTTAAACCAGTTTACAATGTGTGGAGTAAATTCAACAGCAGTCACTTTCAAGCTCAAAAGTGTAAATGTTCTTATGATAGTTAAGACGGCAATCGTTTTTTGTTTTTTTTTTACGTGGCATAAGAGGGACACAAAAAGGTTTTGTGTTCAATGTGTATAATGTAAGAAGAAGAAGATTGACTTTATTGATCTCACACAGGAGAAATTGTCCTCTGCATTTGACCCATCCTGTTATTAGGAGCAGTGGGCAGCACATGACTGCGGCCAGGGACCATCTCCATGATCTTATTGCTTAGGCTTGGTCAAGACCTAAGCTGGAGGATTTTACCAATGGTGCATGTTTTGGGTTGATGGTAACCTGAGAAATCCCAAACTGCTTTCGTTTGTTCCGATCTGAAAAACAGCCTGGCAACTAGGCTAAGCGAGCTCTCCTGATTTTGGGAGCCAATCAGAGAGCGGGGAGGGGTGGAAAGACGGTGACACGTACTACGTGACAAATGGAAACTTGTAGTTTGAACTAACAACTGACATGATTGGCTATGGGCTATGTATACACCAAATGATAGACATTCGTAAAGCCCAATAAACGGCTATTGGCAATCGTAAACCACACCTCCGCTATGAGATATTCAGTAGGTGGCTCCCGGACCATATATCACTTGTGATATGGGCTGGTGTAAACCAGGCAAGGTTAATGGGGGAATCCGACCCGAATCTTACGGCCATACCAAACGAACCCAGAACCGTCTTGCTGTGAAACATGAGTGCTAGCCACTCAGCCACTGTGCCGCCATAAAAATGTATAAATTTGGCATTCAATAATCAAATGTGCATGCATTCAAGAAAACAATATTTTAAATTACTTTCATGACTTTCTCGGGGAAAGTCAGTGACAGCAGGACAAAAGTGATGGCTAAGCATGAGCTAAACCGGTCTTCAACCAGGTCTAGAACAAGTTCAGATCAAACAACACTAAACCCTAATTCAAACTAGCTGTGGAAATGAAACTTCTGAACTGTAAAGATTGTAAATCTGTAAAGAGTACCAGCAGTGACACCTGTAGCTCTTTCTCACACTCATCACTGGGAGCAGATTTACAGACTGTGTTGACATCTGTCACTGTTCTGACCTGATTCGCTCTAGATTACTCCTCTGAATCAGTGTTTTTAAATTAGAGGCTGTTGAATACACGCTCTTATCTTAGTCCCTTTGTCCAGAGCCAGCGAGCTTGTCTCTCCATCTTCCGGCACCCACAATGCACTGGCATTGTCAGATTATCTGTGGTTTTGGTAAGAAGAACAAAGAAAAAGTTAATCTTTTGCTCACAATTTCAAACATTTGAAGTCTTGGTTTTAGTATAATCTTTGTGCTCTCTGTTCTCAGCAGTGGCTCTTTTATTCAAGACTCAGTTATTATTCTCTAAAAAACACACTTGTGGAGAAGCTTTAATTGTGCATTATTGGGGCGGCTGCCTGGACCTACTTGTGCATGCATGAGATACTATTGTTTTGCCTGGAATGTTCCGCAATATGGTATTAAACATGTTGCATTTATTCAGTTCCTGGTGTTTATAATGCTCAAAAAGTACTGTGACTGTAGTTCTCCATCTGACCTGATGGCGTTGCCTACTTTTCTCCACAAGACGAGCTTAATGCCATACTGTGGAAAACTCCAGGTGACACGATGGCATCCCTATGGAGACAAACAGGTGGTACACCCTAAAGTAGTTTAAATCCAATGTTGCATAACTCTGACGAAGTGACAACAGTTTTCCTGTTTTATCTTCCACTTGCTCTAGTCCAGGTGCAGCACATCGCTCCCCAGTGCGTTTTTGCTGAAATCACTTGTTGCAGAGTCCATGTGCTTTCGCTCTCTCTTTTTCTCTTCTCTCTCTCACGCTCTCTCTCTTCCTTCTTTCTCCTCTCTCTTGTTTCTCACTCTTCTCGCTCTTTTCTCTTTACCTCTCTCTATTCTCTCTCCCTCTCACTGTCTCTCTCTTCTCTCTCTCATATTCCCTCTCTTCTCTCTATCTTCTCTATTTTCTCTTCCCTTGCTCTCTCCTCTCTCACTCTTTTTAACTTCTCTGTCTTGTTCTTTCCTCTCTCTTTCTCTTCTCTCTCATGCTCTCTCTCTCCTCTCTCTTGTTTCTTTCTCTTCTCCCTCTCTTTTCTCATTAACTCTCTCTTTTCTCTCTCTCTTTGTCTCTTTCTTCTCTCTCATGCTCTCGCTCTTCCTTCTCTCTCCTCTCTTGTTTCTCACTCTTCTCGCTCTCTTTTCTCATTAACTCTCTCTATTCTCTATTCTCTCTCACTCTCACTGTCTCTCTCTTCTCTTTCTCACTCTCTCTCTTCCTTCTTTCTCCTCTTGTTTCTCGCTCTTCTTGCTCTCTTTTCTCTTTAGCTCACTCTCTTCCTTCTCTCTCCTCTCTCTTGTTTCTCACTCTTCTCGCTCTCTTTTCTCATTAACTCTCTCTCTTCTCTCTATTCTCTCTCTCTTTGTCTCTTTCTTCTCTCTCATGCTCTCACTCTTACTTCTCTCTCCTCTCGTTTCTCACTCTTCTTGCTCTCTTTTCTCATTGACTCTCTCTCTTCTCTCTCTGTTCTCTCTCCCTCTCACTGTCTCTCTCTTCTCTGTCTCATATTCCCTCTCTTCTCTCTATCTTCTCTATTTTCTCTTCCCTTGCTCTCTCCTCTCTCACTCTTTTTAACTTCTCTGTCTTGTTCTTTCCTCTCTCTTTCTCTTCTCTCTCATGCTCTCGCTCTCCTCTCTCTTGTTTCTTACTCTTCTCGCTCTCTTTTCTCATTTACTCTCTATTTTCTCTCTATTTGTCTCTTTCTTCTCTCTCCTGCTCTCGCTCTTCCTTCTCTCCTCTCCTTTCTCACTATTCTTGCTCTCCTTTTTCATTAACTCTCTCTTCTCTCTCTATTCTCTCTCACTCTCACTGTCTCTCTCTTCTCTTTCTCACTCTCTCTTCCTTCTCTCTTTTGCTTGTTTCTCGCTCTTCTTGTTCTCTTTTCTCTTGAGCTCTCTCTCCCCTCTCTCTCCTCTCTCTTCTTTCTCACTCTTCTCGCTCTCTTTTCTCATTAGCTCTCTCTCTTCTCTCTCTATTCTCTCTCCCTCTCACTGTCTCTCTCTTCTCTCTCTCACGCACTCTCTCTTCCTTCTTTCTCACCTCTCTCATTTCTTGTTCTCTCGTCTCTCACTGCTTTCTCTTTGGCTTTCTCTTTTCTCTCCCTATTCTCTCTCCCTCTCACTGTCTTTCTCTTCTCTGTCTCATACTCCCTCTCTTCTCTGTCTTCTCTATTTTCTCTTGTCTTGCTCTCTCCTCTTTCACTCTTTTTCACTTCTGTCTCTTGTTCTCTTCTCTCTCTTGTTCTCTCCTCTCTTTCTCTTCTCTCATGCTCTCTCTCTTCCTTCTCTCTCTTTGTTTCTCACTCTTCTCGCTTTCTTTTCTCATTAACTTTCTCTTTCTATTCTCTCTCCCTCTCATTGTCTCTCTCTTCCTTCTCTCTCACCCCTCTCCTCTCTCACTGCTTTCTCTTTTCTCTCTCTATTCTCTCTCCCTCTCACTGTCTCTTTCTTCTCTGTCTCATACGCTCTCTCTTCTCTCTGTCTTCTCTCTTTTCTCTCCTCTCTCGCTCTTTTTCTCTTCTCTCCTCTCTCCTCTCTCTTTCTCTTCTCTCTCCCGCTGTCTTCCCTCTTTTCTCTCCCTTCTCTCTTCTCTCTCTTTCACCCTTTCAGCTCAGGTGTCATGTCTCTAATAAAACCACACATTCCGTAGATATTTGCGTTCCTAAATGCCAGCATGTGCCTATAGATTATTCATGCTCCTCTGGTCTTCGCCTCTCTAAGTGCAGATATGACAGTTTTTAATTAAAGACATTTATCTGGGCTCTTCCCTGCCACACACACCTCACACAGATGTATTCAGTTTGTAATGGAGCAGAGTGGAGGAGAGACTCGCTCCAGGTAAATGGGAGCACCGGGAACCCTAATCATCTGTATTTATTCATATAGACATGCTTATTGACAGATAGAGTCACATATGAGCACCCACAGCCAGAGCTCCATCTGTCTGTGTCAGGGGGGCCCAGCAGTGAGCTCACCCCTTGTTGTCGTTCGATTAGTTCAGTTATAATGAGTAATGAGAGAAAATTAGCTGGCATGTACAGACAAGCTGTGGTAATTTGCATGAGGAAGACTTGTAGACTTGTGATTTTGACCGCTATACTAAAGGTTGAGTTGTGTAAAATTCTTGGTAGGGCTGGGCAATCAATCATATTTTAATTGAGATTCAGATGTACTACTAATTAGAGTATTTGTTAATGATATACCCTGTTTTTTTTAGTCAAGAGGTCAGAGGAGTTCAGACTTTGGAGGATTGAAAAATGTGGCTATTTTTGTTAAATGGCATAGATTAAAGGTCCTGATTTATGTGAGCTTTGAGCCATGTTATAATGCTGTTACCTCCTCAAAAACATACAGCTCTGGGGAAAAAAAGAGATCACTGCAAAATTATCAGTTTTTTCTGATTTTACTACTTATAGGTATGTGTTTGGGCAAAAGGAACATTTTTGTTTGAGTCTATAAACTACTGACAACATTTCCCCCAAATTCCAAATAAAAATATTATTGTTTAGAGCCTTTATTTGCAGAAAATGACAAATCATCAAAATAACAAAAAAGATACATGTTTTCAGACCTCAAGAATACAAAGAAACAAGATCAAATTCATTTTAAAACAACATAATACTAATGTTTACACTTAAAGGGATATGCCACCCCCAGGTCAAATTTGGGCATCTCCCCACAGTCCAGAGACTAAAATAAGTGGTGGAAAGCGTTTTTCTGCTCACCCAGCCATTGTCCGAGTCTGTCGCCACTGACCGCCGCGGTATCTGGTGCTCCTCCGCCTTAGACTGGAGTCTAACGTTGCCAGAGAAAGATTTCAGCCAAAAGGAATTCATTTGCTCGATGCGTTTCCCAATTACTTTATGTGTAGTGCGCATTCATATCGAGTGCAAATAAATGTGCAAATCACGGTGTTACGCACCGGGAAGGGAGTTCCCCTGTTGCACAACGTGGTGCGTGATTCGGCTGTATTCTTCCGCACTGGAAAATAGTTCCCACCCAAAATGACCAAGGCAAGCTCTCCGTGTTGATTTGCACATTTATTTGCACTCGATATGAATGCGCACTACACATAAAGTAATTGGGAAACGCATCGAGCAAATTAATTCCTTTTGGCCGAAATCTTTCTCTGGCGACGTTAGACTCCAGTCTAAGGCGGAGGAGCACCAGATACCGCGGCGGTCAGTGGCGACAGACTCGGACAATGGCTGGGTGAGCAGGAAAATGCTTTCTACCACTTATTTTAGTCTCTGGACTGTGGGGAGATGCCCAAATTTGCCCTGGGGGTGGCATATCCCTTTAAGAAGAGTTCAGAAATCAATATTTGGTGCAATAACCTTTATTTTTAATCACAGCTTTCATGTGTCTTGGCATGCTCTCCACAAGTCTTTCACATTGTTCTTGGGTGACTTTATTCCACTCCTGGACCTGGTGCAAGAACTGAAGTACTGGTTAGAGTGCTGATGGACACTGCTTATATCTAGCTGCAGGGAGGAGCTAACTGAAATTATTCTGAAACTATCCCACCTCTTTGTTTTCAGCTTTCTGTCTTTTGTTTTTAGTTTCTCTCTGGCGTCTAGTTTAGCATACCCATTCTAAACCTTAATGTGTGTTTTCACACCTCTGGACCTGACCTGGCTAGCCCTATTGTTTCCTTTGTTTGTTTTGATTTAACCTAAATGCTAGATATAAGCAGTGTCCATCAGCACTCTAACCAGAACTGACGAAGCAACTCGGATGAGCTGCGAAACGTTTTCGACCAAATAAACTTTGTCCAGTTGACAAATTCAATTTCTTCTTTTACCACAGACGCTGGAATAGCTGTAATACATGTAGAGATGTTGATTTCAGAAAAAAATGATGCAGTGGTCTCTTATTTTTTTTCCACGGCTGTATCTGGAGTTGTGTTTTGTTTTGTTTTGTTTTGTTTCATTCACGCATGTTTGAGTCATTCTGCATTATTAGTCTGTCTACATCTCCAAAACTCAAAAATGCTCTGTTCCACATTGTGATATGAAGCGGTAGTTTTCAAGTTACCAGCTACCTTTTACATTTTGTTCAGTAAAGATTGGCAATTCCGGAGTTGAAATTATCTAAATGTTCTAGTGAAAATGCAAGGAGTTTAAAAACACAGTGGAGCACTTCTTGTAGTATCACATGACATCACAAAGTGGAAGAGAATCTTTTCAGTTTGGGAGAAGAATTCAGCCTAAATATGCAGGACATGTGTGAATGAAACAAAACACAACTCCAGGTATGGTCCAGGTTTGTGATGAGGAAACAACATTATAACATGGATAGCATAATATTGGCCCTTAAAGTCTGTCTTGTTTGTGAAATTAAAACTGAAAGATATTTTTATTTTTATGTTGAAAAGAAAGAATAAAATCATCAAATAAAAATGCCATATTGCCCTGTCCAAATCTTTTAAAGTGCAGTCTTAGAGCAAGTTGACTTAGAGCAACCTTGACTTGCCATAACAAAAATGTAGTTCCTCAAATTAAACTTGAATGTTCAAGTTCACTGAAAGTTCTACTCTCTGATCTCCCAATTAAAAAAATTACACCATTTGGATCCTCATGACTAGAATGTTTATCGTGACAACATTCTGCAAAGTTAAGCCTCAAGAGTAATTTATTTCTTGTTTCATTTCATATTTTCCCCCTCCCAACGGTTTCTGTAGTCTTAAATCATACTTAATAGACTGTGTGTGTCAGATGTGTGTTCATTTGCCCATTCCATTAACCGACTGTGATCAATCATACTGCTTAAATGCCAGGCTGAAGATGCAGTTTCATTTAGATGGTGCTTCAGTAAGCACCACTTGAATCAGGTGCTTTGAAATTAGCTGAAGTCTTTGGGGAGTTTCTGTTCAAGCTTCGTTGACAAATTCTTCATTTCTCAGTCAAATCTGAGATGTATTCAGCTTGGAATGTAACACTGACTAAATTAGTGTCTTCAAACTGCTCAGTGCTATACTTAGATGCACGACGTCAGTTTTGTATCTTATTTTTGCGATGACTTTGTTGTGCAATATCGCTTCAAATAGTTCCATCTAATAATTAGTTTTATTATTTAAATGCAGTGGTGCAACATAGCAAAGTAAAGTAAAAGTAGTAGTAAAAGTAGTAAAGTACTGTGCTTTAAAGGAAAAGTAACGTTATTTTACAATCTGAGCCTTCTTTCGGTAATAAAACAAGTCGTTTGACTCACCCATATCACGTTCGTGTCATTTGGAGCTGTTTGAAGAAAGTTATGTTGTAGCGTATCCGTTAGCATTTGTATTCGGGGCATTACTTTGCGGTCTCCAAATAACACAAACTTTAGCACTTTTCAAATCATAGAAGCCCGATGTCTTAATGTAAGATTTCGTTTGAAGCAAAAGTGGCCTGTAATCCGAGATTTATCCATAGTTTTCAGCTTTGCGTTTCATGTTTGGGTCCCGGGAGCTGATAGCACACTCCGCGCATGCGCACTGGCGTCCTCATCTACTGGAAACTATGGCTAAACCTCGGATTACAGGCCACTTTTGCTTCAAACGAAATCTTACATTAAGACATTGGGCTTCTATGATTTGAAAAGTGCTAAAGTTTGTGTTATTTGGACACCGCAAAGTAATGACCCGAGCATATGATACGAGCCCCATGTTAACGGATACGGGATCATTAGTAGAACAGAACGGCTCAACATAAGTTCTGCGATACTGCTCCAATTGACAGAAAAATGCTATGGGTGAGTAAAACTACTTGTTTTATTGCTGAAAGAAGGCTCAGATTGTAAAAAAAAACGTTAATTTGCCTTTAAGTATAAATTGGTGGTATCTGTACTACATTTTAGAATAGATACTTTTTACTTTTACATTACTACATTTGAGAGCAAGTATCCCTTTCTACTTCATTACATTTTTAACAGGACTGAAAAGTAAAAGTACTGTTTTTGATGATACTTTGAGTCCTGCTGAAAAGGTTGAGGGGTTTATTTTACTGTACTGTACTGTATGTAATTTGAGCAAACAAAAATATACAAATAAAAACAGCTAGGACAAACACTATCCATTAAATTGTTTCTGAATACTTTTACTTTAAATATTTTTTTTTTCATGTGATACTTTCACTTAATTTTTTTGCTCTGATATCTGAGTA
Organism: Paratrypauchen microcephalus; assembly: GCA_036785185.1. NCBI lineage: Eukaryota > Metazoa > Chordata > Actinopteri > Gobiiformes > Gobiidae > Paratrypauchen > Paratrypauchen microcephalus. The sequence goes on from JAVJIX010000035.1 coordinate 2,698,107, forward strand.
CTTCTTCTACCACTGTTTAAAGGTGCACTATGTAACTTTATGGTTAGGGGTCAGTCACCTGCTTGTTTCTATGGAGATGTCATTGCTATACCTGGAATGTTCCACAGTATGACAGTACTGTAAACAGCTCTACCTTACATTTATTCAAATACAGTTTTCTAGCTCAAAAATACCCAGAAAAACAGGCATTATGACTATGCCTCTCCACAGATCTGACCTGTAACTTGGTCTGGTTTGGTCTCCATGAAGATAGAAAGGTTCAGCTTATACTGTAAAACATGCCAGACAAAGCAATAACATCTCCATAGAGAAAAGCCTGACCTGTCAATAGAATAGTTACACAATGCACCTTTAAATGTGAATGAAATAACCCCACCCCACCATCCAACCTCCTTATATTATGATAAAGTACAGTGGTACCTCACCTTACGAAATTAATTCGTTCCAGAAGTGGTTTCGTAACGTGAATTTTTCGTAAGTTGAGTAGCTATTTCAATGGAAAAAGCCTGATTCGTTCCAAGGCCCCGATCCAAGTTTTTTTTTTATAGTGTAATTTTTTTTATAGTGTAACATTGTGTTCTGCGTAGAGACTGTAGACCCAGGACTAAACGTGGACTATACCAGGTCTAGACCAAGGTCTAAACCTGGACTAAACCTGGACTAAACCAGGACTAGACCAGGTGGATTAAAGCGCCGCGTGCGGGTCTATTTCCTGGTTTCGTTTCAAGTCACGGCTGAGGCGAGCAGCGAGGGGGACCGCACGCAGTCTGAGCGCATGAACGAGACCCGTGCTCAAACCATGCCTCCTCTAGACCTCCTCTAGACCTGGTCTAGACCACCACGGCTCTTGCATGCGTTCATTCATGTGCTCAGACTGCGTGCGGTCCCCCTCGCTGCTCGCCTCAGCCGTGACTCGAAACGAAACCAGGAAATAGACCCGCGCGCGGCGCTTTAATCCACCTGGTCTAGTCCTGGTTTAGTCCTGGTTTAGTCCTGGTTTAGTCCAGGTTTAGTCCTGGTCCAGTCCTGGTTTAGTCCAGGTCTAGACCTGCTGGCAGCCCCGCGCCGGGTCACGCTGTGCTATCACACGTGTCCGCGCGCAGTTTTCTCCCCCCTCCCCCTTCCCCCCACACTTCACTATTAATAATTTTGTTGAAAATCGATGAAAGTTTGAGTGTTTAAACGAGAGACAAATGTGAGAAAAGTTTAAATTCAGTCTGAGAAAAGCGTATAATGTGTGTGGCTGAGCGTGCATTATTTGAATTTTTGAGATTTCGCATTTCGTAACTTGAATTTTCGTTCGTATCTAGAGACCAAAATTTAACGTGAAGGCGTTTCGTAACTTGAAATTTTCGTTTGTTGGGTCTTTCGTAAGGTGAGGTACCACTGTACACAGCTTTTTCTCCCACTTAAGTCTGAATCCAGCTTTCACGTTTCTTTATAGGTGCTTTTTATGGCCAAAAGTAAAGATGATGTATTAGGATAAGTGAACAGTGCTCTCCTCGTGATCAGGAGCTCTGGTTGGGAGGCTAAATGAGCTTTTGCAAACAGCAGGGCAGGAGACTGATGTGGTGTCAAGCCACGCACAACTGTTCCTCAAAAGAGAGCATTTTTCACAGCAGTCATCACCAAGTGCTTCTCATTGCTTCCTATTTATCTCTCCCATTCAATGTCTGTATGTGGGATTCTAGTGCGAGTAGCTACCACGTTTTTATCACATCTGAACACAAAATTGGGCAGGAGCTGAAAACAGAACGATACCACTTTATAAATAATTGTATATAATATTATGTTATATATATATTAAACATTATTGTAATATATAATAATGTGTCTTAATAATATTGTTACATACACTACCAGTCAAAAGTTTGGACACATCATCTCAATCAATGCTTTCTTTTCCTTATGTTTACTATTTTCTACATTTTGCATACATATGGAACACATTAAATTTATGAAGTCGGATATATGGAATTATGTAGCAAAAGAAAAAAAAGGTAAATAATAGTATATATAGTGTATGTGTATGTGAAAGTCTATGGCTACGTTCACACTGCAGGGCTTAATGCTCAATTCCGATTTTTTTGTGAAATCCGATTTTTTTGCAAGGCCGTTCACATTTCCAGTTAAATGCGAATTGTATGTGATCTCCAGTGTGAACGCTAAACTCCCCAAAAGTGTCCCGCATGCGCCTTGGAGGACACGATGACGTCATACGCAGCGAACGCGCTCAATGTTTACGGAAGTAGCCTAAAGTTGCTTTCGTACCGGAGCCAAAACATGTACAGCTTATTTGTTTTAAGGAGGAAACGGAGAAGGACAAGGTTTTTGGCCACAGCGTTTTGTGGGGCAGTGGCAGCAACGTCTGCAGAAAGGAACATGTGGGTGCGGAGTCACAGGCAGGATGGGTGGGATTGCTACGTGCTTCGCCGCTTCACTGATACGAGTTCATATACTATTTTTGCATGACGAGAAGAACGTTTGTGCACATTTGTGAGCGCCTACTTGTACCACTCTCATTGGAGGAAACACACTCAGGTTGGATGAATGCGACCTGGCCGTTCAGACTGAAGTCGCATGTCAAAAGATCGGATATGTATCGGATTTAGGACCACATATCCAAGTGGCCTGGATCGCATTTGAAAAAATGCCTATGTGTCTTCCTGATTTCAGAGGGTGTGATTCACAGGTGGATTAATTAATCAGGAAGGAAAAACAACATAAAGAACTGAGAAAGAGCACAGAATCAACAATTGAAGCAGCAAACTCTTATTTATCTCAGGTTAAAGAAGTTATATTTTGTTCTAAATGTTATGAGAATTTTGGAGAGGAGATATTTTCCGCATTTGTAATACACATGCTACAAATTGGCAGCTGTGGGTGGATTGTCTCAAGTTTGGACGAGGATTTTCACGGTCTATGGTCCTGTTCCAGTCTCTTCTGGATTCAAACAGAATGTAGAAGAGACTTAAACCAATCTGTCTTGCATTTATTCAACTATAGGTTATTTATTTCTCAAAAATATCTTTAAAAACATCCATTCTTACTGTGTGTGTGGGGTCACCTCTCCACAAATCTAACCTGTAATTTGGTTTGTAAGTCTCCATGGAGAGTCATACATTTATGGCCATACTGTGGAAGGTGATGGACCTCCCACCGGACAAGCTGACTTGTAGTGACTGTTGTACACACACAGATAAATTGTCACTTGTAGTTTTATTTTCCATTGCCCCACAGATATGCCTGACTAATTTAATTTGTAATCCTGATGAATGAGAATTCGGATCTGTGCTTTCCCTCCATCCGCTAACTTTAGTATCTACACATAATTTGTTTATAATTATTCAGCATCCGAGCGCGGCGATAAGAAGATGAGAAGAAGAAAGCCTGTAGCAGCTGTCTCTGGCACCTCGTACTCTCCATCCTCACTCATCTGCATAATGCAGCAGGACACAGGCAATCAGGAGGAGCTTATTTGCATGGGCTCACGCTTGAACCTGCCCTGTTGGCTATGTTTGTTATGGGCTAGTATTTTGACAGGCTCCGGAGAAGAGACAAGCTTAGCTAATGGTCTGCATGTTTACACTCTTTAGATAAAGCCTCATTAGTGGCATGTATCGCACTGTTATATGAGGTTTAGAGGCAGGGACAAGTGCAGAGACAGGTTTAGGACCTCTGCCCAGGCAAACAGAAACTGCCTTGTGTTGCCTGTCACATCATGTAAGCATCCACAAAGGAAGCTTCATTAGAGCTCTGCAAAAGTGCAGCTCAAAATGGGTGGGTTTGGTGGGATAAGGTCTTTTTTATAACAATGCAGACACATCCTAGTATGTATTATTGTTTGATTGTCAAGACAGTTGAACAAAAAAGAAAAGTTTGTATTCACATTTGAACTGGTACTGCAATGTTTTAGACTTAGACAAACTTTATTGACCCACGAGGGAAATTGTTTTGGTTACAGTAGCTCACTCATCAAATATCATATATAACATATACCAGAGGGTAACAAAAATAGATGGAATAGCAACCAAAGAGCAATAGACCAGTGTCAGATTAATCAGATATACCTTACCTTTATTTAATTACAGGTGGTTATATTGCTCAAAAATACCTAGAAAAACAGGCATTCTGTCAGCGGGGTTTCCTCCAGATCTGATCTAACTTTGGTTTGGATTTGGTTTGGTTTCCAAGTGTTAACCTATAGTTACATAAATCCTGAAGATAAAAATGTCCAATCTCGCTTTTAAAGCTAGGGTACCTGAGTTTCAAACTGTGGAAGGAGGAAGTAAGTATTTAAAGGTCCAGTGTGTAGGATTCGTGGCGCATAGGTGGATAGTGGCTATGCACTTCCCGTTTTAGCTACGGCAAACCTCGAGGGTCACCCGGACGCGCCGTAGCGGAGAGCTCGCGTAACGCGCGCGCTCCCGTGCGCGCACCCGCCGCGCACCCGGCCGACAACAACGGTATTAATAAAACTCGGTCTCCCGTTCAGTTTTTTTTTTCTTTTCGCATGAAAGCACACATTCCCGATCGTGAACCATGATAATCTACACATCAAATGAAACCTTACAGTCTCCTCTTTTTGACTATGCAATTCATTTCCCAGCACAACAATCACTCCCTGAGCACATGGGGCTTTTATACGAAAAGCACAAACCGGTTTGTTACTTAGCTTACCTTTGAAGGCTCTGCACAGGTCAAACTCTGTATTTCACCACAAACTTGGTATCAATAGTTCCGTAAGGATCCAGCGAATAAAATCCAGTAAAACAATTTAGTCCAAAACATGTGTTAGATCCAATACGACGTGTCATACAGCAGCATGTTTACCCAAAAACCACGAGCCTCCCCCCACCCCACCCCTCTCCTTCTCTCCTTCTCTCTTGCGCAGCGCGCCGGAGCCGCCTGCTGCTTTGCCTCCGGTGCTACCACGAGCCTTGCCGAAGGCGAAGGCGGAGCCCAAATGTCCTTCTGCGGCTCTCGTATTCAAAATGGCTGCCTCTATATGGGGAAGATCCCCCTTTTATGTGACTATATCTAAGTCCAAAAGAATACTTTGATTTCATGATGGAAGTGAAAAGGCTTGAAAAACAATGTATTTTTGAATGGGTATCTTCAATTTCAGTAATTAACGGGTAAAAATCTTACACACTGTCCCTTTAAGATGTAACTATAATGTTCTCTGACGACTCGGCCATTGTGGGCTGTGTGTCTGAGGGGAACGAGCTGGAGTACCGATCGGTCATCAGTGAATTTGTGGAAGGGTGTGGGCGCAACCACCTGAGCCTTAACACCAGTCAGACCAAGGAGATGGTGATCGACTTCAGGAGAAGACCACTACCCCACCCACCAGTGAATGTCCAGAGGCAGGACATAGAGACTGTGGACAGTTTCAAGTACCTGGGTGTTCACCTCAACAATAAACTGGACTGGTCCCACAACACTGACGCCCTGTACAAAAAGGGCCAAAGTCACCTCCACTGAGGTCCTTTGGAGTGTGCAGGCCTCTGCTCAAGACTTTTTATGACTCTGTGGTGGCCTCTGCTCTCCTCTACAGTGTCGCCTGCTGGGCCCCGAGCAGCACAGAACGGGACAGGAAGAGACTTAATAAGCTGGTCAGGAGAGCCAGCTCTGTCCTGGGCTGTTCTCTGGACTCTGTAGAGGAGGTGGCTGAGAGGAGGGTGCTGGCCAAACTTATGTCCATCATGGATGACACCTCTCACCATGACACCTCTCACCCTCTACACCGGACTATAGAGGAGCTGAGCAGCTCCTTCAGCAGCTGACTGAGGCACCCCCAGTGCAAGAAGGAGCGCTACCGCAGATCCTTCATCCCCACCGCCATCAGACTGTACAACTCCACTATATAGTCTAAACGTGCAATTTTCTCTACATTCTCTTATTTACTTATTTTATAATTATTATTTGCTTATTTTATTATTACTACTTATCTGTCTGCATGCACCTTTTTTGTTCTAACTTTCTTTTACACTAAACTGCCTGGGGCTAATGTGGCAAGTGAATTTCTCCTGTGTGAGATCAATAAAGTCTTATCTTATCTTATCTTAATTTACTCTGATAGCTCTCACAAAAGCCTGGCCAACACATGGTCATCCAAAAACTTAACAGACCCTTTCTTCTGAGTTGTTAAATTGTGATTGATAAAATGTTTTGTGTAATTTTGTCACAAAGTACTGCTCAATATTTGCTCTTTTAGGCCTATATGAAAAAGTATCTCAGTTTTGATATTGCAAGTAAGTAATAGATCAATAATTGTCATGCCATGTCCTCTGCATTTGACCCTTCAACCTGCCTCCGAGCAACCTGTTAAGTTTTAAGAGGAACCATGGTGCAAAGTTATTCTAAACCAACAGAATATTTCATAAATAAAATAAACAAATCAATAAATGAGTTGGTTTTGAAGTGTTATTGCTTAAAAGTAGAGTATTACTGTAAAATGTCATCCCTAAATGGTTCTTTCTCAATCGATTTGTCAGCCCTCTCACCACTCACCCGTCAACACCTCCTCTGTGACATCTGCTGGTGTTTGAAGCTCACCAGTCACAGCTCCCAGTCAATGGTAAATCTCTGGGTGATATTGATGTCAATCTGGTTGTCAGGAGTCACCGGGTTGAGCTGTCAGTCTGCCATGTTCTGCAGATATACTATGAGAGGGAGGGAGGAGGGAGGGAGGAAGGAGGGAGAGAGAAGGAGGGAGAGAGGGTGAGGGAGAGAGGGAGGAGGCTGAGGGGTGCCCTTGAATGAGCCGAGTGGGACACGCTCACAACTTGCGGACATCTTGATCTATGCTCTCCGGACACATTTACGGCTCTCCTAAATTGTTCTTTTATGCAGCGGAGTATACCTTGTCTGGACTTATTAACTCAAACAATATAAAATTCTCAAAGTAATTTATGGCGTCCTCTTTCTCTTCCACAGATCTCCGCACTACGCCTGTCCAGAAGTCATCAGGGTGAGTTCCATAATTCACTTTGTAAAATTAATTTCCGTTTTTTGTGTACTTTGAGTTAATGGACAAAAATGTGCTTTGCGTTGCCTGCAGGGGGAGAAGTACGACGGGAGGAAAGCAGATGTGTGGAGCTGTGGAGTCATTCTGTTTGCCCTCTTGGTGGTAAGTGTCAGTTGTTTGGGGAAAAAAATGTGATTGGATTTGAAAAAAATGCTACAATTGCGGATTTACATTAAGCTAGGGGTTCCACTCGGATTGGGGAAACCAATCCCAATCCAATCCGTTGCCTGTGCACATGCAACCGATACGATCCCAATCCGTTTGCAATCGGTTTGGACTTTTTCCATGTACACGCAGTGACTGTCCCTCCAGTGTGTCCTGGGCCTTTCCCGGGGCCTCCTTGCTATGGGACATGCCCAGAACACCTCACTAGGGATGCGCCCAGGAGGCATCTGGAATAGATGCCTGAGCTACCTCAGCTGGCTCCTCTCAACGTGGAGGAGCAGCGGCTGTACTCCAAAACCAAACCGGACCAAACTCACCACCTGGTGGTGGTGAGTTCAGTGACACCCCCTCCAGGTGTCACTGTCTTAGCCCACGTGGGCATTGAAGTCCCCCAGTAGCACAAAGGAGTCCCCGGTCGGTGCACTGTTTAGTACCCCTCCCAGGGACTCTAAAAAGGCTGGGTACTTGGCACTGCTGTTCAGCCCATAGGCTGACACGACAGTGAGAGACCTGTCTCCGACCCGAAGGCACAGAGACGTGACTTTCTCTTTCACTGGGGTGAATTCCAACAGCTGAGCTGTGGGGCAATAAGCAGGTCCACACCAGCCAGCCACCGCTCCCTGCCGGCAACGCCAGAGTCCAGCCCCTCTCATCTATCCACCCCATTCCATTAATCTATTTGTGTCTAAAAAAAAAGAAGTACTTAAACAGAAGAGGACACCATGTACCACCAGAGACCACTTGTTTGATAAAATCCTGTTGTAAAAGTGAGTGGGACTTTAGAAGAGTATTGACTAAAACCACTTCCCCTTTCTTTAAATTTCCACAGTCTGGTGTAAAACCCATACGGTGCCCTGGAGCTGCTCACTGTAGCACGATAAAAGATCAGACAGCACATTCTGCTTTATTCATTGTGGTGTATCAGGCTCTGGATCCATTATGGAGTCTACATTACCTGTGTGGTTCAGCCCTGCAGCTTTGTTTCTTCAACAGCTGGGCCATAGTTGCACTCAAGGCTTTCCCATGAATAATGCATTGAGAAAGCAAAGCACCCAAAATATACGACACTCAAGTTTGTGACCACAGGCTCTGCTCACTTTTTGAATTGCATGTGGCAACTTGGAATACCTTTGTTTAAAAGATGAGCAAAGTTTATATATTAATAAGGATGCATTTAGTTCTTCTGAGTTCTTCAAAATCTCAAAAAAAAAAAAAAAAGTGCATTTGACAGATTAATATACTTTTTCTCATTATTACCTGGTTTGGTGGGATAGCACTTGTGGTAAATATTCATCATAATATTACATCAGTTAGGTGCAGTTTGTGTAGAAAGTAAAGGTTGGAAAACAAGGGAGCTAGTGCTAAGTTTTAAAACCATAAGCTCTTTACTTATTTTCATTCAGTTCCATTTTTCAGACATTTTTCAGTTTAAACATTGATTCAACGGTGATCAAACGCGTTGTCATGTAGGCATATTTTTTAATTATAGTTGTGTCAAATTAACTATAACTGTGTAATTTAGAAATGTTTTGGCCCTTGTTACCATTATGCTTGCTAGGTGCCTCTACATACGTCATATCTGCTGCCTACGTTCAACCAGGAAGCAAAATTATTCACCAAAATCACAAAATTTGAAAAACTAGGCAAGAGTTTTCAAGGTACCCTTTGTAACTTTCCTGGAGAGGGCCCGCACCCTGTTTGTCTCCATGGAGAAAATTTCCCACAGCATGGTATTAAACTAATTTGTCTTGCATTTATTAAACTACAGGTGCTATTTATTGCTCAAAAATATTTAAAAAAAACACCCATAACTGTGAGTTGGGCCTCCTCTCCACAAATCTATCTTGTAATCAGATTTGCAAATCTCCATGGAGATTCATAAATGTATGGCCATACTGTGAAACTTTCTAGGCACATCTCCATGGAGACAAGCCTCCAACAGAAAAGTTACACTCTTAAATATAATTATATTAACTATGTTTTAGAACAGGAGTGTCAAACTCATTTTGGTCCGGAGGCCGTATCCAGCCTTACTTTGAACCCAAAGGGGCCGAATCAGAAAACTCATGGCATATATACCCCAAAAATAGCAATAAGTCCAAATATTTGTGCAGAGAAACGCAAATGTATTACAGACGTCTTTTTTATTTGATGAACTCTTTCTTTTACAAAATATTATAATATTATGAACAACCTGAAACTTTAAGAAAAATGCAATTTCAACACAAGCACACAGGTTTCCCATTCACCGTGAACAAATAGGAATTAGTCAATTTTTCTTGGACAATCCTGCACTCGGTGTCCTCTTTTCTCATTTTTGACATTTTGCTGATGAGGGTGTCAGATGCTAAGCTGTGCAGAAAAGAGGCGCAATATTTTAATAGAAAATTTAAAGGGATATGCCACCCCCAGGGCAAATTTGGGCATCTCCCCACAGTCCAGAGACTAAAATAAGTGGTGGAAAGCGTTTTCCTGCTCACCCAGCCATTGTCCAAGTCTGTCGCCACTGACCGCCGCGGTATCTGCAGCTACTCCGCCTTAGACTGGAGTCTAACGTTGCCAGAGAAAGATTTCGGCCAAAAGGAATTAATTTGCTCGATGCGTTTCCCAATTACTTTGTGTGTAGTGCGCATTCATATCGAGTGCAAATAAATGTGCAAATCAACACGGAGAGCTTGCCTTGGTCATTTTGGGTGGGAACTATTTTCCAGTGCGGAAGAATACAGTCGAATCACGCAGCACGCTGCCAGGGGAATCCCAGTTACGCACCAGGAAGGGAGTTCCCCTGTTGCACAACGTGGTGCGTGATTCGACTGTATTCTTCCGCACTGGAAAATAGCGGCGGTCAGTGGCGACAGACTCGGACAATGGCTGGGTGAGCAGGAAAACGCTTTCCACCACTTATTTTAGTCTCTGGACTGTGGGGAGATGCCCAAATTTGACCTGGGGGTGGCATATCCCTTTAAATATAATTAAAATATTTTAATAGAAAATCAGATAAGGGCCAGATTAAATGTCTTGGAGGCATGTTTGACACCCCTGTTTTAGAGAAATGAGTAGTCTAACCTGTCATACGCACTTTAATATTTGAAAATATATATTTTATTAAGATGTAAATTCCTAGGTCTAGTGGCTGTAAACTAGTACCCATCTCTTCAGTGGTATATAGGAGAAACAGACTATAGAGAACACAGGAAAAACATACAAATTCCACACAGAAAGACCCAACATCACCACTGACCTATCCCTCTTTACTGTGGGCTAGAAACTGCCCTTCTTAGTTTGCTCTACAAGATAATAGGGTGAATTTTAGCTCTTCCATTTTCCCACGTTGCGTATATCCTTATTCAGAACTTTTTTTCTTTTTCCTGCGCTTCTTCTTCCTGTTTGGTCCTGCTCTCTGCTCGGAGACAACCATTTGTCTGATTCTGGGAGACACATGCACTCCCCAGCAGTTAGGCTCCGCTCAGATCATCTGTTACACAAGACTTTTTTGCCTCTGTACCTCTCCCCATTTCCTTGTCTCTTTCCCCATCTCTCCTTTTTTCTATTCTTTTTTTATTTTATTTTATTTTTTCCCCCGCTCCTTTCATTCCCCTTGTTCGTTTTGTCTTGTGGCAGAGCTTGTCATTCATCAAACAGCCACATCTGTGAGGTGTCAGGCCTGGTGATGGATGGCTGTGATGAGAGAATGCTAAATGAAGGAAGTAAATTAGAAAACGGGGCAATTATTAGGAAAAAAAAAATAACTTTTGTCTTATGCTGTTTATTATTTATTTGCAGCAGCTCAGTAAAGCAAAGCGCCCTAATTACGTAGTCAGGCAAGTTGAGAAATGCCTTTTAACAAGATTAAGACACCAAATGGGGGTTTCTTTCAAGCCTTGTTAGTTGTGTTAACTGTTTTAACCTGTGCTTATAGGTTGTGTTGATTTGTCTTTTGTGTGTAACTTCACAGGGAGCTTTGCCGTTCGATGATGACAACTTGAGAAATCTTCTGGAAAAGGTGAAGCTGGGGGTTTTTCACATGCCACACTTCATCCCTCCAGACTGCCAGAACCTGCTCAGGGGCATGATTGAAGTGGACGCCTCCAAACGGCTAACGGTGAGTTTATTTTCTTTACAGAGAAAACTGTTTGAAGTAGAAACATGCCCTCATTCTGAGATAAAATGTGTTTTATTTAAATTTTCTCTAATTTGTAACTTTTTATCCAAAAGATACACTAAAATAAACGCATGCTATTGTTTATTTTTTTCTTTACAACTCCCAAAAAAGATTACTATTTGCATTTCCACAAACATGACAAAGCCTGGAGCTTCGCCTCATCCTGCTCATTGCTTACCTGGCCAGCCAAATGATATCTCTCTGTATTTCCTATACACCGCGATACCATTTGGACACTCTCCATCCACTCTCGCTCCTCCGGTTCCAAACCGACTCCGCGATTCTGATTCGTTCAAAGATGGTGACGTCAGTGCACCCGCCTTTGCCCGCAAAGTCACTCTTAGGCAGCGGAAGTTCCACCTCAGTTTTGAATCAAGATGGCGCAATCTCTGATTGGTTCACTTAGCTGTCTGTCTACGCGCAACCGCAGCGCATTCTGAAGAAGAAGAAGAAGTGACTTTATTGATCTCACACTGGAGAAATTCTTCTCTGCATTTTAACCCATCCTATATATATATATATATACATATATTAGGAGCAGTGGGCAGCACACACATTAGGGCGCCCGGGGACCATCTCCATGATCTTCTTGCTTCGGTTTGGTCAGGACCTAAGCTGGAGGTACCTATGGTGCATGTTTTGGGTTGATGGGGGAAACCGGAGTGCCCGGAGGAAACCCATCCAGACACGGGGAGAAACATGCAAACTCCACACAGAAAGGCCCAGGCGACCCGGGGATCGAACCCAGACCATGCATGCAAACTCCACACAGAACACACACAGAAAGGCCTGGGCGACCCGGGGATCGAACCCGGAACCTTCTTGCTGTGAAGCAAGAGCGCTAACCACTCAGCTACCGTGCCGCCACGGTAGCTGTGGATCAAACGTTACCAGACTCACTCGCTGGTACAGCGCTGAGTCATGGATTCTTCCAGGCAAGCTCATTGCTGCTTTGTCTCAAATATTCCACAATATGACTCATTAATCTTAATGGAAAATCTTCTGAAGTATGGTTTTACCTTTCTCTTTCCATGGAATCATGCAGATGACATGTAACCTTCATAAAATATTTAAAGGTCCCATGGCATGAAATTTTCACTTTCTGAGGTTTTTGAACGTTAATGTGAGCTCCCCTACCCTGTTTAGGCCCCCCCATGGCTAAAAGTGGCGAAATGTCTAAACTGAGCATTTGCGATCCTTTTCTGCATTACACAAAACCAGTGTTCAAACGGGCGAGTTCGGACAAGGCACCTTATTGACGTCAGATCGGCAAATGCAGCTCCAGCCCCTCCCTCTGTCTCCGCTTAGCGTCCCTGTATATCCCGCCCATAGAGTTTGGACTGTGAATGCGCTACGCAATGCGAAATGCGTTTTTTTATTTGCCTGGAGGCACGTCCGAGTGTTTCTAGGCTCGGAAGTCCTTTATCTGAGCCTCTGGACCTTTGAACAGCAGTGGTTCAATTTTATTTTATGTGGAAATGTGTTTATTTTTCAATGGAACGCTTGAAATCTCTCCCCCCGTGCAAAAACAAGGAAATGGATCAGCTGAGAGCTAGAGCCGAGAGCGGAGACTTTGGCCACGCCCCCGCCCTCTATTATTGGCCAGCTTTTTTCTCCTCATTTGCATTCAAGCAACAACTCCCACTATGACCTGTTCTGAGGGAGAAAAATTACTCTTTCTCATCTTACCTCTGTTTCTCATGCACTGAGTGTTGATTTTGAAGAAGGATTCATTTACAGTATTAGGGAACCATTAAGGAGCCATATAAAAGCATCAAGAAGTACCATGTCATGGGATCTTTAAGAAAATCCTGCATATGCCTTAGCAACATGTTGGACTGAACAAATAATAATACAGAGTTGAGCCTAAAGGTAGAAAACAATTTTGTGCTGTTTACTCTCCTTTCAGTCCTTCTATTCCATACCATTGTATCCAAACTGAACATAACACACTTGGTAAAGGCCACACTATACAAACTGTTACACCTAATTATGTGTTTATATGTTAATAGCTCTCATGATCTTTTCGGACTTTAAGGGCCTTCCTTTTCAGACATAATTACCGTCCTTCATAGCTCATGTTAGCTTGTCTTTAATAGCTTTATAAATCTCCAATATTACATTCCTTTATACACAAGGTGCATATAGTATAGTGGAGAAATGTACATGCTGCTCTTTGCTCCTCTTTATGCAAACTTCATACATTCTGACTTCTCCCCAATGAAGATCTGACTCAAAAGTGCAGTCTATATTTTATATTCCTGGTCCAGTTCCTCTAATGTTTATCTAATGTTTACTAACGATGTTGAGGGAGAGGCAAGCAAGAAAACACATTAAAATATTATTTGAAGCATCATTCATATTTAACAGAGAAATCCGGTCAGGGTGAGACGTGATGTCATTATAGTTTTGACTTGGGGCAAGATTGGAGAACCATCCTGAATAAAAACTACATAAAATAAACAAGCCTCCACCAAGGCAGTAGAAGCAATCTTGCAATGTAAGCCATATGTGGGCATGATGTTGAGTTGTATTCATTATAGGGTTGTCAAAAGTATCAAAGATTAGGTGCTACTTGATACTGGAACTAGTATCAAAAGTAGATACTCATATAAGCAGGTATCAGTGCTAAAAGTCATATTCACAGGACTAAAATGAACCTGAATAGCTTTAGAATGATATTGAGCTGTATCAGAACAAGTATAAGAGCACGTATATGCCCATGGACCAGTATGGAACCTACCTGGACAACTGAGGGATTGCACTGATATAAGAATGCAGGGTAATATAAAAGAACGTACAATTTAATGTTGAAAATGACATTCTAAAGAGGGTTTTTTATTATCATAGTGATATCAGAATCAGTATTGAGTATTGAGTCTATTCCTTAGTATCGAAAACAAGTTTGATATTGTACTATCATGACAACATTAATTCCTTACAGTCCACAAATAATATAAATATTATCTGTGTAAAACCTATATTTATACATTTATACACATTTTGTGATTTCCTGTTCCTTGTGCTTTTTATGACAGTAAGGATAACTATGATTTGCAATGGCAATCCAGGCAAAAAAAGTTGTAATGTTATTCCTATTATGACCTTTTTTGACCTATATACAACTCCTAAAACAACAAACCTGCTAAAATACTGACTCTAGAGTTGTGTCAGAAACATGACCTGAAGTACAAAGTCATGTTTACTGGCTGGCTGTAGCTTTATTTAAGATTCTGTTTTTGTGAATACAGAAGAGAACCTTGGTTTGTTTGTTGTTGTGTATTCATTGCGATGCTAGCCCTCGTCTTGCAAAACTTCAGATCACCTTAGAAGGCACACTATAGGAGATGAAGAGACAGCAGTAGAGGGCAGAAGAAGCAAATTGGTCAGAGATCTTACAAAGGATGAAATTGGGGTTTGAATCTAAAACAGAGTACAACTTTGAGGTAGCCAGATATTCTGATCTAGTCCTTGGAGAATAGTAAGGTTGTCTGGCACCCTCTTGATAAAAACAAATGTATTTTAACTAACTTATTCAGTTTCCATAGTGAGATTCAAGGAAATTATATTTTTGAGTCTGCAACCATGCTCCTGTATGACTTTAGAATAATACTGAGATCAATTTGTTTTCAGGCGGATTTAATTTAATGCATATGCACTTAAAATGTATTGATGCCAGAAATGTCTATTTTGAAATATCTTAAATTAAGTTTACTGGGAAAGTAAGAGACACATCATTGCTCATATGCTTCAGTGGTACTTGTATTAGAGAAGTGCACTGTAGCTCTAAGCAAATATTGTGACCTTGAACATTTGCAGATGCAAAATTTCCTCGCTAAAATATTCCTGTTTTTCTCAAACCTATAAAGTACAAGATTGAGATGCACGATAAGAGCAATTGTCTGTTTGGTATTCCACATGTTTTGTTCAGTTGTGATGAGAGAGGTCACCCTGAGATCGGCGATATGTCGGAATGCCTGCAGCTCTGTGCTGGACAAAGGGTTACACAGTGACCAGCAGCTCAGAGCAGAATATGCTACCTGTCTGCCCCCATTTTCCTCCTTATATCACCCCCTCTGGGGAGGAGTGTAACCTCACAGAATGTCAAACAGGCCTGTTAGCTGTATGTAATAGAGTTAAGTGGTGACTGCCTTGTCACCAACGGGACAGGGACACTCAAAGGTGGGGCTGAACACCAGCAACAATGTTATTCAATTGCTCTGTGGTTAGAATGGGGGGTTTAATGCTGTGCATTAGGAACAAACTACGACTAGCCACCACCTAAAGTAGTAATGAATAAACATGTGTCTGTGAGACTGGGTATTGAACATAAGCCATAAGCTGTTAAATCCTAAATCAGGCTTCCCAACTGTTTTTTTTTCTCCCTAAAAAAATGTTTCCCCTGACCATGGTGAATTGCTTCTTTAGAGGATGAAGTTAGGAACCACAGCCAACCACAATATTAAGTACCACCACAATTTGTTCCATTGCAAATCCAAAAACATGTATTTAGAAATATGTTTTGAATAACAGACTAAACCATTTCAGCACAGGCCAGAGGGGCAGGATATTTATTAGTATGATATTTAGCTCCATAAAATTCAATCTGTTCACATCCTGCTCGTGCTGTGGGGTCCTGCCTGGGGGAAACCGGCCACTTTAATACAGACATCACTGCCCTTTTCAAATGAACAAGCAGCAAAGACATGCTTCCTCTGAACTGGGGGTGAAATGAACATGATCAGGAGCTTATTATATTATAAAGCAGTTCATCACACAAACAGAGGACGCTCAGGGGGAGAAGAGATGATGATGTAAGCCGTTTCCTCGAATCAAACGTGTGTCCTCGAGAAAACTGTTGACCCCATTTTGAAATGCGACACAGCAATGCTTTTGATGGGGAAACAATGTCTTCTGATCCACTGTATCTACCATTTAAAGGTGCACTGTGCAACTTTTCTGGCTGCTTGTCACCATGGAGATGTTATTGCTTTGTCTAGAATGTTCTATGGTATAGATAAACCTATCTTAATCTATCTTAATCCGGAATTTACACCAGGAGCGTTAACGATACGTAACGTAGGCAGTGGGATTTTTTTAGCAACGTATCATCACTTAACTGAATTTTCTTGAAGGTTTAAATGTATATAAAATATACTGGAAGAAAATATTAGTTAATTGAACTATATATTATTAACCCTCCGGTCGTGTTCGCCTCCAGCCCCCTACTTTAGTGTTCCCGGTCAAAATTGACCGGTCTGTTTTAACTGCTCTTAAATTAGCACAATTTTTTTTTTTTTCACCACCAATTTTTTTATTAAACATTCTTTAGTTGAGAACAATGTTTCAAAGTAGTGTCTAAGAGCAATTTATAGAAGTAAACATTAAATAACATCAGTGAAAGTACAATTGGGCACTGAAAATGAACTACAAAATGAACATATAATACAAAAAATAAATGGAAAACCAAACACCAAACTTAACGGTGTGTGTGTGTGTGTGTGTGTGTGTGTGTGTGTGTGTGTGTGTGTGTATTCATGCACATGAGTGGCATGTGACACTCAGGTCAGAGTGGGCCTTGCAAACATAAGCATGACATTAGCAGCATGTCAGGCTCGTTTTGATGTCTCTAGGGGCACAGAGGCCACAACGCTTCCTTTTCTGCCCATGTCCTTGTTGGGGGAGAGCAGCCAGGGCAGCGGCTGGGGCTGGAGCTTGCATGCTCCTAACCAGACTGGCGGAGGCTGGTGTGCGGGGAATGTGCTGGCGTCGCTGTATAAGAGGAGTCACCAAAGCTTTCCCCAGCTCTGCGAGGAAAAGTCTCCTCTTGAAACTTTTCCCCTGATTCCAGGTTGGGTCGACTGCTGTCCACACCACATACGCGTTGAAAGCTAACACATCCAGGATGTTGTGGAACAGTGCCACAGCCAGAGAGCCGTCATCCGCTTACAGGTGTATGTACCAGTAAGCTTCAGTAAAGGAACAATAAATAATAAGAGATTAGGAACAATATTCAATCTGTCGTACACAAAATGCTATGATTCACCTAGATAAAAATAAAATAAAATGCATGATGAGACTTTACATTACCTTATCAAGGCAGTCAACGCCTCCCTTGTTCTTGTTGTAGTCCTGGATCATCAGGGGCTTCCTGTCCTCTGTGGTGCTGACAGCTGTGTCTTTGTGTACTGTGCTCATCAGGATGACATTTCTGTTCTTCTTTGGAACGTATGACACAAGAGTGTGAGTGTCAGTGAACGCAAATTGTGATGAGAGTGCCTGTCTTCCTCTGGTCGATACCAGCGCAGGGGGAAGTTCGAGCTTGTTCTTCCTCACTGTCCCTACCATGGTGAGCTTTCTTTTCAGTAGCTCCTGACCAAGAGCATGTGATGTGAAGAAGTTGTCACATGTGATATTATGCACTTGGAGACCGGTTGTCATGTCCAGCACAACACGCATGCCCTGTTTTTTTTCGGCCCTTCCAGTACTGGGTTTCCCCATGTACACCTGCATATTCCAGGCATAGCTGCTCCTGTGTGTGTGTGTGTGTGTGTGTGTGTGTGTGTGTGTGTGTGTGTGTGTGTGTGTGTGTGTGTGTGTGTGTGTGTGTGTGTGTGCGTGTGTATGTGTGTATGGGGATGGGGCAGTGTGTATGGGGATGTTTTCTGTATGTTGAATGAATTTACTCTGGATACCCATTCATTTCCTATGGCGGTCACTTTTGACCGGGAACACCACAGGTGTAACAAGGTTGATTAAAACACTCAAAATTGAATGAAACAGGTGATCATCACTTTTATATGTTCAAGTACACAGTGTGGAGGATATCATAAGGTCTTGAGGTAATCAGATGAAAAACATAATATTTATGAGTATTATAAGTTGCAAAACGGTCAGATTTGAACACGACAGGAGGGTTAATTGAACTTTATAACAATGAATACAATTTTTTTTAGCAAAGAACAATTTTTGCTTTTCCACATCACTTTTGTAGATGGATAATGTCAACTCTAATACAAAATAGAGCTTGAGATGGTACGTTTAAAATCAGCCATGACCATGGAAATTTGCCACGTTTTTTTGGCAGTAGTGCAAAACGCTCTTAGCAATACATTAGCATAAACAATGTAAAATGCCATGGAATAACCCTATCAACTGTTGGGTCATAGCTGGTTAATATGTTTATCACATAGAGTTGTAATGCTAACTTTAGTATTTAGCGCCTTGGCTTAACATTAAACAAACTGCAAATTCTATGATACCTACTAGATCGATTGTTTTCATGGGTGATGCGAATACTGATTGCTTAGAATCCAGGGCAGTTGTGGGCCGATAAGTTCTGCTGCTATTTTTGGGCCAATTTTGATGATTTCCCTAAAATTATGTAATTTGAATTCACTATAAACTCACCCGCAGCCTTTTGTTTTACCACAAATCTTTAAGAGAGCTGTGTAGTCATATTTTGTACAGTTATCTTCTTTTTAGGCAGCAGATTAACAACAAAATATCAGCCTGTGCTAGAGATTGAACTAGGGTGACAATTCGTCCGGATTTCGTCCGGACAGTCCGGTTTTAGAGCTGTCTGTCCGGCCGTCTGTCACGTGTCCTCCTTTTTTACGTTTTGTCCTCCTTTCGTTGCATAAATCGTCATAAATCCCCACCCATTATTTACACTTGCTACTCTGCGATGTTCGCCGTTTCCCAATTCAGAAAGTGCACAGTTCGGAGTGTGGTCTCAGTCTGCAGTCGAGGCGGTGCATACTCGCTCAGCCCTGAGTGCAGTCCGGGGATCACAAAAATATTCTTTTGCGACTAGTAATACTTGGAATTCCTGTGCGCGACATCCGAAATGCCGATACCAGATATGCTTAAAAGTCCAAATACCCAATAGCCCAATACGATATATCTGCCAGGTGAGTGTTTCTCTAATCACTACCTCTATACACTGTTCAGCATACTGTATAATTAAAATGTGGAATCCTCTCATAAGTCCAAGATCAATTCCAAGTACTACAAGTACTACAATTTTTGCTGTCTTACCATTTTGAGTTCCTCCGTCAACACTCATCCTTGCAGACAGAATAATAACAAGAGGGGATTTAATGAAGTAGGTATAAACGACATGGCTGTGTTTGTGGTGTACAGATTGTGCGTATAATGAGCTATCACTACTGCACCTGGTTGCTTCCTTCTCCACATTTGACGAGATGGACCTTTTATGAGGAGAGTGTCTGTGTGAGTGAAAGCATCTGGAATTGCTACTGTCACATTTAAAGCCTGATTGATGTTTTAGTGCATTTTCAACCGCATCGCTCTAGAGTCTTCCGTGTGATATCGGTCTCTTGCCTCCCGGCTCTCAATAAAACCAGGAGAGAGTAGGTCACCCACTGGCCTGTATCTGACAACCAGAGTGTCTCCGTCAATACCCTGACCTCTGTGGAAGTCACCTCTGGTCTACCAAAGCAGCTAGTCAGACTGTCCTGTGTTGGAGCTAATACGAAGACAGCAGAGGGCTTTCCTTTGGGACGGTGGGAGTATTGGGACAATAATATGAGACAGGTTTCAGTGGTATGTGTAATGCAGTGACGTGCAGTTAGGGAAGGGCCTCACCTGTTATTTTGTTATTTTCTAATTAACTTCGCCATTTTAATTCTTTTTTTTAATTCAAAATTGCTGAATTTTCACCGTTCAAATACTGAGAAGAGACGTGCGGAGAGGTACCAGCGGTTCGTGCCTCACAACTGTCTGGAACTGACTGTGCTGTGGCTCAGCAGTGACAGATTCTGCGCTAAAGCGGCTGTGAAAAGGCGCCGGATGAGGTACCTACCTGGTAGTTACCTGGCCTCATGGTAGAGGCACTCGTGAGCCCAGGGATTCTTCTGCAACTCCTGGGGCAGCAGATTAGAATAAGTGACAGCAAGATACAATTTAGAGTTAGCAAGTCAAGTTTAGCAATCCGTTCACCTTTTTTCTTCTTATCTGGCCCTACTTTTTAAATGGAGGAAGATTTCATATTAAAGCTCACGCAGTTTTCTAAACTGGACTTTCGGTCGAAGCAGGAGTTTATAATTAAAGGAAGACCAACGCCAGAGCTAAAGGTTTTGCTCCAGACTACGGGATTAAGATTAAGTTTAGGCTTAAGCCTTTATTGGTCTCACACACAATGACACACAGTGACACACGGGAGAAATTTGACTTCTGCATTTGACCCATCCTTTTCAGGAGCAGTGAGCAGCCATCTTTTTCGGCGCCCGGGGGGCAGTACCGTGAAGGGTCTTGCCCAAGGACCCACACTGGTTAGCTCATTGCCCGGGGGGGGTTTGAACCTACAACCCCCAGGGGGAAAGTCCATGACTTACCAGTTGAGCTAACCAGCCGGTGTTGAGCTAACCAGCCGGTAGTTGAGCTAACCAGCCGGTGTTGAGCTAACCAGCCGGACGAAAGACTCGCTCTTTTCAAACAGCATGATTCACACGAAAAAGGCTGGCTGTGTGGATGTCCAATAAGACATAGACATTTCTGCTTTCCCTGCCTTCTTTTTTCAACCTGCTGTGACAATGTCTGGACTCCGATGGGATATTGTGACCTGAAAAATTTGCAAAGAACCTTCACATAAAAAATATTACAAGCTCCAGTCACTTACAGGGAAAGAAATTGGCCCTGGTTTACAGATTTGTAAATTTGATTGTGATGACGTCAGTGCCTCACCAGCCATGACCCTCACCACGCGTCACTGGTGTAATATGTGTGCATGAGTTAATGGGTGCTATATAAAAATGTGACCATTTGCTTGGCCAGGACTACCCATCTGATTTTACCTATGGTGCTTGTTTTGGGTTGATGGGGGAAAGTGCAAGTATTGGTTAGTTCTTTGTAAAGTTGTTTTTTCTTATTAATATGGTAGATCTTCACTTTTTTTTCTTGCATTCCATTGCTTTTTTACTGTGCAGATTTAACAGAAGACAAGGGTAGATATGACAAACATCACATTAATTTTGCTCTAGTCCAAAACAAGGTTCATAATGGGTCAATACAAATGAGCAGTTATCCATTTGCTTGTTCCTGTGAATGTTTGTTAATATTCTTATCTGTTATTGACCAATGATTGTGTCAATGAGCTCTACGAGGAAACTGCTGTTTGTTTTTTGGGCTCTATAAAAAAAAAATATATATTTTTTTTAAATCCTTGAGCTAAAAGAATTCATTATAAGTCACGTTCATACCTTGACAAAACTTTACATTGTATACTCAAACCACATCCACAACTTCTTTAAACATGATTTCTCAGATTATTCCGTCACCTCCTCCGCCACCTATGACCTGCAGCTCCTCCTTGGGGACAGTGGCGGCATTAGACCCATAATGGAGACACTTAGTGGAGATGTATGCCTGCAGATAAGTGACAATAATTAGAAGTGCCTTGTGTATCTCCTGTGGCTCGCCAGCAACAGCAGGAGCAAATTAAAAAGTCCCAACCGTTTCATTGATCCCGTGTTCCGCTGTGGGCAGTTAAGAAGCTGAGTTTATTTTTGCAGACATCTTTCTCTGTCAGACCTTCGTGCTCTGCCTGTGTCTCATTGTGCCCACCTTTATTGGTAAGAGACAGCGGTGGTGACAAAGTGGGCACATTAAAAAGGCCATGATCACAGTGGCAAACAGATTATGTGTTTGTAAGAGGAACAAAGAGAGGATGGGAGCAGCAGAGTCCCCTTAGTGTAGAGGGCAGTGCAGACCCAGCTGTAAATGTTTGTTAGTAAGTCTCTATTATATACTCTATAGCTTTGTGTATTCTAGTTCATTTTCATTTATTTATTTATTTCATTCGTTAAAACAAAACAAAAAATAACCGATGCAGTTCAGTGTTATTCTCTATCAATATTTCACTGTTATTATTTACTTCAGTCTATTGTGCACTCCTGCTGAACTAGTCCTTTGTGTGTCTATTGTTTTATTGTTAGCAGGGTTGTAGTCAACAAAAGAAATTATTGATTAACTAAATTATGTGTGTGATTCAATAGTGAAATAAAGTGGGAGTATTGCAAGTAATATGCCAATTTTTTTCTATTCCAATGCCGAAATCGATA
This sequence comes from Paratrypauchen microcephalus, assembly GCA_036785185.1. Lineage (NCBI taxonomy): Eukaryota > Metazoa > Chordata > Actinopteri > Gobiiformes > Gobiidae > Paratrypauchen > Paratrypauchen microcephalus. The sequence goes on from JAVJIX010000035.1 coordinate 2,720,551, forward strand.
CTTGGCTTTAAGTATCTGCCAATACCCAACATCAACCGATACCATGGCAGAGACTGGTCTACAAGCAAAATGCTTCCGGAACAAAAGTAGTGAAATTTTTAGGTTTAGGTCACAATTTTAGGTTTAGGTCACTAATAAAGAAAAAGTAAGTCAGAAGTGCTGATTGGCTATAGTTTCCAAGATATAGTATTAGTAGTCAAAATAGGACAAGTAGTCAAAATAGGAAATTTGTGCAAAATAAGACAAAAACAGTAGTTTATCTGAAGGTACAGTGTGTCTACAAGCAACCAGTTCTATCTGAAAGCCTGTCTGCACATTCCAATACATTCATTTTAATATGTCTAGAGTTTTAACATCAAATATTTTTTGATTTCACATAGAGAGATGCCTCGAAATTGTGTGCACCTGATGTCTTAAGATATTTCTTGTTTATTTCTTGACGGATAAGATAAGATAAGATATGCCTTTATTAGTCCCTCAGTGGGGAAATTCCAGTGTTGCAACGCACAGATCAAGAACAGCACGAAAAAGTAACGTCGTCCTCTGCGCGTCCTCCGTAGCAGCTCCTCCGCACATAGCAAGTTAAATATTTTCAAAATATAAGTATTAATTTTAAGCAAAAATGCCTAAATCTATTGTATAAACAGATGTGATTTTGATGTCAAACAATATCATTAAATATCTTGAATACATTATCTAACCAGCACAGCTATCAATTGATTTTCAGTTCATCTTATCAATATAAATGAGATTTAGCCACTTTTATCTCGGAAGCAGATCGAGTCCAAACATTTGTAGACCAGTGAAATATAAACAAACACAAACAGCATAAGGTAAAATGATCCAAATGTGTTTAAGAAATACTGAACAGCTTTGTTAAAAATACAAAAAGTCAATATTCGATTCACCAAACTTTTCAATATCGGTGCCGATATCCAATACAAGTAATGTATTGTGCAACATGCTCTCAGAAGTATTTATTATCTCTATGATCTAACCATGCGTCTGACCCAAACTGCACTCAGTAAATAAATAAATAGTCACTTTAAAGAGAAAAGTAAAAGTAAACTGTGTGTAAAAGAAATATTAAACTCATGATTCGCCTCAAAAACTCCAGTTTTCTCTTTGCATTCCTTTGTCTTCTGTGGGCCACATAAATCCATATCCAGAAGTAGTTTCGTAACATGAATTTTTCGTAGGTTGAGTAGCTATTTCAATGGAAAAGGCCTGATTCGTTCCAAGGTTGTTGTTTTTTTATAGTGTAACATTTTTTTTACAGTGTAACTTTGTGTTCTGCGTCCTGATTGGCTAAGAGACTGTAGAGCCAGGACTAAACGTGGAATAAACCAGGTCTAGACCAGAACTAAACCAGGTCTAAACCTGGACTGGACCTGGACTAAACCAGGATTAAACCACCACGTGCCGCTCTTTGCTGGTTTCGTGCGGCTGGTTTGTGGCTCGGGCTCCCGTGCTCGCAGACCCGGTGCCGGTCGTGCAGACCAGGACTAGCAGTGCTCCTGGTCTGCAGTGAGGTGCTCCTTGCGCGGCGCGGTGAGGTGAGGTGCTCCTCACGCGGCGCGGGGCTTCCGAAGCCGTGTCTCCCCCCACGCTTCACTATTTAATACATTTTGTTAAAAATCTATGAAAGTTTGAGTGTTTAAACGAGAGAGAAATGTGAGAGAAGTTTAATTCCAGTCTGAGAAAATTGTATAATGTGTGTGGTGAGGCATTTAGAGCCTTAAAACATGTAGAATAATTGTAAAATATAAAGTTGTCCTACTTCGGGGATTTCTCTTGTTGCGGGTTATTTCTGGAACCTAACCCCGTGTGTGTTGATAAAGTGTATTTACGTTTCGGGGCGTGCCTCTGAGCGCGGATTATTTGAATTTTTGAGATTTCACGTTTCGTAACTTGAATTTTCTTTCGTATCTAGAGACCAAAATTTAACGTGAAGTCGTTTTGTAACTTGGAATTTTCGTTTGTTGGGTCTTTCGTAAGGTGAGTTACCACTGTAATTAAAAACTGATTTGACAGTGATGGTCAACTAACTGATTAATGGATTCAATGACATAAGACTTGCAGCCCTAATTGTTAGCTGTTAGACTGTCATGAATTCCTATAGAAATTTGTTTGAAAATGAGGAAAATTAAAATTATTAGTCTATACCACAGAAACTACACTCTTCTACAACAATAGTCTGGTAAAAAGGGGTTGATTCTCACCATTCTTTCTGTTTTTATGCCACTAGAAGTCTGATTTCTTTGAGGTCACTACTAAGTCAGAAAAGCTATTAACCTCCAGTAATTTGGGAAAGCATACGGCTATGGTTGCTGTCTGGGTCTCTCGTGGGAGTAAATTGTGTTGTGGATAGGGAAGAGCAGTTTTTAATTCCACACAATGTGATCAAAACATACCACACAACATGAGGTCACTGGAGACAAACTACTACTTTCTTGACAATTTCTTTCTTTGACAGTATTCCACTAAATCATAGTTATTAATAGAATGGGCTTGGCTTGTTACAAAACTCATTATTTCAGTATTGATGCTTAGGTAATTAAACATGTCTTTCAACATCAAATTATTATTATTTTTTTTTTTCTTTTCAGGGCTACTTGTTGTCAAAAATAAAATGTAACACATGTTTTTTCCATGGTGTTGAGGAGGGGAAAAAAATCACTCCTAAAGGTCCTTGTATGTTATTAATATGATTTGTTTGCTTATATTTTTGTTTTGATTAAGTAGCCAGTGGTGGGTAGAGTAACCAGAAATTGCACTCAAGTAAGAATAACAAAATAATATAACTCAAGTAAAAGTATGAATTCATAAATCAAGAAATTAAGGAAGTAAGAGTAAAACATTTTAAGGGGAAGAGCAACTCTCTGGGTGTAACATCAGCTAAAACATGAGAAGCTAAATCATATTTGATGGAGCGGTGCAAGTTTAAATCTGGTAATATTGTCAACATAAAAAGATTGTCAAATAAATAAACAATTTACTCAGAGTGACAAGAGTAACCGAAACGTTTTCTGTTACTTCAAACACAATATTACTCAAGTAGTAAAAGTATGCTGTCTGAAAACTATTCTGAGAAGTACAGCTCTGGAAAAAAATAAGAGACGACTGCATTTTTTTCTGAAATCAGCATCTCTACATGTATTACAGCCATTCCATTCCAGCGTCTGTTGAATTCCAACACAAACACAAAGCTGAGCTACTTCAGTTCTTGCACCAGGAGTGGAATAAAGTCGCCCAAGAACAATGTGAAAGTCTTGTGGAGAGCATGCCAAGACGCATGAAAGCTGTGATTAAAAATAAGGGTTATTGCACCAAATATTGATTTCTGAACTATTCTTAAGTGTAAACATTAGTATTGTGTTGTTTTAAAATGAATTTGTTTCTTTGCATTGTTTGAGGTCTGAAACATGTATAATTTTGTTATTTTGACCATTTGTCATTTTCTGCAAATAAATGCTCTAAACCAGGGGTCGGCAACCTTTACCACTCAAAGAGCCATTTGCACCCGTTTCACACAGTAAAGAAAACACTGGGAGCCGCAAAACCCTTTTGAAATTTAAATATGAAATAACACTGCATATAACGTCTTTTTTTTTTTACCTTTGTGCCATAGAATTACATTTTGAAAATGATCGAACTAAATAACATATACAGTGCCGTGAAAAAGTATTTGCCCCCTTCCTGATTTCTGTGTTTTTTGCATATTTATCACTCAAAACATTGTCAGATCATCAAACCAATTTTAATATCACACAGAAACAACCCAAGGAAAGACAAAATTCAGTTTTTGAATGATGATTCCATTTATTAGTGCACAAAAAAAATCTAAACCTATCTGGCCCTATGTGAAAAAGTAATTGCCCCCTTAATCTAATAGCCAGTTGAGCCTCCTTTGACAGCAATAACTGTAACCAAACGTTTGCGATAATTGGTGATGAGTCTTTCACACCGCTGGGGAGGGATTTTGGCCCACTCTTCTATGCAGAATTGTTTCAATTCTGCCATATTGGAGGGTTTTCTTGTATGAACTGCCCGTTTAAGGTCACACCACAGCATCTCAATCGGATTTAAATCCGGACTTTGACTTAGCCACTCCAAAACCTTAATTTTGTTTTCTTTGAGCCATTCAGAGGTGGACTTGCTGGTGTGTTTTGGATCATTGTCCTGTTGCATGATCCAAGAGCGCTTGAGTTTGAGGGCACGAACTGATGGCCGGACATTCTCCTTCAGGATCTTCTGGTAAACAGCAGAATTCATTTTTCCGTCAATCACAGCAAGTTGTCCTGGTCCTGAGGCAGCAAAGCAGGCCCAGACCATCACACTGCCACCACCATGCTTTACTGTGGGCACCATGTTCTTTTTATCAAATGCTGTGCCATTTTTACGCCAGATGAAACGGGCTGCAGACCTTCCAAAAAGTTCAATTTTAGACTCATCGGTCCACAAAATGTTTCTCCAAAAGTCTTGAGGGTCATCAAGGTGCTTTTTGGCAAAGGTGAGACGAGCCTTTGTGTTCTTTTGTGAAAGCAGTGGTTTTCTCCTGGGAACTCTTCCATGGATGCCATTTTTGGCCAGTGTTTTTCTAATGGTGGAGTCATGAACACTGACCTTAACTGAGGCCAACGAGGCCTGTAGTTCTTTCGATGTGCGTCTAGGTTCTTTTGTGACTTCCTGAATGAGCCGTCGTCGCACTCTTGGAGTAATCTTAGTTGGTCGACCACTCCTGGGAAGGGTTGCAACTGTTCCCAGTTTCCTCCATTTTTGAATAATGGCTCTGACAGTGGTTCGCTGGAGCCCCAGAGCTTTGGGAATGGCTTTGTAACCTTTTCCTGAATTATAGACTTCTATCACTTTTTTTCTCATTTGTTCTTGAATTTCTTTGGTTCGTGGCATGATGTGTTTGTTCTTGAGATGTTGTAGCCAACTTCACTTTGTTTGACAGGAACTATTTAAGTGATTTCTTGATTCAACACAGGTGGTGACAATCAGGTGTGGGTGTGGCATGTAGAACTGAACTAAGTTTTCTCAAAACTGTGGTTAGTCACAGTTAGTTTGTGATTTAACAAGGGGGGGCAATTACTTTTTCACATAGGGCCAGATAGGTTTAGATTTTTTTTGTGCACTAATAAATGGAATCATCATTCAAAAACTGAATTTTGTCTTTCCTTGGGTTGTTTCTGTGTGATATTAAAATTGGTTTGATGATCTGACAATGTTTTGAGTGATAAATATGCAAAAAACACAGAAATCAGGAAGGGGGCAAATACTTTTTCACGGCACTGTATTTTAATTAAATACAGTGGTCCTTCGCTGTTTCGCTAATTTTTTTATAGTGTATCAACGCGCATTGTGTTCTGCATCATGATTGGCTAAGGGACTGTAGACCTTTGTCTTTGTCAGTCATTCTCCTCCGTGTCTCCTGTACAGAATGCGGTCAGTTTGCCAAATTTATTTAAATGTTCGATCACGAGCAGTGTGACTCTGAAGCAGTGAGGACTGAGCGGTCTGGCATTTGGGCACATGCCAGAAGGGCCGCGGCCGTGCGTCTCAGCTGGGGCTGGTCGCGCCGGTCATGCTCTGTCAATGATTTGACCACGATGAGCAGGTGCACATGTCCGCGCGCACACTTCTCTGGGTGGTTAATGCGCATCGGGAAGTAGCGGCAGTGTTTCCGCAGAACGAACTGGTGGAACCTGGAGTCCAGGCGGTGGAACCAGTCCTGAGAGCGCACGGAAGCGTTCTCACTACAACAAAACCCACAACAGCGCAGCGGCGCCAGGCGCCTCGGTCAGAGGGACTGTGAAATACACGCAATATAAAGCTGACTACTTCACAGATTTAGCCTATCGCGGGTTATTTTTACAATGTAACCCCCATGATAAATGAGGAACCAAGATACTGAGCCGCATCAGAGGGATCAAAGAGCCACATTTGGCTCTGGAGCCGCGGGTTGCCGACCGCTGCTCTAAACAATGGTCACATCTTTATATAGCGCTTTTCCACCTTCAAGGCACCCAAAGCGCTTTACAACAAGGAACCATTCACCCATTCACACTCGCATTCACACACCAATGTACGCAGACACTGGGGGCGAGGAGGGTTAAGTGTCTTGCCCAAGGACACAACAGCAGCATTCATCTGTGGGAGCAGGAATCATACCAACCAACCTGTGGATCAGTGGACAAACGCTCTACCAACTGAGCTACTGCCTAATATTTTTATTTGGAATTTGGGGGAAATGTTGTCAGTAGTTTATAGACTCAAACAAAAATGTTCCTTTTGCCCAAACACATACCTATAAGTAGTAAAATCAGAAAATATAAATGATAATTTTGCAGTGTTCTCTTATTTCTTTCCAGAGCTGTATACATTTCTTTAAAAAGTTAAATCTAAATGTTTATCAGAACTATCCATCTCTGTAAATTACAAAACTGACCTGTCTCTTTCTTGTGTGTTGTGTGTTACAGCTCGAGCAGATCCAGAAGCACACGTGGTACATGTGAGTATACCTCCGTCACTGTTTATTCTGCCTGTTCACTCTGCAGCCTGAGAGCTCCGTCTTCATGATAAATGGCCTGTATCTGAGCAGGGCATTTGAGGCGTGACTCCGAGGGCGGGAGGGCCAGGGGGTAAACCGTAGAGCCTGGAAGAGTATGTGCGCATATGGTCAGATGAGCAGGCAGAGGTGGAGAACGGAAATACAAAGGTTGGAGCTATATGATCTTCCTTGGCCAATGTTTAACTTTTACGACGTAGTGTACCCTTGTTTAGTGTTGACATTAATCTTGTTGGGTGTTTATAGTATAAATCGCTTTAATGCAGTAGGAGCAATCGGCAAAGCACAAAACTAGTTTGTGTTAATTTTATTAGACTAGTGGCTCTCAAACTGTAATACATGGTCAAATTAAGGTAAATTACTCAACTACGTGCAATTTGTCCACATTTTCTTATTTACTTATTGTATTATTATTCCTTAGCTTGTCTGTATGCACTTTTTTTGTTCTAATTTTCTTTTGCACTAAGCTGCCAGGAGCTAATGTGGCAAGTGAATTTCTCCTGTGTGAGATCAATAAAGTCTTATCTTATCTTAAAATCTGCTTAGTAGACCTGGTTTAGTCCCGGTTTAGAAAAGGTTTACTCCATTTTGAACTTGGGTCAAAACAGCCACTTTTAATCAGGTTTAGGTTAGTGCTAGTTCACTCCTGATGAAGACATATTTTTTTGGTGCAGTTTCAGTTTACACATTGTTTAACATGATTATTTTTAATTTAGTTTTTTTATTTAAAGGTGCATTGTGTAATTTTTCCAGTGGAGGGTTCGTTAGATGCTTTTCTCCATGGAGATGTTATTGCTTTGTCTAGAATGTTTCGCAGTATGGCATTAAAACTTTCTATCTTCTTGGAACCCAAACCAGACCAAGTTACAGGTCAGATCTGTGGAGAGGCGACCCCGCTCACAGTCAGAATGCCTGTTTTTCTATGTATTTTTGAGCTTTAAAATCAGCTGTGATTTAATCCATATCCATAGAAACAAGCTGGTGACGGACCCCCAACCAAACAGTTACATGGTGCACCTTTAAATTTTACGTTTTTAATCTATATTTTGCCCACCCCCTGGGTTCGTCTATTCGTCTGTTTGCTCATCTAACTATTACAGCAATCATGTAGTCCTGTTGTAGCTCTTGGTTCAGATTTTAGTCCTGTTTTAGACCTGGTTTAGATCCGGTAGTATTGGGAAGACATTATACTATACATTATTCCAATACCTGTTGGGATGAATTATAAAGCATGTTGTGTATTGTAACATTCTCAGACAGGGTTTCTTTCCTCCTGCTTAAAAGAGTAACTTGATATTATTTGTTTGCCTTGTAGCTGTAAAGCATCTGGCGTCTTCCCTTGCCATAAAATACATAAAAATTTCATTGCAACAGTGTATATTTACAATAGTGCTTTGCTTCAAAATGTATGTGCAACTCTACAGAGGCAAATGAAAGAGATGAACAAACAAGGCAGCTATACAATTATTCATATGCTTTAAATTGCTTACTTCCTGTTGTCTTTTAACTCCCAATGTGGTTGTAAAAATGTACTTTCACTAAATATAACGTGTTTTTGGAAGTTTTTGGTGATATATTGCGTCAAACTTTCTGACTAAAACAACTTACAGCTTACTAACTTTATAACCATAAATGTCACTCTTTCTTAGCTGAGGGACACTGTATGACATATGACAACTGTCCCGGCTGATCCCCAACTGATCCCCAAGCCATGTATTCAGCTCCCGATGTCATACACTCATTTACATCTGATTTAGCACTTATCCCAACAGCACAAACACAGCAGTGAATTATGGGAAATGAATAGAAGTCCGGTGAGAGAGTAGAGTTATAGTTTTGTGTTGTAAAATATCATGCAAACAGACAGGCAGACTTGATAAAAGAAAACTAGAGGAGACAAGTGCCATGAGAGGAAACTAATACAGTGAGTGTGGTCCCCTGACTGTCTCTGTGGTGATAGCGTTGAATGATTAAACTTGCACTGGAACCAAGTTTTACGTGAGCAGGTTTTATGTGTGCGAGCTGAGGCAGATGGGAGAGATGTGGTACTGAAAGGACAGCTCCACACCAGGGTTAAAGCTGTGTTAAAGGGGCATTGCGCAACTTTTCTGGTGGAGGGTCCGTCATTTGCTTGCCTCCATGGTGATGTTAGTGATTTGTCTATAATGTTCTACGCTAGGGATTAAACTGATCTATCTCATCTCAAGGGAGACACTATAGGCTACATTACAGGTCAGATCTGTGGAGCGGTAACCCTGTTCACAGAAGAGAATTGTTGTATTTTTGAGCAATAGTCAAAACTAGGGCTGTCAGTTTAATGCGTTAATTAGATTAATTAATTACACTGCAAATTAACGCGGTATAAAAAAATACGCAATTATTTATGAGGCAATTCAATGCACGCGCATTTTGTCCCATTGAAGGACCTGTAGGTGACTTGGCAGTGGTGTCACTTCTACCTGCATCGCTAATCAAACCAGGGCCTTTGAAGGGCAAGTTTATTTATAAAAAGAACGAAGACGGGACTATCAACAAAAACGCTGGGATTTGGAGCTTTTGGAAAAAAATATTTTCATATCACCAAAGGTGCCCCAGCGTGACGGATCATTTGAGCGCTGAATGTGTCCGGATAAGTTCCATATTGTTACCGGTGATTGCTAAACCATGCTTGCAGAATTTGGGAAACGATCACAAAGTGGGTTCTAGCTATCTATCTTTAAAATGCGACTAATTAGATTAATTAATTACAAATCCTGTAATGAATTACATTTTTTTTAATCGCCTGACAGCACTAGTCAAAATTCAAAGTCAAAGTGTACTTTATTGTCAGTTCACGATGTAACAGACATTACACAGAGGACTGAAATTGCGTTTCACCAGAAACCAAATGTGCAATTTAAACAAAAACTAAAAACATGCACACACAGAAGCACACACACGCACAAACACACAGCTACACTCATGGACAAACATGATTGTATACAGACATCAACAATAAATAGACATAAGATATACAGGTAAACATATATAAACTTTCAACAAGGAGGTAAGCTCGAGGTAGAATGCAATGTGCAATATGTAAGGTGCAATAAGTGAAGGTGCAATTTGTAAAGTGCAAGAGTGCAAGCAGCATGGACATCTGTGTGTGTAAGATTGTTTTTTGGATGTCATTAACATGTTCATGGACTCACACCCGTAAGGAATAAATGCAAGATAGATGTGTAATTTCATACCATTGAACATTCCAGGCAAAGCAACAACTTCTCCATGGAGACAAACAAGTGACAGACCCTCCACCAGAAAAATTGCAAAAAAAACCCAACAACCTTGAAACCTTAGTTGAATTTGGTTTATTTATACACCTGTCTGTTGTAAAATGAATATGTTCTGCTTCCTTTTGTTCTCAGTTTAGTTGATGGTAGCAGGGACTTTATTAGCTTTCACATGGGAATGTAAAAAGTTTTTGAAGTTAACATCTGGCTAAGTTTTGTTTAAGTGTAGATATTAGCTGAGTAGACCTGCTTTAGTCCTGGTTTAGAAATTGTTTACTTCCTTTTGAATCTGGGTCAAAACAGGTTTAGTATCTAAGGTTAGTGCTAGTTCACTCCTGATATCTGCATATTATTCTGTATTTGGTGCAGTTTCAGTTTATACATTGTTAACCTTTTGTCAATTATTATTATTATTATTATTATTATTATTATTATTATTATTATTATTATTATTATTATTATTATTATTATTATTATTATTATTATTATTATTATTATTATTATTATTATTATTATTATTGGTGGTGTGGGGTTTCATGGTCAGTTAATGGTCAAATAATCTAAACTATAGGATCCTGTTCACAGCATGTTCCATGTGCAGTGTCCACAGGGAAATAAAAACACTATATTTTTACCTGAATTGTCCTGTGACTAAGGTGAGATGTAGGTCACTGTCATATAGTACAGTTACCACGGGGATTAGCCTGCATTAAAGTAAAGTCATAAAAGTTTTGAGTGCAGTCGTTTGTTAAACCACGTGACAAGAGCTCTATGGGAAAGTGTTTGAGGCAACAGTATTGGACGAACTGGAAAATACATGGCAGCGTTACAGCCAAAAATGGAAGTCTAATCAATCGTGATGGAATGAGAATATGCAAAAAATGTGATAAAAACATGTATATTTTAAGTTGCTGCACGTATAGAGAGGAGTGGGTCCTGAGAGGGTTTTATTTATTTGGCTGTTTTTGTTTTGCTAAATATTAAAATTAATAGAAAAAATTATAATAAAAACATTTTGACGTGTTTTGACAGCAATTGCAGCTGCACCATCAAGTCCAGAGGACAGAGAAAACAATGAAAGCAGTAGCCATATTCTATTATTTTAAAATTGCAACGCATAATATTTTTTAAAGGTCCTATATTATGCAAACTGACTCCTGTGAGCTTTTAATGTTATAATGTTGTTGCCTCCTCAAAAACATACCTGCAGTGGTCTTTTGTTTCTTTCACAGACAGACAATAAATGATTACGTGTCTGAGTAATCATTTATTGTCTGTCTACATCTCCAAAGCTCAGAATGTTGTTTGTTCCACTGTGTGATGTAATGAAGTGGTAGTTTTCAAGTCTAATAGCTCCTTTTGCCTTTAGTTCATTTGAGACTGGCAGTGTAGCACTTTTTGAATTACCTAATGACATCACAGGGGGAACAGTGTTTTCTGTTTGAGAGAAGAACTCTGCCTAAATATGCAGAGTTTGTCTGTTAAACATGTGTGAAACTTAACACAACTTCGGGTATGTTTTTGACGAAGAAACATTATAACATAGATCAGAGAATAGAGTAACACATGCCCTTTAAGATTAACACGCTTTGTAAAACAGAGCTGTTAAGAGCTTATCAAACACATAAAAATGTTGAAGTATAACGAGATGAGACGAGGTTACCTTGATGGTGCTAATTCTGTATACATACTAAAGTAAGTTGTAAAAGCGTTTTTATGCAGTGGACTATAAACTCAGAGCAAAGTAAATATTTCACAAAAGACTGTTTGGTAATACATAGAGGTCTAAATATTAAGTATGATGATATTATGAATATGCAAAGTGTAAACAATGTCCTACTTGTTTACGTGCCATGTGTGTTTCCTGTGTATGTTCACAACTGTTAAAGTGTGTATTATTCAAAATAATTTTGGCTATACAGTGGTCCCTCGCTCTATCGCAGTTCACTTTCCGCGGCCTCGCTGTTTCGCAGATTTTTTTTTTTTTTTAAATAGTGTATCAGCGGAGACATGAGTCACTGAATCCGTAGGAATTAGGACCAGACCGGGACCAGACCGGGACCAGACCAGGACCAGACCGGACCAGGACTAAACCAGGACTAAACCAGGTCTAAACCAGGTCTAAACCAGGTCTAAACCAGGTCTAAACCTGGACTAAACCAGGACTAGACCAGGTCTAAACCTGGGATGGTCACACAGGGTGGTAGGGACAGAGTCTATGATGTCCTTCACGAGAGCGCCTGGGTGTCAGGAGGTGTGGCCTTTGTTTACTTGCACGAGCCGGACCATGGATGAGCCAAGAATCAATACGGACAGGCCTGGCCCGGGCGCCGCGGCCAAGGGAGCCGCAGCGGGGGGGACACTCACGCGCGGAGAGGGGACAGTGGGTCTTTCCCCGTCACACCTAGCGGACGAACCCAGCACGTGCAAGGCCAGATCTTCAGGCGGCACTGGGGCCATAGTTGGGGAAGTCCTAGAGAGCAGTGGAGTATCGCTCTCATATAAGTTACCCAAGGCTGGTGGCGACGCATTGATAGCCATGCCCCGAACTCCGGGGCGATCTGATTTTGGAGCCCGGGTGAAATGCAACCAACCCTTGTGAGCACGGGTTAGTGGGGGAAAATCCTCATGGTCCAGGATATTGAATTTATTTGACAAAGCTACATTCATTAGTATTATATATTAAATATGACCACTTATCATTTGCCAGTGTTATAAATCCACAGTATATTTATCTTGCTACAGAATGGAATGCTGTTTCGCTTCTTTTTAGCTATGATAAGTATATCAATGTCAACGGATCCACAAATTTAATTTAGGTCCCAGTGGGAGTTACAAAGATTAGTTTATTATTACCGGTAGTTCATATTACTTTCAAATTGTAATGCTAGTCCTTTAAATGGAACTGAGAAAGTTTTGGATGGGTTCTTGATGTGAGAAGTTAAGAATTACCAGAGGCTGTCAGAGTGAGCAGGAAACTGTGCCCTTGATGAATATTAATTTATAATCCAATGTCATTACACAGTTAGCATCTCTTGCTTACTATTAACTTACACTCCATCCTTTCCCACTCCATCCTTTCCCACATGCACCACTTAACTTCCCATGTTATCACGCTGTGTTTAAGGTTATTATACAGTACACACTCTATGCTGTGTGGGTCCTTATTAACAGTCTGCTGACTTTGTACTTTTCTTCCCAGAGGGGGCAAGAATGAACCAGAACCGGAGCAGCCTGTGCCCAGGAAGGTGACCATCAGGAGTCTCCCCTCATCGGACGACATCGACCCTGATGTTTTAGACAGCATGCATTCACTGGGTTGTTTCAGGGACAAGAACAAACTGCTGAAAGACCTCCTCTCTGACAGGTGAGTTATTATGGGAACCACTATTCACCTTATTCCGCCACACCTACTTTTGTCTCTCAATTCTCCTAAACAGCGCTTTCTTGTGTTGGCACTTGCGGTAAAACACGGATCCCATGCATGTCAATGGAGAATTTGGAGAAAGTTTTGCAGCTAAAATATGACATAAAGTCGGTTCATTTGTGTAAAGTGTTATTTTTTCATGTGCACCAACAAGTCAACGCTGAACTGATTCTCTGGGGGGCTTTAAAATGTATTTGCTGTCAAGACCGGCAGCCCCTGCAAAATAATACGACCTGAATGATGATGGCAGCAAGCACGTCAACTTCCAGAATAAGGTGGATAGTCAGGAAGAAGAAGTCGTAGAAGAAAAAATGCAGATAGGAATACGAATTATACAGGTGAAGAGGGATGAACGGGTGAGGTGATGAAATGGAGGAAGAGAGACGGAGATAAGAGGGATTGCCGGAGAAGGAGAGCAGCGTGGAGTCGGTTGTGTTTTAGCCTGGTTTTTATGAAACCCACTGTGCCTGTCAGTTTCCATGACACAAGCCATACATCACTTAAGTGTTATCACAAAGCACTTACAGGGCTTCTCACTTGATCCCTGCTCGAACAAAGAGGATTGCACTTCCGTTGGAGCTTGGGTGTTTCAGTGTTTATGACCATTTTTTTGGTGTTGTAAATAGTAAATAAAGAGTTTTATGTAGCTAAATAACTGTATGTAATAGGCTTAGAGTTGGACTTGGACAAACTTAATTGATCCACAAGGGAAATTATTTGGACACAGCTCACACATCACAATGTAGTATAATAAAAAAAGAGGAACAATATAAATATAAATATAAATAAATGCAATTTAAGTAGTAAAACTAGCAAGAGTCTGTTGTCAAATAAGGCATAATTATATGCATATTAAAAAAAAAAAAAAAGAGAAATTAATAATATAAAATATCAGGGCAACAATAGTATGGGTTGGGTGTGAGGCCACAAACAGGGGGGTTGCTGGTTTAAAACTTCACATTAACTATCCCAGTCATGATGGCCACTGGCTGTGGTTGTGATGGGAAATGAATTTGGCCTATAAACCTACCAAATCAAGAAACCCAGAGATAAAATGCAAAAATTGTAAACGTCTACTGTTGATTGACAAGAATGTAGTATTGAAATGCACTTTAGAATACTATACAATTGTTTGCACCATCATTGTTTCTAAATATTTATTTAAAGGTCCTATATTACGCAAAACTCATTCTTGTGTGTTTGAAGCCATGTTATAGTGTTGTTACCTCATCAGAAACATACCTGGCGTTGTGTTTTTTTTCATTCCCACGTTTGATTAAAACCCTTTATAATTAGTCTGTTTACATCTCCATAGCTCAAAATGCTCTGTTCCACCTTGTGATGTCATGAGTTTTCATGTTAACAGCTACTTTTTACCTTTTAATTAGTAGAGATTGGAAATAACATTGCCTAAATAGGATTTGTGGATTTGTGTTAAACGTGTAAATGAACAAAACACAACTCCAAATAAGCTTTGGATGAGGAAAAAACATAACAGAGATAACAAAATAGAGTAATGTTGGCCCTTTAATCATAATACTAAAATAACTGAAAGTTACTGACCAGATAAGTGATCTTATGAATCTTGTCTCACCACTGCTTGTCAGAAAGGGCAGTGGTGCACAATAAAACACGCAAATCACCACTGATGCTGTGGTATTTCCTTTGGCTGTAATGAGGTGTTTTTAAGTCTCCATGGCCACGATGAACAAGTTGATGGCAGAGTTCATAAATGCTAAGTTGTCTTTGTTGGTGAGAAACAAAACATTGCAAAACAAAACAAGCAAGTCTAGCTATTGTTCAGCTATTGTTCAACACTTGACAGTTAGATTCCTACCACAGGCAATGCATTGTGTTATTGTGTTGTTGTGTCCTTGAGCAATACTGTTCACATCCTTTTACTGCATGAATGACTCTCAGGGCCTGTTTACACGAGGACGCTTACGGGTAAAAATGACAAAATATTTTATCGGAAGTGCCTTTCGTTTAGACGGTGACGGCGTTTTGGGGGCTTAAAAACAAAAAAAAACTGAAACCACCCTCCAAAGTGGAAAACTTGAATACGCTCCACCATAGCGTTTTCATTTACACTGCCCAAGACTCAAAACTCTGGTCAAATCTGCTGTAATCGCTTACGCGTTTAGGTCACATGGGTCCATATATCAGTGTACTTTTGGCAGGACTCTCAGTCCACACCTTGTTGCGCCTTCGTAGCTTTGTAGTCTAACGTGATCTGAAGCAATAGTTGAACTTCTTCGTCTGACCACACAGATTTTTTTTGCTACCGGTAGCCATGTTTTGTTTTGCTTTTCGCGGCGCAGATGAGAAGAAGGAAGATTCTATGTGTACGCGGACATAGTGATAATGTATCACAGCACCAACTAGCTGCCTGGCATGCATACCCAACCGAATTCCACACACTTTTGCATCACCGTATACACGCAGATTTCCTCCCGAAAATGCTCGTCTAAACGCGGAATAAAAAGTGAAGACGCGACGCCACTTTTGCGTCGTCTGTTCAGACCGTTATCATATAAACGTAGCCTCAGCTCATAGCAGGGAAGTCTTGGGTTCGATTCCCAGATTAGACAGGATTAGTTTTCTATGCCTGATTTTGCATGTTCTTCCTTTGTCTGTGTAGATTTCCTTAGCACTATGGGGAATCTTTTACTGTACAGTAATCCCTTGTTTATCGCGGGGGTTAGGTTCCAGAAATAACCCGCAATAAGAGAAATCCGCGAAGTAGGACAACTTTATATTTTACAATTATTCTACATGTTTTAAGGCTGTAAATGCCTCACCACACACATTATACGCTTTTCTCAGACTGGAATTAACCTTTTCTCACATTTCTCTCTCATTTAAACAATCAAACTTTCATAGATTTTCAAGAAAATGAATTAATAGTGAAGTGTGGGGGCTCCACTCGGAGCCCCGCCGGACGCGCGAGGGGAGCAGAGACATGAGTCACTGGATCTGCAGGAATCCAGTGACTCGCGTCCCGGGACGTGGCAGTGCCGGGACGCGCACCAACCCCTTGGAGAAGTGCGCCCGAGCCACAAACCAGCCGCATGAAACCAGCAAAGAGTGGCACGTGGTGGTTTAATCCAGGTTTAGACCTGGTCCAGTCCCGGGTTTAGTCCAGGTCTAGACCTGGTCCAGTCCTGGTTTAGTCCAGGACCAGTCCAGGTTTAGACCTGGTTTAGACCTGGTCTAGACCTGGTTTAGTTCTGGTCTAGACCTGGTTTAGTACACGTTTAGTCCTGGTCTAGTCCTGGTCTAGTCCTGGTCTAGTCCCGGTCTAGTCCCGGTCTGGTCCTGGTCTAGTTCCAGTTTGGTCCCGGTCCCCCGCGTCCCCCATCTATCAATCGGCAAAGGTCTACAGTCTCTTAGCCAATCAGGACGCAGAACACAATGTTACACTATAAAAAAAAGTTACACTATAAATGCTGGGTGTTATTCGGACATTACAACACAGGGCCCAAGTGGTTCCCACAAGCACAGAGGGTAAGGAGAAAGAAGAGCAACATGTGCAGGAAGCCCTCTCTGTTTGTGGATATCCTAAATGGGCTGTCAACAAAACCATGAGAGACAAGGACAATAAACAAGACAACAGAGAATCCGAACCCAGGAGGAAAGGGGTAGCGATTCCGTACCTGGCCGGCGTTTCGGAAAAACTACAGAGGATTTTCAGACAATATGAAATTCCAGTTTATTTCAAACCCACAAACACTTTAAGACAAAAACTCGTCCACCCAAAGGACAGAACACCGAGCCACAAACAAAGCAATGTGGTCTACTCCATTCAGTGTAGTGAGGATTGCAGTGAGCGCTACATTGGGGAAACAAAACAGCCACTTCACAAGAGGATGTACCAACACAGGCGGGCGTGCCAGAGTGGACCGGCATCTGCTGTACATCTTCACCTAGAAGCCACGGGCCATTCCTTTGAGGACAGTGAGGTTCAGATCTTAGCCAGGGAAAAGAACTGGTTTGAGAGGGGAGTTAAAGAGGCTATTTTTGTCAAAAAAGAGAATCCGTCATTAAACAGAAATGGGGGAGTTAGACATAACTTGTCTCCCATTTATAATGCGATTCTTAGACCAGTCAAACAGAGCCAGGGCAGAGGGGTGGAGAGGGTCGTTAGACGTTGAATAGGGGGTCGAAACCAGCCGTCAGAGTAATTTGAAAAACAAAGAGACAGATTAGGGGGGATCGTTTTCAGAGCTTTGTCATTGTAGGACGCGCCTCCCGGCAGCTAGATATAAGCAGGGTCTAACCAGTACAATAACCAGAGCTGACGAAGCCTCTTGGATGAGCGGCGAAACGTTTTCAACCAAACAAACTTTGTCCAGTTGAAAAATTGAACTTCTCCTTTGATCATGGATTCTACCTGGACGACTGAGGGACTTTTCACGCACTATAAAAAAAAATTAAAATAAAAAAATCTGCAAAACAGCGAGGCCGCGAACAGTGAACCGCGATAGAGCGAAGGACCACTGTATAGAATGTATTAGAAATGACTGGCAGTCTTTTCAGACTTATCAGGTCAGTTTAATTCCTCATAAAACCCGTTCTCCTTAAATTTGAGATATACAGTATCCACATATTCTGCACACATTATTAGGGATGCACTGATCTGATACTGGTGTCAGATATTGGCTTTGATACTGCAAAATTTGCTAGATTGGACATCGCCTTCAAAATATTGGTTCAACTGATACCCTGGTTGGGCAAAGAAATTGATGTAATGAGATATTTACTGATTGTAGTTACCCAAGAAAGTCTCATAATGTTTGAACTTTTATTTACATAAAGCTGTTCTGTTGTTACTTGAGAGAGAACAGTTACATAACACTTTCAGTTTGGTCTTATTTTATTTTAGTTTTAAGGAAATGCTGTAAATGCTGTTTTCAATCTCTGCATTGGTATTTGTTCATATCGGAATCGGCAGATACTTAAAGCTATAGTATCGAGATTGGCATTTCTCAGTTTCAGATCACATCACAGCGTTCTATAGGATAATTTTAATTAATACAGATGGGGGCAGCTAAAATTAATATTGTTAAAATGCAAAATGATGTTGTAATACAGTGAGTTCTTGAGTTTATTTGTGAATTATGGCAAAGTGCAATGTAATCAATGGGTAAATCTGGCCCTTGCCCCCCACCTGGGAGTATGACATCATCACACTTAAGAATCTGAAAACCACTAATTGGAACTGAAAAAGCTGGATAGGTGCACATTATGCATGCCTGGTTAGCGTCCTATCTGCTATTACAGAGTTTAGTGTCTCCTCATCCTCCTCTATTTAATCCTAAGTGCCTTTCCTTCCTTACTCTGGCCTCTCACTGTGTCTCTCGTCTCGTCCTCTTCTCTCCTGGGAGCGGCCTGTAATAGGGCCGGATGAGGGGAAATCTCCATGTGCGTTTGGTGCTTGATTTAACTGAAGTTGCAGGTCACTGTCTCTTTGCCTATTTCTGGGCTCTAATCTGTCTTTATTACAGCCAAACCAGCTCCTTTGGCTTATGCAAACGAACGGCCCACAGGCTTGAAGATATTAAGCTGCTCATTTAGACAGAAGTAAAAAGTAATGTTTGATTCTTTCATAAACTTGCAAAGATTATATTAAGTTTAGCAGCACCCGTAAAAGGGACATTGGACAGACTGACAAACTGAACCGTAAAGCTGGTCACGTGATCGGCTGTGAGCTGGAGACATTTGTCACAGTGAAGGACAGGAGGACATTGGACAAACTGTTCTCCATCAGGGACACCCCTGTTCCCCCACTGCACCAGACTATAGAGGGACAGAGGAGATAATACTCCCTACAACTGTACAACAACTGACTCACTGCACCATAGACCATAGAGCAGGCATGGGCAAACTACGGCCCGGGGGCCATATGGGGCCCGTTAAGCTTCTTAATCCGGCCCGCCGAACTTGAAGAAATTATATTAATAAACCTTGTTAATGTCCCTGTAATTTCCCTGCAATTCTGGTGTTTTCCAACAGCTGACGCACTACATACACTGGCCTTTGTTGAGGTGCGGCGTTCAGTACTCTAAAACTGTTTCAGTTTCAGTACTTTAAAACTATTAGTAATAAAAAAAAGCTGTATTTTATTAATAAAAGTTTCTGTGTTTTAAGAGTCATTTCAATAAAAAGCTAAATACTGTGGAACTTGAAAGACAGACATTTTGTTATAATGTTTTTGTTCATTTTTAATTGAAATAAAGCACATGTTTTCTACATATCCCATGTTATTTATAGTTGTTGTTTTTGTTACTTTTTATTTATGCTTTTTCAAAAACAGAGGTATAGAACAACAAAATCTGTGGGGTTCTACAGAAAAAACAAACAAGCAAACAAAAAGGGTAAAAACTATCCATTTCTCTTGTTCTTATTGTCTATCCATTTAGACCAACTTTTCTCAAATTTGCTGCCTTCAACCTTAGATAATGAGTCATTCTTTCCATCAAATAAATGTCCTCAATTATTTCAATCCACTGTTTCCGTTCCAATTAGTCACTTTTTGCCAGTTCCTAGTTACAACTTTCTGACTGTCCATCAGCATGATTTTAAACAAATAAAGGTCTTTGTATTTTTAGTGTTTTTACCAAAACACTAAATCCAGCTGCTCCTGGTCCGGCCCTTCTGTCACATTTTAGAACCCTTTGTGGCCCACGAGTCAAAAAGTTTGCCCACCCCTGCCATAGAGGGACAGAGAAGATAATACTCCAACAGGCTCCTACAGCTCCACTCAAATTGCAAGAGATACAGGACTACATTCATTCCATACTCCATACAACTGTACAACAACTCACCCTTATGTAACAGATAATACTCCCTACAACTGTATATAGCTGGGATTGTACATCTTGTTTGATATTGTATTTTAATCTGATTTGTACATATACATTGTTATCATTATTTTTATTTTTATAATTAAGTCTCATCTGACACTGGTCTATTGCTCTTTGGTTGCTATTCCATCTATTTTTTTTATATATATTATATTTGGTGAGCTACCATACCCAAAACAATTTCCCTTGTGGATCAATAAAGTTTGTATGTGTAAGTCTAAGTTTATCATCTACTCTGATGGCTTGATATGCAGACTTTTTTTTTTTTTAATTCAAGTGATTTAACCAGTTAAAGGAAGATTGTGTACATTTTCCAGTGGAGGCTCCGTCATATGCTTTTCTCCATGGAGGTGTTATTGTTTTGTCTAGAATGTTCCACAGTATGGTATTAAACCTTTCTAACTTCATGGAGACCAAACCAGACCAAGTTACAGGTCAGACCTGTGGAGAGGTAACCTCGCTCACAGTCAGAATCAAGTCAGTTTTTTTTTTTTTTTTGTATTTTTGAGCAGTAAAACTACCTGTAATTGAATAAATGTAAGGTAAAGCTGTTTAATGTCATACTGTGGAACATTCCAGTCAGAGCATATCCATAGAAATAAGCAGGTGATGGATCCCCCAACCAAAAAGTTACATAGTGGACCTTTAAAAATTATTAGGATCTGCCTGTCTGTAATGCAGTTAGACTGAACACTCATCTCTACTCTCTGGCATTTACGGTAATTCTAGCTGGACATGATCTTGGTGCTTTTCCTGTTATCGGCATATCTGTTTGTTTTGTTTTGTTTTTGTGACTTTTCTGTGAAGCACTTTGGTCAGTTCATGTTGTTTTAAATGCGCTTTATAAATAAACTTGAATTGAATTCGGAAAAAATGGCAGATTAGAATGTTCGCTGTTATGATGGGCGAGGTTTTATCATGCTTGACACAGCTATTTTCAGACTCCCTGCTGCTTAATGCTACAATAAGTTATCTCAAGTACAAATCGCAACGTGACATGGGCCATAATATTGTTTAGAAATGGCTGCGTCATGTCCTCGAAAACACATTTAAAACTAATAAGATATTTAATGGTCCAGCACTCAGTATATTACTATAACACTCCTTTGGACGCTTGTTGTGGATTCTCAACTCTTTCTTGGTGAAGTAAACAAAGTGCCATTCCGGTAACTATGTAAGTTTTCTTTTGGAATGTCCATCACGACGTCTCCACAGAGATGTAATTGCTTTTCTTTGAATGTTCTACAGTGTAGCATTAAATGCATCATTCTTGCATTTATTCAATTATGGGTGTTTTATTAATTGAAACTTGGAAAATATGCATTCTTACAGTGAGAAAACGCTCCACAAATCTGATCTATGAAGTTAGATGCTTGTCTCCCTGGAGATGGTCATGATTGATTAAGTTATTGGAGACAAGCAACTAATGGACCTTCTATCAAAAAAAATTACACATCTATCACACATTTATCTGCTCTGTCCAATCCTAAGGGCCAGACAAATATTATTAATATATAATAGTATATAGTGTATTAAAATATAAAATGTTATTTCATTCTCTCCTTATACCTTGATCCTCCAGATTAGGGCTTGAGACAGGTTTGGTGCTAGGAAATGAAAAAGAAAAGTCTCTCTAAGTGAACATAGTGGTCATCTTTTTGTTCTTTTGTTTCTAGTGACAACCAGGAAAAGATGATCTACTTCCTTCTGCTGGACCGTAAGGAGAGGTATCCCAGTCAGGAGGACCAGAATCTGCCTCCACGCAATGAAGTTGGTAAGAAAGATTAGAATAAAATACAGCAATATAGCATTTATAATAACCCTACTTACTTACTGAATATATATATATATTTATTTATTTATTTATTTATTTATTTATTTATTTATTTTTTATTTTTTCAAATAAGAATTTCAGTATAGCAGTTAATCATATATCCCTATAAATATTGAGAGTAATGTTTCCATTGTTGTCTTATCCTATCACTCACTGCCATTTCAAATTAGGCTGACTTAATTTATCTTGGTTCAGTGGTGAAGACTTAAATGTGTTTATATGTTTCATTCACTGCGTGCACATGGATGAGTGTAATCCGATTGCAAACGGATTGGGATCGTATCGAATTCATGTGCACAGGCTAAGTTCAAGTTCAAGTTTATTTCTATAGCACATTTAAAAACAACGTCAGTTGACCAAAGTGCTTCACGTGAAGGATAAAAAACAAAAGAACATATACATATATAACACAGTGTAAGGACTATAATAATAATTAAAAAAAATAAAAAATAAAAATAAAATGACTAACTAGTATTAAAAGCCAGGGAAAAGAGATGAGTTTTTAATCTCGTCTTAAACTGCGTTACAGACTGAGAGGATCTGACAGGAAGAGGAAGGCTGTTCCACAGTTTGGGCGCTGCCACAGAAAAGGCTCTGTCCCCTCTCGTCCTGAGTCTAGTCTGAGGATAGTATAGAGATTGGTTTTGCGAATCTGACTGGAACCCCTGGCTTAGGCCGATAGTAATCCGCTTGGTGCTGCCTTGTGCATGATATCGGATCGGATTGGCGTACTGCGCATGCGCGGGAATTTTCGCCAGGGATTTCACCCGGAAGTGGCAGGAGGTGCCGACGCCATTATAAGTAGCGATTGTTGCCGGAAAAGTCAGACAAAATCATGGCTGCGAAGAAAGAATGCACAACACGTACACCAATGCTGCTCCGTCAAACTCCTCGAGCGCCATCTTTGTATACCGCCACATAGTTTGTTGTGTTTTTATTGAGTAGCCATCACCCGGAAGTAGTTGGACTACAGCGCCACATAGCGTAGTGGAGCCGGCCAGGTCGCTGACCAATATCCGATTACACGAGTTTCATGTACACTTGGATTATAGGATAGACCACTCACCGAGTAACGGGATCGGATTTGGAGAAATCCAATCCAATCCTACCGTGTGCATGCAGTGATTATTATTATGCTTTAGGTTAGTCATAATCTTTTGCAAGAAAATTTATTTGAAGTTTTTTGGAATAGAATACTAAAATATATTTATTTTTTTATTTATTAAAATATTTAAGGAAGCAATTTACATTAGTACAGTCATAACAGAAATAACAAAAACATTTGCCCAAAAAGGAGTGGGAAGAAGAAAAATGATTTAATCCCACCCCCTCTTCCAATTCAACACAATGAGCTTTTCCCTGCATTCCTCAGACATTTTACCTTAGACCATGTGAACTATTTACAGTGAGGACAATGAGTGACTTCTATAGCTTGGCAACATAACTATGATCATATTGCAATAATACAAAAGGATACCAGCAATGGTAAAGAAATTAAGAATACCAACAATGGTACCAGACAGCAGATACAAGTAATGTAATGGACACAACATACCAGCAATGGTAAGGAAACAACAAATTATATTCTATATATAATAAAGCAGAATTGTTCTTTCCAAATTTAATAAGAATCCACAGCTAAAGATCTGAATTAAAGAGAGATACTCAAGTTGCTCTTGTTCTTGTGAGAATTTTCACTTACTGACAGTGGCTGCATATGCTTTGATGGCGACATTTTGATGAATAGACTCCCTCTTGAGCGATCGCGATACAGTCAATGCACCAGCCATTAGTTCAAGGTCTGAAAAGAAGCATTAGCTATTCACAGTATTACTTAAATGTCAGTGCAATGAGAGCTAATCATCGCTCACAAACACAATAGTTTCTATGTCAGTTTGTAAAGTCACCAGGTGCATCATGGGTAAGGTGTTTTTGTGTATTTTGTGCTAGATCCACCAAAGAAGAGAGTGGACAGCCCCATGTTGAATCGCCACGGGAAGAGGAGACCAGAGAGGAAGTCTATGGAGGTGCTGAGTGTTACAGATGGGGGCTCGCCTGTTCCTGCCAGGAGGGCCATTGATATGACACAGCATGGACAGAGGTGGGCTCCTAACAGAGTCACTTACAGAACATTGGATTATACTGATGTGAAATATAGCACAGGCCTACCAATAGTAGTATTATTATAGTATTATTAATGGGAGACCTTTCCAGAGGTGGGGACAATAGACTAAAAAGTTCTTCAGTAGGTAAGGTGAGTTTATGTAGAACAAATCATACATGCACATACAGTACAGTAATCCCTCGTTTATCGCGGGGGTTAGGTTCCAGAAATAACTCGTAATGAGTGAAATCCGCGAAGTAGGACAACTTTATATTTTACAATTATTATACATGTTTTAAGGCCGTAAATGCCTTAAAACACTGGAGTTAACATTTTCTCACATTTCTCTCTCATTTAAACACTCAAACTTTCATAGATTTTCAACAAAATGTATTAATATTGAAGCATGGGGGCTCCGCCGGGAGCCCCGTCGGACGTGCAAGGAGCACGGAGACATGAGTCACTGGCTCCGCTGGACGTGCGAGGAGCACTGCCACATCCTGGGATGCAACGCGCACCAACCCCTTGGAGAAGTGCGCGACACGTGCACCCCTCATCATGGTCAAATCCGTGACAGAGCAGCGCGACCGGCGCGAGGCTGCGCGTACACCGGGGCTGCGAGCACGAGATCGAACTGCGGCGCCCGGACCATGGCTTCCCCTGAGGAACGCGTCCTCGCAGCCCGAGCCACAAACCGAACATGCACAAATGAACGCAAGAGCCGCCCGAAACCAGCAAAGAGCCGCACGGAGTGATTTAATCCTGGTTTAGACCTGGTCTAGTCCCGGTTTAGTCCAGGTCTAGACCTGGTCCAGTCCTGGTTTAATCCAGGACCAGTCCAGGCTTAGACCTGGTTTAGACCTGGTCTAGACCTGGTTTAGTTCTGGTCTAGACCTAGTTTAGTCCACGTTTAGTCCTGGTCTAGTCCCGGTCCCCCCGCGTCCCCCATCTATCCATCGGCAAAGGTCTACAGTCTCTTAGCCAATCAGGACGCAGAACACAATGTTACACTATAAAAAAAAATGTTACACTATAAAAAACAACGAGGCCGCGAACAGTGAACCGCGATAGAGCGAGGGACCACCATATACAGTATACAGGTAACAATAATGAAAGTTGCACATTTTATTCAAGTAAATATAAATATAGATGGAATAAATATAGTAGTGGGGCTTTGGTGACAGGTTAACCAGGCCAAAGAGCTGATGATCAAGACACTTCACCCTCCTTAAAGGTCCTATATTACACAAAACTGCCATGTTATAATGCTGTTACCGCCTCAGAAACATACCCGGAGTTGTGTTTTGTTTCATTCACACTTACAGTGTGCAGGAAGCCCTCTCTGTTTGTGGTTATCCCAAATGGGCTGTTAACAAAACCAAGAGAGACAGGAGGAAAGGGGTAGCGATTCCGTACCCGGCCGGCGTTTCGGAAAAACTACAGAGGATTTTCAGACAATATGAAATCCCAGTTTATTTCAAACCCACAAACACTTTAAGACAAAAACTGGTCCACCCAAAGGACAAAACACCGAGCCACAAACAGAGCAATGTGGTCTACTCCATTCAGTGTAGTGAAGACTGCAGTGAGCGCTATATTGGGGAAACCAAGCAGCCACTTCACAAGAGGATGTACCAACACAGGCAGGCGGGCCAGAGTGGACCGTCATCTGCCGTACATCTTCACCTAGAAGCCGCGGGCCATTCATTAGAGGACAGTGAGGTTCAGATCTTAGCCAGGGAAAAGAACTGGTTTGAGAGGGGAGTTAAAGAGGCAATTTTTGTCAAAAAAGAGAATCCGTCGTTAAACAGAAATGGGGGAGTTAGACACAACTTGTCTCCCATCTATAATTCGATTCTCAAACAAAGAATCATTAGGACAGACAAGCCATTGTAGAGGGGTGGAGAGGGTCGTTGTCTTGAATAGGGAATTGGACGCCAGAGAAATTTGAAATACAAAGAGACAGATTAGCTGATGGTTTCAGAGTTGTTTCAGTGTAGTGAGCGGGCTGATAGATATGCTAATACAAGAGGCCAGAGGAATTCGTAAAACAAAAGAGAGTAGCGGGGATAGGTCAGAGCTTTGTTCAGGGAAGCTAGCTCCTCCCTTGCAGCTAGATATAAACAGGGTCGAACCAACATGAGGGCCAGAGCTGACGAAGCCTCTCGGATGAGCGGCGAAACGTTTTCAACCAAACAAACTTTGTCCAATTGAC
The DNA here is from genome assembly GCA_036785185.1 of Paratrypauchen microcephalus. Classification (NCBI taxonomy): domain Eukaryota; kingdom Metazoa; phylum Chordata; class Actinopteri; order Gobiiformes; family Gobiidae; genus Paratrypauchen; species Paratrypauchen microcephalus. The sequence continues at coordinate 2,746,843 of JAVJIX010000035.1, forward strand.
AAATTGAACTTCTCCTTTGATCATGGATTCTACCTGGACGACTGAGGGACTTTTCACGCAACTTACAGTTCTGGAAAAAAATAAGAGACCACTGCAAAATTATCATTTTTTTCTGATTTTACTACTTATAGGAATGTGTTTGGGCAAAAGGGACATTTTTGTTTGATTCTATAAACTACTGACAACATTTATTCCACTCCTGGTGCAAGAACTGAAGTAGCTCAGCTTTGTGTTTGTGTTGGAATTCAACAGACGCTCGAATGGAATGGCTGTAATACATGTAGAGATGCTGATTTAAATGAGAATTAATGTTTCTTGCCATCTGAGCCTTATTTCGGTTGTTTTACTCACCCATTGCACTTTGGTGTCATTTGGACCCATTTGGACCCCGAGAACTCACGTTACGGATATCGCAAATCTAAAACATCTCTGGAAGTGTTCCAAATGACACCAACGTGCTTGTTTTATTACCAAAATAAGGCTCAGATTGTAAAAAACGTTAATTCTCCTTTAAGAAAAAAATATAGTGGTCTCTTATTTTTTTTTCCAGAGCTGTATTAGTCTGTCTACAAAATGCTCTGTTTCTCCTTGTGATGTCATGTAATGGTAGTTTTCAAGTTAACAGGTCTTTTTACCATCAGTTCAGTAGAGATTGGCTTCTATGGCTGAAATTATCCAAATGATTCCAGTGAAGGTGTATGACATTTAAAAATATAGTGAATCACTTTCTGTATTTCCACATTACATACAAGGTGGAAGATTGTGTTTTCCATTTGAGAGAGTCTATATATGCAGGGTTTGTGTGTTAAACATATGTGAATGAAACAAACCAAAACTCCATATATGTTTTTGATGAGGAAACAACATTATAGTGTAATATAGGCCCTTTAAGTATGAATGTGGAGTTGGCAGTAACCTCTCTGTCAGCCCCAGGGCAGGTGTGGCTAGCATATAACCATGACCGATGTATTATTTTTCATTGAACTACAATCAAAAGTACTGTACATTAGGTTACGGTGTCTGTGTAATCCCTCAGTCATCCATGTAGGTCTCATTGCAAAAGTAAATTGGATTCTTTCAACTGGACAAAAAGTTTTAATAATGAATATGTTTTGCACTACTTGGATGAGTGGTAAAACTTATGATCTTTTAAAATCGTTTGTCCAGTTGAGAGAATTCAATTTGTTTTGTGATTCTGTAATTGTTTCTGAGTAAATATAATGCAAAACCCCACCTCTGGCTCTATTGGCTTGCGTTAGTTATATGAAATTTCTGAAACATTTTTAGCTTTTACTCTCCACTTTTTTAAGCCTGGTTTCCTGGGAGTGGTATCAGCACTTTGACATTCTGTCTGCTCTGTGTCTCTGTAGTAAATCAGTGTACAGTAAAAGCCTGGAGATTCCTGAGGCCAATTCAAAACACAGCAAAGAAGAAAGGTATTGACCAGGTGTCAACTCCCTTAGCTACGAGACGTGACTGTGTCTGTGGAAAGATGCATGGGTCCCTTTAATCTTGTCAAATAAATTTAAAAGATTTTGTTTAACCCTAGAACACTTTCACTATTAAAAGTAACACCATCACTTTTGCTGGGTAATTTTTACCCAGTATAATATACCCAACAAAAAGTACTTGTCATAAAAAACAGATAAAAATATGACAACACATGATAAATTGGAGTGGTTTTCTTTTATTTTCAACTGTGGTATGTGAATTTGATAGAAGAGCTCAACCTAAATATGCAGGTTTTGTGTGTTTAACATACGTTTTGTGTGTTTAACATACGTGAATGAAACAAAACACAACTCCAGGTATTTTTGATGAGGAAACAATATTATAACAGATCAGAAAACTGTGTAATAAGGGCCCTTAAATCGGCTAAAGTTTCAATGTGGTAAAAGTTTCACATTTGCAATTCAGACTTTAAGCTCTTTGCCATTTTTGTCGCCTTTTTGGTATTCACCCGTTAAGAAACTTTTTCTCATTCTTAATACATTGATAATCACTTTGTCTCATACTGTGCTCCACTTTACTCCTGCTCACATTGCACTTTTACATGTTCGAAAATATTAAATCCAACCACACACCTTGAGCTGGAGGAGACAGCGTTTAAAATTTATTTCTCAATCGCTATGACAACCAATATATATCATGGCGAGGTGGGTTTGAGCTCGGAGGTGCTGACATTTGTGACAGTAGGGGAGATTGAATCGCAGAGGGGTGATGGTCTGATCTCACTAACGATCAGAATATTGGCACCGAGCAGGAGATGCCTTCAGATCTGCCACGCACAAATGTAGAGAATTTATACAGCTATCTACACTGGAGTCGTGTAGTCCAATTTGCATACAAGAAGAGGTTTCCCTAGCAACTATGAATTCTGATCTAATATTATTCATTTAACACGTAAGAAAGACTGAAGTTATAAGCCTCTGCATGATCTTTATTTGAGACCAAAAATCTTTGAAATTACCACCTGTCTAGCATTGTTTTTAAAAGCCAAAACTGAACTTAAAGGTGCTCAAAAATACAATAATTCTCTCTGTGAATAGGTTTGCTTCTCCACAGATCTGAGCTGTAATGTAGCCTGTAGCTATAGGTTTAATCTCTACTGTAGAACATTCTAGACAAAGCAATAACATCTCAGTGAAGAAGCTGACGTACCCTCCACCAAAAAAGCTGCACAATGCACCTTTAAACGTAACAAAAATATATATTTATGAATTGGTAAACAGTAACTCACTAGTTTCACAGCTGTTACTTGAAGAATATGGAAACAGAAAGCTAATAATAATGTAAAAAGTTTGTACTATATGTTTTACAATATGGCTTTGTACAGATGAAATTGCATTATTAAATCACAAATTCATCTTAAAAAGCAGCTTTCTATTGCAAACAAAGCATGCATGTTGTCATGTTGTACAGTAGCATTTGCCCATGGCCAAGAAGAATATTACTCATGTCTCTGCCAGTCTGTCCCAGGGTAACGTTGACTTCAATACAACCACACTTTTTAAACATCAAACCTCACGTGTAACCAAATCTATTCCCTCAAACATTGAAATTTAATTGATTATTCAGTGGAACCAAAACTAGGCTCAGATCTATTTCCACGATTTTCACTCTCCTCAGGCCCGAAAGTCTAATCTCTTTTGAAAGCACCTTTTTTTGTGAGAATCCCCAAATCCTCACCTCTACAATCTCGTCTTATCTCATCGCACTGCCATTATCATCTTATAAAACTGCATACATCACAATGGAGGCTTTATCACGTGTGACCTTTAGGCCGGCTTGTATAAATCTCAATGAGAGCAAATGGGAGAGTTATTTTAAAGGTCCCCTGCATCTTTCCTCGGTGCTATTTTGAATCTGTGTTTGTTTATAGCCCATCACAGTACTAGTGTGTAGACAAAATCCCCATCATTATGTAGCGTTGCCTTTCTATCTTGTGGTCTCCTGTGTATCTGACCTTCAGTCCCTCATGGCCCCCCAAGTTTGTGTGAAATTGCTATGCTAATGTGGAGATGCAGGTACTTTTTCTTTGGAGACGGGGGGCAATATGCAAATTTTGATAGCAATCTTATCTAAATCTACCCATCAAGACCTACAAAAAACATTAATGGTAAAGGAAATGGATTCATGGAAAAGGCTTTAAAGGTCCCATGGCATGAAATTTTCACTTTCGGAGGTTTTTGAACGTTAATGTGAGCTCCCCTACCCTGTTTAGGGCCCCCTCATGGTTAAAAGTTGCGAAATGTCTAAACTGAGCATTTGCGATCCTTTTCTGCTTTAGAAAAAATCAGAGCTCAAACGGGCGATTTTGAACAAGGAAACTTATTGACGTCAGCTCGAAAAAAGAAATGCAAATGCAGTTCCACCCCCGTCTGTCTGTACTCAGCGTCTCTGTAAATCACGCCCAGAGAGTTTGGACTGCGGAGGAGCTACGCAATGCGAAATACATTTTTTTATTTGCCTGGAGGAATTTGAAAGTGTTTCTAGGCTCGGAAGTCCTTTATCTGAATCTGTGGATATCTGAAACAGCAGTGGTTTAATTTTATTTTCTGTGGAAATGTGTTTATTTTTCAATGGAAGGCTTCTCATCTCTCCCCCCGTGCAAAAACACGGAAGTGGGTCACAGAGCGGAGCGGAGAGCTTGGCCACGCCCCCACCCCCTACTATAGGCCATCTCTGTCCTCCTCATTTGCATTCAAGCAACAACACCCATAATGGAGTGTTCCAGAGTGACATTTATGACTCTTTCTCATCTTATCTCTGTTTCTCAGTGTTGATTTTGAAGAAGGATTCATTTACAGTATTAGGGAACCATTAAGGAGCCATATAAAAGCATCAAGAAGTACCATGTCATGGGATCTTTAACTAAAAATAAAGTTGGGCAGCTAAGTGTTGTTTTTTTTGTTCATCTGAAAAATTCAAATACCAAAAGAGACTGTAGTCATGGGAACTTGAAAACATGCATATTTACTCTGAGCAGGGTCGCCACTCCACAGATTTGATCACCAAATTGGGCTGGTATCCTTGTCTTTTTGGAGAGAGACATGTTTAATGCCATATTGTGGAACATCTTAGCAACGCAATAAAATCTCTGTTGAGACCAGCACAGTGGGCCCTCCACCAGAGAAGTTTCATAGTGCTCAGTGATTTTGGTATATTATTATTATTATTTATTTACTTTTTAATCAATCTGTTACTAATCGTTTACTTATTTGAACTTTTCAAGATGTGTTGCCTGTCTTGGTGGCAGTCTCATATCCAATATTTGACTAAATTCTTCCTCAGGTTCCTCTGCGTTTGGTCTGGACCTTATCGCTCCTCAGCAGAAGATTTTTGTTGACAGGACTGGACACATTTTGAACTTGAAATGAGAGTGTGTCAGGGAGATGACTGTCTTTGAATCATTTTGACAGAACATGTTTCTAAATGTGATGGAATCTGAAATTGACTACAGTATTTTGATCCCAGCACTGACACTTGACTGGTGTTTGCCTTGACTCTCATATAAAATAAAACTAAATCATGCATCTCCACAAAAGACCATAGCGCATACTTTGCAGTGACTGGGAGTGTTTTACATGTATCTCTGTGGTAGAATGTTCAGAAGTTACCATGGAGACACAATGCACAGAATAGCAAACACAGTCAAATAAGTTTAAGGATGGATGGTCTGAAAAAACAAAAAGTAAAAGGCAAAAGGGAAATTCAATTTGTCAACTGGACAAAAGTGTATTTGGTCGAATACATTTCGTAGCCCATCCAAGCTGCTTCTTTAGTTCTGGTCAGACGCTGGTGGACACTGCCTATAACTGGCTGTAGAGAGGAGCTAACTACAATGAAATTACTCTGAAACTATCACACCTATTTTTTTACAGTTCTGTTAGTTAGGTGGGCCTATTCAATATGCAGTGGGAGTGGAGTGTGGAGTCTTGTTAGCATAGCCATTCAGGACCATAATGGGTGTTTTCACACCTCTGGACCTGACCTGGCTGCCCTATTGTTTTCTTAGTTTGTTTTGATTTAGGTTTGAGGATAGAGTTATAGATGGGAGACAAATTATGTCTGAGACCTCTGTTTCTGTTCAAGGAAGGATTCTCTTTCTTGACAAAAATGTCCTCTTTTCAAACTTCTTTTCTCTGGCCAAGATCTGTACCTCGTTGTCCTCAAAGAAGTGGCTCGTGGCTTTAAAGATCCCATGACATGGTACTTCTTGATGCTTTTATATGGCGCCTTAGTGGTTCCCTAATACTGTATATGAATCCTTCTCCAGAATCAAGCCTCAGTGCATGAGAAAGCCTCTTGAAGGCAGCCCTATTCAGAAATGTGTTTCTGAAACGCTTTATTCTGGGCGTTGTTGCTTGAATGCAAATGAGGAGGACAGAGACGGACCAGTGCAAGCGGGTGGGGGTGTGGCCAAATACGCCACTGTTTCCTGGTTTAGCGGTGCAATGTGCGCTGTCCCTACTTCCGTGTTTTAAGCGTGAAGGAACATAGCAGAAGGGACTATGTGTCCCAGCTGGCCTGGGAACACCTTGGTGTCCCCCCGGAGGAGCTGGAGGAAGTGTCCGGGTTGAAGGAGGTCTGGGCGTCCCTGCTTACACTGTTGCCCCTGTGACCCGGCCCCTGATAAGCGGAAGGAAAGGGATGGATGGAAGATAGCAGAAGCCTCCCATGAAAAAAAAACAAAAGACAAATTTCCATAGAAAATAAAATTAAACCACTGCTGTTTCAGAGGCTCGGAGGCTCAGATAAAGGACATCCGAGCCTGGAGAGGCTCTCACGTCTCTCCAGGCATTCGTAGCTCGTAGCGTTTGTGCTTCTCTGGGCGTGATTTCCAGAGACAGAGACATACAGACGGGGGGCGGAAACCTTTCCCCGAGTGTGACGTCAGAAAATTCCCTTGTCCAAAATCACCCGTTTGGCCTGTCTTTTTTTCAGAAAAGGATCGCAATTGCTCAGTTTACACATTTCGCAGCTTTTAGCCATAGGGCTAAAAACATATACATATCATAACATACACTCATACATGAAAAAGTAAAATAAAAAAATTGAAAATTGATTTAATGGAGACTAAAACCAGACCAAACCAGACCAAGTTACAGGTCAGATCTGTGGAGAGGCAACCCCAATCACGGTCAGAATGCCTGTATTAATGTCATGCTGTAAAACATTCCAGGCAGAGCAATGACATCCATAGAAACAAGCAAGTAATGGACTCTCCACCTGAAACGTTACACAGTGCATCTTTAACGTTAAACCGGGAATGTTATCAGGAGTCAGCTGAAAGTTTGTAAAATAGAAAAAAAAAGCCTAAAATGCGAAAAAAATTAATGACACAAGATACTGGGACTTTAAACACAGCTAATGTTTGCCCCACATGACTGCAAGTAATCCATTGTTTTCATTGGGTTTGGCTGTGGCAGGTTCTGTGTTTGACTGCTGGCAGCACCATCGCCATTTCTCATGTTGATTTTATTCCAGTCCACATTCTCAGCACAAAACCTCTTGTATCGGATCCAACCCCTCCAGCTTAACATCAGACCCCCATGTGTGGCTCAGTCTGTTTTTTACCAGGCACTGATTTAGTCTGATAAACTATGGACTATATTAACTATAATAGACCAAAGTGAGGCTCCTTTCAGCACAGAGCGTGATTTATTCATTACACATAATACACACAATAATACACAAACATAATTGGCTTTAATATGTCAAATCAATCTTCAAACCATTTTACCTCAAAACAATATGTACTTTGGTGATTACTGAAATGAGGTAAATAATGATAATTACATGCCATTAACATATTTATTTATTTTTTGTTATATACCATGACTAATATCACATAAGTAGGCTTACTCTTAATGACATGGGTGGCTGAACATTGGACTGCTAATGATAGGATAGGCAATGTTAGTAATAAAGGTTCCAGAATTATTTTGTTAAAGATGCACTATGTAACTTTTCTGATAGGGGACCTGCTTGCTTGAGAATGTTTCATAGTATGGCATTAAACTTAAATTAAAGGTGTTTTAAAGTTTGCTTCAGCATACTCCTTTTTGGCTATGTAGGCTTTTGTGTACCCATGTACATTTAATGCAAATTAAATGTAAAGACTGTCTAAATAAACTAAACTAAACTAAACTAAGGCATGGAGATGAATACGTTTATGCCATGCTGTGGAACATTCCAGTAAAAGCAGTTACATGATGGAGACAAGCAGACTCTCCACAAGAAAAGTTAATGCACCTTTTTAAAGTTCCCATGACATGGTACTTCTTGATGCTTTTATATGGTGCCTTAATGGTTCCCTAATACTGTAAATGAATCCTTCTTCAAAATCAACACTCAGTGCATGAGAAAGACACATGTACAGAGTCAGAGTCAGAAAATCTCTCTGAACAACTCATTCTGGGCCTTGTTGCTTGAATGCAAATGAGAAGGACACAGATAGGTTAGAAGAGCGGGGAGGGGCAAACTCTCCGCTCTTTCCTGGATTAGCGCTGCGCTGTGCTCTGTGACCCACTTCCGCGTGTGTAAGCGCGGAGGAAGAGATGAGAGGCTTTTCAATGAAAAAAAACACATTTTCACAGAAAATAAAATTAAACCACTGCTGTTTCAGAGGTCCAGAGGGTCGGGTAAAGGACTTCCGAGCCTAGAAACACTCGCACGTGCCTCCAGGCAAATAAAAAAACGCATTTCGCATTGCGTAGCTCCTTCGCGGTCCAAACTCTCTGGGCGTGATTTCCAGAGACAGGGGGTAGACATCCAGACGGGGGTGGAACTGCATTTGCATTTCTTTTTTCGATCAGACGTCACATAGTTGCCTTGTTCAGAATTGCCCGTTTGAGCTGTGTTTTTTTCTAATGCAGAAAAGGATCGCAAATGCTCAGTTTAGACATTTCGCAACTTTTAGCCATGGGGGGGGCTAAACAGGGTAGGGGAGCTCACATTGACTTTCAAAAACCTCAGAAAGTGAAAATTTCATACCATGGGACCTTTAAGAGAAATCTTTTTTTTTCACCAGCACAGCAAACCAACCTTTCTTTCTGTTGTTCCAATTCTCACCATTTTTGTTTCCCAGTTTTCCGTTTTCCACAAACTGCAGCACATTGCCAGGATGACTGCTATGTGTCATTTGCCTTTTCCTCATAAATAAAGCTCTTGTCAAGTGCCATTTATCATCCCTATGAAATCACTGCTCAGCACTGACAGCCCATTACTGTACCGCATCGCCATCTGTAACATTAGCGTCTATAGGGCCGCTCTTCCAACACCGGCAGATGCCTGGAGGCTCCCACAATATGCTCCTAACCGGCCTGAGGGTGCACCATATTTGGCATTAGTGCAATTGAGCGCGTACACAATGCAGCCGCAACAGCACTTGCATGTCTCTGTGAATAGTGAATGATAGCAACTGTCTGCTCAGCTGCTGCTAGAAGATGGAGAAGGCCTGGCCAACGCTGTCTGATGGTCTCCTCCTCATGTGTGCACCATTGTGTGATGTATCCACTCCACGCAGGCAGGGGCCAGTAGGAGTCAGATAAAAATAGCTGAATTGTGGGTGTTTGCTATTTTTTCTTCTTTCTCTGTGTGGCTGTTAGCGCTGCTGCTTCTCCTGGACTATTCTAAATCCTCTCCAGAGATGCACTCCTCCTCTGGTTTAGATTGAAGAAAAAAATCTATAAGAAAAAATGCTATCTTTAAGTTATTCATTCATATCTGAACAGGTCAAATACAGATCAGGTCAGGCTGTGCTTTTCTTGTTATTTTTGCTACTTATATGGAATTTATTATTACCTTTTATGTTCCTGTTCTTTGTTATTATAATGTGATGTGATGTGTGAGCTACTGGATCCAAATAATTTGCCTTGTGGATCAATAAAATTTGTTTAAGTTTAAAAAGTTTTAGCCAGAAAAATCAACTCAAATAAAAGCCAGGAGGGCCTGCTGCTGCTTGCTTCCATGGGCATGTTCTTTTGGCTATAACCTTCCCCATTAAGGCATAAAACGTATCTATCTCTATGGCGAATGTTCGGTAATGGTTTTCTACTTCCATTGAATCATGCAGGTGACGTGCCAACTCCATTTTATGCAGTATTACCGTATTGGCCCGAATATAAGACGGTGTTTTTTGCATTGAAATAAGACTGAAAAAGAGGGGGTCGTCTTACATTCGCGGTCTAGACATTATACCCATTCACAACGCTAGATGGCGCCAGATATCTTTAAAGCGAATGCAGAACTGAACTCAACAGGCCAAAGCGAACCCCTGTCACGAAGAAGAAAAATAAAAAATAGCGGTAAGAAAGAAAAGAGAAGGAAAATAAGAGAAGAGATAACAGAAAATGGAGAAACGTAGGTTTACCAGCTGCCAGGTTAACCGGCAGCTGAGGAGAAGTTATGATGCAAACTTCAAGATGATGGTGATAAATGAGGCAGAGTCTAGTTCAAACAATTGCAAAGCGGCTGTGAAATATGGTGTCACAGAGTGTAATGTACGGAGATGGAGAGCTCAAAAAGATCGCCTAAAAAATGCTCACAGTCAGAGAGAAGCTGTATATATAAATATTTTTAAAAAGCTAAAAAAAAAAAAAAGCTGTATATATAAATATATATATATATATATATATGTGTATAAAAAGCTGTATATATAAATAGCTGCTATTTTCTGTATAAAAATTAAATTTGGTGTTCAAAAAGTCTTTTTTCAAACTTCAGTCTTGAAAAAGAGGGGGTCGTCTTATAATCAGGGTCGTCTTATATTCGGGCCAATACGGTATTTAGTGAAGGAAATGTAAGGATTAACTTTAATTTATTAAGTAAAAAAAATGTGTCCCTTGTTCACAAATTTTCTCTGCATTTTGGAACAAATTTTGTGTGATGATGCCACAGATATAGGGGGATTCCTTTTAGAACTCAGCTTTACTTTCAGTATTTTCCAACTTTTTTTTACAACCTGCCACAAACTGCCCGACCAAGCATGAAAACTACAAATGACACCTTTATTATTATTTCAAAGTTATCCATAGTGCCTCTTGAAACTGTTAATTCATAAAGTTGCCCCACTATACTGTACCTGTAGTGGGCGACTGTAGTCCAGTACCCAGGGACCCTTCTCTTGATCTTATAGAGGAGCAGCCTGTGGGCCTTCTTTTGTTGTGACGCAAGAGCTCTAACCTCTCAACCACCTTCTCCTTGTAAAAGTAAAGCTATCACATGAAAAAAATCTACTCAAGTAAACATATTTAAATATATGTTTAAAAAGTAAAAGTATGTTGCTCATATTTTGAGGTTTTATAAAGCATCAAATGTAGTGATTTTGGTCACATTGTTGCTGAATTTTGTTCAGTAGGAACATTGAAATCAGTAATTTTTTTGTTTATTTTTGTTTGCTGAAATCATGAACATGTTAAAAATAAACACTTAACCTTTTCAGCAGGTCTCAAACAATAATGAAAAAGGCACTTTTACTTTTCAGTCCTGTTCTAAAAGGCAGTGGAGTAGAAAGTATAGATACAAGTTCTCAAATGTAGGGAAGTATAAGTAAATAGTATCCACTTTAAAATGTACTGAAGTAAAGTACTTAAAGGTCCCATGGCATGAAATTTTCACTTTCTGAGGTTTTTGAACGTTAACTCATTCAATGCCGGAGACGTCTATTGACGTCCCCTCGAATCCAACCGTTGAGTGCCGTGACGTCTATAGACGTCAATTGCTTTTTTCAGCGGGGGTTGCTAGGTTACGGCCTGGAGCAACTTTTGAGGTGTAATTTACATCTCTCAACCTGTAGATGGCGATGTTGTATCATTATTAGCCGATCAGAGCCGGGGAAGAAAGGAGGAGTGCAGCGTGTGTATGGTGTATTGGCCAGAGTAGTAAGATGGCGAGGCCAGGGAACCCGGAAAAGCAGACAACTGTTGATCAGCGCCTATGGAGCGATCAGATTGCTCTTGGGACCCAGGATCCTGGATCAGAGGATCGCAGAGACAAGCCGGATCAAGCAGCGAGGTCTGAGCAGAGATCTGCTGTGCCCGAGGAGGGGGCGTGTCCTGTGTGCGCTGCACGGACCAGGGAGTCTCCTCAGAACTACGACAGCTCCAAAGAAGAAGTTTACTGACTTGGAGCAGTGAGCAGTGTATGGTAATTGTAATGAATGAAGTTGTGTGTGTGTGTGCGTGTGTGCGTGTGTGCGTGCGTGCGTGTGTGCGTGTGTGCGTGTGTGCGTGTGTGCGTGTGTGCGTGCGTGCGCGCGTGTGCGTGCGCGTGTGTAGCTGTGTGTGTGTAAAGGTTTATGCATGGGCTTGTGTGTATGTACATATATATGTGTGTGTGTGTGTGTGTGTGTGTGTGTGTGTGTGTGTATTAGTTTTTATTATGGGTCTGTACTCTGGGCCTCAGACAAAGCCTCAACAAAGTTCTATTTTATAGGAAAAGATATTATATCCTGTAAACATCTCTTGGCACTATTGATTTGAACGAATTTTCAATTCACAGAGCCTTATATTCTTATATTTGTAAATAAAAAATGTACTTTGTCATCAAAAATCTCTTTCTCTGTTATTTTAGATGTTTGAGGTGTCACTAAATCAATAAATATTGATGTCAAAGTCACTGATCTGCTCGAAATCCTTCCCTGAACTAAACGGTCGTTTTCTCCATTTCTTGCTCAAAAACCAGTGTTTTTGCTGAAACTTCCCTATGTTCTACTATCAGTTATTTGAGAACCGAAAAGGTTAGAAACATAATTTTTTTTCCAGGTGAAAGAAGAGAGTCGACACTTTATTTTGATGTGTCCCATGTTTATATAGTCAAAGAACTCAGTATTCTGTGGGTCTTGGAAAATCAGTGAAATTCTACTGAAACCTGTGGCACTCTGGGGGATAGAATTCTGAAAACAGGCCGGCAGTGAATGAGTTAATGTGAGCTCCCCTACCCTGTTTAGCCCCCCCATGGCTAAAAGTTGCGAAATGTCTAAACTGAGCATTTGCGGTCCTTTTCTGCGTTACACAAAACCAGTGTTGAAACGGGCGAGTTTGGACAAGGCACCTTTTTGACGTCAGATCGGCAAATGCAGCTCCAGCCCCTCCCTCTGTCTCCGCTCAGCGTCCCTGTATATCCCGCCCATAGAGTTTGGACTGTGAATGCGCTACAATGCGCTACAATGCGAAATGCGTTTTTTTATTTGCCTGGAGGCACGTCCGAGTGTTTCTAGGCTCGCAAGTCCCTTACCCGACCCTCTGGACCTCTGAAATGCCAGTGGTTTAATTTTATTTTCTGTGTAAATATGCTTTACACAGGAGCCATATAAAAGCATCAAGAAGTACCATGTCATGGGACCTTTAAAGATGCATTGTGTAACTTCTCTGGTGGAGGGTCCACTAAATGCTTTGCTCGATGGAGATATTATTGCTTTGTCTTGAATCTTTCGCAGTATGGCATTAAATCTTGCTCTCATCATGGAGACCAAACCAGACCAAGTTACAGGTCAGCTCTGTGGAGAGGAAACCCCAATCACAGTCAGAATGCCTGTTTTTTATGTAAATTTGCGTTCTAAAACCACCTGTAATTGAATACATGTAAGGTAGATCTGTTTATTGTCATACTGTGGAATATTCCAAGCAGAGCAATGACATTTCCATAGAAACAAGAAGGTGACAGACCCCCCAACCAAAAATGTTACACAGTGCACCTTTAAGTACAGTACTACTTTTGCTTTGTTACGTTCCACTACTGGCACTGGTACATTTAGCAAAACTAAACATCCTGATATCTTATTGATAAACTCCACTATGCTGTTCTAGCTGTTTGGGTCCAGACTCTTGTATCTTATATTCATCACCTCCAAATGTTTATGCCTGGCCACATGTTCCCAAATGCATGAGTGATGAAACAGAGAGCTCAAGAGGCTCACGAGGAGGGGGTAACGCTGGTCTGAATGACAAACAGAAACAGTGTTGTGACAGTGAGCAGCTGCTGTTTCCCTGTGTTGACAGCCGAGTGTTTGTGTTTGCGTGTGTGTGTGTGTTTGTGTGTGTGTGTGTGTTTGTGTGTGTGTCTATGATGGAGACAGATTGGCCTATGATTGTTCATTTTTGGAGCCTGTCCTGCTCATAGGGGTTATTGACAGCATCTGTGAGGAGAATATGAGAAGTAGAACACAACCAAATGTCCCTCTGTATTTCCGCATTGCAAAAATCAAATGTCCAAGGTATTTGAAATCATTCACAGTCTGAACATTAATTTTGAACACTGCAAAATCTAAAATCTCATCTTCATTCAAGTAATTTTCTCATGATTTCTGTAGATTTCACTTGTCTCCATGGAGATGTTATTTCTTGGCATGGGATATTGCACAACATGGCATTAAACTTATCTGCCTTGCATGTATTCAATAACAAGTGTATTATAGCTCAAAAATACCTTCAAAAACATGAATTCTTATGTGCAGGCTTCTCCATAGATGTGTCCAGTGACAGTGTCCATTGTGTGTTTATTTCCATACTCTATAACATTCAAGGCAAAGTAATTATATCTCCATGGAAATAAGCAGGAATGGAAACCAGAAAAGTTACACAGTGTACCTTTAGCAAGTATTACTTTCACAAATTACATTATATTTTGCTGTGCTCCCTCAAGGTATTTCAATTCAGAAAAGCCACTAAAGCTGTTAAGAGTGTAATTTAGCATATAGATTTCCAAGTAGAGCAATTAACCAACAAATTTGAAAACTCATTTGGCAACATAATTGGTTTGAGACATTGCCTGAGAGTCTGTGTGAATAATACGTATGTTAGCTGTTTCTAGGCGACGTAGAAGACTAGCACCATATGGTTTAGCGCCGTGGTAACCTCCAAGCTGCACTCGTGTTAAGTGGAACATAGAGCTGATTCGCATGTTGACTGGTTTGTGTGTTTGTGTGTTGTTGTTACAGGTCACGGTCTATTAGCGGGGCCTCCTCCGGTCTGTCCACCAGCCCTCTCAGTAGCCCACGGGTAAGTCTAACCTCGGCTGCATGCATACGCTCCCTCTGCATGTGTGGAGCTGGACATGTGCAGGGTTCAAAGTTCACCCATCGCAACCACGCTGTCAGAATCATGAGGGATTTTACCTTTAAAACACTGCTATACTATGCTTACAAATCAAAGTGGATTTTCCCCAACGTGTTTTTTCAGTGTTTTAGAGCGTGTCCAAAAATAATCCATTATGTTTAAAATAGTCCACTTTTAAAATGTCTTATTTTGACAAACTTAAGAATATTTTTAAGTACAGTTTCTTTATTTTTAATTCATATTTTTATTTAATATTTTGAGTCTTAAAGCATGTAGCACAATGCAGCATGGCAACAGCCTAATTCAGTGGTTCTCAACCCTTTTATGCAGCCATACCGGCTTGTCAGAGTCTGATTTCCTTAAATCTCAGAAGCTCAGCAAGGCCAGGCCTGGTTAGTACTTGGATGGGAAACTGCTGGGAAAATTGGGTGCCGCAGTGGTGCCAGTCGCAAAAACTGTTGTCGTGACCTTAGGGAAGGCACTTCACCCACATTGCCTAGTATGAAAGTGGTGTGTGCATGAGTGGTGGTGGTGGTGGTCGGAGGGGCTGATGGTGCAGATTGCAGCCTCACTTCCATCAGTCTGCCCAAGGGCATCTGTAGCTACAATAGCTTACCACCACCGAGTGTGGAGTGAATGAATAATGCTCTGTAAAGCATCTTTGAGTGTCCAGAAAAGCGCTGTATAAAATTGATGCATTATTATTATTATTATTATTATTATTATTATTATTATTATTATTATTATTATTATTATTATAGCAAGTAACACCTAAGAAAATAATTTTTCCAAGTACTTTTTTTCCCAAGAAATCATAAGCGTTATGATTACCTAACTCGTGGTGTTCTTTAAGAGGACTACATCTGTACACTATTAGAGCTAAGAGTACCAATATTACAAAATTATTCTGGGGATTTTTAACATCTACTCCTATAATCTTCTCATATCCTTCAAATGGTCGCCCAGGGAATGCCCCAGATAATAAAACCTCGCTCCCCTTTAGCTTGCTAAACTTTTCCAGCTGGGAACCGTTTGCAGGGCTCAAGACACCTCTAGTCTGCGATCCTACACGAAGCTCTTCTGCCCTACACTTTTTGGTCTCATCCGAAAAGGAAATCACACCTTAATCAAAAAGCGTGTATCATAGTCACCATGAAAAAGAAAGGGGAGGATGGGGGCTACACCATGAGTTTCTCTTCTTTCAGCCAGTGATGCAGAGGTATTCCTTGCAGCATGAGATGGTGATGATTTTGCTACGGAAAGCACAGTTCTTCTTTTTGTACCATGGAAGAAAGTGGTCTGTTAGAAACTCTATATACTTTAAAGAGATCATTTTCACACCTTTAGGAGGTTGGTCGACCAACTCTCTCCACATAATTCCGGCCCAAAACAGACTCTGCCACCTCCTTGCTGATTTCGCAGCCTTGTTGAGACATAGTGGCTGTCCACGAACCATCCACCACTCCTTCCATCTGGACCATCCCGGGTTGCACGGAACTCATCAGTGAACAAGACTACTGTATTTGAAAATTAGTCTTCATGTATTTTTGGGCTTATTGGTGCCATTTCTGCCTGTGAGCATAGTGTAAGAGTGGCAGAATAGAAGGTTTATGCGTCACTGCAAGCCTCTGGAGGATCCTCCACCTTGATGTTAGCGGGACTTCAGAGGCACCAACAGCCTCAAATACCGGTTTGCTGCTTTGTAATGGCATTTTAGCAGCTACTCTCTTAATCCAATGTACTTGTCTGACAGAAACCTTCGTCATTGTGCCTTTATCGGCATGAATCCATGTGTGCTCTCAGTCAGATACAAATCTCTTAATAGTTCGCTTAAAGGGACAGTGTGTAAGATTTTTACCTGTTAATAACCGAAATTGAAGATACCCATTCAAAAATACAGTGTTTTCCAAGCCTTTTCACTTCCATCATGAAATCAAAGTATTCTGTTGGACTTTGATATAGTTGCATAAAAGGGGGATCTTCCCCATGTAGAGGCAGCCATTTTGATTACGAGAGCCGCAGAAGGACATTTGAGCTCCGCCTTTTCTTTATACAGTAGTTGTCAAAGGGCTCGTGGTTTTCACACAAGATAGTACGCGTTTGGATAAACAACGACAAGCATATTGCCGGATCACACTTACTCCGCACATACATCGCAGGAGCAAGCACCTTCATCTAAGAAGATAAGAATAAGGACCTACCGCAGCTGGGGCTTTGTTGCAGCGCGGGCCCGCACCCCGGGTTCAGACCGACCTCCGTCCTCCGCGGTCCGGTTCCCGATTCCCTCCACCCACGCACAGCGTGCGCTTCACATGTGCGCGCGGTTCATGCGCCGCTGCCGGAACCCACCTCCGGGTACGCCGAGCTCTCCGCGTTACGGCGCGCCCGGGTGACCCTCGAGGTCTGCCGTAGCTAGGACAGGAATTGCAATACCCACCATCCACCAATGCGCCATCAATCCTACACACTGTCCCTTTAAGTTTTCGTGAAATATTTAAGGTTTTACATTGTCCAAGGTATTCAACTATTTCATGCTTTTCGGCACTAGAGAGATCCTTTTTTCCCCATATTGCTTGAAAATGTTACTCTGCTTAATCATGTGGATTGTCCTGCTTAAGTCATTTTTCCTTTAATTGGACACACAGGCAAACTCATTGGCACAGGTGTGAGATTGAGTTCACTGAGACATAAGACCATTCACGAGTTTCACTGGAAAACTAAACATTTGACACTTAAACACAATTTGCATAATAATTTGGAACGCGGTGTATTAGAACTCGAACCATCAGCAAATAGCCGACAGGAAGTGGGAATTTCATAGCAGTGTGAGATCTAATCCACCTTTTGTTATTGAAAAAACAAATTGTCTTCACAGCTGGTAGTGTGTGTCTTGCTCTTGCATGCCTGCCTCCCTGTCTGCTCCAGCCCTTATGATTTAACAGAGCGAGTGGGCTGCTTTTTTATTGTTTTTTATTTGTTTCTGTCAATTCTTTGAGCCACTGAATGCTCTAACTGCATGTTTCTTTTCCTTTTTCTTTTCTCTGTAATGCTTCGACCTCTCCTGCGCATGTGAACAATCGGATATTGCCTTCTTGCCTTGTGTGGTTTGTTTTTGTTTCGCTTTTCCTTCGCTGCTCTTGGTGTATATCTTTTTTTTTTTCCCCTTAATTTTGCTTGTATCCGTGTTGATCCATATAACCCCAGCCTGTCCGAAAGTTCTGTGTGCCGCCCCAGTCCCCAGATTTGGCGCAGTCCCCTAACTCCAGTCCGTGCCCTTCTCCGGATTCGCTTCCCATTCGCACTGGCCCCAGAATCTCCGCTCCTAACTCCCTCTCTCCAGATTGTGACTCCCTGCTAGTTCCGACGTCGCTCAATAAAACCCAAACGCTCCCAATCAGATCCAAAGCACTTCCCAAACCTCTCCACACCACACGCTCCAACCCCCTGCCCGATTCGACCAATGATGTAATCAAATCAGAACCGGCGTCTCCAGATCAAGCGCCGCTGCAGCCTCACCCCTCTTCCTCAGTCCCACCAACCCCATCCTCCCCGTCCAGGCCCATACCCCCTCCCACACCCACGCACGTTCCATTCTCGTACATCAACAGCCCCCAAAGAAGAAGGTCCTACTTTGCGGCCGGTCCCCGGTTCTCCATGCCTCTCACCCCAGCCTTCTCCCCGATCCGATTGCACCACTTTCACCCTGTAGCGCCCGCTGCCTCTCCCCCGCGCCCGTTACTGACCGTGCACCCAAATCTATCCCCCTCATACAGGTCACCCCGCACCCTTCCCCTCGAGGAAGCCCCCTCCCCACACCCAAGGGGACCCCAGTGCACACGCCCAAGGACAGCCCGTCCGGGACCCCCACCCCCACACCGCCCCCCAGCCCGTCCATCGGAGGATTGCCCTGGAGGACGCGCCTCAACACCATCAAGAACAGCTTTCTGGGATCGCCACGTTTCCACCGCAGAAAGCTGCAAGGTACAGTGGAATAATAAATATTAGCCTAGATCCAAACAATATTCAGTCCTGTCACCTTCAATACTACTAAGACTCATTTGCATTTTTTTCCCCGCAGTTATAATTATGTTAATGTTGTGTCCAACGTCTTTCTTATTGTTTATTCGATACAAAAAAAAGCATAAGTAAAAAGGCACATAGATGGATTCTTTTTGGTTTGGGATTGGTAAAGATGATTAGGAATTGGAGTTATTATATTTGTGAATAATTACCACTAAGTTCCAAGTATTTTATTGTATTATTGTAAAAATTATTATGTGTATATTATTATGTGTATTTGGTATTTTTAAAATGCCACTTCATCTTTCGAAACTTAAAAAACTAAATGATTATAATGAAGACTGCAGAAGAGAGCAACTAAGTGCCAGGAGGAGAATTCTGGGCCCGAGGTACAAATCATCTTGGTGGGTCCACACTGCAGGTTGTCTAATGAAAAATGCACATTAATAGACTTTGTATCAATAAAAAAGTATCAATAAAATGTCAGAAACCTCCAATGTAATTCCCACACTGTTTATTTTTTATCTCTCGACAGTTCCCACACAAGAGGAGATGTCCAGCCTCACTCCAGAGTCTTCCCCAGAGTAAGTCTATCTATATATATGTGTATCTGTATTAACTGTACATCACCTGTGAAATGTTCTACACTCTCCTCTCATACTTTGATGTAACTCTCTATGAATGTTTGATCTGGCCCGCTGAGTTGCAATAATGACCCCAGGTTCTGTAATAGCAGAGTGGTTCAGCGGGAGGTAGTGGAGACGGGTTATGAGGTGGAAGGTTTATGTGTGTGATGCTATGTGTTCCCAGGGGCTTGGTTACTGAAGCCTTGGCCCAGATATGCTGTTTGCTTGGCTGACTGTCTATCTCTGGACATTTCCACCTGGCTGGGGAGAAAAAAAAATCTGTTGGAAATAGACAAAAGCTGGGGAATACCTTCTCGTAGTCAGGAGGGGTGGGTGTTTCCAGTTTGTAAATGTATATTGAATTCCAGAAATATGAAGAAAGAAAAAGATGTGAAATTAAAACAGAGGGGCGGACCAGTGCGATCATTGGTGTAACTGTAAAATACAGGCTACAGTGATCTAAAAGAAATAAATCTACAAGGGAGGGGGTTCAGACACTCCAGATGAGCACATTTTATTCATTATGATTTCAGGTTCTGTTCAGTGTGTCAGAATGAGTTAAGGTTTTCACAGATATTTGCAGTTAATGAACTACAAGTCTAATATTTTAGCGTCACATGGATATACAGCTCTGGAAAAATTAAGACACCACTGCATTTTTTTCTGAAATCAGCATCTCTACATGCATTACAGCCATTCCTTTCCAGCGTCTGTTGAATTCCAACACAAACACAAAGCTGAGCTACTTCAGTTCTTGCACCAGGAGTGGAATAGAATCACTCAAGAACAATGTGAAAGACTTGTGGAGAGCATGCCAAGACACATGAAAGCTGTGATTAAAAATAAGGGTTATTGCACCAAATATTGATTTCTGAACTCTAAAGTGTAAACAATTAGTATTATGTTGTTTTAAAATGAATTTGATCTTGTTTCTTTGCATTGTTTGAGGTCTGAAAACATGTATCTTTTTTGTTATTTTGACCAGTTGTCATTTTCTGACGATGTTGTCAGTAGTTTATAGACTCTATAACAAAAATGTTCCTTTTTGCCCAAACACATATCTACTGTATAAGTAGTAAAATCAGAAAAACCGATAATTTTGCAGTGGTTTCTTATTTTTCCAGAGCTGTACTTAAAGGTACACCATGTAACTTTTTGGTTGGGGGTCCATCACCTGCTTGTTTCCATTGATATATCACTGCTCTGCCTGGAATGTTCCACAGTATGACAATAAACATCTCTGCCTTACATTTATTCAATTACAAGTGGTTTAATTGCTCAAAAATACAGAGAAAAAGAGGCATTCTGACTGTGAGCAGGGTTGCCTTTCCACAGATCTGACCTGTAACTTGGTCTGATTTGGTCTCCATGAACATAGAAAGGTTTAATACCATACTGTGAAACATTCCAAAGCATTTGACGGACCCTCCACCAGAAAAGTTACACGCTGCGCCTTTAAATAAACACATCACCGATCTCTGTAATGTAAAATGTCACAAACCCTCCCCTGTTGTTTATTGAAGCTGTTTTACCTGAGGGCGTGTTATGTTTGCTTCTCCAATCCCCCACAGCCACACTCTGTTTCTCTTTATGCCGCATTAATGAGAACACCTCTTTGTCGTCCCCCCGCAGGCTTGCCAAAAAATCCTGGTTTGGTAACTTCATCAACTTGGAAAAAGAAGAGCAGATCTTCATCGTCATCAGGGACAAACCCCTCAGCTCCATCAAGGCGGACATCGTTCAGGCATTCCTATCGGTACAGTACACGCACAGAAAGAGCTTGTTTCATTTATTATAGCACTTCCTTATTCCACCAGTTCCCTCCCATCTGCTCTCTGCCCTCTGCAACTGTGTCTTCTATCTCAGTCAGGGATGTTATGGTTTTGCTGTGGGTTACTTGGATTGTCGGTGTGGTTTTAAAATGAACGCACACTTGAGATAAATATACCAATAAATATAATACATAGATGTAATATAACTCCTCAAATCATAAAGAATATTCCAAAGTCAAGCCATATTAAATGTAAATTTTCTGGTGAAGAGTCAGCCACCTGTTTCCAGGCAGGTGGTGGAGTTGCTGTTGCTTTGTCAAGAATGCTTCACAATATGGCATTAAACTTGTCCTTCTCTGTGGTGACAAGCAGGTCAAGTCAGATCTGGGGCAAGACAAGCCCTCTCACAGTAAGAATGAATGTACGAGGGTCATTCAAAAAGTTCTAAATTAAAGTCAGTACACCTATGCAAGTGATGTTTCCAACGAAAAATTCCTTCTTGATAGAATTCTGGAACTTGTCTAGTCAAGCAGGTCACAACCTCCCTCTTCGCTTCAAGTATGGACTGAAATCTTGTTCCTTTTAAATGTTCCTTCAACTTTGGAAATAGGAAAAAACATCCATAAACATTGTGCAAAGCTTCAATAATTTCTTTAGGTTTCCATTGAAATTTTGTTAGAAATTTAATGTTTGCTCGGACTTCAAATTGGCTCATTTTAGAGGGTCAAAAAAGTGGGTTGAGCAATATGTAACTTAACTCTTTGAATAACAAAGCTAGAATGCCGAAACTTGTCAAATGTGTTTATAAGTCATCAGCGGTACGATTCGAGGTCATTTTGTTGAACTAGTTCGACTCATTTTGAATTTATGGCATTTGTCTTAGAACTTTTTGAATGGCCCTCGTATGTCAGAATGTATGTTAGACTTAGACAATAATACAGATACACGCATGATATGAGCTCATTATATCTTTGCGTATTACGCTGTTTATTTTCTGATCTATGCTACAATGTTGTTTTCTCATGAAAGATAAACCTGGTGTTGTGTTTAGTTTCATTCACACATTTTTAACACACAAACCGTGCATGATAATTTCAGCCACTGAATTGCCGATTTCTACTGAACTAAAAGTTAGCTGTTACATTGATAACTACCAATTCATGACATCACAAGGTGGAACAGAGCATTTTGAGCTTTGGAGAGACTATCGTTAAAGGATTACTCAGACATATGTGAATGAAACAAAACACAACTCCGGGTATGTTTTTGAGGAGGTACCGACATTCTAACATGGTTTAAAGCTCAGAAGAATCAGTTTAGCTTAATGTAGGACCATTAATGCCATTGTGTGAAATTTTCCAGGCACATTTACATGGAAATATGCAGGTGGTGAACTTCCAAAAAGAAATATTACGTAGTGCACCTTTAACCAATTCTACTATTGCGGAATATTTTTGTGCAATATACGCATAAAATGTTACCTCTTTCTGGTATATTTCTGTACAGATTTATGTAGCAATCCAGTAAAGTGCTTGCAATCAGCATTTCTATTTAACTGCAGACTCACTGGAGGTCAATAGAAATCAACTGAGCATTGATCATTAGCATATAGATGTTGTGCCCTCCATATCATGAATTGAGTGAGCGCTGTTTTCTAACATCGGGCAAGAAATTGAGAAAATGTACTCAAGATAGGCATGCTGGGACTTCTACAAATGTGTTCACGCAAACATTTGGACACAGGTAGTCAATATCCACTGTGTAGAATTGACCAGAACAGCATTTTAGATTTTACAAAGTGCGTGATGCCAAGGTCGGTCAGTGTCAATTTGGTTTCCCATTTCTTGGAGGTAGCTATTTTCTCTCACTGTGGAATACTAGCTGGTTTTCCAGACAGGAGATTGGCACCTGGATTGCTGGAATTATAGCTCACAGCATGCTGATGTTAATGAAATGTCAAGGCCTCACTACAATATGGCCACACACGACAAGTCTGAAACTCTCCTGCTCATTGGGTGTACAAATTCATTTTAGCTACAAATGTTGAGATTACATTTCTTAAGTCCTGCCCGCATGCATGGCTACTCCCAATGGCAGTAATCTTCTTAAAGTTTTAACGGTGCCTTGGTGGAGGAGGTCTAATTAGGACTTGTTCACCTTGTCATTTGTAACACACAAGGAATAACAGTATACTATAATCCTATTTAGGCTATTTATTTGTCTTTGGTTGTGTCTCCGGAGCAGATTCCGAGCCTGAGCCACAGTGTCATCTCTCAGACCAGTTTCCGGGCGGAGTACAAGTCCACGGCAGGTCCCACGGTTTTCCAGAAGCCTGTCAAGTTCCAAGTGGACATCACCTACACAGAGAGCACAGCCGCCACCAAGGAGAACGGCATCTACTCAGTCACGTTCATCCTGCTTTCAGGTCAGAGTTTAAGCAAAAAGTAACAAACGTGCATAATTGAGTATTTTTGGTTTAGTTGATAAATTTTGACTGGACAAAGCTCGGACTGACACTGGTGTAGTGTAGTGCAGAGTGTTTGCCGACCAACCGGAACGTAACAAGTTCAGACTATGCTCCAGTTACCTGACCAGCCAGAACCACACGCTTTGACAAAACTTAAAGGGATGTTTTGTTTTTTTTATGTGATTCTGTATGGCATCCCCTTCAGCCACTTGTACGTGGCGATGTTTACAAGTGAAGAGGCTAATAATAATAATAGGTGTGCAGTGATATGACTCGAGAGAAAATAGCACCAAGCAATTTAGACTGCTGACTTTCTCATGTGCAACTGTTTTCTGACGCAAATATATAACTTTTTGGACAAATACTGTTTTGAGAAGAAAAACAAGCTTCATTAACTGTCCCCGCTAACTTGCCAGACCTACTTTCGTCAGCGCCAGAACCGGGGCGGAACTCGGCTCAGAGGACACTGTCAGGGGTAAACCAGTGTTAATGCACAACACTGCTGAAGGGGATGCCATACAGATTCACATAAAAATAAAACATAAAAACCATCCCTTTAACAAAGAAGATCAGATCTGGAGCTGTATCATTTCTCCCTGAATTCAGAGGGCATGATTGACAGGTGGATTAACCAATCAGAGAGACGCACAGTCTGTTTGTGTCTAAAACAAACATGGCAGTTTACATGTAAAAAGGGGAACAAATATATAAAGGACTGAGAAACAGCGTGGATTTTTGCAGAATCAACCGTCAAAGCCAAATTATTCTCAAGTTAAAAAAAAAAAAAAGTTATATATTTAGTTCTGAATGATAAAAGAATATTCAAGTGGAGAGGTCTTCAGCATTTTAGAGACATATGACGTAAATTAGGGTCTGTGGTTGGACCGTCTCAAGTTTGGACAGAGTTTTTTACTCTTTTCCACTTTAAACAATTTACTTTATACAAACTTGCATCCTTTGACGGCATCCTCAAAGTCTTTCCCACTAGATACTTCTTTTCTTATCAGATGAAAAATAAATACTTCAAAAAACAGTCAAAATTGTCTGTCAAGGGAACCAAAGTATAGTCAAATAGAATACAAAGATAAGGGGAAAAGGCTTATTTTTAATCATAACACAATGCAGGCAGCTGTAACTGTTTCCTTATCCAGTTTACCAATACTATCAAAGACAAAACTGTCACCCAACTTCACAATTTATCCATGTAACAAGATCGCTGCTTATTTTGTTTCTCTGCAAATGTTTTTGATAAGCTATTTATAACAAGGAAAGCTTTGGGATATAGGCAAGATGTCAGGGTACTCCAGCAAAATATTAAAATTACTTCTTGGGGAAAAAAACTTATCATTCCAGTAAATGCACCAGAAGAGCACTTTTTGGAGTGGTGGTGTTTTCTTGCCAAAAGGAACGCTGCCTACGGATTTTCAAAGTTTTTCCCATTTTCAGTGTCGCACTGTGCCTGCCTAAATGAGGTCTGGCTATGCGAGATTATATACTACTCAATCATGCGTGCTGCCCAGGGTTGCACGGATACAGTTTTTCCGACGCTGTCACGGAAACAGGCAGCTTTGGAGTGAGCCGATTGTTCCGTGCCACTGACTGCGTAATGTCCACAACAGGTCAACATGTCTCCCTCTTCATCAAGCACTTCATTTCTGTCACACCCAATCATTCAAACAGACTTAACTTAAATGTGGTGGAGGGTTTGTTCCCTACTTGTCTCCATGGAGATGTCATTGCTTTGTCTGGAATGTTTCACAGTATGGAATTAAAACTTTTTATTTTCATGGAGACCAAACCAGACTAAGTTACAGGTTAGATTTGTGGAGAGTAACCCCGCTCACAGTCAAAAAGCCTGTTTTTCTATGTAATTTTTAGCTATAAAACCACCTGTAATTGAATAAATTTAAAATAGAGCTGTTTAATGTCATACTGTGGAACATTCCAGACAGAGCAATGCCATATCCATAGAGACAAGGAGGTGACAGTCCCCCAACCAAACAGTGACATAGACTACGTTCAGATTGCAGCCTGAACTGACCCAAATCCGATTTTTTTTCGCCCCTATGCGACCTGTATCTGATCTTCTAATGACAGTCTGAATGACACAGATACGATTTTTTCAAATGTGACCCAGGCCACTTGGGCTACATTCAGACTGCAGGGCTTAATGCTCAATTCTGATTTTTTTGTGAAATCCGATTTTTTTACGAGGTCGTTCACATTTCCAATTAAATGCGACTTATATGTCATCTCCAGTGTGAACTTTAAACTCCCCAAATGTGTCCCGCATGCGCATTGGAGGACACGACGACCTCACACTCGTGCTCAATGTTTACAGAAGTAGCCTAAAGTTGCTGTCGTACTGGAGCCAGAACATGTACAACTTATTTGTTTTAAGGAAGACATTGAGAAGGAGAAGGAGAAGGACAAGGTTTTTGGCCACGGCGTTTTGCGGGGCAGTGGCAGCAACGTCCGTAGAAATGAACGTGTGGGTGCGGAGTCACAGCCAAGAGTGGTGGGATTGCTATGTGCTTCGCCGCTTCACTGACACATATATATTCATATATTATTCATATATTCATATATTATTTTCACATGACGAGAAGAACGTTTGTGTACATTTGTGAGCACCTACTTGTACCATAAAGTAAAGTATAAAGTAAACATCGCCACTTACAAGTGAACAGGCTAATAATAATAATAGGCGCGCAGTGATTCAACTCGAGAGAAAATAGCACCAAGCGATTATGACTTCTGACTGTTTTGTGATGCAAATATATCACTTTTTGGACAAATATTGTTTTGAGAAGAAAAACAAGCTTTATTAAATGTCCCCGCTAACTTGCCGGACCTACTTTTGTCAGCGCCAGAACCGGGGCAGAACTCGGCTCAGAGGACACTGTCAGGGGTAAGTCAGTGTTGATGCACGACACTGCTGAAGGGGATGCCATACAGATTCACATCAAAAAACCTGAACTATCCCTTTAACTTTTAGGGCTGTAGAAAAGTATATTTGCCCAGTTTGCATAGCTACAGTATAACAAGTGTTTTGTATTGCCGAGTTAAGACAAGTCATTTGATTCGCTTCAGTGCAAAAGTTTTATGTAAGCTTAAAACTTTGGATTGCTGTTTTTTTGTTTTTGTTTTTGACAGCGATTTTGGCTTCTCAAAAATATTTGGCATATCACCCTGTGTGCAGATACAGAAAAAAATTACAAAAAAAATCTGGTTGATCTAAACCAATCGATACTTTGCAGCAGATATCATCATTCCCTAGGGGTGTGAAGCTAACTGTAAGCACTGCTCTGTTAGAAGCTCTGTTACCCAAATTAGACTTTAATCTGATCTTAATCTTAATCTTGCACCAATAAAAAATAAAACAACAGCATGATGATACTGCATAGTATCAATAAACAGAGTAAACGATGACTGAACACTGCACCGTGAGTACCACATAAAACATTTGGTAAGATGTAGGACGGGGAAGACTGCTGGAAAACAGAAATTTTGGGCATTCTGGGCACCTGCTCCGTCACTTTCTGTGCCAAAAATATGCTACTCTGACTGAATATGACTCATAACCTCTGCAAGAGATGGTAAAAATACTGTGGCTACTATTTGGAAAGTTGAACTGTCATTACATTAGTGCACATCTGTGACGTTACAACTCTGTGCTACTCAATACTGTAATCAATTATTCTATACAATGTGTTTTCCTTGTATTCTGTAGCGTTAACTCCTTAAAGCATTCTGGACTAAAGAAGAATTTGCATTTCCTCTCCTTGTGTTGCATTCAGGGCCCAGTCGGCGTTTTAAGCGAGTAGTGGAGTCCATTCAGAGCCAGTTGTTAAGCACGCATGACCAGCCTGGGGTCCAACAGCTAACTGGTGAGTTTTGACTTTATTTATTACTTTTTTCTTTTCTTTTTTTAACCAAACCTGATTTTTTTTCCCCACCACAACACAAAAGGGTATCTGCATAGTGAAAAAATCCTGGAATTCTGAATATTCAGTAGAGTGGTACCTCACCTTACGAAATTAATTCGTTCCAGAAGTGGTTTCGTAATGTGAATTTTTCATAAGCTGAGTAGCTATTTCAATGGAAAAGGCCTGATTCGTTCCAAGGTTTTTATTTTATAGTGTAACTTTTTTTTTTATAGCGTAACATTGGTTCTGCGCCCTGATTGGCTAAGAGACTAGACCAGGACTAAACGTGGTCTAAACCAGGTCTAAACTAAACCAGATCTAGACCAGAACTAAACCAGGTCTAGACCAGAGCTAAACCAGGTCTAGGCCAGAACTAAACCAGGTCTAGGCCAAAACTAAACCAGGTCTAAACCTGGACTGGACCTGGACTAAACCAAATTGGATCAGCATTAAACTACCACCTGCCGCTCTTTGCTGGTTTCGTGCGGCTGGTTTGTGGCTCGGGCTCCAGAGGACGCGGTGCAGGCGCAGTGGTTCTATGCCGTGCTCCTCGCCGCGCGCCGCCGTGCTCCTCGCCGCGCGCCGCGTTCATGTCTCCGTGCTGCTTCTGGAGTCGTGTCTCCCCCCACGCTTCGCTATTTAATACATTTTGAAAATCTTGCGTGTTCGGCGCTAGAGCTAAGAGGCCGAGAAAGGTGCTCTTTGAGCGGGGATAACAGCGGGGCGTGCATCTGAGCGCGCATTATTCAAATTTTTGAGATTTCGCGTTTCGTAACTTGAATTTTCTTTCGTATCTAGAGACTAAAATTTAACGTAAGGGCGTTTCGTAACTTTTTTCGTATGTAGGGTCTTTCGTAAGGTGAGGTACCACTGTATGTTTTAGTAGTTTTGATGGATTTCTCACACCTGTCCCTGTTGGGTCCTGGTTTGAGCCCAGTTTTGTCCTGATGTAGACTTGGTTTGATCCTGTTCTAGTTCTGGTTTAGTCCTGCTAGTCCAGGATTAGTTCCAAGATTAGTCCCAATGCTTTTTCCACAAATTTCTTCTTAACTTTGAAGTTAGAAAGTTAAAAATATCTTGCAACAGATCAAATAAATCAGGCATCTACAATTGTAACTAGAGTCCTGAATGGCATTAGGGATGAAATAGAACTACTCAAATTCAGAATTCTAGCCATTTAACTAAAACAGATATTTCCTTTTTTTGCTGTGAAACAACTCCATCTCTCCCATCCCACCCAAGCCCACCTCTCCCATTACGCCGGCCTATATTCCTCCTCCCGTGCCTGGTGCTCTGACGGCTTCTGCAGCATGCCCTAGCACCCTTTAACCTTTCAGCGCTAATGGCCGAAATAGTAGGTCAATAGTTTCTTGCGGACGACATCAAAAGTAGGCTGAGCTGATTGACATTCTGCTATTCCTACCAAGACTCCCGAGAGGGGCTTGTCGCCATGGCAACACAACCTTACCTCAACGTGCTCCCATAATGCAATGCACCTCGCCGCAGCAGCTCACCTGGCAAACGTGCTACTCTGCTCTCGTGTGTGTTTTCACATCTTTTTGTCTGTGTTACTATAGTGTAAAACATCTCTGTCGCCTCACAGTCTCTTTAGAGCTACTGAATAAAAATAATAATCATTAAAGAACAGTAGAGAATTGTAAAGTTGAAATCCGTAGCTCTCTAATGCATTAGAAAATATGCTCACATTGTTTTTTGTAGTCATCAATATGAGGCTAAGACCCGTGATTTCCTCTGTGGATAGCTCCGGTCACAATGTGAAGTTAAGGTTGACTTGTTCTTTGTATTTGACCCAACCTTTAAGGCTACAGTGCAACCACTCAGGAGCAGATCTTTAACCTGGAGAACCCAGCTGGAGTATCAGACTTATGCATATTTTTAGACACAGACACGCCTCACAAAAAGCCCCTGAAGCTATCTTGCAATCAGCTGGCATCCACGCTAACGGTTAAGATGAGTTACAGCTCCAGACCGTCCCTACAAAATATTAAAATACACAAATGATCAAATAAACACTATTAACTCATTTACCCAGCCATGTAAAGTCAATATCACTGACACATTTTTAGGTTTTTAGGTTTTTAAGATGCCTTGCTTGTCATAGCTTTGACACCTGCTCCATCTGCTGGGGACTTTTAAAAACGCAAACAGCTAATTCTTATTCCGTGCAGGTCTTCTCAAGTGTTTCCCCACATTTTACAGAACACTTCCTCAAAATGGCATTGATGCATATCTATCAATCAATACAATGCAATAGAAATACAATAGAAATGTAATCAATTTAATCAAAATCATTATCTTTTGTAAATGTGCTTTGGTTTGATGTGTTTGGCATTCAGAGGTGAAAGGAGATTAATTAACAGAGGTAGAATAGAACAGTATAGAGAACTTTCAATTTACATTTTAACTCAAACCTGTTTTCCATCAAAATTATGAAGTGTTCTCGTTATTATTTGGGGTTCCGATGTAGCTTTAGAATATCGATTTAGTTATGTCATGTTACTGGCAGGTTACAGACACCATACTCATTTGTATGCCGTATATAATGCAAGACTCAAAATACTAATCTCACCTTATTAAACCAAAATGAGCTCCTTGTTGTTTTGACCTCCCAAGATGCAGCTAGTTCATCGACCACATAAAAGCAATTATGATATGAGGGAGCTCTGAATACCAATTAAAGCCATTCGGGACTTGCAGCTCCTTAACTTTCATTGTTGAACCAATCTCCGTTAAGTCCTCAAGCTGGCATGAAAAGAAAGTGTAGTTAGATGTTGTGCGTTTTAAAAGACCTATATTGCCAAACACTGACTCTTGTGAGCTTTAAGCCATGTTACAATGCTGTTACTCCTCAAAAAACATATCTGGAGTTGTGTTTTGTTTCATTCATACTTGTGTTATACCTGGTGTTTATCTCCAAAGCTCACAATGCCCTGCACCTTGTGATGTCATGAAGCGGTAGTTTTCAAGTTACCAGCTTCCGTTTACCTTCAGTTACGGAAGCTGACAGAGGCCATGTTCGTCATGTTCGAGTATTTTCCACCTTAAAGGGATAGTGCGTTTTTTAAAATATTTTTTTAATGTTAATCTGTATGGGTTTCCTTCTAAAAGTTACGTGTGTTGACACCGGCTTACCTCTGACACTCTCAGCTGATCCCGGTTCGGCTCGCTTTCTGGAGCTCAGGTAATTAGGTCCAGTAACTTCCCTTGAATATGAAATAAAGCTTGTTTTTCTTCTCAAAACAAAATATTTGTCCGAAAGGTGATATATTTGCGTCCCAAACAGTTGTCCACGAAATATCCAGCAGCGTAAATAGCGATCGCATTTTGTCTCTGTCGAC
Source organism: Paratrypauchen microcephalus (assembly GCA_036785185.1). Lineage (NCBI taxonomy): Eukaryota > Metazoa > Chordata > Actinopteri > Gobiiformes > Gobiidae > Paratrypauchen > Paratrypauchen microcephalus. The sequence goes on from JAVJIX010000035.1 coordinate 2,777,577, forward strand.
TCATATCACTGCACGCATATTAGCTGTATTAGCCTGTTAACCTTTAGCAGAAGTGTACGACGGATGTGGTCCGCCGTAAGGAGAAGTTTACGAGTGAGCAGGCAACAGGCAGGTAACGGGAGCGCAGTGATATGAGTCGACAGAGACAAAATGCGATCGCGATCTACGCTGCTGGATGTTTCGTGGACAACTGTTTGGGACGCAAATATATTACCTTTCGGACAAATGCTTTGTTTTGAGAAGAAAAACAAGCTTTATTTCATGTTGCAGGGAAGTTACCGGACCTAATTACCTGAGCTCCAGAAAGCGAGCCGAACCGGGATCAGCTGAGACTGTCAGAGGTAAGCCGGTGTCAACACACGTAACTTTTAGAAGGAAACCCATACAGATTAACATTAAAAAAAACACGCACTATCCCTTTAAGAACGAGAAAATGTACTTGAGATCTCGAGAAAACGACAATTAATTTGTGATCTCGAGAAAACAAAATTGTTATTTCGAGATCTCGAGAAAACAAAGAGTTATTCCGTGATCTCGAGAAAACGGTCACTGTATCTCCATCGGTAAAGACGAAGCTGGGCCAGTCTTCTGTGGAGGTGCCACGGACTAAACTTGAAATTATCCCGAATTAAAAGACGTAATGCAATCTCCCCCTGTGTCAACCCCTGATCAAAATATTGCCTTATCAGCTGATCGATTATTATTCCAGACATTCTAATGACCAAAAACGTGTCTATTCAGAATGAGAAATAGCCCCGAAATCAGCCTGTCACAACGTGGCGGTAGACGTTTCAGTTGGTTTCTCGAGATCACGGAATAATTGTGTTGTTTTCTCGAGATCTTGAATTAATTATCTCGGTATCTCGGGATAACAAGGAAGAAAAAATATTGCTTATGAATATGGCCTCTGTCGACTTCCGTATTTAGTTCAGTGGAGATTGGAAATTAAAAGTCTGAAATCATCCAAATGATTCTTCCTGTATTACCACATGACATCACAAGGTGGAACAGTGTTTCTCATTTGACAGTCCTTAATATGCAGAATTTGTGGGTTAAACGTGTGAATGAAACAAAACAAAACTCCAGGTGTGTTTTTGATGAGAATTCAACATTAAGATAAGATAAGATAAGATAAGATAAGATAAGATATGCCTTTATTAGTTCCACAGTGGGGAAATTCCAGTGTTGCAACGCACAGATCAAGATCAGCAGGAAAATGTAGCATGCAATAAAACAAGATAATAAATAATGGCTTAAAATAATTAAAAAATAAGACTTAAAAATAGACTCTAGTTATACTCTATTATAACATAGATCAGAAAATAGAGTAGTACAAGTCTTTGTTCTTAAAAATTTGCAGGCGTACACAAATTCTTGGCCATGTTAGAAAGCAAGTTTAAGTTTAGATGGAGTCACCTATGGCACAAATCTATGTTTAATTAAATATCCTGGAAAATACAATTAGAAGTATCATGTGTAGAATCCCTCAGTCGTCCAGGTAGAATCCATGGCAAAAGGAGAAATTCAATTGGTCAAATGGACAAAAGTTTATTTGCTTGGATATGTTTCGCAGCTCATCCAAGCTGCTTCTTCAGTTCTGGTCAGACGCTGGTGGACACTTGCCTATATCTGCCTGAAGAGAGGAGCTACACTACCTGACAAAAGTATTAGGACAATTGTGTATTTCGGAACTTTCATAAATAATGATAACAAGACGTATTGGTAATGACAACAAATTGATTTATTGATATATTAAAGCAAATTTCATCATGTGTAAAGGTATATTACAGTGAACCCTCGTTTATCGCGGGGGTTAGGTTCCAGAAATAGCCCGCAATAAGTGAAATCCGCGAAGTAGGACAATTTTATATTTTACAATTATTCTACATGTTTTAAGGCTGAAAACGCTTCACCAGACACATTATACACCTTTCTGAGACTGGTATTAACATTTTCTCACATTTTTCTCTTGTTTAAACACTCAAACTTTTGTAGATTTTCATTAAAATATATTAATAGTGGGGGCGGGGGCACGTGACACGCGGGCACGTGCGCGCGGGCACGTGCGCGCGGGCACGTGCGCGCGGACACGTGTGTTTGTTTTGGTACCACATATCCATGCCATGTGCGAAAGTCGAGTGGAAAGCGACCTGGATATCATTTTGGGCAAGACTCAAGCCACTGCTAACAGTGCCGAACCGCTAACAGATGCCTCTGAGCACCACAAGACCAGGTAAGACTAACCTGCGCTCACAAGAGTTGGTTGCATTTCACCCCGGCTCCAAAATCAGACCGCTATCAATGCGTCGCCAATACTCCACAGCTCTCTAGGACGGGGTCGGGTTCATCCTCTCGTCCTCTCACGGGGAAGAGCCACTGTCTCCACAGTGCGCGCGAGTGTCCTCTCCCCGCTGCGGCTCCCCCGGACGCCGCAGCGGGCCCGTCCATGTTGATTCTTGGAAGAGTCCATGTTGATTCTTGGCTCTTCCATGGTCCGGCTCGCACTCTCTTCCATGGCTCGTGCAAGTAAACAAAGGCCACACCTCCTGTCACCCAGGCGCTCTCGTGAAGGAAATCTGAGACTCTGTCCCTACCATCCCTGGTCTAGACCTGGTTTAGTCCTGGTTTAGACCTGGTTTAGTCCTGGTTTAGACCTGCTTTAGACCTGGTTTAGTCCTGGTCTAGTCTCTTAGCTAATCAGGGCGCAGGACAGAATGTTACACTGTAAAAAAAAAGTTACACTATAAAAAAAAATTGAAAAAAAAAAAAAAAAAAAATTGGAAAAAAAAATCCGCGAAACAGCGAGGCCGCGAAGAGTGAACCGCGATACAGCGAGGGTTCACTGTACTGCAAAAATGAGGACTCATCGCAGTGTAGATCTAACTCAGGTCTAAACCAGGACTAGACTAGGACTATCGTCTTAATACTTTTGTCAGGCAGTGTAACTATAATGAAATTACTTTGAAACTACTGCACCTACTTGTTTTTCAGTTTCTGGAGCATTTAATAGGCTCACCTAACTAACAGAAACTGAAAAACAAGTAAGTGCAGTAGTTTCAAAGTAATTTCATTGTAGTTAGCTCCTCCCTTCGGACAGATAAAAGGCAGTGTCCACCAACGTCTGACCAGAACTGAAGAAGCAGCTTGGATGAGCTGCGAAACGTATTTGACTAAATAATCTTTTGTCCAGTTGACAAATTGAATTTCTCCTTTTGCCAATTAGAAGTATCATTATTTTAATTTATTTTATTTTATTTTATTTTATTTTTAATTTTTAATTTTTAATTTTTAATTTTTAATTTTAATTTTAATTTTAATTTTAATTTTAATTTTAATTTTTATTTTTATTTTTATTTTTATTTTGTATGTATCCAGGAAGATAGGCAACTACTTCCCACTACGTCTGCACTGGTCAGGTGATTTATTTGTCACCAAAAAACAGAGCAAACCAAAAAAAAAGGAAAAACATTTCTTTTATAGTTTTTGAGTCCTGTTTGCTTTAGCGTAGCAAAACTCTGCTGCTGCCCCTTGTTGTGTTTGATGTGCATGCTTGCATTGTTAGCTGGCGTGTATAACAGGCTGCTGATGCGTTGATCAAAGCTTGTGGCTCTGAGCAAATCCAAACATTACATGCTTGACTCGGTTCAAAAAAGCGCCTGATAGACAGACTCCATCATCACAGCTCCTTCAAGGCCTGCGCTCCTGTCACTGTACCGAAAAACACTGACGGATCAAATGAGTGGAAACACTACTGTGGCATTTTCTTCTTGGAGTTTTTGATTCCCATCATTTGCCACCAGCTCACAGAAACTGAACACAGGGAAGGTGCAGGATCTAGTTCCATGATAGTTGCACATGTATTAATTATGTTAGTAAAGTGTTTTTTGTTTTGTTTTGTTTTGTTTGTTTTTTGTGACTTTATTTAACCAGGGAAATCCCACTGAGATTAAAAACCTCTTTTCCAAGGGAGCCCTGGATAAGAGGCAGCAAAAAAGACAATTACAACACAATTAAAATGACATACAAATTAGTTAAAACAGGCAGTACAAGAGACAATTACAACACAATTAAAATGATATATAAATTAGTTAAAACAGGTGTCAAAAAAGACAATTACAACACAATTATTATAATGGCATATAAATTAAATTTAAAAAAATTAAAACGGTTATGGAGGCTGTCTCAAGTGTAGCACGATTGAGATAAAAATAGAGAATAATAGAAAAATATTTAAGTTTTAGAAAAAGTAATTCCATTGATTTATTTTTTAGCTTTAGTAAAATATATTGCAACTCTTAGCGTGTAAATTGGTAACAACGGTAGTGTCATGTAGAACACTGATTGGGAAACCTCAAAAAAAGAATGATCTTGTATATTTTATTGTGCGTGATATCAAAGCCTCTTTCAGACCTCCTGCTGAACTTACCAAAATTGAGATAAAGACTAATGTTACAAGTTTTATTAGAGGGGCAGTGGCTCTGTAACAAATGCACCTGAATTACTGCATTGACCTCCAGTTTGTGGCTCTGTGACTCAAATATTGTTTCAACACAGGCTGAAAAAGTTTCAGGTCTAAACGGAAACTACACCCACACTAAACCAACCAGGACTTAACCATTTATTTACTATGACTAAACGAGATAATAGGATAGGATATACAGCTCTGGAAAAAATAAGAGACCACTGCAAAATGATCAGTTTTTCTGATTTTACTACTTATAGGTATGTGTTTGGGGTAAAAGGAACATTTTTGTTTAAATCTATAAACTACTGACAACATTTCCCCCAAATTCCAAATAAAATATTATCGTTTAGAGCATTTATTTGGAGAAAATGACAAATGGTCAAAATAACAAAAAAAAGATACATGTTTTCAGACGTCAGACAAACCTGAAATCAATTTTAAAACAACATAATACTAATGTTTATACTTCAGAAACCAATATTTGGTGCAATAACCCTTATTTTTAATCACAGCTTTCATGCGTCTTGGCATGCTCTCCACAAGTCTTTCACATTGTTCTTGGGTGACTTTATTCCACTCCTGGTGCAAGAACTGAAGGAGCTCAGCTTTGTGTTTGTGTTGGAATTCAACAGATGCTAGAATGGAATGGCTGTAATACATATAGAGATGCTGATTTCAGGAAAAAATGCAGTGGTCTCTTATTTTTTCCAGAGCTGTAAATAGGTGTCAGGTGTAAATTAAGGTTAGACAAAAGGTTCTTGGCTATTTGGCCACTAGTGGAAGTCCATGTTTCATCAGTTAGAATCCATTTTCCAGATTAAACTCTGCACTGACAGTGACCGGCTCATAGTAGTGCTTCAAGGGATAGTGCGTTTTTTATTTTATTTTATGTTAATCTGTATGGGTTTCCTTCTAAAAGTTACGTGTGTTGACACCGGCTTACCTCTGACAGTCTCAGCTGATCCCGGTTCGGCTCGCTTTCTGGAGCCCACGTAAGTAGGTCCGGTACCTTCCCTGGAACATGAAATAAAGCTTGTTTTTCTTCTCAAAACAAAACATTGGTTAGAAAGGTGATATATTTGCGTCCGAAACAGTTGTCCACGAAACATCCAGCAGCGTATTTCGCATTCGCGTATTCTCTCTCCACTCGTATCACTACGTTCATGTTAACTCTATCAGCCTGTTCACCTTCAGCGGATGTCTACGCCGAAGTTTACAAGTGAACAGGCTGATAGAGTTAACATGGACGTAGTGATACGAGTGGAGACAATACAGGAATGCAAAATACGCTGCTGGATGTTTCGTGGACAACCGTTTCGGACGCAAATATATCATCTTTCTAACAAATGTTTTGTTTTGAGAAGAAAAACAAGCTTTATTTCATGTTCCAGGGAAGTTACCGGACCTACTTACGTGAGCTCCAGAAAGCGAGCCGAACCGGGATCAGCTGAGACTGTCAGAGGTAAGCCGCTGTCAACACATGTAACGTTTAGAAGGAAACCCATACATATTAACTTTTTTTTTTTAAACGCACTATCCCTTTCAGTAGCTGTGCATGGCTTAAATAAACCCCACCACGCTGTCTTCAGAGCTGCTGTCGTCCGCTCTCTCCTCTTAAAGTGTGGTTCCTTCTCTCTTCTGTGACCCAGTGTTCACTTCTGTCCTCTGTTCTTCTCTCCCTCGGCTCCTGCCCTGTGTCCTCTCGCCGTGTGTGCACCTGTAGGCAGCCCATTGAGTCACTTCTTTGACGTAATTAAACAACTCTTTTCAGACGAGAAGAACGGCCAGGTGCCCTCCTACGCCCCCAAGCACTGCCCCTCACCCGCGCTGGTCCGAAGACTCCCCGATCACGAAAACAATGACGCTAAATGCCCCCGGGCTAAGCTATCCGTGGCATCAGTCGGCACGCAGGATGAATCATAGACCTCGCAAAGACCTTTTTCTATGAATGACTAAACATATATTTTCTGAATGCACATCTCCCTCCCCACTCATCCATAATATTTCCATCTTCATTTTTATCCGATTATTCCCTGCTGCTCTAACTTTCCTATCATGTCAATTTCTCCATCACCAGGAATTATCCAAAAAACCTATTAAGGTGTTTCCAAGTCTACAAACCCCTCCTTCGAAAGAGTGCCAAGAAAGACATTTCTAGATGATGGAAGATGTACTTTTTTTCTTCAAAGGAACTGTACACGTTGAGGGGGTCGCCATAGAAACTCTTCACTTCTAGCCGCCATTACTAGAAGTAGATCCAGTAGTTGTTAGTATTTCCCACGTCCCATCATAGACTTACAGTACACCGAACTAGACACAACTCAACGCACACTCCATACAGATCTACCAGTTTTTCTTCAATTGGAGACAAGCACTTCTTGGACATCCGGTATGCACAAAAATTCCAAATCTCTGGGATGTATTACTATGAAGAACAATTACAATTTACAGACATTAAACATTGACTGATTTCGAGGAGGAGAGAAGGGAGAGGAGACCTGCCACACAACGCCGACGCGGATTGCTTGCTGGATTGTAATGACTTTGAGTTCGCTTTTTAAATGTACTTTCTTTGTGAAGAACTTTGGAAAATATTGACTTTATTATGTATTATTATTATCATTATTATTATTAGACTTGATTCTATTGCTGCAAAATGCACTGGAATTCTGAGGTGGGGGGAGGCGGGTGGAGTTTGGGGTCGGGGCAGAGGATATTATGATAGCATTATGGGTAAATAAACGGTCGGGGTGGGTGGCATTGTGGGTATTTAAAATGAATGATCTATTCTGTACAGACTGATTTCTTATGTATAAAAAATGAAATGTCTAGTTGTGAGTTTAGCTATATCTACGGTCGGGTTGGAACACACCTGCACCAGCCTCATCATGTTTTAAATTCATGTTTTTTGTTAGAGCATCATTTGTCTCACCTAAGAATTATGGTTATTTCATGATCAATGGTTTTCAATAGCATTTCTGTTATCTGTAACCTGACGCACTTGTGTTGTTTCCATTCAATACCTCTCTCTTACAGGCTGCGCTCACGCTGGAGTTGAAAGTGGCCCATATCTGATTTGAGGGGTGTAATTATAAACAGAGTAGGCTAATCTGTAAACCAGGCATGTCCAAACTATGGCCCGGGGACTAATTCTGGCCCTCAGACTTAGTTTTCTCGGCCTTCAGGCTTGCAGGTGAATTGTCCAATATTACCTTAAGCAGTACGTTTTACCTCAAGTTTAGAATTATACTTAAATTTGCACAAACTTTATTGATCCACAAGGGAATTTGATTTAGACACTCACAAATCACAATATACAGTATTATAATAACAGAGCAAAAATATAAATGGTAATAATAAATTCAAAATAAGTAGCAAAAATAACAAGAGACTGGTGTTAAATAACATAATTATATAAATGTATATGTACAAGTAAAAATTGAAAATATAGAAATATAATAATACAAATATATCTCAGCTATTTCCAAGAGGTCGTAAGGAGAAAACGGTGCAAAGATGAAATGGCGATTGACATGACAGAAGTTTATCTATTACGTAAGGGTGAGTTGTTGTAAATGTTAGTGAAAATTGACCTTGATAAAGCCAGTATCAGATACTGAGTGTGTTTTATGGAGTATCTAAGCAAGAATAAAATCTCATGGCTCATTCTGATTTCTATCTGATGATAGATTTTAAATATCTTTGGCCCTCGATTGGCCCTCTGCTTTGTGTTTTGATATTATGGTCCTTAAGAGAATTAACGTTTTTTACAATCTGAGATTTGCGATATCCGTAATGTGAGCATGTAATATGCCCCGAGCGGTCTCCAAATAACACAATCTTTAGCACTTTTCAAATCATAGAAGCTCAATGTCTTAGTCTACACTTTCGTTTGAGTCAAAAGTGGCCTGTAATCCGAGATTTATCCATAATTTATAGCTTTGCGTTTCATGTTTGGGTCCCGAGAGCTGAGAGCGAAATAAGCTGTGACTCCGCACATGCGCACTGGCCTCCTCATCTACTCGAAACTATGGCTAAATCTCAGATTACAGGCCACTTTTGACTCAAACGAAAGCGTAGACTAAGACATCGAGCTTCTATGATTTGAAAAGTGCTAAAGTTTGTGTTATTTGAAGACCGCAAACATGTGCCCCGAGAACTCACATTGCAGAGATCGCAAATCTAAAACATCTCCAGAAGTGCTCCATATGACACCAAAGTGCTATGGGTGAGTAAAACAACTTGTTTTATTACTGAAATAAGGCTCAGATTGTAAAAAAAAAAAACATTAATTCTCCTTTAAAGAAAAGTTTGGACACCCCTGCTATAAACCAAATACAGTTTTATATTGTGACATTTGAATAGAAACCAAAGTATTAATCAGTGTATTGAATATTGAATGTTACTTACTGATCTGAAAGTAGAAGTAAAGTACTGCAAAGGCTATAGTATTAAAGTTGATATCTGAAGAAATTGTATTATCCAGTGATATGAGGAGAAAGTGTCTGTTTACACTGTCACCATAACCACTGCCTCATATGCTTTTGATATTAGTCAGAGCAATAGTAGTGTTTAATAGCACAGTTTTTGTTCTTTTCTTTCTTTCTTTTTTAAATAAGTGTTTATACAGTTATAAAAATTGGGAGAAACAATATCAATAAGATGTCTGTTTTCAGATTTGTTTTTGTATGAGGGTCATATTACTCAAAGTACTCAGGTTTGGGCTATTTTCTTTCAGTGTGAACTCAGCCTTAAGTCTCAACTACCAGCAATAGGAGAAGAGGAACAAAAAACTACAGTGACAAATGGATATTTTTGTATTCTTGTGCTTATTTATTGATGTCTGTTATCTCACCTTCTGATCTCCTAATTTATTATAACTTGGCTATTTATATGAACAAAGCTGTTAGGTCAGTTGAATGTTATTTATTACCCTTGTGTGTTTGTAAATGGGACATTTGAAGAAAAAAAATGAACTTTTTTTCTTTATGTTTTGGTCTGACTTAAATTGATTATGTGAACAACTCTTCTTCTCTGAGAAAGAGAACTTGTCAAAGAAAAAAAGTCATACCAATAATTTAAGAATGTAGACGTAGCCTCTTTGGGAGAGGAAATATGCTCTTCTGATAGTTCAGTTCTAGACAATGGATCAGTCTCATATCCTTGTGCGCATAGGCCCGAGCCAGTGTAAATAGACAGACACACCATGGGGCTTGATTGTCTTCTCAAACCATGCTGGGGATTCCTGCTCTATGCTTTTAGCTTGTATTGCTGTTTGCATGTCAAAGCTTTTCTTTGCATGGCTTTCGTGTTCTTGTTCCATGCCAAACTCACTCCTCCTCTCAGCCTTCACGGAGCCACTATAAACTCCCTCTTTCAAATGTCGGATGCTCCCTCTGTCCCAGGTTTCTCTCTGTGTCTGCTTTTACCTTTGGCCTTTTTATTCTTTTATTTTCATTTATTTCTTTTTTTTAACTGTCCCTAAAGCCTTTCCCTTTCTCCTCCTCCTTATCTCGTGCACAAATTTTGGAAATGATGCTTCCTTTTTGACACTGTACCTCTCTCTGAAGGCTCGGAGCTCTTGGCTGTGTCTGCCTGTGGGTGGATATCAGTACTACAAAACACAAAGCAATACCCTGTTGTACACCCTCCTTTGTTTTCTACTATGGGAAGTTAGCAGCACTATGGACAGCTGACCAATCAGAGACCTCCGTGGTCTTCTGTCAGAGCAGGAAAATAGACTGATGTAATCCCCATATGACATAACTGTGAGCATCTTCAGTGCTGAACAATAAAAATCATTCAGTTCATTCTGGTGGCTTGTCTTTGTGTGTGAGAAGTAGGTGAAGAGACGGCGATGACTCAGACTTTTGAAATAACTGAGGAATTACTGAAGGAATTAAATGAATCAGTAAGTATTAATGCTGACTGGTCTACTGACAACAAGTTATGACAGCGCAAAAACAATATAACTGAGTATTTTGAAACACATCTCAGTTCTGGTGTTGTGTCCACTACCTTGCTTGGTTTGTTCCACAGTAACACTGAAATTTTTGTGTAATTTTTGTGAAACAATCTTTGGCCTCTATAAGAAGGTTGTCTGTAATACGGATGTTTAAATTATTTACATTTTAAGGTCACGGCCTGTCTCTGTCTCTTAATGTTTATAATCCAGTCATCCACAAATGCTCGCAAACTCTTTTAAAATGACACTATTTAACAATAATAACCTACAGTTCTGGAAAAAAATAAGAGACCACTGCAAAATTATCCGTTTTTCTGATTTTACTACTTATAGGTATGTGCTTGGGCAAAAGGAACATTTTTGTTTGAGTCTATAAACTACTGACAACATTTCCCCCAAATTCCAAATAAAATATTATCGTTTAGAGCATTTATTTTCAGAAAATGACAAATGGTCAAAATAACAAAAAAGATACATGTTTTCAGACCTCAAACAATGCAAAGAAACAAGATCAATTCATTTTAAAACAACATAATATTAATGTTTACACTTAAGAAGAGTTCAGAAATCAATATTTGGTGCAATAACCTTTATTTTTAATCACATGCGTCTTGGCATGCTCTCCACAAGTCTTTCACATTGATCTTGGGTGACTTTATTCCACTCCTGGTGCAAGAACTGAAGTAGCTCAGCTTTGTGTTTGTGTTGGAATTCAACAGACGCTGGAATGGAATGGCTGTAATACATGTAGAGATGCTGATTTCAGGGGGAAAAAATGCAGTGGTTTCTTTCTTTTTTTTGCAGAGCTGTATTCAACAAGTAGCCCATTTCGTTTCACTAATACTAGCTGAGCATTAATGTCTCTTTCACTAAAAACAACATTATCTATATAAGACCATCAAACAGAATCACAGTTATAGATTTTGAGTAGGTCGAAGTTATTGTACTAATTTGTTATACATTAGCTCCCTCTAGTGACTAAATGTATCATTACATGTTGACTTTACACAATGCGCCCTCTGGAGGACGCTGTTTGTAACTACAGACACTAAAAAGGGGTGTGTAAAATACGGACAATGGGAGCCAATCAGAACATCTCCAGAAGTCACATGTCCCTCTGCAGCTGAAAGTATTCAACTGATGAGAGTTTTGGAGAGGGGGGCAGGTGAGGACCACTTCGACCCAAAGGAGGAAAACAAACAAAAAAAATCTAATCTAAATCAGGTCCGAACAAGCCTGGCCAGCCACAACTGCACTTAAAATGGATCAGGCCATCACTGGTGTAGTGTAAGATACATCCTGTTATAGTCCTAGTCAGAGCCTGCTTAGAGAGGGCTGAGAGATGGGGGAGTCCCGGGCAGTGGTGGAGGAGCTTCTGTCTCTGTGTTTACAGAGAATCTCTCTGGAGCAGTCATCCATGAATACTGAACTGGGTAAGTAACTTAAAAAAAAATATTATTAAGGATAAGGCCTATACTAGTAATCTAGTAATCTATGCAATATTGTCCAATACTTATAATGCTTCTCCTAATATTTATTCAACATTATTAATGATTGTCTGATCAAAAAAATATTTATATTTTCTAATATACATCTGTTGTCTTTTACAATTTGGTCTTGTAACAAACCATGAAAACATTTCAACCAAAGGCTACGTTGAGACCACTTCATATTTGTTACATAATCTATTGGATGGCCTTATTCTCACCATTGCACCTGTGATCATTTATAATATAAATGATCACAGGTACACTAATAGTATACATTATTTTTAGTATAAATGATCACAGGTACACTAATGGTACACATTATTTACAGTATAAATGATCACAGGTACACTAATAGTATACATTATTTTTAGTATAAATGATCACAGGTACACTAATGGTACACATTATTTACAGTATAAATGATCACAGGTGCAATGGTGAGAACTGCAGCTCTGCAGAAAAAGTAATTTCCCTGGTGGGTCAAAGTGTACATGTTGGACATGATTTGATCCTTGTCAAAATTAAGTTAAATTCCCAGGGGCCCCAAGGCTATGAGACCCTGACCTGATCCTGATATTTGTCATTACATTCAATAAAACAAACACAGTTAATTATGGGGACTGAAATAATACAAAATCAAAATGACTTTAATTTGAAAACATTTAAATAATAAAACACTGTAAGAAGCAGGCCTAACTGAAAGAGTCAGGAAAGATTCTGTTCTTCGTGAAAGGCCTTCCCACTCCACAGGCCCAGGGCTGAAAGCCTCTGTGTGAAACCTGTTCCAAAAGGAGTTGTGACAAAGATTATGAGGATCACATATGCCTATGCGATCAACACGTTTCTGATAACAGAATAATTGTCCAGAGTTTATGGAGATGGCAAAGTCTTTTGAGTCCATGAGGAGACGCTGTTTCTCCGCGGAGTCTGAGTTAAAGAAGTACAAGGAGCTGCTGGTCAAGTCAGACGTGGCCAAAGCGGCTCTGGATGTGAAACTGAAGCACGTGAGGAACCAGCTGGACCTAGAGATGCAGAAACGACTACGAGTGGAGAGGGACTTCCAGTACCTGGTGAGAGATCCTGCGAAGTACATAAAAATACTAATAGTACACAGTAGAATACTACAGTATTACATACTAGGTAGGCCATCATTCACAAATTGATCTAAGGACCAGAAATGTTTTAAATCCTCTATAGAATCTGTATTCACTGGCACTGTTGCTGCAGTCTCTGTCTCCTTCCATTTTTTTATTTGTAAAACTACTTTTTTTTTTATGAATGAATACGTGGTGAGTCTCTGATATGTTGTGTCCTGTGCTCCTCCTGCAGCAGAGGCAGATGCAGCTCATGTGTGACATCCTGGTCCAAGACACGAAGTCCAGCTCCTGTTTAAACGAAGAGCAGAAGTCTCTTCTCGCCGCGTTTGAACACAAGAACCAGACCAGCGCCATCCACAAAACAAGCAAGCGGTACCAGGAACAGACTGGATCTGACCCAGGTCTAAGCCCGGCCTAACTGTGGTTCTTTTTGTCAGGTTGTCTGTGATTGACGAGTCCTCATTTCTATCTCACTCGGATATCAGCTACGACCGAACTGACGATGACGTGGTATTTATTATTTAAACAATATACAGTGTAAATGAAACCTGAAAATCTACCAAGTTCTGATTGTTAGGGCTACACAATATGTCACAAATTGTAGGATTTTCTTCTCTTTCCATTTCGATTAAGATGTTTTCTTCATCCATTAGGATCCAACAGGATAGTAACCATCACTCCGGTTTTCTTTTAGTTGAAGTGCCATTTATTTTATCATTTTGCTTACATATGGCAGCGGCAGGTGTAGTGAACATGTGAACTGCAGTGCCTCGTTCTCCACTAAAAACCGGAACTAGGCAACACTAAAAAAAAACACGCATTCCCTTTAGTGTCCATAATGGTCAAAATAAGAGTCCTTGATATGACATAAACATATTACATAAAAGTACAGACATTACATGTTCACCTATACCCTGAAAAGAACAACAATAAAAAATGACCAAAAATAACATCCATATAAGAACACAACCTAACACAAATCATATCAAATATATATTGCATGTCTAATCACAATACTTCAGTAAAACTGTCAATTTGTGTGTTTTTTGTTGTTGTTGTTTTTTTAAAAAAAAATCATGTAGGGGAATCTACGCCCACTGGCTCGAGGCTCCGACTCCGAGGAATCCGACCGCGCAGCGATCTGTTTCGCCCTGATTAATACGAGGTCGCTGACGAATAAAACTTTCATTTTGAAGGGTTTCTTTGCAACACGTGTGCTGGACTTTCTGTTGTTGACGGAAACGTGGACCAAGCCCGGTGACGACAGCGCGTTCACCGAGCTCCTCCCCCCTCGGTGCTCTTTCCTCAGCTCGCCGAGAGCGTCGTCTGGTCGAGGGGGCGGATTCGCTACAGTTTTTAAGGACAATTACAAATGCAAGCCTTTACATGTAAATGATTATACATGTTTTGAAGTTCAGCTATTCACAATAGAACTTGCCAGTCCGATTCTTTGTGCTGTTCTCTTATCGTCCACCAAAATGCAATAAGAACTTTATGCAGAAGTTTTCTGAGTTTTTGGCTGAGATTGTACCAAAGTTTGATCAACTACTAATCTGCGGGGACCTAAACATTCATGTTTGTTGCCCATCTGATCAGCTGGCTACTGACTTCAAACGTCTTTTGGCATCCTTTGGATTAACTCAGTCTGTTGAATCACCAACACACAATGCAGGGCACACTTTAGACTTAATAATCTCCTATGGGCTCTCTCTATCAGTTATAGAAATAACAGTGACACCCATTTCAGATCATTTGCCCATTATTTTTGAAGTTATGGCCCCTGCATCTGTCTACAAGCCCCCTGCCTCTTGTCGTCGTGTTATGACCTCATCAACAGCTCTGGAATTTGCTGCAGCTTTTGTGGAATCAGATTTCTGTACATCTGATGGAACTGCTCTTCCAAAATGCCCTGATGGTTTTTATCTTCTTTTTATTCAACCTGCACAGGGATCTTGGACACTATTGCTCCTTTCATGCGCAGGTCCTCCAAGCCCAGGTTTGAACCTTGGGTAAATGATACCACCCGGGCTCTCAGACAGTGCTGTAGGCAGGCAGAGAGGCGGTGGAAGAAGGACAAATTACATGTGTCTCTTGGCATTCTGAGGGACAGCTTGGCTCACTATCAGCAAGCTATGAAAGAGGCAAAATGCAAATATCTGTCAGATATTATTTGCAGTAATGGACATTGCCCTCGTGTGTTAACACCATTAACTCTGTTGTGAATCCACACTCCTCAACTATAATTGATGCCAATGTTTCCACATGTGAGAACTTTTTACACGTTTTTGTTGATAAAGTGGTATCTGTGAGACAATTGACCAGTCACAGCATCGGGCCTGTCCAGCCTGATGGTGAGAGACACTCTTCAGTGTTCAGTCAGTTTGAACCAATCTCTTTCTTCTCTCACTGTAGTGGTTCAACAATTGAAAACTACAAACTGTCCTCTAGACATCTTCCCAACTAAATTGTTAAAGGAGGTGGTTAATACTGTAGGTCCCTCCCTTCAGTTTTTTATTAACACTTGTCTCAGCTCAGGTTGTGTCCCTGACTCTCTTAAACTCGCCATAGTGAGACCTCTTCTCAAAAAAACCACAGCTTGATGTCAGTGTTTTATCAAATTTTAGACCGGTTTCTAATCTGCCTTTATTTCTAAGATTCTTGAGAAGGTTGTTTTAATGCAGTTGCAGTTGTTTTTAAATAGCAGTGCTGTTTTAGAGAAATTCCAGTCTGGGTTCAGATCCCGGCACAGCACAGAATCTGCACTAAAAGTGCACAATGATATTGCCTTGTCGGTTGATGCTAAACGCCCCACCATCTTGGTTTTGCTTGACGATTTGACACAGTCGACCATTCAATTTTGCTATCCCGCTTGAAAAATTATGTTGGCATCACAGGAACTGCACTTAAATGGTTTGAGTCGTATTTGAATAATGGAAGCTTTTCTGTTAGGATTGGTGAGTTCTCCTCCTCTGTGGCATCGCTGTTTTGTGGAGTGCCCCAGGGCTCTATTTTGGGCCCTGTTTTATTCTCTTTGTACATGTTGCCACTGGGGTCAATTATTGCTAAACATAACCTCGCCTTTCACTGCTGTGCGGACGATTTGCAGATCTACTTACCTGTGTTTCCAGATAAAAATGGTGCTCTTCAGTCATTAACTGACTGCATCAAAGACTTAAAGTTGTGGTTAGGACAAAATTTTCTTCATTTGAATGAAAACAAAACAGAATACATTTTATTTGGTGATTCTGCATCTTCCGATTTTGATTGGTTGTCATCAAATTTAAAGTTGACCATCAGGAACCTTGGGGTCACTTTTGACAACAATTTCAAATTTGACAGTGTTGTGAGAGCCAGTTTTTATCAGTTACGCCTTTTATCTAAAGTCAAGCCTTTTTTAAATCGCACCGACCTTGAAAGGACCATTCATGCTTTTATCAGTTCTAGAATAGATTATTGCAATGCACTTTATGTCGGTGTCTCCCAAACTGCTCTGTCGTCTTCAGCTTGTGCAGAATGCAGCAGCTCGTTTTTTTAACCAACACACCTCGACGTTAGCACATCACCCCAGTCCTTTTTACACTTCATTGGCTTCCAGTTTCTTTTAGAATTGATTTAAAAATTTTACTTTTTGTTTTTAAAGCTCTTAATGGTTTAGCACTTTGTTATTTGACCGAGCTTTTATTTGTCCGAAAATCAAATCGCACTTTAAGGTCAAATAACCAACTTCTTTTGGAAGTCCCCCGAGCCAGGCTTAAACACTGGGGTGATTGAGCTTTCTCTGTTGTTGGTCCCAGACTGTGGAACAATCTGCCCTTTGATGCTACGTAACATCACTGATTTTAACCTTTTTAAATCTCGTCTCAAAACACATTTATTTAAAATGTCTTTTAATACTTCGTAGTTTGTGGCAGGTAATTTTTCTGCACTGTGTTTTACTATTTATTGTTTTACATTGTTTTATTCTATGTAATGTTCTGTCTTTTGTATTGTTGTATTTTCTGTTTTTAATTGGAAAGCACTTTGGTCACCATTGGTGTTGTAAAGGGCTATATAAATAAAGATTGATTGATTGATGTAGCCCTACGTGATTGTGATGAAGTTCTAACTGTGGTCTTGGTTCCAGGACTTGGACACTACAGTCATCAAGCCCCTGAAGTCCAGAGCCAGAGAGAGACGGGTCAGAAACTTTCACTTTTCATCACAAAAGTCCATCCAAGACATACAACTGATGAAGTAACCTGTGTTTCTATTGGCCAGCGATCTTCAATGGGTGTGGTCTCCGCTGCTAATGGGCCACTGGGAAAGAGGCTTAGAGCCAACGTCTCCACGGAGATCCAGACCCAGGTCCAGGACAGGATGCACCTGGAGAAGGTACAACTGTCTTCTGATACAGTGTTGTGTACCGAAGTGCTCGTTTGTTTGTTTGTTTGTTATAGTGGGAGCATAATGGTTTAATATTATAATATTTATTAATTCTTCTATTAGGTGTTGTGGAAACCTAAAAGATTTATAAAGCCAGAATACATAGGTTTTTTTATGTGTTATAGAGGTTTTATTAAATTTAAACATGTCTACTTTCAGGAGATGGAGACCATTGTGAAGGCGTCAGTCTGCACTCCAGAGTCATCTCAGATCCACATGGTGGTGGGGATTACGCAGGAACAAAACCAAAGATCCATACAGAGTCTGGAGCTGGCTCCAGTTGATGCAGGTACTGGGCTCTGATTGGTCAGCCCTGTCTCGCTTTTCCTCTAATGGTCTGGTTATCTCTTTTTTGATCTTCTCTGGTTGGTTGCTTCAGTCCATCCACTCCTCAGAATCTCATCTGTAATGATGCATGCAGTTTTCCCCGCTCATTCCTCCTGTAGGTCAGCCTTCGTCATGTGCAGAATGACTGAACTTAACCAATCAATTCAAAATAAGCAGATGGATTTTGTTACCTTTTTATACCAAATATTGAGAGATTAAGTGTACATGGACTGGGATAAAAGGTCTTATACTGTATTATCCAAAATTAACTCTTAGAATGTTGTTACCTCATCAAAAACATACTGGAGTTATTTTGTTTCATTCACACATGCTTTGTTATTATTAGTCTGTCTGCATCTCAAAAACTCAAAAACATTCCACCTTGTGATGTCATGTAATGGTAGCTTTCAATTTAACAACTACATTTTACCTTTTATTCAGTAGATTGATAATTCCAGATCTGAAAATATGGGCCTTTTTAAACTCAAAATTGTGATCTTATAAACATTTTTTGCATATTACTCTGTCTCTATTCTTTTCCAATTGGTTGGTTTGGTTCCTCTTGTAGACCAGACATCGGTGTGGTCTCCTTCTGAGGAGACTCTGGAACCAGAAACCGTGACCCCGACCGAGGACTTTTTCAGGACCAACTCCAGCTCCAGTACCTTTTCAAACATCCACAACAGAACCTCCATCCAGGCACCCTGCAAGACCGGCTACAATATGAATAATAATACAACTGGCACAAAACACGTGTTCATCTCCAAAACGGTACCAGCTGTTCAGTCCTGGTTCAGTCCTGGTTTCTGTCTCGACTGAGTACTAGTGTACCTGTTGTTGAAGGTGATCCGTCCGGAGTCGTGCTGTTGCTGTGGGAAGAGGATGCGTTTTGGTAAAGCTGTGGTGAAGTGTAGAAACTGCAGAGTGGTGGTTCATCCGGAGTGCAAGAACAAGTGTCCTGTGGGCTGCTCCTCAATCAGACCTACTGCACCCGGACCTCAGACCAAACCAGGAACACAGATCAAACCGGTGAGTTCAGCTTTTATATTGCCTAATGAAATAATGTTTGGAGGTTTATTTTGGGTGAAACATCCATGCTATAAAATGTGTCTGTCACTTGGAAACTTTGGGGTTGCCTGGAATGTTCCACAGTAGGCAATAAATAGGTATTTTTCATTGCTTCAAAAAAACCTTCACATTCTTGCAGTAAACGTAGTCATTTCTCCAAACCTATTGGCGTCATCAGCTTGTCTTTATGGAGATGGATAATGCCATACTGTGGAACATGCCAGGCAAAAGCATAACATCTCCATGGAGACAAGTTATAAAATATAAAATGTCAAATGACTCTTGTCTGGGTTATTTTGGTCCAGGGCTCGCTGGAGAGCTTCTGTCCCACAGAGCGCCCCAGAGTCCCCGTGCTGGTGCTGGAGTGCATCTCAGAGATTGAGCGCCAAGGTCTTAAGGAGGTTTGGTCTCCCTTCTCTTCTGTTCCTCCTGGTTTTCTGATATTTTTATTCTGAAACAGGCTCTTACAGCTCCGCTCAAACAGTGAAAGATGCAGGACTACATCCATGCCATACTCCAACTGTACACAACTGACCCTTGTGTTATACAGCTCTGTTAAAAAAATAAGAGACCACTGCATTTTTTTCTGAAATCAGCATCTCTACATGTATTACAGCCATTCCATTCCAGCGTCTGTTGAATTCCAACACAAACACAAAGCTGAGCTACTTCAGTTCTTGCACCAGGAGTGGAATAAAGTCACCCAAGAACAATGTGAAAGACTTGTGGAGAGCATGCCAAGACGCATGAAAGCTGTGATTAAAAATAAGGGTTATTGCAGCAAATATTGATTTCTGAACTCTTAAGTGTAAACATTAGTATTATGATGTTTTAAAATGAATTTGCTCTTGTTTCTTTGCATTGTTTGAAATTGAATTGGTCTGAAAACGTGTATCTCTTTTGTTATTTTGACCATTATTCATTTTCTGCAAATAAATGCTCTAAGCGATAATATTTTTATTTGGAATATGGGGGAAATGTTGTCAGTCGTTTATAGACTCAAACAAAAATGTTCCTTTTGCCCAAACACATACCTATAAGTAGTAAAATCAGAAAAACTGATAATTTTGCAGTGGTTTATTTTTTTCCAGAGCTGTAGATGACCCCATGTCAATCACTAGTCTTTGCACTCTTTTTTTCCTTATATCTTAGCTATATAAAAGAGGTTGTATCTGCTATATTTTTTATTTTTCTTCTACATACACAATAATTAAGCTGAATACTTATTTCTGTTTTTGTTATTTAATTTATATGATGATGATGATGATTATTTTATGCTCTTCGTTATTATATTGCGATGTGTGAACTGCTGTGTCCAAATAATTTCCCTTGTGGATCATTAAGGTTTGTCTACTTCTGAGGTCTTTCCCCCTGTTTGTCTCAGAGGGGCTTGTACAGAGTTCCTGGGGGCGACAGGGCAGTGAAGGAGCTCAGGGAGAGGTTTCTTTCTGGGAAAACCGCTCTGAATTTGGGGAAGGTGGAGGATGTGCACGTGATCTGCGGTCTACTCAAAGACTTTCTCAGGAAACTTCCAGAACCTCTCGTTACATTTCGTCTGCACCCACGTTTCATGGAGGCTGCAGGTGATGAGAGCAGGTCGAAACTATTATTCGTTTTTAAATAGACTAATCTAAATGTGCCCGAATGCTGTGGAAGAGCTGAAGTTGGGATCACGTCTGCAGTTTCATCTTATTTCTTACTGAATACATTTGTTTACACAGAGCTGGAGGATGAGAGTGGAAGTGTGATTCTCTACAAAGCCATCTCTGAACTTCCTGCACCAAACAAGGACACTCTGGCCGTCATCCTGCTGCACCTGCACAAGTACACGCATGTGAAAGTGCCTAGATTGTGCTATTTTCTGACCTTATGTTTCCCCATGTTTTTGATGAGAATCCAGAGTTGTGTTTTCATTCATTCTCACAAACAGAAAACACTCTGTTCCACCTTGTGATGTCATGTGGTAATACAGGACGTGCACCACTGTGTTTTTAAACTCCATACACCTTCACTAGAATCATCTGAATAATTACAGCCCTGGTATTGCCGATCTTTTCTGAGCTAAAGTTTAAAGTTTTCTGCTAACTTGAAAACTACCGCTTCATGACACCACAGGGTGGAACAGAGCATTTTGAGCCTTGGGATGCTGACAGACAAATAATAAACGGCTACACAAACGTGTATATGAAACAAAACACAACTACAGGCGTGTTTTTGAAGACGTAACATTATAATATACTAGGTAACAAAAACTACACTCGATGAGAATGAGTTTTATTGTATGATACAAATCAAAATTCACAGCCATTGTTTGAATTATTCAATGCTGCTTCACCACCCAAAAATTCATTGTTATCGGATTTGCCATTTCCATTTCATAGTCTTCGGAACAACATGGTGGTCGAAAACAAATCTCAACAGCTGTGGTGACCCTCGGACGGCCAGAACGCGCGCGGTCAAAAGTTGAACCCGTTTGCTGGTATCGTCTCTGTAAGGCTGAAATTGTTGCTCTGCTACACCCAAACCTTCACGCAACAACACTAACCCCAGTCTCGGCATGGCTTTACACTCTGAAAATCTAAACTTTTTCAGTTTTTATCTGATGTCTGGAGTCGGACAGCACAACGCAATAGCAAATAACCACGTGGTGCCAACATTAGAGCGTGCACGTGCAATTACTGCACAGCTGATTTCACTGACCAGTCTATGTCACACTTGAGTGAACATGACACTTTTATTGATGGCCAAAGAGACCAAGGATGTATTAATGTCCATGCAAAAATTTGAGAAAATATTTGCATCTTCCAGAAAAATATGAACATAAGTGTATAGTTTCTTTTGTTACCTAGTATATATAAAACTGTCACAAGAGTCAATTTTGCATAATATACACTCAACAAAAATATAAACGCAACACTTTTGTTTTTGCTCCCATTTTTCCTGAGATGGACTCAAAGATCCAAAATTCACTCCAGATACACAACACTACTATTTCTCTCAAACATTGTTCACAAATCTGTCCAAATGTGTGACAGCGAGCACCTCTGCCCCGCCGAGACAATCCACCCCACCTCACAGGTGCGCCACATCAAGATGCCGATCCGACATCATGACCAGTGCACAGGTGCGCCCCAGACTGCCCACAATAAAAGGCCACCCCGAAATGTGCATTTTTTTTGCTTTATTGGGGGTCTGGGGACTCAGAACCAGTCAGTATCTGGTGTGACCACCATTTGCCTCATGCAGTGCAACACATCTTCTTCACATAGAGTTTATCAGGTTGTCAATTGTGGCCTGTGGAATGTTGGTCCACTCCTCTTCAAAGGCTGTTATGGACGAAGAACACAGGTGCATTTTATTGATGGCATTTTGAATGCACAGAGATACCGTGATGAGATCCTGAGGCCCATTGTTGTGCCATACATCCATGAACATCACCTCATGTTTCAGCAAGATAATGCACGGCCCCATGTGCAAGGATCTGTACACAATTCTTGGAAGCTGAAAATGTCCCAGTTCTTGCATGGCCAGCATACTCACCGGACATGTCACCCATTGAGCATGTTTGGGATGTGCTTGACCGGCGTATATGACAGCGTGTACCAGCTCCCACTAATATCCAGCAACTTCGCACAGCCATTGAAGAGGAGTGGACCAACATTCCACAGGCCACAATTGACAATCTGATAAACTCTATGAGAAGAAGATGTGTTGCACTGCATGAGGCAAATGGTGGTCACACCAGATACTGACTGGTTCTGAGTCCCCAGACCCCCAATAAAGAAAAAAAAAAAAATGCACATTTCGGGGTGGCCTTTTATTGTGGGCAGTCTGGGGCGCACCTGTGCACTGGTCATGATGTCAGATCGGCATCTTGATGTGGCGCACCTGTGAGGTGGGGTGGATTGTCTCGGCGGGGCAGAGGTGCTCGCTGTCACACATTTGGACAGATTTGTGAACAATGTTTGAGAGAAATGGTAGTGTTGTGTATCTGGAGTGAATTTTGGATCTTTGGGTCCATCTCAGGAAAAATGGGAGCAAAAACAAAAGTGTTGCGTTTATATTTTTGTTGAGTATAGAAACGTAAACCTTTTCATTTTACTGTGCGTGCGCAACTTAGTTTACCCATTCGTGTCCACTTCTTTTTATCCATCATGCTGTCTCCTACTTCCTTGTCCCTTGCCTGAATCGCTCGTTGTCTCCTAGAGTGATGGTGAGTGCTGAGTGCCACATGGACCACAGCAACCTCTGCCGGGTTTTTGGACCAACGTTAATAGGACATGCATTAGCAGAACCTTCTCCAACAACAATAATGAGGGACACAGCCTCTCAGCATAAGGTGAGACCAAAACCTGTCCAAACACTTTCTAGTCCGGTCTTTAGAAAGTGTCAGAACCACAAAAGGTCGAATTTTAGGTCAGTAAAAATCCCTTTAGGCCTATCCAAAGTTCTCCTGACGCTTTCTTGCAGGTGGTGAGTCGGCTGCTATCCATTCCTGTTGATTATTGGAAAAGGGTTCTGTCTCAAACTGGGCAAACTCCTACATCTGCTCCTCCAGTGGTCAGTGGGACCCCAACCTGTGTAAAGCTGACCAATCAGGATGAAGGACCCAGTATGTATGACTTTATTTACATAAAACTCATCCTACTCATTAAAAAATATGTATTTTAAAAGCCCTAAATTACACAAAATTGACTCTTGTGAGCTTTAAGTCACGTTCCCATTGCTGTTACTTAATCAAAAACATACATGGAGTTTTATTTACACGTCTCATCTCCCCATTTCAAAATGCTCTGTTCCACCTTGTGATGTCATGTAGTGGTAGTTTGCAAGTTAACTCCTGCCTTTTTACATTTTGTTCAGCATAAATTGTAAATTCTAGGCCTGAAAGTATTCAGATGATTCTAGTCAAAGTGTGTGGATTTTAAAAACACAGTGGAGCACTTTCTGTATTACCACATGACATCACAAGGTGGTGTTTTCGATTGAGAGAAGAACACAGTGTAAATTTGCAAAACACAACTTGTGTTTTTGATGAGGAAACACTATTCCCAGTTTTATTTTTCAATTATTTTTCAATGATGTTTCTGTTTTTATTATTACAACACTATATATGTGTTGATTGCCTTTGGATTTTGAATTATGTTTTGGATACACCGTTCCTTAAGTGTATGTCCTAATAAATCTTACATTTTCCAAGTAAGACTGGGGTGCAGGATTTTTTTCTCATAAGGAACCACTATAACATGGATCAGAAAACGGTGTAATATGGGGTCCCTTTAATGATAAATCTTGTGCAGGTCGGTTGTTCAAGCCCCTGACATCTCCAGAACTCAGCACGTACAAAACCCGCCAGGGGTCTATAACAGGACGATTACGCAACTTGGGACATGCCAGCAATGTGTAAGTCAAATTCCAATCCCAGATCCTGAAAACCTGTTTCAGTCCAAGTCAGAACTGATTTTTTTTAATTTTTAAAAACATTTTTTCTCCCCCCTTCACACAGGGGCCGAGGTGATCCCAGTAGACGCTTTTTCACATCTCCAAGTTGAACAACAAAAAGTAATCTGCGTCATCTGTCGCCATAGAAATGAGCTGTATGGAAAAGTACATTTTAAAAGAATAAGTTATTGTATTGGAATAAATAATAAAGTATTTGAACTAGAAGCTGCGGGGTTTGTTTGTTTTTGTTTTTTTGTATATTCAATGCAAGACAGTATGTTTTTAACCTAAACTGTGCAATGTTTCTGGTACTTATCTCCATGGAGATGTTACTGCTTTGCTAGTGGAATGTTCCATGGTATGACATTAAACATCTAGCACAGGGGTCTCCAACCTGTGGCTCAAGAGCTACCAGAAGCTCTCCACTAGGGATAGTATCGATATTTCGATCCTGATGGGGTATTTAATATGGATCGATCCTGGTATTAAATTATCGATACCAAGTCATATTTTCTTACTGACTTAACTTTCAGTTTATTTAGTTCAAATTCATGTGTGTTTTGTTCATTAATCAATCATTGCCAGTTGTCAGGCACTACTTTTCCTTCCGCCTTCTCACCAAACGTGGGGTAGTACGTCATCTCGCGATAGACTCACTGCTGTGAGATTTCAGTCAAAGCGGCGCGGGGCTGCAGGAGCCATGGGAGATCTCAAGCGAAGTGTGGTGTGGAGTTACTTCCACACCGTGGACGACAATGTTGATACAAGTGCAAGTTTTATTACGTTCTGCACGTTCATAATTGTTTTGTCTGTGTAAAAGAGTAAGAGGCACTTTTTTGTAATTGTGTTTGTGGATCCGTACTCCTTAAAGGTACAGTGTGTAGGATTCGTGGCGCATAGGTGGATAGTAGCTATTCCACTTCCTCTTTTGGCTACGGCAGACCTCGAGGGTCACCCGGGCGCGCCGTAACGCAGACAGCTCGCGTTCCCGCGCGCACCCGGCGCTGTGCGAGCTCTCGCCGACAACTACGGTATAAATAAACTGCGGTCCCGCTGTCACATTTTTTTGTCTTTTCGCATGAAAACACATATTCCTGATCGTGTACCATGACACTCTACACATCAAATGAAACCTTACAGTCTCCTCTTTTTGACTATGCAATTCATTTCCCTGCACAACAATCACTCCCCGAGCACATGGGGCTTTTATACAGAAAAGCACAAAACAAGGTTTGTTACTTAGCTTACCTTTGAAGGCTCTGGACAGGTCAAACTCTGTATTTCACCATAAACTTGGCCCTCAATCTGTCCGTAAGGATCCAGCGAATAAAATCCAGTAAAACAATTTAGTCCAAATCACGTGTTAGATCCATTACGACGTGTGATACAGCAGCCTGTCTTGTTTACCCAAAACCACGAGGCTCCCCCCCCCCCCCCTCCCCTTCCCCTTCTCTCCTTCGCTCCCTCAGGCAGCGCGGCTGAGCAGGCGCTAGCAGGAGCCTAGGCAAAGGATGAGCCCAAATGTCCTTCTGCGGCTCTCGTATTCAAAATGGCTGCCTCTATATGGGGAAGATCCCCCTTTTATGTGACTATATCTAAGTCCAAAAGAATACTTTGATTTCATGATGGAAGTGAAAAGGCTTGGAAAACAATGTATTTTTGAATGGGTATCTTCAATTTCAGTAATTAACGGGTAAAAATCTTACACACTGTCCCTTTAAGTTGCCATTAGTATATGGTTAAAAATGGGAGAGCTCTTCAGCCAACTCAGAAATATTAAGTCATGTTTGTGAGTGCCATTGTTATGTGAAAATAAACATTCTGATATTTCATTTGTTGTCTTTTTTCATAGGCTAGAATTGCCCAACTTACAGTAGTTTTGATGTCTGCGTTGCCATTTTCATCAAATAATTTTTTTCAGATATCTGGTGTTAGAATGTGTGGAGCTAAGCCCCCTGGTGGAGCTTTGTGCAGCCAAGGTATCTAGTTAGAGCCAGGTTAGTGTTTTTCTGCAGTATTAAAAAATGTATGAAAGTATCGATATCGGGATTCTAACCCTGGTATTACTTGGTATCGTATCAAAACAAAAATAACTGGTATCGCCCATCCCTACTCTCCACCCCCTTCCAAGTAGCTCACCAAGGGATTTCAGAATTATACAATTGTGTTTAATAACAAAAAATGGTTAATTACATGCCCATTACCATTGTACATGTATCATTTTGAAGTCCAGCTTTGTGCAACAATAAATGCCAATAAAACCATTGTTTAACTGTGCCCTCTCATAATCGTCTCAATTTCTTGCAGCTGCTAAAATGAGTAGTTCTCTGGCATTTTTCTCTTGTAAAGGTAGCTCACCGGAGGAAAAAGATCTTGATCTAGCATTTATTCATTACGGGTGTTTTGTTTCCATTGATCAAAAATACAATCCACTCCACAGATCTGGATTGTAATGTGGTGTAGTGCTGTAACCTAATTGTCTCTTTTGTGATGGATGGGTTTAATATAAACTGTGGAACAAAGACACAGCAATACATTTTCATGGAGATAAACCGATGACGAACTCTGCACTCGAAATGTTCCGCAGTGCTGTTTTGTATTTTGACTCCATATACCAAAGCAGATCATAGAGCAGCAAATTGAGTTTTGTGTTTACCAAATGTAAGTCTTCAATTTGTATCATGCAGCTCAATACAACTGCTACGTTAACCATGCATTATAAAGACTTTTGTAGAAGTTGTACATCATGATTTGAAGGCCGATATTTCGATTATCGAGCATCGTTGAGACTGGAGCACGTGAGCCTGTAGTGGGCGGGGCAACGCGTATGTGGGCGGGGCAAGAGCTTCTTCCTTCCGCAAACCTGTCCGGACAGAAACAAGTGACACCGGCACCTCAAGCATGTGCTTTGTTTCACTCTAAATTCGAGATAAAACTGGTATTTTTAGCTACACGACTATGGCACGTATGGGTTCAACCTTTAGGCTGGTATAGCTGTACATTTCTGATCATGATAATTTTTTAATCCATGTTTGTAGAAGGGCTTCAGAACGCGCCTCCTTTTTGTTAATTCTGTACAAAGTGTACTCTGGACTTAGCAATGGAGTTTATTGTGAAATTAACTAATCAAAGTCAAGGAAGAGATCGCATTTTTCGGTAAGTCTTATTTTGTGTTTTTATATCTAATTATTTCCAAGTAAACTGTTGACAGTTGCGTTTGTGTTTGCAGGACGACGCAGTATGCGTGCGCTCTGTGCGCACATGTGCTCCGGAGCGACCCCAGCAGAAAGGAGCTGGTGGACAAACTGAAAAGTCTGGAGAGCAGCATGAGTTCTGGAAGAAAATGTAAGAATCACTGAAATTAATAAAAGGATGAAATTATACTCCTAATCCCAAAAAAGTATTAGGGTTAATCTTGGACTAACAAGGTTACAGACAAGGATTTTATTTTGTAACAAGTGTTAACTTGTCACTACACTACACTACTCGCCACTACATTGTATCCTTGGTCCTGTAAGTGATGGAGACTTTAAAAATATAAGAATGTAAAAATGTTTTGTCTTGTGCTCAGAAATATACATCAGTAATTTGAGCAGTAGAGCAGTAGGGTAGAAAAGTGTTCAGATTAAACCTGGCTATTCTTACTATTTCAAGATTTCAAAACAGACTTTAAAATGTAACATTTCTGAGTTGATCCACTTCAAACTGGTTCATTGACCTTTGTGCAGAGTACTAGATATTTTTAACAGAATTGCCTATTTCTCTGCCTGGCCTTGGCCTTTGGACAGGCTCTACTGTGGTGTGTGAGGAGTTGTGTGATTGGGTGACAATGGAACAAACAATGGAACATTCATTGAACATTTCTACAGGAAACAGTGATGGTACATACACAATGGAAGGACACAATTCACCAGTCACATATAGGGTTTGTCATTTGTAACCCATAGCTAGAATGATTGTTTATTAAAATACTTTATTTGAATGTATAATGCAATGTTTCCCAAAGGCTTTTACAAGACCTATGGCCCAGGAAAAAAAACAATAACATTTTTGGAGTAAATGTCACTTATTGCCTCTATTAATCCATAAATGATTATGCTCTGCTCTAACCTTCATTCCTGTTCTTTGTTAGTGTTCAGATTGGGGAACACACTGAACTCCATTGACGCTGCCAAACGGACCGTGCTCCTCACTGACCCGGTGCTCCGCCTCTCACTCACCGCAGCCAACTTCGGTCGTGCTCTCTACTTCATATGTGACAATTTACTTTGGCTCCGAAATGTGGGGCTCATCCGCAGTATTGACAAGGAGAGCTGGAGCCTGCATGCGTCACGATTCTACCTCCTCTCTCTAATTATGAACCTTATCAGGGATTCTTATGTAATTGCCCAGTTAATGGTCCAAAGAGCCAGAGATAAGGAGTTTCAAAGGAAGATGGATGAACATCTCAGAGAGAGCACTGAAGTAACAGAGACTGTGGTGCCTCAGTTAGATGCACTGATTTTTCTTCTTCTCCACATTATCAAACGTCACCCTGCTGTTGCCCTGGATACACTCAAAAATATATGTGATCTCTTTATTCCACTGGATAAGTTGGGGATTTACCAGTCTAATGCAGGGGTGGTGGGGTTCTGTGGTCTTGTATCTTCCATAATTGGAGTTGTGACACTGGTGCAACCAAACTTGAAAATCAAACCGTGACTAAACCTTATTTTGAAAATAACGGGTACATTTGCAGCAGTTAAATATAGCAAGTCTTAAATGTAATTTTATTCACTGTTTTGGCTAGAACTGAGAGACTGAAGGTAAGATTCACCTGAAGTGCCTTTAAGTCAATCGCCTCAGCAAACTTCATGGCACTACAGCAGGGCAGTGTTTCACCTGGAAATACTTATTTATTTGACTGAAGGGGCACAGTGCAATTATGTGGCAATCTTAGATTTACTATTTATCACTATGTAACAGTAAGGTTGGTAAAAAATGAGAAACTGCAGAATAGTTGACATGCTGCTTTGATGACAGTTTACAATTCTCAAGTCTTGGCCTTAAATAAGCGCACAGGTCGAAGGAAAGTCTGAATTTACTAACTTGATTTGTAACATGTTCATGATGGAGCAATGTAACTGCTTCATGACACTGCATCATTGCCACTTTTCTAATAATTTTACTTGTGTACATGTTTAATAAACACAAAGTGAAATAAGTCTCCAAATGCACTTTTCTGATGGTGGACACAACTGTACACAACCCCTAACTTAAAAAGGCCTACTTAATTTATCCAATTAATTGCTACGTCACTAATATTAGAACTAGAAAAAGTATTGATCTTGATGAACGCAATTGGTGCAAACTGCTGTCAATGAGGTCACCATTTATCCTTATATTAAAGTCAAACATCTCAAAAAATCTGACCAGACAAATCAAAACGCGCATTAAATATTATTTGAACATCTTTTGTTCAAAGCTGATTTATTGTTTTGACTTTAGTACACCAGTAGAAAAAAGAAGTTGGAATTTTTTTTTAAAGCTAAAAAAAAATTTCAAATTCCTTCAGAATACAAAGATTTGTGAAGTTTCTCGTACTTTGTTTTTGAAAAGGCACTCACAGCTGATAATTCATGTATAGACATTTTGTTTTGATATGTATGAGCATTATATCACTGGATTTATCAAAACTAAATGATTGTGCAATCAATTTGTGAGGCAGTAGAAACATGGCTGGCTCAGAAATAGCCATAATAGTTGTCAGAGGGGGAGTTTCTGATATAGAGTGGACTATGTGAGACCATTGGCTCTGTCATAGTCTGTGATCAGACCTTTGATATGGGACAGTTTGTGGTGGAGGTACTGGCAGTGCCTCTTCTCATCCCGATAACCAGGGAATCTCTGAAAGCAAAAACAATTACATTTTGAGTAAAGTTCACCAAGCCTTTGCCATCGCTGCCCCCTCCCTCTGGAACTCCCATTCAGACTCACTAAACACCTTCAAAAAGCAGCTCAAAATTCCCCTCAGCCTATAACCCCACAAATGGCTGCTTCCTTACTACTTCTTTTGTCTGTCCTGTCCTGCACTACCAATGTATTATAATTAGGGCTGTCAAACGATAAATTTTCTTGATCGCAACTAATCTCAGAAATTTCATAGTTAATCGCGATTAATCGTGATTTATTTTGCATGTTTAAAATTGATATCTTGCAGTAAGACCGTTCGAATCTAAAGCTAAACTCACAATGCAACGTATTTCTCACCATTTTTTTTATTTCAAAAAAGTGCAGAGAAAGGAAAAAGTAACAATGAACCAGTAATAGTGCTTACTTTGAGAAATTGTAAATAAATGATTGAAGCCCGCTCGAGCTGCCTACGGATGCGTAGAATGAACAAAATACTAGCAAACTCAAAATAGCGCGTTTAACCGACAATGAGTTTAATTAATACAACCAAATGAGCTGCATATGGATGGTAGAATTGCGGAAAATGCTGGCAAACTCTGATCGCGATTAAAAAAATTGTTCGCGATCATAACTCTAATCGCGATTAATCGCGATTAACGCGTTAATATTCACAGCCCTAATTATAATTATTATAAAGTTAAAAAAAAGTCACTGAAATGATTCATACAGAACTAAGCACTAAAATTTGTTTAAAATGATTTTTATTTTTTTTTCCAAACTATATTTTTAAAATCTTTATTCCACTATTGCCTCCTGCGTCTTTACTTGTGAAATGTGCCTGTTTATGGCATTCTTGATTCAACAATCAGAGACTTACGGTATGGGTAAATTGTATGTACAGTATACATAGTAGTCTCTTTTTGATGCTTCGGTGAAATGAATTGTTACATATTTATGGAATAAATGTATTTATCTATAGATGAAGGACAATAAATACACTTACTTTCTTGTACCTCTTGTACTTTTGCAGGATCCTATCTTCCATAAGCTGTAGAGAAAATGATTGATTACTTATATTTCAAACATGATAGAACACAACGGCCCATATTACAGATCAGAATATTACGGTATTTTCTGATCTGTTATAATGTTGTGTAATATAGGACTGTTGAATTGTGTAATATAGGACCTTTGAATAAAAAAACAATTAAAATGCTAAATATAACATCATCATTTATTATTTTACAGTCCTGACTTGGAGCTGCCAGCGTGTAGTACCTTATATTCATGAGTTCCTGGGGAGAGGGAGTTAATCTCGGAGGCCAGCTGCATGAACATGTCCGTGACTGTCCTGATGTGGTCGTGAAGGGCCCTGTACTCACTGTACTCTGCACTGAACTCCTCATGGTACTGCTGCCTCTGCTCCATTGAAGTCACAGGTTTGTATTTTCTGAAAGGACAAAATCCATAGTCTAACTTTACACGCAATGTCCTGAAGATGGTGCTACAGATCATTACAGATATACAGTAGAAACGCTTCTGTAGTCGTGAGTGTTTACAGACAGCAGAAACACACACAAGGGCAACGCGTATTTTGTGTTTTGGTAGTGAGATAAGACCAGTGCATTTTGTGACTTACATTAAATAGTCAGGCAGTTCCTCAGTGATTTGACAGTCCTGTGTGCTCTCCTGCTCCCCTTCTGTGAACAGCAAATGTAAAAGTAAGATTAAAGATTCAAAGCTTTTATTGTCATATGCAGTAAAGAAACACGTTTCCCTGTACAATGAAATTCTTACTTTGCTGTCCACCCTGGATGCCAAGAGCATGCAAAAAATTAAAATAAATAAGATGAAGAGAAGCATATACAAAAATTAGTGCTGTCAGGTGATTTAAAAATTAATCACCTGATTAAAATTAATTAATTACAGGATTGTAATTAATTAATCTAATTAATCGCATTTTAATACATTTTTAGGTGGTTTATTGTGCTCTCCAACAGTGCAAAAAAAGGTGTCAAACATGCGTGAAAAAATATTTATAGTGGGACAGTGAAAAGACTGAAGACTTCCCCTTAAGTCTTTGAGTCTTTCACTCACTCTCTTTCTCTCCGTGCACGTTACCTCCACTGTAACCAAGACACGACAGCACTTATATACCCCCCCATTCCCCCTCCCACATTACATAACATTCATTCGAAAGCTCATTTACACCATTCCACTATTAAATGTCAAATATTTCTGGTGCCAAAAGGTGAGCATGTACAGCTTTCACGCAACATCAATAAATAACATACACAGCTTCAAATATAGAGAATACAAATAATTGCCAGAAATAATTGCCCATGCAAACCACCAGAACCCGCAAAACTGGAGGATTTAAGAACGCACCAGATCGCACCACGGGAGGAGGGAGGAGGCAGCCGCACGTGGGTTTAGCACGATTTGGATGGGCAAAACGCTGGCAATGGTGCTTCTAAGTGTGCACCCTTAGTCACGGCAGAACACGCTGGAGAGGTTATGGGGAGTTAGTTTATGGTTGATAATTAAACTGTTCGGCGCACGGAGAGCAGCAGATACGGGAACGAGCGCGCGCGTCTTCACATGCTCTCCCCGGGGACTACACTCTTAGGAACGGACCTGCTCTGTCACATTTTTATAAATAAACTTGCCTTTCAAAGGCCCCGCACACCAAATTTAAAATGCGCGCGCATTGAATTCCCGCTCATAATTAATTGCGTTAATTTTTATAATGCATTAATTAGCAGTATAATTAATTAATCAGCGCTAAAAAAAATAATCAAATAGAAACAATCTTTACCGAATATACACAATGAAAAAATCCTCAGCCCAGTCACATCCCAGATCTGTGAGGCAAGCCCACACAGTAAAAAAATCAATGGTATTTGAGCAATAAAAAGACCTGTATTTAATTCAATGTGAGATGCAAAAATACTATACTGTGGAAAATTCTTGGCAAAGCAATCTCCATTGACACAAAAAGGAGGGCCGGGGGGAATTACGTGCCGGGGGGAGATACCCGCGACTACCCCTCAAAGTCCCGCACCACCGAAGGCAAACTTGAGACGATCCAACCGCATTTGTTAATTTGTAGCACGTGTCTTTCAAAAGTGGAAGGCAAAACATTCAGAACAAAATATATAACTTCTTTCATCTGAGATAAGTAATAATTTGGTGCTTCGATTGTCGATTCAGTAAAAATCCACACTGTTTCTCAGTTTTTTATGTTGTCTTTTCTCCCTTTTTACGCGTAAACTGCCATGTTTGTTTTTGACGCAAACAGAGAATGGGTCTCTTTAATTGGTTAATCTGCCTTCAACAAAGCCCTGTGAAGTCCAGGGAGACAGGATACAGCTCCAGATCCGCTCGTCTTTATAAAGTTTTGTCAAAGTGTGTGGTTTTGGCTAGTCGGGTAACCACTGAACATATTACATAACACTTTTTATACCCAGAGCTCATTATTCATTCACCCCTCACCCCCTATATTTTGGTGGGAACCAAAATATACAACAGTCAAAGCATGCAAGGAATATAGCTTATATCTTCTTGAGTACAACCCCAAACTAAAGATGTCTTTACCTTTAGAGTTTTCCTGTGTCCTCTGATGTGGGCAACTCTCGATCCAGTCTGGTTTCAGTCGCGCCCTCTCCTTTCCTTTGTGTTTTTTGTGTTTCTTTTTGTGCTGGTTGTTTGTAAACTCAGGGGGACTGCAGGGGCTATGCGTGAGGGCGGCTCTGGGCGAAGGCGAGGCAGGTGCTGTCCTCTCAGTCTGTGGTGAAGCGCTCACAGTGGTGGAGCCTTCGTGTTTGTGAGGGGAGAACAGGGGTATGGATGCAAACTCTACTCTAACGTGTGAGTTCTCAGTGTTACGAGGGGGTGAGGTGGTGTCCTGATCCACTCTCTGTTTCTTTGGAGTTTTACAGTTCAGAAAGGCAGGGTTCAACGGACGTTTCTGAATGACAATTAGAAAAAAAAAAAGTTTATTTAGGATGTGCTGCTATGCATTTTAAAGTGAATAAAAAGATGCACTATAAACAAAATGGTGTAAAAAGTTATCTAACTCTGTTCTGTTGTAAAGAAATATTACCCTGTTGAAATTAATAAAATGGCCCATATTACGCCATTTTCTGATCTATGTTATAATGTTTCCTCATCAAAAACATACCTGGAATTGTGTTTTGTTTTATTCACACATGTTTAACACACAAGCCCTGCACATTTAGGCAGTGTTCTTCTCTCAAATGGAAAACACTCTATTCCCACCTTGTTATGTCATACAGGAAGTGATCCACTGTGTTTTTAAACTCCATAAACCTTCACTAGAATATTTTGGATAATTCAGCCTTGGGATTGCCAATCTCTGCTGATTAAAAGGTATAAGGTAGCTGTTAAAGGGATATGCCACCGCCAGGTCAAACTTGGGCATCTCCCCACAGTCCAGAGACTAAAATAAGTGGTGGAAAGCGTTTTCCTGGTCACCCAGCCATTGTCCGAGTCTGTCAGCACTGACCGCCGCGGTATCTGCAGCTACTCCGCGTTAGACTGGAGTCTAATGGCGCCAGAGAAAGATTTCGGCCAAAAGGAATTAATTTGCTCGATGTTTTTCCCAATTACTTTCTGTGTAGTGCGCATTCATATCAAGTGCAAATAAATGAAAGCCGAAGCACGCAGCACGCTGCCAGGGGGAATCCCAGTTACGCACCAGGAAGGGAGTTCCCCTGTTGCGCAGCGTGGTGTGTGCTTCGGCTTTCTTTTTCCGCACTGAAAAATAGTTCCCACCCAAAATGACCAAGTCAAGCTCTCCGTGTTGATTTGTACATTTATTTGCACTCGATATGAATGCGCACTACACAGAAAGTAATTGGGAAACGCATCGAGCAAATGAATTCCTTTTGGCCGAAATCTTTCTCTGGCGCCGTTAGACTTCAGTCTAACGCGGAGTAGCTGCAGATACCGCGGCGGTCAGTGCTGACAGACTCGGACAATGGCTGGGTGACCAGGAAAACGCTTTCCACCACTTATTTTAGTCTCTGGACTGTGGGGAGATGCCCAAGTTTGACCTGGGGGTGGCATATCCCTTTAACTTGAAAACTACCACTACATGACATTTTGAGCTTTGGAGATGTGACATAATAAACCAGGATTACTGGTTTCATCTACATTAAATGAAACAAAACACTACTCCACTTCTGTGTAGAATCCTTCAGTCGTCCAGGTAGAATCCATGGCAAAAGGAGAAATTCAATTTGTCAACTGGACAAAAGTTTATTTGGTCGAGTATGTTTCGCAGCTCATCCAAACTGCTTCAGATCAGTACTTCGCTTATGTTTTTGAGATAACAATATTATAAAATGGCTTAAAGCTCACAAGAGTCAGAATCTTTTAGATAACTTCATTTTCATACATTAAGCTTTAAATAAATAAATAAGAATTTTTAATACAATGGGATAAAAAAATTTAAAACTAATTATGGAGTAGAATAACAAAGGAGTAATACAGTTTGGTCCTAAAAATGCACAATTCAGCTAACTACAACAACAATTCTAAATGTATCAAATCAAAGAGTAAAAAAAATGTAAATCATACCACAGTTTTAACCGGACTGAGCTGAGAGGGTGAGTCTCCAGGAGCTCTGGAGGAGGAGTGGTTGGACTGGGGACTCCTGAGCTGCCCGATGTGAAGAGGCGGTAGTTTCCTGAAAAGCGATGAATGATGATTATTTCATCTAGATTAAATAAAACTATTAATACTCTGCAGTGGCATTACGGTGGGGGTGTTCTACATGTATTTCTATTGGCGGAATGTTCAACAGGTACCATGATGACAATGCACACATGAGCAAAAACTGCCAACTGTGTTAAGATAGTCTGAAGAAAAATACAGGGGGAAAAAAAGATTGAAAAAGCACATTTTCAGGAGCCTATGATCAATATGAGCATTCATGGTCCTATTTAGGTGTTTGATTTTCAACAAAAAGCTGAGAGTGGCTAACTTAATTTGTGACTGTAATTTTAAATGTGAGAGACTGCACAAATCATCTCACCTGTTGTAATGCCATACAAGCTCTTTCTGGTCAGATTGTGTTCAAATAAAGCTCAGATTAAAGGTGCACTGTGTAACTTTTTGGTTGGGGGTCCATCACCTGCTTGTTTCCATGGATGTGCCATTGATCTGCTTGGAATCTTCCACAGTATGACATTCAACAGCTCTACCTTACATTTATTAAATTACAGTGGTTTTATTGCCCAAAAATACCTATAAAAACAGGCATTCTCACTGTGAGCGGGGCTGCCTCTCCACAGATCTGATCTGTAACTTGGTCTGGTTTGGTCTCCATGAAGATAGAAATGTTTAATACCATACTGTGAAACATTCCAGACAAAGCAATAACATGTCCATGGAGAAAAGCTTTTGATGGACTTTTTATGACTCTGCTCTCCTCTACGTTGTCGTCTGCTGGACCCCGAGCAGCATTGACCGGGACAGAAAAAGACTTAATAAGAAAGAAAGAAAGCTATGCCTTTATTAGTCCCACAGTGGGGAAATTCCAGTTCTGCATTTAACCCATCCTGTTATCAGGAGCAGTGAGCAGCACATTACTGCGCCCGGGGACCATCTCCATGATCTTCTTGCTTCGGTTTGGTCAGGACCAAAGCTGGAGGTACCTATGGTGCATGTTTTGGGTTGGTGGGGGAAACCGGAGTGCCCGGAGGAAACCCACCCAGACACGGGGAGAACATGCAAACTCCACACAGAAAGGCTCGGGTGACCCGGGGATCGAACCCAGACCATGCATGCAAACTCCACACAGAACACACACAGAAAGGTCTGGGCGACCCGGGGATCGAACCCGGAACCTTCTTGCTGTGAAGCGTGAGTGCTACCCACTCAGCCACCATGCCGCCAGGAGGGCCAACTCTGTCCTGGGCTGTCCTCTGGACTTTGTAGAGGAGGTGGCTGAGAGGAGGGTGCTGGCCAAATTCACATCCATCATGGACGACACCTCTCACCCTCTGCACCGGACTGTAGAGGAGCTGAGCAGCTCCTTCAGCAGCCGACTGAGGCATCCCCAGTGCAAGAAGGAGCGCTACCGCAGATCCTTCATCCCCACCACCATCAGACTATATAACTCCATTGTATAGTCCAAACGTGCAATATTTTATATACTCTCTTATTTACTTATTTTTATTATTATTACTATTTGCCTGCATGCACTTTCTGTTCAAACTTTCTTTTGCACTAAACTGGCTGGAGCTAATGTGGCTCCAGTGAATTTCTCCTATGTGAGATCAATAAAGTCTGTTCTTATCTTATCCACCAGAAAAGTTACACAATGCACCTAACGCACCTATGCCCCTAAAAAATCTAACTTGAGTAAGAGAGCTTCAGACAGAGTAGTGCTTTCAGTTGGCTCCGCACCCCCAGAGAATGTTTGTGACATCAGCTGCAAAGTCTCAATATTGTTTGCAAGTTGTTGGACACAGAATTACAGCATTTTTTTTTTTTTTACCAAATCAAAAGTAGTAGTAGTAGTAGTAGTAGTAGTTTTGAAGTAAAAGTATTAAACTCCCTAGACAATACTCCCTACATCTGTATATAGCTGGTGTTGTACATCTTACTTGATATTGTATTTTATATTTGACTACTACTTTTCTATTTAAATCTGATTTGTACATATATATTTATTATCATTATTTTTTATGTATATTATGTCTCATCTGACACTGGCCTATTGCTCTTTGGCTGCAATTCCATCTATTTTTTTCATCTACTTTTTTCCCCTAATATAGAATATCTGATATTTAGTGTCATTAAGTGTTTTGCTCAAAGACACAACAATGATGGCAACCTCCTGCACCACAGAAGCATGCATTTAGAGGCGATAGTGTTTTATTGTTACATTATAGTGAGACCCACCTAATGAGCAGCCTGTGGATGAGCTGTCTGTCCTCCTCCGTGTACCCAGGCCAGTTTTTCTGGACTTGTCTGTACAGCTCCTCCTTCAGACAGTAGCTGTGGTCTTTTGGATTCAGCGTGCCAACCTAAAATATGACAAATCCTTTATTTTCCATACACGGTATCAATATTTAAAATTTTTACTTTCTCAATTCAGTAGAGTTAAGTCTTAAAAGATTGCACCATAAACTTTTCAACAATTTTAGAAAGTTAGAAATACATGAAGCACCTGCCAAATAATTTACCACATGTTTTGTTTTTTTCTTAAGGTTTACCAAAAAAACTTTTAGCATTTTAGAGCAGGACAGTTGGGCAGTTCTGAAGATGGCTTGCAGTTAGCAGCCAAAACAGCTCAACAAGGTAAACTCATCTCCTATTGTGTTGTCTTTATAAAGAACCCAAGTGCTACTGTGTAAAAGAAGACAAAATTTATGTTTTTGGATTATATTTTAGAGCAGGTCTGTACTTTATACTTTTTCCCTCTCCTGTGTTTAGGCTTGATTTATTTACGTCAGCCAAATTCTCAATCTAGGCTACTCAGAATGGTTGCAAATGCTTTTGATTTAGTTTTAAATGGGAACTTTAAAATCCAATATTATGCAAAAAAAAAATTTGAGCTTTAAGATATGTTACAATGTTGATAAAAACATACTCAAAGTTGTGTTGTGTTTTGTTCACACATGTTTGAATAATCCTCCATTAATAATAATAATTCATTGCATTTATATAGCGCCTTTCATGACACCCAAAGTGCTTTACAGTTCATTGTTCATTGTTCATTCACTCCACAATTGGTGGTGGTAAGCTACTTTCTGTAGCCACAGCTGCCCTGGGGCAGACTAACGGAAGCGAGGCTGCCAATCTGCGCCATCGGCCCCTCCGACCACCTCCAACACTCACGCACACACCACTTTCATACTAGGCAATGTGGGTAAAGTGTCTTGCCTAAGGACACAGCGACAGTTTTTTTTTTATTATTATTAGTCTGTCTACATTTCCAAACCTTAAAATGCTCACTTCCACCTTATGATGTCTTGAAGTTGTGGTTTTCAAGTTAACAGTTACCTTTTACCTTTAGTTTACATGAAATTGTGTGAAGAATCCCTCAGTCGTCCAGGTAGAATCCATGATAAAAGGAGAAATTCAATTTGTCAACTGGACAAAGTTTATTTAGTCGAAAACGTTTCGCAGCTCATCCGCGCTGCTTCGTCAGTTCTGGTTAGAGTGCTGGTTAGACACTGCTTATATCTAGCTGCAGGGAGGAGCTAACTGTACTGAAAATTATCCTGAAACTATCTCACCTATATGTTTTGAGTTTCTGTCTTTTGTTTTTCCAATTTCTCTGGCGTCTAGTTTAGCATACCCATTCAAACCCTAATTGCTGCAGCAACGCAAAAACGTTTTCGACTAAATAAACTTTGTCCAGTTGACAAATTGAATTTCTCCTTTTATCATTTACATGAAATTGGTCATTCCAGGGCTGAAATTATCCAAAAATTATTCTAGTGAAGGTGAATGGAGTTTAAAAACACAGTGGTGCACTTCCTGTATTACCACATGACATCACAAGGTGGAAGGTGGTTTTAACTCAGCCTAAATATGCGGAGTTTGTGTGTTGAACATGTGTGAATGACTCAAGACACATAAGGAAACAACATTATAACACAGATCAGAAAATTGTGTAATATGGGTCCTTATACTTTTACTTAAATAAAAAATCCACTGCTTTTGAAATACTGAATATTTGTAAAGCATATTTCTGGCATTGCTTCACCCATCTCACCTCGTCCAACACTGCGCTCAGATCAGCCTTATCCTTGGGGCTGACTCCTTCTCTCTCCAGGCTCCGCAGTAGCTCAGGTTTCCGGTAGGGCTTCAGGGCCAGCAGGTGAATGACACGCTCCAGCAGGGGGCGCTGTGCTGCAGGGCTGGGGACCAGGTTCCTCTTGTAATTTGGAGAAAGTTTGTTGAAGCTTTCTGAGCATGGGACCAAAGGCTGCTTCTTCTGGACCTTCACAAACTTACCTAAGAGTAAAACAGACATTATAGACTGACTATAACTGACTGATATATATATAAAGTGATATGAACCTGCTTTTACCTCATACTGAACTTTCTGAACAATTTCAAGTGGGATATAGTTGACAGCAAATCTTTTGGAGAATATACAGCTAACAACATTAACAACATGGCTTAAAGGGATAGTTTGGGTTTTTTGATGTGAATCTGTACGCAGAGGCGGTTCTTGGGGGGGGCGAGTGGGGCAATTGCCCAGGGCGCAACTTCGTGAGGGGCGCCGTGCCGAGCGCTTGAAAAAAAAAATTATCTATCATATCACTGTGTAGGAAATTGGCAAATTGGCGCCCCCTCTGGCTGCAAGCGCCCGTGCAATACATTCCCTTCCACGCGGGCCAATGCGCAGCGCAGAGACCTGCTGGCGCCTACACTGGCGCGAGAGGAAAAGGAAGAGAGAAAGAAAGAGAAGATAGAGAGAGGATTCACCCCCTCCCTCTCTGCGGCCGGCTGCGAGTCCAGCTCACACTACCACGATTTGACCAATGTCACGGCACTAGTTGCTACCAGGAATTGACCAATGATAGCTCCTACTAGCTCCTACCAAGAATCGCACACGCTCGCATCGGGAACACGGAAACTACAGAAGACAATAGTAAACGAAGTTAGTATAACGCAACATTTAATCACTTTTAAATCGATCGTTCACCCTCCGTAGTATTTACTATGAATACAACGTACAAAGACACACTTTACATGGACTTTGTAGAGATACGCGATCGGCATTTTCAATAGAGGCTACGTGAATTACTTATCCCGGACAACACTTCATCTGGGAGCTCTTTCGGATTTGCTGGACAGTATCTCATCTTTGCTTTTGGTAAGTCATGTCATGAAATGTGTTTGTCATATCACTATTCTACTTTAGCGCTATTATATTATATTGTATTAATTATATTAATTATATATGTTATATTATGTTATATTTATTATATTATATTATATTATATTATGTTATATTTATTATATTATATTATATTATATTATACTGAGGAGAAATCTGTCTGAGGAAACTGAGTAATAGCTGTGTGCGATAACTTTTTGTTTGTGTGTGTGCCTGTGCAATCTGTAGAATAAGACAGAAGAAGAATAAATGTTTAAGGGGAGAGTAGCCCACTTTGTGTGTGTGTGTGTGTGTGTGTCCAAAAAGTGATATACAGGGGGTCCTCGGGTTACGACGTTGATCCGTTCTTAAGACGCGTCGTAACCCGAATTTCGTCGTAAACCGGATTTTGCCTTTGATCTTCCAACCAAAGCACCAATAACCTTTCCATCTCAATAATTAGACCACTACGCTGCTTGGTTATCACTGCCGCTTTCATAGGAGCAGATCAGAGCCCACATCAGGTACTTCCGCCCACATTGGACACGCACATGAGGCTGTCTTCTTCTCCCTACAACCACAACAGAGCGTATTCTTCCGCCGTGCGCCGCGCGCCGTTCGCGTTTGTTTACATCTCTTACCACGCTAAACCACGTAAGACGGAATGACGCGTAATATATACATATTTTTTTTAATGGGGGCGCGTTCGTAACCACGAAACGTCGTAACCCGAGACCGTCGTAACCCGAGGACCCCCTGTATTTGCGTCACAAAACAGTTGCCCACGAAAAAGTCAGAAGTCATAATCGCTTGGTGCTGCTTTCTCTCGATTCCTATCACTGTGTGCTTATTATTATTATTAGCCTGTTCACTTGTAAACATCACCACTTACAAGTGAACAGGCTAATAATAATAATAGGCACGCAGTGATAGGAATCGAGAGAAAGCAGCACCAAGCGAGTATGACTTGTGTCTTTTTCGGGGCAATTGTTTTGTGACGCAAATATATCACTTTTTGGACAAATACTGTTTTGAGAAGAAAAACAAGCTTTATTAACTGTACCCGCTAACTTGCCGGACCTACTTTTGTCAGCTCCAGAACCGGGGCAGAACTCGGCTCAGGGGACACTGTCAGCGATAAGTCAGTGTTAATGCACGACACTGCTGAAGGGGACGCCATACAGATTCACATCAAAAAACCCGAACTATCCCTTAAAATGTTGCATAATATCGGACCTTTAACACGTTTTGAAATACAGCTCTGGAAAAAATAAGAGACCACTGCATTTTTTTTCTCAAATCAGCATCTCTACATGTAATACAGCCATTCCATTCCAGTGTCTGTTGAATTCCAACACAAACACAAAGCTGAGCTACTTCAGTTCCAGGAGTGGAATAAAGTCACCCAAGAACAATGTGAGACTTGTGTAGAGCATGCCAAGACGCATGAAAGCTGTGATTAAAAATAAGAGTTAATGCACCAAATATTGATTTCTGAACTCTTCTTAAGTGTAAACATTAGTATTATGTTGTTTTAAAATGAATTTGATCTTGTTTCTTTGCATTGTTTGAGGTCTGAAAACATGTATCTTTTTGTTATTTTGACCATTTGTCATTTTCTGTAAATAAATGCTAAATAAACGATATTATTTTTATTTGGAATTTGGGGGAAATGTTGTCAGTAGTTTATAGACTCAAACAAAAGTGGTAAAATCAGAAAAACTGATAATTTTGCAGTGGTCTCTTATTTCTTTCCAGAGCTGTATTTGTACTAAAATAAAATGATATCTTGGAAGATGAAATGATAAGAAGTGTTGCTGTGAACTGACCGGGGGCAGGTTTGATTTCGATAGCAGAGCGGCTCCAGGTGTCCTTCTCCACCTGGGACATGCGCTCGCGAGTCGTCTGATACGAGTCATCTGTGGCACAAACTGTGATCTTGTCCTGGATACTGCCCCTGCCCTCCAGGAGATCCTTGCCCTCCCTGGAGAAGACAGAAGAGACAGGGGAATGTGGAGTTAAATAAATGGAATACGCTGTCCTCCGGTCTCCTCACCCTATGATTATTTTTGATCCTTTGCAGCTGATGTCATCAACATTCCCTGGGGGTGTGATGCTAACTGTAGGCATGCTCTGTCTGAAGCTCTGTTACACAAGTTAGACTCTAATCTGAGTTTTATTTTAACACAATCTGACCCCCAAAAAATATATGGAACTACAACAGGTGAACTGTTTTGTGCTATTAAAGTCTCTCACACAGAAAATTACAGTCACAAGGTAGCTAGCATTTTGTTGAAAATCAAATGCCTAAACAGTACCATGAACGTCTATTGATTACAGCCTACTGAAAATGTGTTGTTTAAATCCATTTTGTATTTTTTCTAGAGTTTTCAGACAATCCATGGTAAATATTAAACATTCCACCAAAGAAAATACATAGAAATATACCCCTATCATGATGTCAGTGCAAAGTATCAATTGTGCTGTGATTTGGAACCTTAAAAAAGAATAAACAAACAAACAAACAAACAAACAAACGTCTTACCCAGAAACATACTGTTGGATGCAGACAAAGCTGGACTGAGGTTTGTCTTTGCTTTCATTGGATAAGTAGAAGGAGAAGACTCTGAATCCGTCTGGATACTCAGGAGTAGGCGCTGGGATCTTTAAGTACTGCCAATACAAAAACAAGAAGATGTCAGGCCGTGAAGGAACCAGCTGTGGAATTCCAAAATAGCTGTGAAGCAATTGCTGTGATGTAAATCATTTTTTTCAATATGCATTTCAATCTAGTGTCAGCTGTAACTGGAGGGATGTTAAGTCTTTTCACTTATTCGTTTACATTTTACATTATATCCTGCATTATTAGTTGGGCTACATCTCTAAACCTCAAAATGCTCTGTTGCACTTTGAAGCAGTCATTTTCAAGTTAAGAGCTTCCATTTACATAAAGTTTGGTAGAAATTGGCAACTCTAGGGCTGAAGTTATCCAAAACATTATAGTGAAGCTGTATGTAGTTTAAAAACACAGTGGAACGCTTCCTGTATTACTACATGACATAGCAAAGTGGAACAGTTTTGTTTTTTTGTTTTGTTTTTTTTCTGTTTATTGCATTTTTGACATTTAATACATAGTAACAATCCCCAAAATGACACTGTTGCGACATTTCAACCAAGATATGCAAGCACATACATTATAAGTGCCTATATAATGTCTTAGAGGACCTTATTTATGAAATTATGCTTTAAATGTTATGTATATACATACAAAAACAAAACATTCACACAGGTGGATATTACAAAGACAATCCTATTACTCAGATTTAAATAAAAGTTTAAATATCTTCTT
The DNA here is from genome assembly GCA_036785185.1 of Paratrypauchen microcephalus. NCBI lineage: Eukaryota > Metazoa > Chordata > Actinopteri > Gobiiformes > Gobiidae > Paratrypauchen > Paratrypauchen microcephalus. Next base: position 2,821,964 of record JAVJIX010000035.1, read on the forward strand.
TAAATAGAGTGTTTTCTGTTTGAGGGAAGAACATTGGGTTTGTTTTTGATGAGGAAACAGCATTATAACATAGATGAGAAAATGATGTAATATGGGCCCCTTAGACTTAGACTTAGACCAACTTTATTGATCCACAAGGGAAATTGTTTTGGGTACGGTGGCTCACTCATCAAATATAAGATATCATATATAACAGAGGGGGAAAAAGGAAAAAAGCAGATGGAAATGAAAGAAAAAAAAAAGATGGAATAGCAACCAAAGAGCAATAGACCAGTGTCAGATGAGACATAATTATATACATAAAAATAATGATAATAAATATATATGTACAAGTCAGATTTAAATAGAAAGGTAGTAGTCAAATATAAAATACAATATCAAATAAGATGCGTGAAAAGTCCCTCAGTCGTCCAGGTAGAATCCATGATAACAGGAGAAGTTCAATTTGTCAACTGGACCAAGTTTGTTTGGTTGAAAACGTTTCGCCGCTCATCCGAGAGGCTTCGTCAGCTCTATTAAGAATACTGGTAAGACACTTGCTTATATCTTGCTGTAGGGAGGAGCTACCTAGCTAACTACTGAGATAGTTCCGGAAAGTAGTTAGCTAGGTAGCTCCTCCCTACAGCAAGATATAAGCAAGTGTCTTACCAGTATTCTTATTAGAGCTGACGAAGCCTCTCGGATGAGCGGCGAAACGTTTTCAACCAAACAAACTTGGTCCAGTTGACAAATTGAACTTCTCCTGTTATTATCAAATAAGATGTACAATACCAGCTATATACAGATGAAGGGAGTATTGTCTAGGGAGTTTAATACTTTTACTTCAAAACTACTACTACTACTACTTTTGAATTTGCTTGTATTATACAGAATTTACCAGTACAATGTCTGTTATAGGGTTTCCAGGATGAGGGGATAATGGAGACATAAAATGTGTTGGAGGGACTTGAGTCTGCCGCTTCACTTGTCGCTATAACGTGATTGATTATGAGGTGGTGGGCTGGGAGAGCCGTGCCCTGGCAGATGTGGCTGGAGCACTATAGTTGCTCTGTCACAAATGCCCAGTCATGCAGCAAAACCACAAGCACTTTTTTTTTTTTGCAATGCTGACACCCCTCCTCCCCTTTCAAAACCCAACGCATGCCACTCACCCTGCCCCCATTGTCTCCTCGCTCCCCACATATTCACAGTCAAAACAAAACATGAAGCTACCTCACAAGGCCATGGCCATGTTGGGGAAAAAAAAAAAAATCAAAATTAGGTCAAAACGGTAAAGCTGTCAAGATTCTCATGAACTGGATGAGACATGGACTGGGGCTTATACTAATTAAAAAGAATCAGCAGTTCTGTGGTCAGGCCTTGTGGATGACAGATGTCAGAAAAGGATAACGACAAAAATAATTTATAATCATTGGTGAAATAATGACGTCAGGAAAAATCAGTTTTACAAATAATTGCAATTCTAAATAGATAAGAATTTTTATCTTTATTTTCAATGCACATTCTATTGCACATTTTACTGCAAATTTCACTGCTGCATCTTCCATTGCACATTTTGATGCACACTGCACATTTTTGGACATCTGCAAATAGGTATTTATTTATTCTTTGCACTGCTTTTAGATTTGGTCTTAGTTTTTGCATTGTCTTTATAATGTATTTTTTGCACTGCTTGGCCAGAGAGAAACGAAATTTCCATTCACTGTATGTCGAACACATATGGCAAATTAACAATAAAGTTGACTTTGACTTTTGAAGAATTATGCAAGTCCGATTTAAATGCAATAAGCCAATAATACTAAGCTGGGTGATGTGGTAAAACATTATCAACATGTTTATTCCTCGTGTTCATCAACTAACTGGATTTTTGTCTCTAAATCCTAATATCCTGAAGACCCACTTTTGATCAATCCTATTTAACCCATAATATTGTATTATGTGAATACATGTGAACTCCGCTCCAAACATGCTTTTCCTGACCAGCTCTTGATTAAAAAGCCCCAAGCTGATCACTGACAGTTTGAGGCGATTGGATCTCAGTTTGATTAAACCTTACTTAATTGCACAGCCTTCCTTCTGGTGAGCCATATCTATCGCAGTATCACAGCTCGTATGATTGCAAAAGCACCAATAGTGAATCCGACCTGGCTGTCAACTCCACTCTGCACCCGTAACATTTAAATTCTAATTAGTGTCACTGGGGTCAGACTGTTTCAGGGCGGCTTCCTTCATGTCTGTGTTGTGTTCTGTTGTGTTAAAAGTATGTCACACTAAAATGTTACCAGAATTTCATGAAAAGACAGCGATATCTATAGCAAACTTCACAGCCACCTTTCAAAGCATTTCAAACACATTTTACAGGAAATGGTCAAAGCTGAAAAGCTCATGATCATACAGCTCTGGAAAAAAATAAGAGACCACTGTATTTTTTTTTTCTGAAATCAGCATCTCTACATGTATTACAGCCATTCCATTCCAGCGTCTGTTGAATTCCAACACAAACACAAAGCTGAGCTACTTTAGTTCTTGCACCAGGAGTGGAATAAAGTCACCCAAGAACAATGTGAAAGACTTGTGGAGAGCATGCCAAGACGCATGAAAGCTGTGATTAAAAATAAGGGTTAATGCACCAAATATTGATTTCTGAACTCTTTTTAAGTGTAAACATTAGTATTATGTTGTTTTAAAATGAATTTGATCTTGTTTCTTTGCATTGTTTGAGGTCTGAAAACATGTATTTTATTTTATTTTATTTTTTGACCATTTGTCATTTTCTGCAAATAAATGCTCTAAATGATCATATTTTTATTTGGAATATGGGGGAAATGTCAGTAATTTATAGACTCAAACAAAAATGTTCCTTTTGCCCAAACTCATACCTATAAGTAGTAAAATCAGAAAAACTGATATTTTTGCAGTGGTCTCTTATTTTTTTCCAGACCTGTATTTAAAGGAAAAGTAACATTATTTTACAATCTGAGCCTTCTTTCGGTAATAAAACAAGTCGTTTGACTCACCCATATCACGTTCGTGTCATTTGGAGCTGTTTGGTGAAAGTTATGTTGTAGCGTATCCGTTAACATGAGTATTTGGGGCATTACTTTGCAGTCTCCAAATAACACAAACTTTAGCACTTTTCAAATCATAGAAGCCCGATGTCTTAATGTAAGATTTCGTTTGAATCAAAAGTGGCCTGTAATCCGAGATTTATCCATAGTTTCGAGTAGATGAGGATGCCAGTGCGCATGTGCGGAGTGTGCTCTCAGCTCCCGGGACCCAAACATGAAACGCAAAGCTATAAACTATGGATAAATCTCGGATTACAGGCCACTTTTGATTCAAACGAAATCGTAGATTAAGACATCGGGCTTCTATGATTTGAAAAGTGCTAAAGTTTGTGTTATTTGGAGACCGCAAAGTAATGCCCCGAATACACATGTTAACGGATACGCTACAACATAACTTTCTTCAAACAGCTCCAAATGACACCAACGTGCTATGGGTGAGTCAAACGACTTGTTTTATTACCGAAAGAAGGCTCAGATTGTAAAATAACGTTACTTTTCCTTTAACCCATTGGGATTTTTTTATGAATGAGATAAAACAAACAATTGCATTAAACATGCAGCTCCATTTCATTTGATGTCACTGATTTGAAAGTAGTCAGTGCTGCGTGGCCCTGCTCTAAACTTTGGTCCCTGTGAGCAGACTTTCTTGCATTTTCAAAGCAATCAAAAATGTAATGCCACCAGGAAGTGAGGAAAATAAATCTAAACTAATCCATTTGAACTTCAAATTCGATTAATCAATGTAACATATTTTTATGCCCAGCACTAGTACGAACTAAACAAGAAAAAGAGGAAATGACTGGCTGAAACTACTACATATTATAAATGCATTGTATTTTTAAATATTACACCAGGATTCCTTCCCATTAAAAGCAATTTCAATCAAAATCAAAATATGGTGGTTACTCTACACTCACATTATGCATATTACACCACTGCCATAAGAATACATTTTATGGTTAAATAAATAATACAAATATTCACAAAGATACTGTGACATTTGTTAAGGAAATATGCATTTGAGTACCAATTTGTTACATTACTACTATATTATTACTTTATCACAATAATAACATGTTTTCAAATAGTCCCTGTGAGGATCTGTGGGTCTATGTAGATTGTTTTTGCTCCATTCACAGAGGGGGGTTGGTAAAAGGCATGGAAGCCGAGGGGGATGTGGAGGGGGCAACAGGGGATGGGCGACTGCCTGTTATGCCAAGCAACGCAAGAAGACACCCCCAACCCCCTCCGAGGACAGACAGGGCTGGAGTACCCTTTTCATTCAAGGATTTGTAAGACTTTGTAGCTCACAGATCTAAACGGACACGAGAAAATATACCACTGATGTAAACAACAGCAGAAATTCAACTTGAGCAACCTGAAATCCACTTATTAATGCTGTGTAATTCAAGAGTGTTTGCTATAATCATTTGCATATAATGTCACCATGATGGATCTATTTCCTCTGTGATGGAGTGGTGGTGTCTGGATGACAACAATTACAAAATACCACTAGGCTTGATAATTGAAAGGCTATGGTTTGAGAGCTTAGTGAAAGTCCACACCAGGGTTAATTTTGTTGACAAATACTATATTTTATACTGGCCAGCATAACTACAATATTTTATCAGTGTTTTTGTCTATTTGAAAATTAAAAATGAAATAAAAGGAGACACCATGAAGAGGAGATCATGTGTTGCATCTTAAGAGGCACAACAGCTGGATGATACTCTGATTTACATTAATACTATTGTATAATACAGTACCGTTCATAGGGAATTGTAAAGGAAATAGAAAGGTAAGGCTCAGACATTATTCTACTCTGTCTTCAATCTGAAGGGTTTCACTCACTGTAGCCACTGCCACGGGCTAATGGCTATCTTAATCTAGCAGCACAAACATCTTGACAAGCAAAGGAAGTTACAGGAAGTGTCTTTTATGCATCACTAACTTTACAAAAACACTGCAGAAGCCACATCTATGTAACGGAATGTAAATTTAAACAAGTCACTCAGAAATGACTTATTTTTGCAGTTTAAGTCTGGGCTTTTCCAACAATTAACTTGTATGTCTATAGATCAGCCTCATATCAAACTCTTAACTTGAAATTTTGAAGTCCTTTAATGAACTACTGTGTGTGTCTATTCAGCTCTAGTCGAAACTCTAAATTAGACATATACACCACAAGTTTGTATAATTCATACTTTTTGAAGGTTGCTCTTTGATCACAGAGAAAATATCGAATTTCTTTGTGAAGTATCTTAAAAACTTTTTACCCCCTGGTTTCCCTTGAAGCAGATGGTCGGCCTCTGGGAGAGGGACACCTGCAAAGAGACAAGGCGGCTCAGTTTGGGAGTAGAAAATAAAGCAAAAACATGCTCATTATGTTCTCTAAGTCATACCTCACATAAAACACCATTTAATAAACTGCATTCATTCTTTCCTGAGATGCGTGAAGAATCCCTCAGTCGTCCAGGTAGAATCCATGATAAAAGGAGAAATTCAATTTGTCAACTGGACAAAGTTTGTTTGGTCGAAAACGTTTCGCCGCTCATCCGAGAGGCTTCGTCAGTTGTAGAACCAGAATTTGTCCAGTTGACAAATTGAATTTCTCCTTTTATTTTTCCTGCGATGTATTTGTTTTACTAGATATAATGAGGAAGCTGAGGATGAAGCCAGGTGATTCTATTGTAGCCCCTGGAAAACACGTCTGGGTGAAGCCTTCTCTCATGTCAGACCCCTAAAGGAGACCTACCCTTTAATGTGGGTCTCCTCTTGGTCTCTCCTTTCCACCTTTTTTTTTTTTATTATTATTATTTCCTTGTAAGGGGGCAATGGAAGTTCACGGGGACGTTTATCCCTTGTCTCACTCCAATCAGTTTTATCATATTTTGTATTTAAAGCCCCCATTCCTAACTTTACAGAGTTGTTTTCAACGCGCTCCTAGAAGGATGACGTGAACGCGGATCACGCAGCTTCAGTCCCAACAAAGCTCTGCACGTCCCTAAACGTGTGCATGGCCTTACCTTGACGCGCTGGAAGCCCTCCAGGGTGCGCAGAGCCGTGTCAGTGAGTTTGACGTGGTACAGGCTCTGGTTCGTCCAGCCTTTGTGGGTCTGTGCACAGGAGAGTCCATACCGGTGCTCCTGCCTCAGCGCTGCCATTTCTCCAAATGATGAAAGCGATTGTCGACATTCAGCCATTCACCCCGTGACGTCACGCCAGGGGACCGAGAGGCGGGGTCACGGCGCGTGGAGATGTGCACTTTTGTTTACACGCGCGCGGAAAACATGGCATGGCAAAAATCAACAAACAACAACAAACGTTTGTGAGCGTTGAAAATTCCTTCAGTATTATCCATAGATTCCACAGATCCATATTGAGTATTATCATCTTCTTTTCTCTGACAGCACGAGAGCAAGTTCCACAGGTTTGTTGCACTGATAATAACTTACACTTTTAGATCTGAATATGGCAAAAGGAGAAATTCAATTTGCACGACTGGGGGATTCTACACATCTGAAAGAATAGCCTAATGAATAGCACGATATTTTAAACTGCATTCTGAAAGTGTAAAACTGAATTGCGTTAGATAACAGAGATGTAAAGTGAAGATCTTTAAGTGCTACTTCATATTTTATAATGTCTCATTTGACTCATTTTGATCATTTCAGGACTGGATTTGGAGTGAACTCTGCACACCTGACTGAGCGCAGGAGAAAAGGCAGAGGGACCCACTTTTCTGGTGGAGGTTATTCAAGGAATTTCTTAAGTAATAAAATACGTAATGAAGATGGATGGATGGAACATTATTAGACTTAGACAAACTTTATTGATCTACAAGGGAAATTGTTTTGGGTACAGTACCTCACTCATCAAATATAATATACAGTATAAAACAGAGGGTAAAAGAACAAAAGAAAATAGATGGAATAGCAACCAAAGAGCAATAGACCTGTGTCAGATGAGACACAATTATATACATAAGATAATGGTAATAAATATATATGTACAATCAGATTTAAATAGGAAAAGTAGTAGTCAAATACAAAATACAGTATCAAATATGATGTTCAGTACCAGCTGTATACAGTTGTAGGGAGTATTATCTGTTACATAAGGGTGAGTTGTTGTACAGTTGTATGGAGTATGGTAGTATGGTAGTATGGTATGTATGTAGTCCTGTATCTCTCACTGTTTGAGCGGAGCTGTGGGAGCCTGCTGGAGAATGAGCTCCTCTGTCCCTCTATAATCTGGTACAGTGGGTGAGAAGGAGTGTCCATGATGGAGAGCAGTTTGCCCAGTGTTCTCCTGTCCCTCACTGTGACAAATTGATAAAATAACATTTCCAAAAGAAAAATGTTCTTATACATAAATGCATTAAGAGTCACTTAGGGCTGCATCATCTTAATCATTATCTGCACTATACTAAAAACACAAGTCAAAACACCCTTTATAACAGCTGCCTTATTAAATAATCAATAATTCACTTTTTATTTGTAAATACATTTTAACTTGTGAAATTGTCATTTGGTTAAAAATGCATTAAAATGTTAAGATACAATAATAATAATAAATATAGCTGCAAGCAGCAATGTGGGGGCCAAGCACCGTTTGACAAGGTCTAACAAGGTCTGACAGGATCTAACAGAGTCTGACAGGGTCTGACAGGATCAGGGTCTAACCCTGTCAGAACAGACACATAAAGACAGATCAAAGGTTGCTAGGTGCGCTGCTAGGCAATTGACAAATTTCTGCAACTTTGACCTGCTGGTGCCACTAGACCAGGGGTGGGCAAACGTTTTGACTCGTGGGCCACAAAGGGTTCTAAAATTTGACAGAAGGGCCGGACAAGGAGCAGGTGGATTTAGTGTTTTGGTAATCCACCTCCTAAGAGCAAAAAATAACATGGGATATGTAGAAAACATGTGCTTTATTTCAATTAAAAATTAACAAAAGCATTACAACAAAATGCTCATCTTTCAAGTTCCATGGTATTTAGCTATTTATTGAAATGATTCTTTTAAAAAAAGAAAATTTTATTAACAGCTTTTTTTTATTACTAAGCTACTATTTTAAAGTACTGAAAGTTCTGTTATCTTTCAGGTTTTTATCATCACCACTCTCCTCCTTTTTTTCAAAAACAGAAGGAGATGCAGATCTACTTGTCCTGCTCCTTCTATTCAGTGTGGGCCAGATTAAAAAGCTTAACGGGCCACATATGGCCCCCGGGCCGTAGTTTGCCCATGCCTGCACTAGAGGGTTGGGGCTGGGGACCTATAAATTGCTGTGGGTAATGAGGAGACTGGCTGGAATGTGCATGCCAAATTTCACAACTTTTTACCAGACGGTTCTAGGGGCTGCCTTAGACTCCCATTGAAGAAAAAATATAAAATAAGAAGAAGAAGAAGAATCAGGAGACCAGAACATCAAAGGAAAGATCAAAGGGTTACTAGGCAACTTGCCTAGGCAAGTTGCCTAGGCAACGCAAAGCAATTCCTATAGGGCGCCTAAGCACCTTCGGTGCTTGGCCCCCTAATAAACCATTGCCTAGTTAATAAAGTTGAAAAAATAATATCTGGCTAGTCATCCTTAATATTTAGCTGTAGCCCTTGAAGAGTAATTTTCCTAAAAATCATTGAGCAGCTGCCAAATTATTTTTGTAGCAGATGTTTGAACCTCTTTAAACCGCCGCCCTCCCCACTCTGCCAGACGTGTCAAGAACTGACCAAGTCATGTTCTATGTAAATTCTTGGCTAAAATACACTTACCTTGTGTTTACACTTACCTTTTTTGTGTTTAAATATATTTTCACAATGTAATACAAAACAATGACACACAAAACAAAGAAAGCAACAACCCCCACTCCCCACACCCACCCTTGATGTTACCACAGTAAAATACAAACTACTTGCACTGAGACTTCCAAAAACACAAAGCCCATAAACAAATCCACATGTTTACAAAGATAGACCTATCTAGCAAAATATATAATGAGCCAACAGGTGTTATTCTCCTGTGTGAGATCAATAAAAGTAAATCTTCTAATCCTTAACCACTATAAGGCGCTTTGTGTTACATTTTTGTATGAAAAGCGCTTTATAAATATTGTTTGATTGATTGATTGATTGATTGATTGGCTTGTGGAAAAAAAAAAAAGAAAGAAAGGATTTCCACACCTTAAAAAACTTTTGCTCAGATCTACACAAGGTGTATCTGACTTTCTCAAATTTAAGATTAGAAAGAACCACTCTGATCAAGGGTTTTTCCATGTGAAAAGATAAGGAGGCTGGAGCCAGTGAAGTACTAAAAATCAAACACACATGATTTTAAAGTGAAGTGCTGGTTCCGGTGCGTGGCAGTGTGTGACAGTTTCATGGAGACAGTGTGATGACAACAGTGAAGTCAATAAGAAGCTTACAGGCATTCTGCCAGATTGGGATTTTCTCTTCTAATCCCAGAGATTAGCAGTGCACAGGGCCACTGGCTGCCAGTGCTGCGGTGTACTGCACACTTTCTTTCCGATGATCATTACTGTCTCAGGAGTGAAATATGGGACAGTGAAGAGGTTAAAGGGCAAGGAGATCTCATCATAACAACTGGAGCTGCATTCTCATATACAACATGGATGCCTACATTTGCCTGGAGTAGTTCTGTGTTGTATATCTGCTGTGCATATGTTTCCTGGATTAACATGGAGGCAGAGACAGACCTCGTGTTGGAGTCAGTTGAGTTGCCAGAAGAAACTTGTGATCTTTCTATCAGAGACACAGAGCCTTTATGTTCTGAGGAAAACAAGCAGCTGAGCCAAAGCAGCCATCCGGAGCAGAGAGAGGACTGCTCCGAGCACAGCTGCACCACAGAAGTATGGAGGGGACGACAGAGAATAAGGAAGACCAACAGCTTCAAAATGGTGCGCTTCCAGGAGCCCTCCGAGGAAGAGTCTGTGTCCGAGAGAAACAGCACCACAGAAACTCTGTTTCCACTGCATGTGGTGGATGAGTGGACAACCAGCCGCTTTGAGGAGCTCTTTATGTCTGAGGAATGGCACGATATTACAGGTAAACTTTATTTCATTAAATTATTTTAACCCCACATAAACTGTAAAACTCAATGATCAATTTTGCAACATTACTATGTGGCTCATTATATTTGCTAAGACTGAAACTGGAGAAGCATCGCAATACATTTTCTTTCAAAATCTATAATTGTGACAGCACTCTACAGAGCCAGGGGGAAAATGAGTGAATTGTTTTTAAGAAAGTAATTTTGAGTTTATTTCCCATAGTAAGAGTCTTTGGATGAAAGTCAAATGGACAGGACTATAGTAGCCCTCACTGATGCAGTCTGCAGACCTTTAACCTACAGCAAAAAAACTGAAACCATTGTTTATGACACAGCAGAGCTCAGAATGCATAGAATTTTATTCTCAGTCAGTTTAAGATTTACAGATTTTTCAGATGTCATTTTTGTAGATTACTTTTGTTAAAACAAAATAATTCACCCTCACATTTATCTTTATCTGTAATGTGAGAACATTGCAGTGCTGGTCGAAGAGGAGACAATGCCTTGTATTTGTCAATGAGTTTAAATGTATCCTGTGTTACCTAACAGAAGACCGGCTTTTGAGGAAGAAGATTCTGGAGCCCGGATGCCCTCCCTGTCCCAGCTGGGGTGAAGAGGTCACCGTCAGGATGCAGGCTGTGCTGGAGGACCGCACTGTGGTGGAGAAAGACACTAAACTGGTGTTTGTGATCGGAGAGGGAGACGTGAGCCCGGTGAGACCAGTTAAAAGCTGCCCCCCATCACTATTATCTCTAACATCATCGATGTCACTCTTAACGTTAAGGTACACTTTATTGTCCCCATAGGGAAATTTGTCCTCTGCATTTGGCCCATTTTCAACTGTGTGCTTTATTAATACTAATATTTTATGAAGGAAAGAAATACAATGCTTTTCTGTACGAAGCAAACAACATTTACTTTTATCCATAAATTCAAAACATGGAAAACTAACTCACTAAAATGTATTTTACTAAACTAGACTACAAAAATCATGTATGTGCCCACTTATGTACACACAAAGCACTATGTGTAGGTGTGGTATATTATACTACAAGTGAAAATATATACCACAGATACTACAGAAGCATAGATTATACTGCGGCATTGGTCACACGACAGTGACACAGCTGTAGTTGTACTTGTCCTTGTCCTCTGATTGAACCACAGATCCCAAGTGGAAAAACAAAAACAGGACCGCCAGTTTGGCCAGCATTCCACACTCTCTGAAAGTAGGAAATAGCATTTCGAAAACATAATATAGCAAGGAAAATATTCAGTCCTTTCAACTAAAATTGTCAGAAAGTAAGTATGGGAGTCTTTAGCGGGTGCAGATGTTTGACCCTAACATTGTTTAAGAAGTAGGCCTTTATGCTTAAAAGAAAATAAGTTAAATTAAAAAAACATAGGCACATGTGACAATACTAGATCAAAAGTAATAGGCTCTAAGTGTTTTGCCAGGGAGGGACAACATTTTAAGATATCACATTTTTATATTCTTTATTTTCTGTACTATTGGTGCTATGAGTACATGTAATAGTGTTGTCTTTTTGACCCCTGTAGGCTCTGGAGGAGTGTGTCCTCTCAATGCAACGGCATGAGATTGCATTACTGCTGGCAGATTCACAGTACGCCTATGGACTTCTTGGAAGGTAAACACACTCAACTAGAGTAAAAAACTTCATTCATTGTAATTCAACTTAGTTACTAAGACAAAAAATAGGATTTTATAAAGGGAATACCTTGCTTTTGAATTAATCAACTATTTTGGCCATAGGCTCCACTGATTAGAGGTGTACCTGTTCTGTGTTACCACATATCTGGGATGTTGTGGGAGCTGTGGGAGCTGTGGGAGGGTTAAGTGAATGTAGACAGATAGACACACTCTTTTCCTATGTCATTGCGAAGTTAGTTTGGGGGTTCTTCATTTCAAGATTGCACAAGATTGACAGTTAAATTACCTAACAAAGAGGAATCATGTTTCGTTTCCCAAGAAAAATGCTGCCAACAAAAAAGTCATTTTCCCATGAAACACAAATATGCTGTATGAGCAGTAATTGTTTAGTTAATATTGTCTGTTCAGGAAGAGCTGCAAAAGTAAGTCGTAGTAAAACCTAAAGATCCTATATTATGAAAAATTGACTCTTGTGATCTTTAAGCCATGCTATAATGTTGTTTCGTCAAAAACATACCTGGAGTTGTGTTTTGTTTCATTCACACAGGTTTATTGTTAGTCTTTTTATAGTCTTTTTACATCTCCAAACCTCAAAATGCTCTGTGACGTCATGAAGTGGTAGTTTTCAAGTTAACAGCTACCTTTTATTTTTAGTTCAGTAGTTTGGCAATTCCAGGGCTGAAATGATCCAAATGATTCTAGTGAAGGTGTGTGAAGTTTAAAAACACAGTGGAGCACTTCCTGTATTACCACATGACATTAGAAAGTGGAACAGAGTGTTTTCAATTTGAGAGAAGAACTCAACGCTACTATGCAGGATTTATGCATTAAACATGAATGAATGAAACAAAATAAAACTCCAGGCATGTTTATGATGAGGAAACAACATTATAGCATAGATCACAAAATGGCATCATATGGGCCCTTTAAAAAAGCCAGTGTGGTTAAAGTGAACAGATAGTTTCCAGATTGCAGAATTTGATGGTGTCATATTTTCAAACTACATTTTCAAAGGTAAGCCTGGTCATTTATGTACCGGTAATTAACCAACCATTTTCTCAATTAAACTCAGCATAACTACTGAATGTGGTGACGTAATCTGAAACCAAGCGATGAACTCCCAGTGAAACAGAGCCGGTACAATGGTCCTGATGTGATGTTTTGTATAGACAGCCTGACATCCCAGCCTGGGCCCCTCTCCTGTACCAGCTGCAGCTCTGCGATGTCCAACAGAAAGCAGACCCCCAGACGCTGCCGATAGCTGAGCGCATACGAATCGGCAACCACAAACGGGAGCGTGGAAACTTCCACTTCCAGAGAGAGGAGTATAACCGTGCAGCCAGAGCTTACTGCATGGGTCTAGAGGTGCTCACCACAAAGTGTACAGGTAACAGCTATTGGGAATTAGACAGAAATTCATCTATACATCAGACTTGTATCAATTCACTGCATTAAGGTATAATTATTTCAAGGTAAAAATGTAACTGCATCACATTTTATCATCTTCTAAATGTACAGTGTCCTTCTTGAACAGTGGAAGGCCACACTAGGGATGTAACAAGAAAATCAATTCCTAGATCCTAATTGATTCTAGATTGATAGAAAGGAAAGAAAATTTCCCTTCCCCTGGTTCAACAGTTGCTCAGTTGGTAAGAGCGTTTGAAGAAGAAGAAGAAGAAGAAGACATACTTTATTCATCCCCGTAGGGAAATTATTTCTCTGCATTTGACCCATCCTTCAGGAGCAGTGAGGACCCATCTCCATGATCGTATTCCTAGGCTTGGTCTGGACCTAAGCTGGAGGATTTTACCTGGAGCATGTTTTGGATTGATGGGGGAAACCAGAGTGCCTGGAGGAAACCCATCCAGACACAGGGAGAACATGCAACTCTACACAGAAAGATCGAACCCAGACCATGCATGCAAACTCCACACAGAACACACACAGAACGGCCCGACCCAGGGATCGAACCTGGAACCTGAAGTGTGAGTGCTAGCCACTCAGCCACCGTGCCGCCGTGTCCACTGATCAGAAGGTTGGCAGTTTGAATCCCACTCTTGACATAAGCACCACTGGTTGAGCCGTCTGATCCGGTGGCCCACAGGTCGGCGGTGCGATTCCAGCCCCCACAGATGAATGCTGATGTTGTGTCCTTGCAAGACACTTAACCCAACTCGCCCAGTGTCTGTGTGGTTCCTTGAGTGCCTTGAAGGTGGAAAAGCGGTGTATTTATCATTTATTAACGTTCACTGACATTACATTCTACCATTTAAAAAAGTTAACAATTGTTATTAACCCTTTTCCTTTTGATTGAATTTTAGCATTGTAACAACAGTAGGTTACACTATTTGACGTGGCTATAGCGGACTCTAAAAGATAAATGAACAGAATTTTTCATGGAAATAACTTGATGATAAAGAGGCTATGTAATTTACAAATGGACAGGCGCAGTTTGGGGGGAGGAGGATCTTTTTAGTCCAGGCATCTAAACTCCTTTACAATTCCTCATAGGGAAATATGGATTTGCTGCTGTACTTCTATAAATATAAAATGAACAAAATCGTCTAATGCAGTGTTCCACAAATTGTTCCACAAAGGGCCGGTGTGGCTGCAGGTTTTCTTTCCAACCAAGCAGCAGCACGCCAGACTTGACTCATTTAATCAACTGATTTCAGTCTTTAGACAGTTGAAGGAGTGCTGCTGCTTGGTTGGAAAGAAAACCTGCAGCCACACCGGCCCTTTGTGGGACAGTTTGTGGAACACTGGTCTAATGTAAGCTTCCAAACAAGGGCATAAAGTTATATTTTTGCACTTTTGGGGTTCATTTTATGGTCCATTCATGTTTTGTACAATACTCAATCCTCGACCATAGACTGTATATATATTAGGGATGTCAACAATTAATCAACTTACAATTAATTGTCGATCAAGACGTTGGCCGGACAAAATGCATTAATTGTAACTAATAGCTAGAGGGCGCTACTCTGGAATGTGAACACGAGATGCGAACCCACTCGTGAGAAAGACCATAGCGTTAGCCTACATCATATAACCCAGGGGTCGGCAGCCCGCGGCTCCAGAGCCGCATGCGGCTCTTTGATCCCTCTGATGCGGCTCAGTACATTGGTTCCTCATTTATCGCGAGGGTTACATTGTGAAAAATAACCTGCGATGGGCTAAATCCGTGAAGTAGTCAGCTTTATATTGCGTGTATAAATATGCGTGTATTTCACAGTTCTCCTGACCGAGGCGCCTGGCGCCGCTGCGCTGTTGCGGGTTTTGTTGTAGTGAGAACGCTTCCGTGCGCTCTCAGGACTGGTTCCACCGCCTGGACTCCAGGTTCCACCAGTTCGTTTTGCGGAAACACTGCCGCTACTTCCCGATGCGCATCAACCACCCAGAGAAGTGTGCGCGCGGACCTGAGACGTATGGCTGCGGCCCTTCTAGCATGTGCCCAAATGCCAGACCGCTCAGTCCCCACTGCTTCAGAGTCACACTGCTCGTGATCGAACATTTAAATAAATTTGGCAAACTGACCGCATTCTGTACAGGAGACACACAATGCGTATTGATACACTAAAAAATCAGCAAAACAGCGAAGGACCACTGTATTTAATTAAAATAGGCCTATATTTTATTTTAGTTCGTTCATTTTCAAAATGTAATTTTATGGCACAAAGGTAAAAAACAAACAAACAAACAAAAAAAAACGTTATATGCAGTGTTATTTCATTTTAAATTTCAAAAGGGTTTTGTGGCTCCCAGTGTTTTCTTTACTGTGTGAAACGGGTCCAAATGGCTCTTTGAGTGGTAAAGGTTGCCGACCCCTGATGTAACCCTTTCCTCTCTGGATGTTGCCATACAACTCACAGTAGAGCTGGACCTAGAACCATATATTTTTGAAATTATAAAAGCATGTAACTTACATGCTTTTATAATTTCTTGATTGTTCTGGTTTGAGGCCTTGTAATGTTTTATGCCGTGTCCAGGGGCCCTGTGAAATTTATATTTTGTACTGTAATATATTTTGTAAGAGAGAGAAATATTGTTGATGCCTTAGTTCAAAATAAATGTTGAGAATGTCCTGAAATAGCCTGGATTCACTGGTTTCATCATAATATGTAGACTAAATAACATTCTGTGATTTAATTTCTTCTGTTCCTTTTAATTTCAAGATTTCCATGCTGCAAGTGCAACAACTGAGCCAGTCCTCAATTTGTTTTCAATAAAGAATGTATTTTGTTATTCAGCATCAATACATTTGTGTGCTTTTAACAAAGGAATAATTAATTGAGGAATATACAATATAATAATACTATGATATATTTTTGACTCAATGTTATGTAGACTATAGCTTATATTCTTAAAGACCCTAAACACTAAAATTCAGGTGAAAAACGCTGCTTATCAGTTAATCGTAAGTCGATCGATAAGGTCAATCAACTATAGATTAATGAATTAATCGATAATTTGCATCCCTAATATATATATATATATATATATATTAGGGATGCATATATATATATGGACATAGCTTACCTGCTAGCCGCCACGTTCCACGTAGGAAGTAAGCATATCTGTGCTTCCAGCTCCATCGACTCTGGCTCCTCAATTTGTTTTGAGGAAACATCGCCCCTCTCTCTGTAACCGCTGCTGTCAGGATAATGATTTTGGTCTTAACATGTTCGTATTAACCCACTCTATTTGATCCTGGTGTTTTTATTTCACTATGCTGTCCGTAAATCAATTCATATTCTTAATATGGAATTGACTTCAAATTTGCTCATATAGCCGCTAGCCTTGTGAGATTCATTTGACGGCAGCCGAACGCTATGGGTGATGTCACACTCCCTTAGTCCACTTCTATATACAGTCCTCAACCAGGATATTTGCACATTCTTCATGCATTGTTAAAATATCATATCAGTATCTATCTATATTCATTGCTGTTGTCGCCCACCTCTAATGTTGAATCCTCTGATACTGATATCCACAGATGCAGCTGCAGCTGAGGCAGAGGAGGATGAGATCAGGGACTATCGACTAAAATGTCTCAACAATCTGGCCATGGCACAGCTCAAACTGGAGCAGAATGAAGAGGCCCTGAAAACCTGTGGAGAGGCGCTGCAGCTGGACCCCCACAATGTCAAGGCCCTGTTCAGGAGTGGAAAGGTGGTCCTACACACTCAGGTGCAAAGCAGTGGTGAGAGAGTATGCTAACTGTTCTGTCTTTTAGCTTCTCTCAGATAAAGGCCAATATAAAGAGGCCATGGAGCTACTGAAAAGGGCCCTGAAACTAGAGCCATCTACCAAGGTGAGATAAGCACATTTACAGCCACTGTGAACGTTCTCCTAATGCTGTGTCTGTGATTGTTCCATCTTCGATCACAAGGAAAAAGACCACACTGGCCTTTTTGTAGTGTGAAATGTGAAAGTTAGTCTTCAGATTTTGGGACATAGAATAGCCCAGTGCACAAAGATAAGATAGTAAAACCTTTATTTTGTCCCACAAATGGGATCAGTCAATGTTCTGTTCAGTGTTGCAACAGTAAGTTAAGAACAGCAAAAGAATGAAGAAGAATGAAGTCAATAATCAAGATAAATGACCATTTAAAATTTCAAGGTGTCCATGATGATGTTGTTGTCCTGTCTCGACGTGATGTTGCTTTGCCTGGTATTTTTCACGATAAAGCTTTAAACCTATGCATCTTACTTTTATTTAATTACAATTGTTTATTTATCAAAAGAAATACCCTGAAAGGCATTCTTTGCAACTTGGCCTAGAGGCATCCCCTGCTTGTCTCCATTGAGATAGAAAGATTTAATGCCATGCTGTGGAATATTCAAGGCAAAACAATTACATCTACGCAGAGACAAGCAAGTGGCGGACCCTCTACCAGTTTGGGGCATTTAGTCAGGGAAACAAACCTGCTTTTTTACCTAGACTAGCCTGAGAATATTACCACACAACCATCTCCTTAAATTCTGTGGCTTTTTTAGATCAGTACCTAGTTTTTAAACTCTTGTCTTTTTCAATGAAGGCGATCCACGCAGAGCTCTCTAAACTTGTGAAGCGACAATCAGGAGGCCAAGACCCCAAACCAGTCAAAGCTCCATACGCCCTGAGAGAGGGGAAGAGTCCTTTTTTGTTCTCAAAGAAGACACAATCATCGGTGAGTGCATTTACTATGTGTAACTGCTATGCCCTGAAGCTCTTTGTTATGGCAGTTTTTCCTTTTTTTTTAGGGACTTTCCTGGAAGCTTTTACTCGGGGCTCTGGTGGTGGCACTGGCAAGTTTAGTCATATCTGTGATACTGACCGCATGCAACTGAGCATACAGCTGCAAGAAGCTATCACCTATCACTGTTTAAATGAACTTGTGGATATGTCGGAAGAAAATCTGGACATTTCTAAACTGGACACTGCACTGGTCAGAGGAACACATCATACTGTGGACGGATTTAAACCCCAGAAGACAATATACAATACTTAATAGGCTTTTTTTTTTAATTTAGTGTAGACTCTAGTTATGTTATGAACAGATTGTAGCCCCACACGCACCACTAGGGGGCCAAATGCCTCATGTGAGAAGAGATCTTCAGTATTTTCCACCGGTCTCTTGAGACTCAAGTGAAGCTTGATTAAATTTATATTCAATACATTTTTGATTCAAAGCTTTTAATTGCCATATGCACAGTAAAGAAACACGTTTCCCTGTACAATGAAATTCTTACTTTGCTGCCCACTCTGGATGCCAAGAACATGCAAATATTTAAAATAGATAAATAAGATAAAGATAAGATAAAGAAGAAGATCTGTGGTGTATTGGTGTATTTTAGTGACTGATATTTCTTCAAATAGTTGCCATCCAACATTGCTTTTCTTACGGTTATTTTAGAGGAGTGCTATTATTATAAAAAGAGCAAACATTTTATTGCATATCATAAATATAATGCATAGGTGCTCGATATGTGAGATATTTTTATTTATTTTTCTTATCTCTTAATCTAAAAAGTATGTAAGGGTATGATAAAGAATTGATGAATGTATTCAAATAGAAAAGTAACCTTAAGAGAGATCTGTAAACATTTTTCATTGAGCTTGCTAACAAAAATAAGCTACTTAGATTCACATAAATGCATGACTCTTGGCAGCTTTTGAGTTTTATTCACGCTTGAGTCAGTTTTTAAAAAAAGTGGAAATATGTCTCCATCTACTGGCTCATCTTCAGTATCACAACTCCAGGTGAGTTCTATGGTCATGTTCACCTACAGACTGTGACCTTTATACCATATTTAACCTGTATTTTTGTCAGTTTGTGGTCTCAGGACTTCCTACCTTCTGAACCTTCAACTTTTATTGTTTTGCATAGTGGGCAGGCATCCAGATAATCACAGGGTCTTGATGTGTTTCACCAATGATGTGCTCTTCTTGGTTACTGATGTCTGTAGACTTCTCCCTGACCACATCTTCAGTCCAAAACATTGTAAGTTTGTATTGTTTGTTTCTTCTGACACGATAATTACTATACTGACTTATCATTCAATATATGAAAGCTGGAACAATATTTGGTCTCATACTTATCGTGATACTTTTGCTTTGCAGTAGTGGCGAGACTTTTGCCATTTTTATGTAATATAATCAGTTTTGAGCTGTAGAGGGTTGAATGAATAACTTCTATGACTAATTATTGGTTGCATCTCAGGCTTCTTAATGATACGTTCTATTTAAAAATCAGTTTACTGCCATTATCTTGCTTTGTGTCACTGGCATAAAGGAATTTTTATTATTATTGTTTATCGCAATATTTCTCTGTAGCATTACCGTATATCATGATGCAAAATTTGTTATTGTGACAGGCCTACACCCTCCACACCCTGAGAGCACCAGTTCCATCATGTCCACCTTCCAACAAGAGATCACAAAGAGATCTGTCCTGACCAGATATGACACGACAACTGGAAAAGGTATGAGAAAAAGTGTAATGAATGGATAAACTGTGATTCAGTGAAGGGAGAAAATTGTGGTTTTGTTTGGGACAACACCTACCCCAGAGTCCAGACTGTATAAAGCAGCGGACTAAGTGAGTGTGACGTCACCCATAGCGTTGCATAGGCTCCAGTCAAATGAAGCTCACGAGGCTAGCAGTTATATTGACAAATTCGAGTATTTACAGAGAAAATAGCTAAATTAAAAACACCAGACACCATCACCTAGGCTCACTCCAGCATTTACAGAGAGAAAGGTGACCATTTTTCAACGTAAAGTCAATTGGAAACAGATTTGATGGAGTTGGAAACAGCCCCGTGCTCACATGGCGGCTAGCGGGTTAGAAGAAGAAGTGACTTTATTGATCTCACACAGGAGACATTCTTCCCTGCATTCAACCCATCCTGTTATTAGGAGCAATGGGCAGCACATTACTGCGCCCAGGGACCATCTCCATGATCTTCTTTGCTTCGGTTTGGTCAGGACCTAAGATGGAGGATTTTACCTGGAGCATGTTTTGGGAAACCGGAGTGCCCGGAGGAAACCCACCCAGACACGGGCAGAACATGCAAACTCCACACACAAAGGCTCGGGCAAACACACACAGAACACACACAGCTTTCTGCACTAGCCACTCAGCCACCGTGCCGCCATAACTATGTCCATTCAGTGCAAAAAAGCTTGACTAAAGCGTTAGAAATAAACACTTAAATCTATCAAAAAATCACTTAAAAGTAGTGAAATTATCTGTCCTTGCAGCAAGATAATTTTACTTGACAAGTTATCTTAAAGATCCCATGACATGGTACTTCTTGATGCTTTTATATGGCTCCTTAATGGTTCCCTAATACTGTAAATGAATCCTTCTTCAAAATCAACACTCATCAGTGCATGAGAAACAGAGATAAGATGAGAAAGAGTAATTTGTCTCTCTCTGAACAGTCCATAATGGGCGTTGTTGCTTGAATGCAAATGAGGAGAAAAGAGATGGCCTATAGTAGAGGGTGGGGGTGTGGCCAAACTCTCTGCTCTCAGCTCTCAGCACTCAGCTGTGCGCTCTCTGATCCATTTCCGCGTTTTTGCGTGGAGAAGACATTAGAAGCGTTCCATTGAAAAATAAACACATTTCCACAGAAAATAAAATTAAACCACTGCTGTTCAAAGGTCCAGAGGCTCAGATAAAGGACTTCCGAGCCTAGAAACAGTCGGACGTGCCTCCAGGCAAATAAAAAAACGCATTTCGCATTGCCTAGCGCATTCGCAGTCCAAACTCTCTGGGCGTGATTTACAGAGACGCTGAGTACAGACAGACGGGGGTGGAAATGCATTTGCATTTCTTTTTTCGATCTGACGTCAATAAGGTGCCTTGTTCAAAATCCCCCGTTTGAGCGCCGATTTTTTCTAACGCAGAAAAGGATCGCAAATGCTCAGTTTAGACATTTCGCAACTTTTAACCATGGCCTCAGAAAGTGAAAATTTCATGCCATGGGACCTTTAAAATAAACTACCTCTAAACTAGAATTATGCAGTCTTTGGTCTAGAACATGGGTGGGCAATTATTTTTCCCCAGGGGCCAAATGAGAAGCAGAAAATATTGTGGAGGGCCAGGCCAAAAGTTTGAAGTCTACTCTGGTTATTAATTTTATTTCTATGTTGAAATCAGTAAATGGCATTGTTTACAGAAGCTGGACATCTAGATTTTAGATTCTAGATTTTAGATTTTTGTCTTAGTTTTTTGTTTTGTTTTGTCTTTATACTGTATTTTGTACACTGTCTTTTTGCACTACCTGGCCAGAGAGAAACAAAATTTCAATTCACTGTATGTTGAACACATATGGCAGAATTGACAATAAAGCTGACTTTGATCTTTGGTAAGTTATGTGTTATTATAAAGTAATGAGAGAATGACTTTTTACAAAAACTGAATTTATTCAGTAGAATAATTAAAAACAATGGTAAACGTGAAACAGTTGTAACTCTTTTTCACTCACATTAACCCCACAATGCTTTCTGAGTTTAACTTTCTTAACTTTGTATTAAGACACTACAATGTCTTTGTTTGCCAAATAATATAATACAAGATATGACACAAAACATTTTTGTCCAACTGCCAAACTGTGTAGAAAAAAAAGTCAAAGTTAGTATGTTTAGTATGTTTTAGTGTTTTTTTCTTGATCAGTGAGAGAAATCTAGCCTCTGTTGAGCTTTAACAAGTGCATCAAAGTCAGGTTCATGTTTGAGGTGGAGATGTGAAGCACATCCGACAGATGATCATCAATTTTGAAGGTAGGTTTTATTTTCTTAATTCCAAGCAACATTTCGCGGGCCGGTCAGAGTCGGCTCGCAGGCCGTATTTGGCCCCCGGGCCTTGAAATGCCCGGGTCTGGTCTAGAAAGTAGATAATAAATCTGAAAATAAGATGAATCACCTGATATAAGTTTTAAAATGTTGGCCAGATCAGAGAAATTTGCAGTGTATATACAGTCTAGGGTGCAGAATGTGGTGAGGGGAGAGGCTGAGGTGGCTGGTGGTGTTGCTGTAGAGATGTTGACATGTATAACTCAAACAGCAGAACGATGGAGAGAGATACTGCACTTAAATGAGGAATATGGCTGTGTTTGAAAGGAAAATGTTGTGAGCTGAGATTGGTTGAAAGTGACAAATAGGTGATGGGAAAAAGGAATAAGTTAGGATGTAGGCTATTGTCTTCTGGGTTCATTTATTATCCATCACTAATGGTTGGTGTACCCATTTTACCCATAAAAGGTATTTCCTGAAAGCTCTTATAATCTTTCATACAGGCCCTGTCCGGAATATTTTTGCAATTTAAACTTTTGGATTCTGGAATATGAATTCAGGATATATAGATTCTTATGTAAAAATTATAATATATTTTCACAATATGTGGAAACAAAGCCAGGCTTATAAGATTATTCTCCATCTTTATCCACGACCAGTGTGAATTCATGTACTGAAAATATATATACTGAATACCAGTTTTGAGTAACTGTATTCCAGTACAGTTCCTTTCTCATTTGGTGGTAATGAAGTGTAGTTCATAATGTAATTTTGGCTTTATACTGCAAGTTATTAGAGAGGAAAACTTTACTTTTACTCAAATATAATGCAACTCAATGTAAGAGTACTCCAAATATTCAGAATACAGTACTCTGATTGGCCCATGTAACAGAATACTTTAAAAAATACATTTTAATTTAGGTTTTCAGTGTTCTGTAACTAAATATATAAATATATTTTCGAAGTATTCTCCCCATCCTTATCCATGACCATCCGGATGTGGAAATCAACACTGATGATGTGATTAAACATGCAGAAATGGAGGAAGGAAACTTTTCTTTCTGTCTATAAGTAAGAACCAAAACGCAGCATGATGGAATGGCAGGCTCGGAGGCTTGAAGGGGAGAGAAAGGTGAAAGACAGATGAAAGTAGAGGCAGATAAAAGCGGGAGTGAGGCAGAGGAAGGAGGCACAGATGAAAGGCGAATGAGAACGATAAGAGCGGAGTGAGAGAACCACGCCGTCGAATGGAGGGAAAGATACCGTGTACAGAGAGACAGGTAACCATGGCAACAGCGCCAAGGTACAAAAGAAGAGATAGACAAAGGCTTCGGATTTAAAAGAATGAAACTTGGGAGCTGGAAGAAAAGTCATTTTTTGAGTGAAATGTGTCAGGGGCAGCATCATCCACGCCATGGCCATAGTGGAGACCTCTAGTGTTAATAGCCTGCTGTTGATCACAAATATGGGCCAATATATCTTCTTAAATTTGAATTAAACAATTATTAGTCCACTCTACATGCGCTGTGGTTGCCAATGAGTAAAATAAGTGTAAATTCTGTGTAGACAGGCAAAGCAATGACAAAGTATACCTTATATTCTTGATAAGCAGATAGTTGTCATTGCCCCAAACGGGTGTGAATGAACTTAAGGTGTGTATACTGGGATTTGTATATAGACAGTCTGTTGGGCGTGTGGTTTTTTTGAGTCCCTTGTGGCCACCCCTCTTCCTCCCTTCCCCCTCCTGTTTTTTTTTTCTCTCCTTTTCGTCTCTTCTCGTTCGTCCTCTGTCTGTTTCGCTCACTCTCTCCCCACACCCCTCCTTCCCTCGTCCTCCTCCTCTCTCTCTTTCTCTCTCTTGATCTACCCCCCCTCCTCTACGCTCACACACACACACCTCCCTCCTCTCTCTGTTCCTTTTATATCTTCCTCTCTGAATGCTCTTCTCCTCTCCTCCCTCAACTCTTGTCTTTCCTCCTTTCTTTTCAGCCTTTTCTTGTTTTTTTTCCCTCGCTCTCCCCACACTCCTCACAGTCTGAACACAGTGTTAATATTCTGTTTTTCCGTTTATAGAATGGGTAATCTTTCCTTTCTCTTATCACTGCATCCTGTTTTGAGCTGTTTTGATTTTGATTAAATACAGTATGAATAATCTAACAAAAAATAATTAAGTCTTCTCAGCATTAAGATGCATTGTCTGAAGCTGCGAAGGCCTGTGGAGTTCTCTGATTTGAAAGCGTATAAAAAGGTGTCACCTGTTATCTGACCTGAGGACCCTGCGTGGGTGTGGTCTTTTACTCTGTGATTAGCGCAGGTAAGGGCAGCGGTCAATTATATAGTCTAGTCTACGGAAAAAACAAGATTTAACTGGAATATCTCAGTGAAAAAAAATAAAACAAAGCCTCCATCTGACCAAGAACCTAGCTCAAGATCTGGAGATAGGTCTCCAAGTGCTACTGTTCCTGAGAGGCTGCTCTGGCATCAGCTGGAGGGTAGTTCAAATGTACAGGGCAAAGTACATTAAAGTCTACAAGAATATTATACAGAAAATTGTTATTTTTACTTGTATGAGTACAGTATGTTACCGGAGGTGGCATGTCACCTGATTCCATTGAAATATGCAGTTAAGAGCATACTTCTGAAGATTCTCCATGGAGATAGAGAAGTCTTATACCCTACTGTGGAATATAGTAGCTAAAGGAGCTACATTTCCATGGAAACAAGCAAGAGGAGGCCCTCTTACAGGCCACGAAGCCAGGTTTGTGGAGATGCAAGCCCACACATACTAAGGATCCATGTTTTTTGTATTTTTAGTATTTGTGTTGTTAAAAGTTACATACTGTGGCTTTAAGATGTGCACTGGAAGTGATGCAAGGAGTCAACAACTTGAAAAAGTCTGCTGAACTAGTTCCTCTGATGATATGATAACATCCTATAGTCCTGAACTGTTTCATATAGAGAAATTGTCAGTGGAATACTGGCACCCATAGGCGACTGACACCATCACATATAAGATTCTGAAACAACTAATGTGTTTGAAAAGTAGCTCATAGCATGTTCACGTCCTTTGGCCTGTTCTGTGCGCTGTGTGGACTAGTCCCTTGTTGTTCCTTGGACTCTTTGTCTTTCTTATCTTTGTTTCTTCCCTCGCTCTATATTCTCTTCCCTCCTAGACTTCCTGCCCCCCCCTCCTCTCTCTCCTCTCCACACACCCCTCCTCTCCCTCCACCGCTATCTCTCCCTCTCTCCCTCCCTCCCTCCCTCCTCCGAGCCCTCCTTTCCTTTCCTCTATCTTTCTGGTTCTCTCCGAGCTGCTGATGATTGATCAAGGTTTTCAAGGTTTGCCCTTTGCTGTTATTTAGCTTTTAGTTTATGCAGTCAGATCTATGTATGAGTCTGCACCTGTGTTCACACGCGTGTATCTACATGTATGTGAATGTACATTTGTGTTACGATTCTACAAAGATATTAAGAAATGTTAAATTATTAAGTCTTTGAGTTAATTCCAAGCCTACTAAAGTTACTCAGAGGTAGATAACGTTGTCTGTGTGATAACAACAGCAAAATCAAATCAAATCTGGAGGTTTAATAGTTAATTCACCCTCCCCGCCACCCCCCGTCCAGCCTTCCCCCGCATTATTTTTTCTCTTTCTCTCTATCCTCCTTTTTTCCCCGCAGCCTGTCACCACCTCCCTTCTCCTCCCTCCCCTCCCCTCCTTTCCTTTTTTTCTTTTTTTCTTTCAGTGCCTTTTCTTTCTTTCAGCCTGTCTCTCTTGCTCCTCCGTGCACCCCCCTTCCCCACACCTCCCCTGCCCCCCCCCCTCCTCCTCCTCCTCCACCACCACAGCCCAGCTTTTTTTTTTTCTTTTCTTTTATTCTTTTCTTCTTCCTTCTTTTCTTCTGCCCGGCCACCCCTCCTCCTCCTCCTCCCCTCCCTCCATCTCCCTCTCCTCTTTTCTCTCTTTCCTTTATCTTTATTCTCTCCTCGTTTCCATCCCCCCTTCAACTCCCCCTCCCTTCCTCCCTCTTTATCTCACTCTCTCTCTCCCTTCCCCCTCTTCTTCCTCTATCCATTTTCTCTCTCTCCTTTCTGCTCTCCACTTTTTGGCTCTCTTATCTACAGTCTAATTGGGAGACGGCATTTTGCTGCAATAACTTTGAGCTCATGTCCCTACAGGTGTCCGGACTAAGACCAAGTGAGCACTGATCTGGTAGAATCAAGTATATTTCCTTAAGTTTAATTGTGATTAAACAATTATAATGAATGAAAAAACTGTATCTGGTCTGTTTTTTTACTGCTATTATTTACAAATCTTAATTTTAATACAATTGGCCAAGAGTATTGCTTTAAAACAAGTTCAAAATGGGAATAATTTGTGTTTATAATTTAAATGGTAGTTAGTGTACTCTGTTCAAGGCTTGGTGCAAACCTTGATAGTTTTGTTAGATGTGGTTGATTGCAGTAGTTTCATGTAATATTGTTATCTTCTTGTTGTGAATAAATGAGGGAGGGAGAAGTAGAACGGTATAAGCTGTGGCAGAAAAGGAGCTTTTGGTAATGAAAAAGCTGTAAAAAGAAAAAAAAAAAAAAAGAAAAAAGAGAAGTATGAAGACGAAGAGGAAGAGCAGAAAAGGAGTGATGCTGTTGTGGAGGGAGAGAATGGTGGTGGGAAGGGAAGGGAAGGAGGGGATGGGGGGGTGCAGCCCAGTCAGTTCAGATAAGAGCAACAGTGAGAGAGGGAGGGGGGGAGCTGGCCCCGCCTTCTCTCCTCCTAGCACTTATAAAGAGCAGAGGATTTTTTTGACTCATTTCTGCTGGAGGATGAGATCGGTGAAGCAGCTCGCACATGACCCTGGGAGTACTGTGGTGAGTGAGGGCTCCGGTAGGATGTACATGTGTGTTTCGTCTTCCTGTTACTGCTGCTTGTTTCCTGTTCTCACTAATTGTGTGGTTTTGGGTGTTTTTGACTTGGCAACTTTAAGAGACCTGCCTTGTGCACACTACAGTTGGGACACTTTCACTTTCTGTCCTGCAGTCTGTGTTTACCATTTGTATAGTTCTTTTTGCTTTTGACCATGTTTCGTCCCTCCTGCCCCCCTCTTCCTTTCCTCCTCTCTTCACATGCACACACTCTCTCTCTTCCCCCCTCCTTGGTTTCCTCCCTCTTTTCTTTATCTTTCACAGTCTTGCTCCTCGCCTCCCCCGCCTCCCTCCCTCCCTCCTTCCTTCTTCCCTGTTCTGTCTCCACCACTTACACCCAGCCAGTTTGTCTGTTTCACTACTTTAAAAGCAGTCATTTTAAATGCTGTTTCTCAGCCACTTCTCACTTTTGGTTCTGTTCTGTTCACTTCTTCAATCCTTTTCATTATTTTATCTCAGTGGTTTAGAAATACACCACACCCTGAATTTTACTTTGTGTCCTTTAGGAAATCATAATAAAATATTCTTCAGTATGACAATGCTTGCATCAGGGTTAGTTTCTCTTTGACTGACCATTGTCTATTTATCAAAGCATTAAAGTAGTAATGTTAGCATATCTAATATATGGCATATGGAACTGTCCAGCAGTGTGCGGACCACTTGAGTTCTTACAAATGAAACTGTAGATCTCTTTGTGATGTGAATTATTCTAAGACCATCAGAAGGAAGCTGCAAAAACAGCATGATTTCTGCTTGCCACATTAGTTTGTGGAAGATACTATGAGGAAGTGAAAGACACGACTGTGGATTATTTTTGTATGCACTGTTCTTTGCTCTGTCCTTTGCTCATATGTGATGTTTTGTGTTCATTGGTAGGACGAAAGAGGCTGCCACACACAAGTGATGTACCCAAAGAAGACACTGTGTTTCATGGAAGTGGGGACACAGACTGAGCCAGTGGTGGTACTGTCCTTGGCTCAGGCTGCCGTCCTGGGCCTCATCTCACAGAATGAGATCTTCAGAGGAACTATAGCCCCCAATGGTTTCTACAATGGAGAGCCTAAAGACTGTGCCCCCCCTCCACAGGAGGAGGGCATGGAGTGTGATTATGCTGACCAGCTTATTGGAGCAAACGGGGACTACTTACGGGATCCTGCCAGAGACACAGAAGCTCATTGCAAAGTGAGGAGACGACCTCAGAGGAAGGACCTGAGACTGGACTGTCCGCACAAAACGCCCAGCCCAGGAGCTCACATCAAAGGGGAAAGACTGGAGTGTGACAGCCACCCATCATGTACCCTAAACAGGCATGAGGAGGTGGACAGGCAGCAGGCATCTCCCAAAGAGGAGCTGGTCAGTGTCATACACACAACTTCACCACAAGATGGTGCCTCTGTGGAGGAAGTAGAAACCGAGAGACAGGAAGAGGCCTTGAACCTGAAGATCAGTGGGGACAATGACAGTTCACAGGAGAAGAGTTACTATGAGTCCAGTGAGCCTGCCTACGAGAGCTCTGAGGAACCCCCACAGGCAGAGTATGAGGGGAACGCACAGGCCATGCTGTGGTCTGACCCAGAGGGTCTTGCCCGACGAATGCAGATCGACCGCCTGGATATCAATGTCCAGATCGACGAGTCATATTGTGTGGACGTGGGAGAGGGTTTAAAACGCTGGAAATGTCGCATGTGTGAAAAGTCATACACATCCAAATATAACTTGGTCACTCATATATTGGGACACAGTGGCATCAAGCCCCATGAGTGTGTGCACTGTGGGAAGCTGTTTAAACAGCCCAGCCACCTCCAGACCCACCTGCTGACCCACCAAGGCACACGGCCACACAAGTGCACCGTGTGTGAGAAGGCTTTCACACAGACCAGCCATCTAAAGAGACATATGCTCCAGCATTCAGACATCAAGCCCTACGCCTGCCGTTTCTGTGGCCGGGGCTTTGCCTACCCCAGTGAGCTCAGGACCCATGAGAACAAGCACGAGAGCGGCCAGTGCCACGTCTGTGCCCAGTGCGGACTGGAGTTCCCCAGCTATGCCCACCTCAAACGCCATCAGGCCAGCCACCAAGGCCCGACCAGCTATCAGTGCAGCGAGTGCAACAAGTGCTTCTCCTACCGCAGCCAGCTCCAGAACCACGTCCTCAAACATCAGAACGTGCGGCCCTACGTCTGCCCTGAGTGTGGCATGGAGTTTGTTCAGATCCACCACCTGAGACAACATGCTCTAACACACAAGGTACAGCAACTTAAGCGCTCAAACTCAAAGTCTAATCACATGCACAACAGACTTACATAGCCTACCACTGCTGCCAAATGAATAACTGACGTATTTGTTTGAACAGGGCATGAAGGAGTTCAAGTGTGATGTGTGCTCCAGAGAGTTCACACTGTCGGCCAACCTGAAGAGACACATGCTGATTCATGCCAGTGTCAGGCCCTTCCAGTGCCACATCTGTTTCAAGACCTTTGTCCAAAAACAGACTCTAAAAACACACATGATCGTCCATCTGCCTGTCAAGCCCTTCAAATGCAAGGTGAGAATCCACAAACAAGTTTCTGCCATGTAAGACAACTGTAAGAAAGGAAACTCCACCTTATTCTGCAGCTGGTTATCAACACTATGTATCATGTTGTTCTGCCTACATCGCTCACACTCACACCTATGCTCAGATGTGTTGTTTTGAAGTTGGGTTCAGATAATTTCACATCAACTCAGGGTCAATTCTGTGTCTAACAACTTCTCTAGTCATAGATGCTCATGGACAGAGTGACAGAAGTGTGGCAGTCCATTTGCACTTGCAGCACCTGACCTCCACCAATCCCACACTCACAGACAGCCATACAAGGTGTCTTGCTCAAAGGCATAATGACAGTTAAAGCTGGAATTGAGTTGTAAATCTTCTGGTTTAATGAATGAAGTATATGCTGCATCATTTAAAAGAACATTTTTTGTTAATGAATGCAGAAGATTGCTCATAGGTCTACTATAACAATACTGTGCTTCCGCTGAAGTTACATTCATTTGGCTAAACCAAGACAATTGTTTTTTTATTATATAAGTTTCTGTATTGATTTATTCTTTCTTCATTGGTTTTCTATAGGTGTGTGGAAAGTCATTCAATAGGATGTACAACCTCCTAGGTCATATGCATCTGCACGCAGGCAACAAGCCCTTCAAGTGTCCTTACTGCACCAGCAAGTTCAACCTGAAAGGCAACCTCAGCCGCCACATGAAGGTCAAGCACGGCATCTTGGATGCCAGCATTGATGGGCCAGGTACGCTTAAGTTTTAGAACTCATTATTTTCCACAAGTTACACTATACTAGGTTTTTATAATCATAATATGACATTCACCAATACATTATAGCTATTTCCTCTTTTCTGTTTGTTGTACAATGATTTCATTTTTAGGACATTTTCTTTTTGAGGCAAAATGAAAGTTGATATAAATCTTTAAAATAGATGTTTCTTTCTGTCGGTCTCCTCAGAACCTTCTCAAGATGCAGATGGTCAGGAAGACTACGAGGAGAACTTTGACTACAATGAAAGAGAAAATCGAGGCAGTATCAACAACAGCAGCAACAACTCTGCAGAAATGAACAAACTGTCATCCATGGCGTATTATGGTGCCTACGGGAAAAACACAGGGCGATACAGCCTTCCAGAGATGATCAAAACGAACCCATAACTTATCTCTTTAAGATGCACAGAAAACCAGAATGCTGTTTTTCTTCTACATATTGCACATACTGCCCACACTGGCTAAAGTATATATATATATAAAAATAAAAAATATACTGATTTCCTTTTTAAGGTAATTGCTCTTAAAGGTGTCATGTGCTACAATGCTCACTGATAAAAGTTTCAAAGTATGTTTGTGTTACTCTTATTGTGTCATGAAACACATTGAACCCAC
This sequence comes from Paratrypauchen microcephalus, assembly GCA_036785185.1. Lineage (NCBI taxonomy): Eukaryota > Metazoa > Chordata > Actinopteri > Gobiiformes > Gobiidae > Paratrypauchen > Paratrypauchen microcephalus. The sequence continues at coordinate 2,852,906 of JAVJIX010000035.1, forward strand.
AGGCTCCAGTCAGACAGAGCAGAAGTTACACGTGAAATGTTTAATTTAAGTTGAACTTGAGCTGAAAGTAGAAATGTCACCATATGGCAATATCGTCATCTCACACCATTATCAGTATGTGGTAACTTTAAAATTGAAGTACACTGTCATATTGATCCTTTGCAAAGATTCAAAGTGCCAATAAAATTGTATTAAAGGTGAGCCAGAGTATTTAGAGAATGGTTTGCACTTGTAATGATCTTTAGAGGCTTGTTGAAGTCTATTAATGCACAACACTATCGTCATTGTACCCCGGAGTAGTAATGTCTGTAACCAGCTGCCCTGGGGTAGAGTGACTGAAGCAAGGCTGCCAATTTGAGCCATTGGCCCCCCTGGCCACCTTGTCTGATCAGCCAAAACCGCATGCTTAATTCACACAAGCAAGAGAGCATGGAGGCTCTATAGCCAACAGTAAAAAAAAAAAAAAAAAGCCTTTTAACAAGCCCTCATTAATCCACAACTGTTCTACTGAGAGTATGAAACTATTAGGCCCTTCAGCGACGGTGCTCTCCTGTGTGTCCATTTGTATTTTGCAAAGAAATATGTGGCTCATACCACTTTTATACATAATGCACCATGCTCTTGGGGTTGTGGACCCCATATCAGTCAGAAAATATCTCCAACACATGTATCAAGTAATGAAAGTTTTACATTTTTGGGGTGGACACACATGGCCCAGAGGCCCCAGTTTGTTAAAATGCTTCGGACACCTAAATTGAATTAATGCAAACTATAGTAACAGGTCCAGAAACATAACTAGGCTAAATTGAACAGTTCACGAAGACTACATCACGCATTATACATTACTCTTCTTAGTCAAAACTTAAATCTCTATTCAGTTTTTCTCCCCAGCATCGCATAAAAGCGCTGACAGCTCCATCTACTGGTGTAGAACTAACTGTACAGTGTCTGTCCCCCAAATCCTCTTTGATAAAACATCTGATGCCATTAACTACAATTGTTACTTCATATGAACAAATGCAGACAACTGGATGTGTAGTATTTACTATATACAGTCTGAACATTGACAATACACTACCAATTTGATTACATAAAACTGCATTCTATTGACATTTTTTCTGTTGTGCTTGCCTTACAGAATGACAGGATAGGTACATTTTTATAAAGGAAACTTATTGTTCTAGTGCAGAGATGTTGTATTGGAAAGCTAGTTCCTATGACATCACCTTTCCAAAACCTGAAAGCAAAGTCTGTCCTGTCCTTGTGTTCTCCTCTGACTGTACCGTGAGGTAAACCAGTCTGGAGTCTGTGCAAATAATGATCATTAAGAGACATTCACCATGAGATCAATGCCATGTTACATGTGACAAGCAAACAACATAATTTCATATTTCATAGTATTTTTCCTATAATCTATCAGGCTCTAACAATGTTAATAAACTTGCTCTTGTTGTGGTCAAACCAGATTTATTTTTGTGGACTTTGGACAATCGTTCCCAAGGTGTAACAGTATATTACAGTTCTCACATTACAAAAATACAACCTTGAAATAATGGACAGTGAGAGAGGCAGGTGATTGACAGCTCTAAGAGCCAATAAATCCTACAATGTATAGCTTCCTTCAGTTAAATGTCTTTTTTTGACCTTTAGGTTAGAAATGAGGTACAAAAGCAAGTAAGGGCCATGAATGCCATCTTCTTCATTTTCCGAGGGCCTTATCCAAGTTTGTTTTGATGGCGTCCAGAAAGTCGGTGGTGTTGACATAGTGCTCATTCAACTTGACACTAAGAAGCAACAAAAAATATAAACATTCAACATTATAAATCTGTACATATTACCAAAAAAGAAAACTTGGGGGGGGGGATCAAGAAAGTCTTACTTGGAAAGGCCATGAATGCAGCCAGCAAGGTCCTTTGTCATTGTCCCGCTCTCCACAGTCTCCACGCACACCCTCTCTAGTGTCTGAGAGAACCTGAAAACGACCACAGCAATACATTATTCATATTAATCCAATATCATACACAGAAAAGTTAAACAGATGAGCAGGACTGACTTTATAAGATCAGGGTTTCCATCGAGTTTGCCACGGTGCTCCAGGCCTCGAGTCCATGCGAAGATGCTGGCGATGGGGTTAGTGCTGGTGGGTCTTCCCTGGAGGCACAAAGTATAAATTGGTAAAATTTTGTAGATACAGATAGATGAGTCTTTATTTTACGCAACTAAAATACAGATTTTGGCAATATGTGCCATGATTGAAGCCATTTAAAAAAAAAAAAAAAAAGATTAGAATAACTTTGAATGATCAATTTAAATAAGGAACATCTAATGTCTAGCATTTTAACATATTTAATGTAAAAAATATAAATTATTATATACCATAACATTATTGTCACTTATCAAGGTGAACATGAGGTGTTTTTCCTTTTAGATATTCTCATAAAATACCAAAATGATGAATAATGGCTTGATTGTGAGCAGGAGCCAGGATTGCAGGAGAGTGGGGCATGACGTAATTTGCAAGCTCATGAAGCAGCGTCTCCATAAGGTCACAGAACAAACCCTGTCCTTTTCTTCTATCACCACAAGGGGGCAACACTGTTGTTTACACTGTAGCCTGACAGAAGCCTACTGACCTTCTGGTGCTCACGGTAGTGTCTGGTCACTGTGCCGTGGGCCGCCTCTGCCTCAATGGTCTTTCCATCGGGACACACCAGAACAGAAGTCATGAGCCCCAGAGAGCCGAAGCCTGAGCACACACATCACCACTAACATTAGCATGAACAACACCATGTAAACCAGAAGTCAAAAGGTTAACAGTCTCACCCTGTGCCAGGATATCAGACTGCACATCTCCGTCGTAGTTCTTACAGGCCCATACAAAGGCTCCGGACGATTTCAGCACCTGGGCGACCATGTCATCGATCAGTCTGTGCTCATACCAGATCTTCAGCTTGTCAAAGTCTGGCTTGTAATGCCTGGAACAAAATAGTCCATGTCATGCTCTAGCTTTTTTAAGGGACAGTTATTTTATAGACAACGGGAGTCGCAGTGAGACATGAGACAAGGAGCGCATGGCGAAGGCTTTCATAAACGTGTTGACTTTTGTAGTGTACACATCTCGTTTCAGTGTTAACCACAACAATGCAGATTTAAACCAACACACAGGCCTGTCACAATAATCACTCTATCAACTTTTCGTTCAGTATATGAAAGCTGGAACAATATTTTTGGGGTCAATATTTATTATTTATTTTTATTTTTTGGCTATATGACAAGATTTAAGCTATAAAAGTTAATAAGTTTTATAATTCATTACAGTTTCAAGTTTCATTCTGCTATTTATTTCAGCTCATTTTTTTTTACAATATTGTACACTTGAATAGTTTTTGTAGTTTAAATTTTCCTCTGGGTTTTTGTATCAGTGGCATAAATTTGTTTATCGTTTATCGTCTATATTTAGTCAATAATAATAATAATAATAATAATAATAATAATAATACTACATTTCATTTAAAAGTGCCTTTCAAGACACCCAAGGAAACTGTACAAAACAATACTTAAAACACAAAGATAAAAACAGATACAAAACTGGAAGATGGTGAAAGTGACTTATGTGGTATAGGATTGTCTGAACAAGTGTGTTTTGAGTCTGGATTTGAAAAAAGGAAGTTCAGCAATATATCACACTTAAATTTGTTATAATGACTGGATTTTTGGTTTCAGAAAAGGGTTTAAGATGCAACTCTGAATCAGCCGATGTTATCTTTGAATAGTGGCAAAAGGAGAAATTCAATTTGTCAGCAAAAGTTTATTTGGTCGAATATGTTTCAAAACTCATCTAAGCCGTTTCTTCAGTTCTGGTCAGACGCTGGTGGACACTGCCTATATCTGCCCCAAGGGAGGAGCCAACTACAGTGAAATTACTTTGAAACTACTACACCTACTTGTTTTCAGTTTCTGTTAGCTAGGTGGGCCTAACAAATGTGCAGTGGGAGTGGGGTGGGGGGCTTGTTAGCATAGTCATTCAGGGCCATAACAGGTGTTTTTACACCTCTGGACCTGACCTGCTGCCCTATTGTTTTCTTTGTTTGTTTTGATTTAGGGTTGAGGATAGAGTTATAGATGGGAGACAAATTATGTGAGACCTCCATTTCTGTTCAAGGAAGGATTCTCTTTCTTGACAAAAAAAGCCTCTTTAACTACCCTCTCAAACCAGTTCTTTTCTCTGGCCAAAATCTGGCCAAAAGTGAGGTACAGAGCGTGCAGACACCACTGTCTGACCAGAACTGAAGAAGCAGCTTGGATGAGATGCGAAACGTATTCGACCAAAAAAAAAACAACTTTTGTCCAGTTGACAAACTGAATTTCTGCTTTTGCCATGGATTCTACCTGGACGACTAAGGGATTCTACACACATATTTGAATAGTGCTGGACTAAATATTGAGGCTACCACTGTGACATTAGGCATCACTTAAGTTTTGTGAGGACAGTGTGGGTGAAGTCTTACTTCTCAAAAATGTCCTGGAAGATGTCCTTGAAGCGGCCATCGTAGGCTTTGAGGATGGTGTTCTTTGTGCTCATGTACAGGGGCCACTTCTTGGAGATGGCATACTGGAAACAGCTGTGAGCAAAGCCTGTGATAGACTGAGAGAAGGGTCAAAGGTCAGTGTTTTATCTGTGCAGCAGGTCATTCACCCGACTTTCACACTCATCAGAGCTGACCTCTAACACTTTTGACAAGCAGCTGAGCAAACAGAAGCAGACTGCCAACTGTAATCCTCAATTCAGTCTATAATGAATTTAGTGCCATAAATGTAATATAGTATCAACAAATACCATTTTAATCAATTGATTTTAAGCAGCAGTGATGGCTCGATACATGTATCCACTAGCCTTACAGGCTCGTAAACATGAAACATGATGTAATGAGATTGTTCAACGCCATTTATCTTCTGCATAAACGTTCTGTGGCCAATTAGAAATCAGTTCATACATGACAGTAGCCAGCAGGTTCCAGTGCAGAGTACAGTTTGTTTTTTTGTTGTCGTTTTTTTTTTACTTTTTGAAGTGTACAGCAGGCTTATGACTTCTGAACAGCAGACTGATTTTCAGTTACATATTCTTGAAAAATGGTCATCACAGCAGTCTCATTAACGATACTTAGGGCAAAATACTTTGACATCAGAAAATAAAGTTGAGTGCCCCATCCTGTACAGAGACCAGTTGCTGCACTATAGCACTGAGCAGACACACAGAATGATCACGTTTTGTCACTGTGTCTGTCACACATTGCATTTTAAGTGAAGTGCCTTCTAAATTATTTAAGTTTTAAGTAATTAAGATGAAGCGGCTGCACACACTCACCTCGTCAGTGTTGTACATGCCCATGCCACAGCCTCCAGCGGGGAAATCGTACACCTCCCACTCTGTAGCAGTGCTGCCGTCACTGGGGGAGAAGATGATCTTGAACTTTCCTGGCTGGTTCACCACAAAGTCTGTGGCTCTGTACTGCAGAAACACAACACATGAGACAGATCAGCACAGTTATAATGTTCCGATAGACCTACAAATGAGGCAATAAATATCAATGGTAAAACTACTCACCTGGTCTCCAAAGGCATGTCTGCCAATGATGATGGGCTGTGTCCAGCCGGGAACCAGCCGGGGAATGTTCTTGCAGATGATTGGCTCTCGAAACACTGTCCCACCAAGAATGTTTCTGATTGTACCATTTGGGCTTTTCCACATTTTCTTTAGGTTGAACTCTAAATGAATTAAAAAAAATAAACATCAGATTATAACACATTTTTGTCACTGTTCTGTCACTGGGGAGGGCTTCTGGTAAAGACACTTCACCCACCTATTCCACCCCAGGAACAACTTACTAAATCAAAAAGCACTCTACGTTGAAGTTTGGCTAAATGAGTGTGTGATGTCTAGATGTAGAGTTTCACTGATAGAATATGATAAATAATGACCCATCTTTAAAACAGCCCTACACTTGACAATGACAATTCTTAAGTGAAGCAAACTCTGGTCTTTCTCAAGTCTTAATGAGACAGACCTTCCACTCGAGCTTCGTCTGGTGTGATGGTGGCACATTTAACCGCAACATGGTACTTCTTTGTGGCCAGGGCAGAGTCGATGGTGACCTGGTCGTCAGTCTGATCCCGGTACGGCAGCCCCAGGTCATAGTACTTCAGCTCCACGTCCACGTTGGACAAGATCAGCTGAAACACAGAAAGCCTCTATAACTCAACCCTTGGACTAATCCAAAATACGGCAGGGCATAGGCCTGTCATGATAAAAATTGACTTCTTGTTTAATACATGATATACAGATAATTTTGCACTGGGGGGAAATGGTACTTTTTAGTTCTACGATGAGATTTGAGCAGAGTTTTGAGGGTTCTGAACTTCTGTGGGCTTCTATAGATACAAACTGCAAAGCGCTGCCTAATGTTACTTATTTCTGTTTAACAATTTTGTACATCAAAAATACTTTTTAGGGGATAATTCTGCTTTATGGTTTGGTTTCAATATTACTGTTTATAGTCTATATTTACTTACTTACAAAACATCGTTCTTTGTTATCATGGCAGCATGGCATGAACAATAATTATTGGGGTCAATATTTATTGTGGGTAATTTTTCATTGGTCTAGTGGGCACCATTTTGTTATTTTTCTGTCATAGGATTTAAGCTGTATAGGACTGAAATAAACAACTAAATTAAAAAAAAGAAAAGAAAAATAAATCACTCATTAACCAACTGGTGTTTCATTCTTCTATTATTTATTCCAAGATTAATTCTAATTTTCAAAATTAACAATCTTAAAATTTAAATTAGTTTCATGTCAATAAAAATCCTAGGTAATTCGGTGCTTCTGTTGAATGCTGCTCTTTTTCCCCACCCTCTCCCATTGGTCAGCCTTGGTCACGCTCTCAAATGGCTTTAGTCGTCTTAAAATTATGATAAACTAAGGATATGAACGTACTGAAAGTAAGCGTGACTGAAATTGTGGCTTTAGAAAATCATCATTTTTATTTGACATTACAGGCCACCTATAATTTGTAATATGCATTTCCTCAGGCCTTTCTGAACAGGTAAGAGTTTCAGAAGAGCCTGCTGCTTTTGTCATGTGCTCTTACTTCCCTTGGCTTTGTCAAGTGGACAAACACATGGCAGCTTGTGGGACAGGCACAGGACTCAGTCACTAATACTACTGCAGCGTCTCTTAACTATGTAAAAAATATCATGTAAAAAATATCATATAAACCCTAAACCATCATAGATTTGTTTCTATACAGTGTAAATATCCTGCCGTGTTGTATATATCCTACTCAAATGTCTACTTAAATGTCTGCACTGAAGTGAGATGCTTTCAATCTCATTGTGAGCATGCATAATGTAAATTGTACATGTGAATAGTGACAATAAAAGGCATTCTATTCTAGGTTGAGAGCAAGAGTGCATCAGTCAGTCCCTGTCCTGCCTCAAGGGTCTAGACCTTTGCAGACCGAAGGTGCAATAAATAAATAACTAAATAATCACCTTTTCCTTGATGAACTCCCAGATGATACGGGTCATCTCATCTCCATCCATCTCCACCACTGGCTGGGCCACCTTGATGCGTTTGTCAGCATCTGTACACAGCAGAAAGGTTAGGGGCGTTTAGGATTTGTAGTTAAAACATGTTGGAAAAAGCTCAAAGTGCACCATAAAACATTAAACAGCTACATAAACAATGGACATATGTTACAGAACACTTAAGTGTCAATAAATAGGCAACTAACAATATGGAAGATATTACTGAGCCCACAATTTATTTATTTTTTATTAAGTAAATCTATGATTCTACACACAGATAGTCAAAAGGGTTTTTGGCATCACAATATGTCATTTTAATGTTCCCCATCAATCATTTTAGTGCCAAAGCAGTTGCAAGATGATTGTGCTCCAATGCCAAGAAATGCCAAGTCAGACTCGCACGATTAGAGGCGACTTTATGAAGTCAGAGTGAGGCAGATTAGGCATTGACTTCTGCATATAAAACAAGCTAACCCACTTGATTCTCCACATCCCCCCTCTAGAGTGCAGTCTGACACTCAAATCAAGCCTGTTGTCACCCGCACCGGCAGCTGCACAGGCACATGCAGCAACTCAAAATAAACCCAACGCACTGCTAGCATTAGTCTTATGTAATTGGCTAACAGAGGAAAGGACGGTCACAAAACAGCTAAGAAGGGGAACATGGGTTAATGCAGTTAGAAAGAACAAAAACACTGAGTGCATCCAAAGAGCAAGTTGGCTACAAACCCAATTCATAAAATAAAGAAACACGGTTGCTCTTTGTGGTATGATCACATACACTTTGTTGTGTATTTTGTGTGTGCGCAAAAGTTATGAAAATATTAGTTATATTCAGTATAGTAAAGTACATAGTGAAGACCATTGAAGGTGTTATGCAACCATGGAGCAGCTCAACAAACCAAAGCCAATGGTGCTAGCTCAAGAACAAACCTCATTTTGAAACATTCTCAACAACTAGAGTTGTAAAACTAAAATCATCAATACATCAATACTATTAATAGTAGTATTAAAACAACATGCTCATTTGAACAGGCAATTACATAATGAAGAGCAAAACATTTGGACCTTTCTTGGATTGTTTAAGAACCATCTTCACAGGAAACCTGCAGGAGGTAGTAACGCTGTTTAAAGGTAAATCGTGTAAAAATGTGATTATGTGGAGATGGTTTCATCACAGACTTTTTCCTTTAAATCTAAATAGAGTTCAAAATGTTCATCATGACAACAATCGTCTAAACGTCTCAATTTCAGTCAAACTGTAAAGTGCAGTCAAACTGTACTTTACCCTTTTAATTTGACATGTTTCAGACAGCCTATCCTACAGCCTTTAACCTACCCTAGAGGCAATTCTTCGTTTGCAACTTTACATGGCTCAAATGCTGTTTAAAGTACACATGAAGCACCGCACAATAAAACATTGTGTTAAACTATCTTCCACTGTGGAGGGTAAGCCAGGTAAGCACCCACATATGGATGACTCTGTAGCAAAAGCAAACAGCAGCAGCCCTCCCCTATACATGCACGTGCAGCTGCCATCTGCAGAATGAAGAGAAGACAAATGCCAAGAGCATGGCTCAACTTTTAACCTAGTTAATAATAATCCAATATGTCTTTGCATTATAAACTTCATTGAGAATAACTCAAATTTAGGATGAGCTACTTTACGCAGCCATTTCAGAGGAGTGCACATGCATGAGAAAGGACGTTTTACAGAGTCAAGTTTGGCCAGCAGGGGTCTGATCGCAACCTCTGATTCTAAATGAAGTCCTGGGTCACTTGACCGGTCTGTGTTGTTGACTCAACACCCAAAACGATTCGGAGCGCCCTTCATCTGACCCCCGCTGAGTAATCAGCGCAAAGACATACAGGGCAAACAAGAGATATGCATTTATTTACATCTAGAATAAACCACAGACGGTTTTGTGATAGGTAATCTACCATGCGGCAGAACTGCGGCCGTAAGAGCCCGCGGTCAAACGCGGTTACAGTGAAGGTGGATTCCAGGAGCGGACAGTGCTCTGGATAATCATGGACGCACAGGACAGAAAGTGAAGGCGGCCATTGCACCGTTCATTCACTTCACTTTGTGGAGACTGACCTTGGACAAGTTTGACCGCGCAAACCTATGCTTTATCCCTAAACCGCGTCTCTGGGCTTCTCAAGACTGTCGGCGAGTCTATATATTTATATATGCTTTTATGTTTGATTCGAGTCGTTTCTGCCGGTTTCCATCGTCCATTTTCCTTGACCCTTTTAATCATCTTCATCGGCATTAGCGAAGTATGCTATCATCATACTGGAAATAAAAGCACGGTTTCATTGGTTCGCGTTGCAGGAGGTTTTTTTTTCCTTCTCTTGCCTCTTGATTTCATGTACAGCCTTTTGAATGGGCTAGTTTTAGCAGAGTGTAACCCGAGCTGCCGCAGCAGCGCCATGTTGCAGACCGCAGTGTGCAGCAGACTAGCGGCTGTGGAGATGCTGAGGATGAGGAGGAAACACTCACAGTTTCTTTGTTGCAGAGACAGGCAGTTGGCGGCCGGGGCCAGCACCGCGGGGTTTCGGGAGAACGCAGTGACAGCGCCCCTCGACAGAGAGCTGAGGACTTTCAGATATCCAGCCATGTCCGTGTGGCCCGGTTCACTTTGCGGCTCAACACCACCGTAACTGAGAGCAGAGAGGGGGAAGCGCTCGCAGCCCGTCTGCAATATAGATCTGCTCCAACGCCGCCCACCGCTGCTCCCGCTGCGCACGTACGGCGCACGTCGCTCTACGTCACAGGAAGTACACTGTGTGCACAATGTGCACCCCGGCAGAACACCGGCAGACACACGGGCCGCGACCAACTCTCTGTCCTCCATTCCACACTTCTTGATTCCTCCCCAGCCTCCATTTTTCAGCTGTCAGTCAAACAACAACAACAACAACAATAATAATAATAATAATAATAATAATAATAATAATAATAATAATAATAATAATAATAATAATAATAATAATAATAATAGGACAACAGATGTAAAGTAGCTATTGAGCTAATTCCGGCATATTTACATTGATGCTTTTTTGTTGTCATGTTGATTAATGTGCATTGTCTTAACTCAAATAAAAATATAAAAAAATAAATGATTGTGTCATATTAAGCCGTGTCCCAAAGAAAACCACAGAAGGAAGAAGTAAACATGAGGAAGCTTCAGGAGGCGGACATCAGACTTAAAAAAAAAAAACTTAATTGGTTTCTACGACGGCGTATAATACGACGGCGTATAAGGGCCACATGAAGAAAAAAATAATAATGCTACTACGAGATTAAAGTCGTAATATTATGAGATTAAAGTCGTAATACGCCGTCGTAGGTTTCTGAGGATTATGCAATACGAAATTCTTTTGAGCACTATTACCACCTGTGGAATACTTTACTAAGACCTTATTTAATCCTACCTGTACCTTTGTATTTTATTATATTGTATTACATATGTTTTTATGACTGTATATTGTTTACTTTTTTCCCTTGTATTTTTATTGCTGCTATTAGTACTTCTCGACTATCTTAGCGAGTCAACGGGTTCTTCTGATCCTAAGCATTTCATTGCATTGTTGACCTTGTGTTGATCCTGCATATGGCAAATAAACAATCTTGAATACATCCTCTTCTACTTGTGTCTTCTCTGTGGGTGGGACTTCCTCACCCATTTCCTGCAGAATCAAGCAGAAGGAAGCGAGTAAAGAGAAATCTGACGCGGCCATGGTGAGCTTGGTCATACAACATGGTCATATCTGAGGCTTAAGTTTTCTCCATGGGTTTTCTCATATGATTGAACTCTTGAGCCCCAAATTTAAGACAAATGATTCCAAATGTACGAACAGCTGTCTGCCTCAGGCTATTGCAGCCTATAAAAGGGTCAAAAGTTTCGATTAAGTCAGATTCAACTTTACAACTTTTTACAACAATTTACAACTTTTTTTTTTTACAACTTTATGCAACTTTTTACAACTTTCTGTCACTCACAATTTTATGATTTAAACCTTTGGATCTGAACTGTAGGCGGGTCTCGATAGGCTCATTGAACATGAATGCCAACTTATGCCTAAACCTATCTGTATGAAGTATGATTTAGGCTGCATTTTTCTATTTACCTATACCTACCTACCTCATAATTGTCACGATATGTCCTGTGGGTGGATGTTTTTTTTTTTTCTGGCAGGGGTACTATATGCAGGATGCCAGTGTGAGCCAATCTTCTGTGAGCCCCTTGGACAAGTCGAGTGTCCCTGTGGACCAGTGTGTGTGTCCTTGCATTAATACCAGTGCACTCCAGCATTATGTGGACCTTCGGATTAGTCTATACTGTAGGCTATTTCTCATGATCTCTGAGGAACAGTGATTGAATTTGCCTATTTGCAGTCACAAAGCAAATAGGCAGAGCGTCCCTGGAGTGAAGTGTCCTAGTGGCTCAGTCTTAAATCCACCTGAGTCTGATCCCACGTCGTCTCGACACAAGTACACCTAATTTTAGCTCAGCACGTAGGCTATACCAAGCCCAGACATTCGTACAACGCACCACCTGCCCACATCTCGTCCCCCAGACAAAAACTGTCATAGCCAAATATCAAGGCTTTTATACCAGACCATGGTACAAAATAGCACTTATTACACTGAGTCATGAGCAGCTTCTCGTAAGTAGAAGCCATTGCAGAAGCGTTCTTACCTGGGACTGTAACTTTAACTGAAGCATAAAGTGCCCTCTGCTGGAGGAAATCTAAAACATCAAAATCTAGGAACAGTGTAATATGTGAATTTTAATGGTGCACTATGTAACTTTTCTGGTGGCTGATCCTTACACAGTTTGTCGCAATATACCCTAATGATACTGATTTTCCTAGAATGCAGGTCAACACAAGGAAATAAATACATGTAACCAAAATACAGTCAAATACATTCACTTTTTTTGCTCGAAAAGGAGTGGGAAGAAGAAAACTTATTGAATCCCACCCCTGTCTTCCAAAACATAACTTCAATTATTAATTTAGCTTCCATCTCACTTTTTTTTATTGCTAACAATAATACCCTGAAAAACATTAATTCTTATTGGGAGTGGGCTGCACAGATCTGACCTGTATCATCTGCTTGACTCCATAGAATAGTCTAATGCCACACTGTGGAACATTTCTAGGTCAAAGCAATAACAACTTCATGGCTGTTAGTTGTGATGAGGATGATGATCCACGGGTGTCATAGATTATAGCTGTTTAGCAGACACTAAACGGCACTTTAAAGACAAGCAGTTGGTGGGCCAACCAAGTGAGTGTATGGTGTACCTTTAAGTAAGAATTAAATTAAACTGGAAAAAAAGCAGTTGGCATAAGCCCATAAAACTCCAATTGAGAAAATAGGGCACAGTTAATCCTAGCTAATATAGTTCAGTGTGTTTTGTACCATTTGTTTTATAACGTTTTTATCTTTGGTTTTAGGTAAGTAAGCTCTTGGGCTGTTGCTCATTATGTTTGAAATCCTCCCAATTTGTGAGATCTGGAGGGAACTCTCCAGAGAGAGAATTCAACTGTGTCTTCACTGCTTTCATTTTCTGTTTGTTATATTTGAAATGATTCAGTGATTGTGATAGTCACCAGGTCTGTGATCAGTAGGCCCAATGTTTCATTCAATCACCTGAACAATTTGAACAATGCAATGTGTTGATGACTTTCTCTCTCCCTGTCTGTCTATCTGTCTCTTTCTTTCTTTCTTTCTTTCTTTCTTTCTTTCTTTCTTTCTTTCTTTCTTTCTTTCTTTCTTTCTTTCTCTCTCTCCCTCTCTCTCTCTGTCTGTCTCTTTCTCTCTCACTCTCTGTCTCTCTCTCTCTTTCTCTGTCTCTCTCTCTTTCTCTGTCTCTCTCTCTCTTTCTCTCTGTCTGTCTGTCTGTCTGTCCCCCTCTCTCTCTCTCTCTCTTTCTCTCTGATAACTGATGCTGTATTATAGAATTATATTATTATTCATATTAGTATTAAATCCATAAATGCTGAATTTGATCATTTTCATTGGTGATAGGTTTATTATCCCACTGTACTGGAACAAAAGATACTAGAATTTAGAAGGAAGACCCATATGTCACATCTTTTGCAGTAATACACACAAACCAGGGATGAGCTTACACATTTATTCAGAATATACATCAAACTACCTGCAAAAATACTTTTCATCACAAATAAGACACATGGAAGTGGTGTGATCTTCAGTTCTGATTGCCTTTAGTGTTAAATGATCCATGACAGGTTCTGCTTGTCACACATCATTTAGTCTTTGCTCCATACCTTCATCTTAAGGCGTGAATCCAGTCTAACATCTCCAGTGCAGGCCAGAAACATAACATATTTTGGTTACATACAAATTAAATGCACATTAAATTTATGTTTTTTAAGGTTGTTTGTCTTGAAGGCACTTCATACATATTTGCTACAAACAGTGACTTTTCATCGTACTCAAAGCTACATATCAGACTCAGGAGCATGACAATACTCAGTCTATCACAAAGTGCACCACAGTGGCGTTGGACTGCTGTGGACCCTGTTATTCCGAACACATTACTATATTGAAAGAGCTAGTTCCAGGAAAATGTCAGAAGGCATATTCATTGGTTTTAGTCATGTGACTTTTCTGATGTGGCTGCCATTTTTACAACTTGTATATAGTAATTAGACTGACTAGACTGTCCTTTTTTTTTTTTTTTTTTACACAAATGCTAATTGAAACACTAGCCTACATCTCTTGCTAGCATATGTACAGTTCATTAAGCAGTAGTGAAGTCAATTCATTTGGACATGTTTTGATATGTTGTGCCATTATGTTTGCAGCAGAAAAACAACAGGGCCATATATTTAGTCACTTTTGTGCTGGGACCCTGTAGATGGCACATCTGAATGCTGCGTAACGTCACTTTAAATCTATGAATACATTCAAACTGCAATACATTGTGTTTATAACCGAGTTGAACTGTCCCCTAAAAAGGGCTTAGTTGTGGAAAAACTGTATTGCTCTTTTTCTATGAATTCCAACTACATACAAATACATTGGAGGCTACATACAACATAGGTGCACTTGACATAACTCTGAAAGGGTATAATGTCCGACACCAAGGCCTTGTGTGCACTAATGAGCCAGCTCTTCAAAATCTGAGAGCTGCTTCATTTGCTCCACTTGCATAGAGTGCCTTCTCACCAGCTTCTTCTTGGACATGAGGCCGCCTCTCTTTGGTGTGTTGGGTGCTACTGGAGCTATGGATCTGATGCCTGAGGCCAGAGGAGAGGAGGGCTTGCTACTGACTGCTATGTCTGGAATAGGGGGGTTGGGGTTGACATTGAGGGGAGGCAGCTGTCCGGGCCGGGTGTGTGAGATGTGGTCCAGAAGCAGAGTGCCTGAGCCCCGGCGCTCCAGCAAGCCGGGAGCTCGTCTACGGACCGTGCTGGGGGACGATGTGCTGCTGTTGCTGTCCAAAGACTCTCTGGAGCTAGTGAGCAGTGCCAGAGGAGAGGTATTGAGTTTTCTCCTCTCCACTGGGACTTTGGGAGAGTCTGAGACAGAATCAGAATACAGCTGTGAGTCCGAGTCGTAATGCTCATTCCCCACTCTCCTTCTGGTCCCATCCTGTTCTGAGGGGACAGTGCTGCGGCGGGCCAGGGGCTGGTGCTGGCTCACACAGCGCTCATATGAGGCCTTTGATGTGGGCGGCATTGACAGAGATGTGCTCATTTTACGTGGCTGCTCCCCCATTATAGGAAACATACTGTCTTTTCCATCTACACTGTTGTGTCGAGATAAAACTGGCCTCTTGCTCAGGGACAATCCATTTATTCCTGAAACCACTTCCTCACAGCTGGCTTTCTTACTCTCCTCCTGAGCAGCAGCAGCAGCAGCAGCTAATACAGAGGGTGCTATGAGCCCCCATGGCTCTGACTGCAGCCTCTTCAGCTGAGGCAACCGTGCACGTTTTGGGTTAGTGGGCCGCCGGCTTGGAGAGCTAGAACCATTTGAAGGTTTCCCTGCAGAACTGGACATTTTCATCTTGGTTTGAAAGCTAAAAACAGAGTTCTGCTGTTCTGTCTCAGCCGTCACCTCAATGTCTGATGGAGAGGTACAGAATGTGGAGAAGGAGCGATTGTCCAGCTCTGGGGAAGGGGGCACATTCAGGTACTGCTTGGTGGTTTTAGTCCCTGAGGGGGACTTGTCTGTAGTGATGATAATCACCTCTTTGCCTTTAGCCTTGCAGGCGTCTAGTAGCAGTTTGAGAGTTTCCTTGTCATCTGCATTGATGGCGTAGACCAGGGCTGAGGCCCCACTGCGATCCTCCAGGCTTGGGTCAGCTCCGTTACTCAGCAGCAGCTCCACCACCTCATGCCCAGCGCGGTGTATGCATGCGTGCATCAGGGCGGTGCGGCCCCCCTTGTCCTGGATGTTAGGATCAGCCTGATGATCCAGAAGGTATTTGACCAGTTTGTCTTTGCTGACGCTCTGCTGGTCAGAATGTGAGGACATACATGCCACCATCAGAGGAGTCTCTCCTCTCTCATTACTCTCATTAATGTAGGCCCCACCCTCCAGCAGCAACCTGGTCAATCTGAGCCGCCGCAGCCACACCGCCTTCAGCAGAGAGTTCCCATCTGTCCGGAGTTCCAATATGTCAGCCATCTCAGCCAATCACAGCACTCCCCTGGTCCACCTACAGCCCACAGCACTGAGGACACACGACACATGAGCCATTAGCTGAACATTATGTCTTATCAGCACCACCAGGTGGCACTCTGTCTCAATTCACAAGTTAAAAATAAGATATGAAATGCGACGCGAGCGTTTTAACATGCATGTGAAATCCAATTACAGTCAATGACAAGTTCAAGACAATATATTCCTTGTGTCTGATGCCCCTGATTACTACCCATACGCAGGGATACGTGTATTGACTAAATTAATAAAGGCAACCAAGAAAATATTTGTGAAAATAGAGACAAGTTGGCTAATTAGAAAGTGAAGACGGTAGCCTATATTTAAGCCTTAAATATATACACACTTCTTGATATTTCTGTTGGGCTACAATCATGCGCTCACGGGCTCGGACCCAGCGGAGATTATCGAGGCAAAAGCCGAGCGCTGTCCAGGGTTCTGATCGCAACTTGGCGATTGACGCGCTTCATTACGGTCGAGATCTTTTGATTGGTCCAGCTTCTTTTACTCAAAACACATTAAAACAATATGAAGAATCACTAGGCTATTGTTCAATTAGTTGAAGATTAGACATTTCCTCGAGTTTCTTTTGAGACCTTACATTCTGTGTTGGCATCTTATCGTATCCACGACGCTAGGACGGAACATTTAACCTAGGAAAGGTTCATTAGAACTTTATAACACCTTACCTGAATGGATAAAATTGTTTCCATCCTCAAAGTAACAGACGCGTGGCTATAAGCCACACTTCATGTGATCGGTGGTTGTAAACTGAGTCCTTGAGATTGTTGAGATCAGCGAGTGCCGTGGCTCTCTGGCTCCATGGCGCACAAGCCGCGCAGCTTATTATGGGCGCGCACTACATCAGTCCAATGGGGAGTATTCCTCGCGCTGCGCACTGATCACAACCTGTAGATGCTGTGGGTTATAAATAACTTACTTTCTTGCTTGATGAATGAAACGTGTGTTCGGTTGACGTCAGAATGGACCAAAATACATCGCGTCAGATGAGCACCGTTGTCCTCATGCTCCTGTCTGCTCATCACATGGAAATGTCGTGTACACTGGACACCTGCTGAGACTTTAGTAAAGCAGCAAGACTATAATGATATGCTTGCCAATCTTCTGGGCTGCAGGCAGGTATACAAGTCTATAGGTACAACAACAACAACAACAACAACAAGAATAAATAAATAAACATACAAACAAACAAACATTTTAGGATATATTTTTTCTAACAATTTATTATTAATTACAAATACGTCATATAATAAAATCAGATAAAGATTTGAGGTTGTGCATTGACTGAATTGCATATAATCATTATAGTTATTCATTAATCTAGGGGTCTCCAACCTGTAGCTCAAGATCTATTGGTAGTTCTCCACCCTCTTGCATGTAGCTCACCAAGGAATTTATGAATTACATGTATTGTGCTGAATAAGTACAATTTTATAAATTAAATGCCTATTACCATTGCACATGTATCATTTTACCAAAATGGACCACCTGGGGCTTCAGACCTCACTGTGTAATTGGCTGCTGGACTTCCTCAGCGAGAGCCTACAGGCATTGTGGGTCGGCAGAAACACTTCAAGCTGCATTAGACTGAGCACAGGAGTCCCCCAGGGCTGTGTGCTCAGTCCGATGCTCTTCACTCTGCTGACACACGACTGCTCACCAACCTTCAGCACCAATCACATTGTGAAGTTTGCAGACGATACGACTGTGGTGGGTCTCATCTCTAATAATGATGAGACAAACAACAGGAGTGAGGTGAGCCTTCACACCCAAGTGCTGCAGCGATAACAATCTCCTTAATGTTGAAAAGACCAAGCAGATTGTTATTGACTTCCGGAGAGGCCCTGCCCAGCACCCCCCACTGTCCATCAATGGTGCTGCTGTAGAGAGGGTGAGCAGCACCAAATTCCTGGGGGTGCACATCAGTGTGGACCTCTCCTGGACAGCGAACACTGCATCACTGGCAAAGAGGGCTCAGAAGCGCCTCTATTTCCTCCGCAAACTGAGGAGAGCTGGAGCCCCCCGACCCATCATGACCACCTACTACCAAGGCACCATTGAGAGCGTCCTGACCAGCTGCATCACTGTGTGGTACGGGAGCTGCACTGAACAGAACAGGAAAGCCCTGCAGCGCATAGTGAATGCAGCTGGGAGGATTGCTGGTGTCTTTCTCCCCTCCCTCCTGGACATTTTTAACACCCGCCTCACCCACAGAGCGTCCAGCATTGTGGGTGACCCGAGCCACCCCGCACATAGCCTCTTCAGCTTCCTGCCCTTGGGGAGAAGGTACCGGAGTCTCCGGGCCCACTTCACCAGACTGTCAAACAGCCCCCTTACCCCCATATTGGCATAACCTGTATTCCATAAAAAAACATATCACACTAGACACTTTTTTAAAAAAAACTGCTGCTAAGGACTACTGTTGCACTGTTGCACATTTACGACTGGAATTTTACTACTGTTGTACTGTTGTTTACTGCTGTTATTGCACTGGAATTACTACTGTTGCACATTTATTTTTATATTAACTTCAATGCACATTGCACATTACCATTTCACTGCTGTATCTTCCATTGCACATTTTTGATGCAATGGACATCTGTAAATAGGTATATATTTATTATGTTGCACTGCTTTCAGATTTTAGATCTTAGATCTTAGATTTTAGTTTTAGATTTATATTTTTGTCTTAGATAGTTTTTGTTGTGTTTTGTCTTTATATTGTATTTTGTACACTGTCTTTTTTTGCACTACCTGGCCAGAGAGAGAAACGAAATTTCGATTCACTGTATGTTGAACACATATGGCAGAATTGACAATAAAGCTGATTTTGATCTTTTTGATTTGATCTTTGATTTTGATGTCTAACATCACTACTACACTACTAAATGGATAATAGTTTATGGTTTATAGGCGTCTAACTGTACCTC
This sequence comes from Paratrypauchen microcephalus, assembly GCA_036785185.1. Taxonomy (NCBI): domain Eukaryota; kingdom Metazoa; phylum Chordata; class Actinopteri; order Gobiiformes; family Gobiidae; genus Paratrypauchen; species Paratrypauchen microcephalus. The sequence goes on from JAVJIX010000035.1 coordinate 2,872,160, forward strand.
ATCTAAAGCTTGCTTTGGCTCTTATATATGCTCAGTTTCTTTTGACTGCTAAAACTACACATAGCTGTACATAGCTCTCTGGCATTTTCATTTTATAAAGGTGGCTCACCTAAGGAAAAAGGTTAGAGACCCCTGCTTTAATCCATCAAAACCTCTCTTGGATTGTACATATTCATGGGATACGGGGAAATTATTCCTTCCAGATTCTGTGAGGACTTTTTACCATTCAAAAGATACCACATTTTAATTTACTTTTCAATAACAGAGCTGTTGCTTGAAACCCATGAATAGGCTATTCACTTTGCAGATTTTTAATGTTTCTATTAAAAATTCTTAAAATAAATCTGAAATCTGTTTAACAGACTGCAGAATACCAATTATGGCATAGTGAAGTCTTTTACATGTCCTTCCTTTTGCTATGAAATGAACAATAGTGTAATGACAGTTGCCACGTTATTTGAACAGCTTCAAAATATAAGAAAAGAGAGTTGTGTGTTTTATTATAGCTAAAACAGAAAGTGATTGATAGCAGTAGTTTTTCATTGCTTTTTAGAGCACATGGTGACTAATTATTTGAGTATAATTTAGAGTCAGCTGTTATCACGTGTATTGTACCCAGTGGTTCCTTGTACTCCATTCTGTTACATACAATTACTTGACAATTAAATAGACCCAAACTGCAGCAGCAGCAGCCATCACAGCTATATTCAGCCTAACAGGGACATTTCTATTTTTAGGTTGCTATGAGACAGCACAGAAGCAGTTTCTAATGAGAGCAGTGATGTTCTGCGCCTGCAAGGAACAGGTAAACCCACACTGCTCCAACCCGCAGGATAAAAATATTGTGATCATTGAACCTTTATTTTTGCAATTCATATTATGTTGAATCTTGATTGAAATTAATGTATTTGCAGTCTACTCAGCTGAGCTACACTGTAATACAATCCAATACACAGAAAAGGTTACTATGAGAGATCAAAAACTATACCAGTTTATGCTATGGATTGCAGTTTCTGATAATTGTCAGTGAGGAGAATGACATTACACACTTAAAACCCACCCCACAGCAAAAATGTTTGATTCCAGAATTCGTGAGGCCCTCTAATGTGCAGGTTGTCTTGATGAGTTTGTGGTGCTCCACGTGGATCAGGAGGAGGTGTAAGCCAAAAGCAATAAAACATCTTTCTTTGTGGCTTTATTCAGTCCTCTATCTCACAAATTATTGCACTTATATATTAGTAAATATAAAAAATGTTTGACATCTGTCTCATTTGTGGTAATATCAGTCTCACTGTTTCATTGTGATGCCACCTGGGATATTATCCATAACCTGTAGTGGTGTATGGCAGGTCATTATGAGTCCTGGATATGTAATAAACAGATATCTGCAACCCAATTCCTTATTATATTCCTCTTATTGAGTTTGTGAAGGACACCACCTTCATTGGGTTGATCTTTGAGTGTGATAATCTGCCTGGAGAAGGAGGTGGAGTCTCCTGAACATGGACTATCTACCACATGTCATTGAACTTGAACCACTCTTAACCCCTCCTAATAATCCACTTTAATAATTATCTCATGGACTACCACTACACTCAATTAAGTTATTTTGTCTAAATATTTTGTATTTAGATTTGATAAAAATTGTTTAACTTTTTCCAATTTTGATTCCTGGGCTGTTTCATTCTGATTTAAACAATTTGTTCTGAGATTTTCAATAAGAAAGCAAAACAAGTTATGGTTTGTAGGTCAATGTGGTGCAGATGAGTGTTTGATGAGTTGAAAATGTTTATGCCATGTCCTGGAGACTTTTACATTTGATTGATGATAAGAACCTACTCATAAAGATGTTGGTAACATAAGGAAATAAAAAATTAAAACGTTTCTTAAAAGAAACATAACTTTATTGCACATGACATACGTGAAAATGATGGAATGGAAATGGAACGGAACAAATGAAAATCAACACACTGAGCCTAATGAGGGCCATTTCAGATAAAGCTGGACTGTTGTCTAGCAACAAAGATGTTGTGTTGGTGTTAGCAACTGCTAGCAAGCACACACAAGCTATAATAGTAAATAGAATAGAAAGACAAGTATTATAGTTTATAGTCTATACTATAGTTCTATGATGAGATTGAACAGCTATACTTGTACTGTACAAGGTTGTCCAAACAGATACAGAAACAGAATAGACATAACATCAACAGGTAAAATGTAGTTCTAAATACATATAATCCAATTCCTTTACAATTGCTTATGCATTAAAAAACATATTGAAATGCTTAGACCACCTGAGGTGCAATAAACAAAAGATCTGATAATTAGAGTACCTGTAATGACATTAGTTCAGGGCACGTCCATGCTGTTTGTAGGCTTTTTTTAAGCTGCTCCTTCCATTCCTTTCTTTCTCTGTGTGCAATGAAGTAAAGTTTGAGACTTCAGCATAAGTAACGTCTCCTTCTGTCCAGACGAATAATGCTTCGATAGGTCAGGGGGCACTAGTATGTGTGCATGAAAACATATGCCCTCAGTCTGTTAGAGAGACATAGCCTAATGAAAGTGGAGATAAAGGCATTGTCACCCATGGGAGCACTTTCCATTTTCAGATTTACTCCATCGCAGCTGCTGCTCTGCACATGTCTTTACTAAATATAACCTATTCTTGTTGAGCTAAACTCGTCATCCACTGTCCAGCCCTATTAATATTAGCAGTGTCACCCAAAACTGTGTGTTTAAAGCTCCCGAACACCAGTGTTCAGGCGATACATCAGGAATCCAGGGGAGAGAAGGTTATCTGAGCTTCAGCGCCTTACCTCAGGAGCTATCTTTAGCTGGATATTGATTGAACGTCTGGCTCCTTTCAGTAGGAGAGAAATTTAAGGGTTCTGTGCACAGTGTGTGATGTCATGAATGTAGAAGGAGAAACCGGCGATTCACAGTTTTTGTAACAGACAAACTCATTTTCTTGATTTAGGTTTCAGATTTGAGGTTCAGGTTTTCATTTATTTTGTCTCCTCATGGAAAAAATTGTCTTGGAGCAGGGGGTCAGCAGCATTAGCATAATATTCAGGCATAACATGACAAATAAAATAAAAAAAGAAAGAAAAACCTGTAGAACTGGACAATCACAATCAGGCTCAGCACACCCAGTCAGTCCATGTTGTTGTTGTTGTTGTTGTTGTTGTTAATACATTTTGTATGGACTGGGATACAAACACATTTTCATACTTGTTAAGGCAGCTGGGGGTCAAAAACTTGGCATATTCCACATATAAAGTCCTTCTGAGAATGAATAATGCCGTAAGAATGAACTTAAATGTCTGCTCACATCAAACCCATTCATACCGTCTTGACACAACATTGAAGACCTGCTCAATACACTGTGGATCTGTTCTTTTTGTGTTGGGGCATCAGTATTTGAGCTCTTCCCTCTCCCTTTAAGAATAGAAGTGACATTCTCATGGCATTTGGTGTCTCAGAGACGTTATCAGCTAAAACGTGTGGGCTGTGACTGTGAGGGCCACAGTGTTTGGACACAACTTCCGCTCTGCAGCCGCTGATGACTGGATCTCATTACAACATATCCTTAAACTCTTTGTCCCAGTGTCCATGTGCTCCTGTTTCTGGCACACTGTCACTCTGCTGTCCACGCACACATCCACACTATTGTCCTCATTTTTGCTTCCTGTTTTGTATTTATTATTTGCTCTATGCGTTTTTGTTCATGCTTTTGTTTATTGCCTATGTGGTCCTGCTTAGGTCTCTTGGCCAGGTCATGTTAGTTGACAGACATTTTAGTTGGAAAAATAATGGTTAAATGAAAAAAAATATATCTATATCTATATCTATATCTATATCTATATATCTATCTATCTATCTATCTATCTATCTATATATATATATATATATATATATATATATATATATATATATATATACACACAAATATACACACTCAACAAAAATATAAACGCAACAGTTTTGTTTTTGCTCCCATTTTTCCTGAGATGGACCCAAAGATCCAAAATTCACTCCAGATACTCAACACTACCATTTCTCTCAAACATTGTTCACAAATCTGTCCAAATGTGTGACAGCGAGCACCTCTGCCCCACCGAGACAATCCACCCCACCTCACAGGTGCGCCACATCAAGATGCCGATCCGACATCATGACCAGTGCACAGGTGTGCCTCAGACTGCCCACAATAAAAGGCCACCCCGAAATGTGCATTTTTTTTTTTTTTTGCTTTATTGGGGGTCTGGGGACTCAGAGCCAGTCAGTATCTGGTGTGACCACCATTTGCCTCATGCAGTGCAACACATCTTCTTTGCATAGAGTTTATCAGATTGTCAATTGTGGCCTGTGGAATGTTGGTCCACTCCTCTTCAATGGCTGTTATGGACGAAGAACACAGGTGCATTTTATTGATGGCATTTGGAATGCACAGAGATACCGTGATGAGATCCTGAGGCCCATTGTTGTGCCATACATCCATGAACATCACCTCATGTTTCAGCAAGATAATGCACGGCCCCATGTTGCAAGGATCTGTACATAATTCTTGGAAGCTGAAAATGTCCCAGTTCTTGCATGGCCAGCATACTCACCGGACATGTCACCCATTGAGCATGTTTGGGATGTGCTTGACCGGCGTATACGACAGTGTGTACCAGCTCCCACTAATATCCAGCAACTTCGCACAGCCTTTGAAGAGGAGTGGACCAACATTCCACAGGCCACAATTGACAATCTGATAAACTCTATGCGAAGAAGATGTGTTGCACTGCATGAGGCAAATGGTGGTCACACCAGATACTGACTGGTTCTGAGTCCCCAGAGCCCCAATAAAGCAAAAAAAAAAAAAAAAAAAAAAAAAAAAAATGCACATTTCGGGGTGGCCTTTTATTGTGGGCAGTAGTTTGGACAGATTTGTGAACAATGTTTGAGAGAAATGGTAGTGTTGTGTATCTGGAGTGAATTTTGGATCTTTGGGTCCATCTCAGGAAAAATGGGAGCAAAAACAAAAGTGTTGCGTTTATATTTTTGTTGAGTATATATATATATTAATTCAAAGTGGTTTACAGAATAATAAAGAGATTAAGTCCTATTATGGAAAATTTAGCTTTTAGCTAAAATGCTCTGTTCTACCTTGTGATGTCATAAAGCATTAGTTTTCAATTCAACAGCTTCATTTTACCTTTTGTTTAGCAAAGATGAGGAATTCCAGGGCTGAAATTCTCTAAATGATTTTAGTGAAGGTGTATGGAATTTAAAAACATAGTGGAGCACTTCCTATTATCACATGGCATCACAAGGTGGAACAGAGTTTTCTGTTTAAGAGAAGAACTCAACCTAAATATGCAGAATTTGTGTGGTAAACCTCTAGGAATGAAACAAAAGACAACTCCAGGTATGTTTTTAATGAGAAGACAACATTATAACATGGATCAGAAAACAGTGTAATATGGGCCCTTTAAAATAAAATTAATTATGAATTGTAATTGAGCTCTCTGAGTATTGGGCAGCTTCAGGACTCACTTAAAATAGTAATAATATTTCATTTGATTTATATCATGCTTTTCAAGATACCCAAAGCTCTTTATGTGCATTATTCATTCTAGCCACACTCTGGTGGTGGTAAGTTATTATTGTAGCTACATCTGCCTTGAGTACACTAACAGAAGCAAGTCATCAGCCCCAAACACCAAAACTCTTTTAGACAAGGCAGGTAGGGCGCAGTGTCTTGCCTAAGGACACAACAGAACTTGATCAGAGCGGGAATCGTTCAGATGACCTTTCACCATCAGAATTACACCTTTATGAGTGAGCTGTGAACCAATTTATTATGCGCATAGGCAATGAGAGGATAGCCTTGCAATAAAGGGAGAGAATGATGGATATAATAGAGAAAATAGCTTCCCTGGAACCTAAAGTGGTGGAGAAATATTACAGCAAATATCTAAAACAGCAGGAAGAAATAAGGAGAGTAAGTGCATTATATTATATCATAGCTTTAGAGGAAACATTAGAAGAATCTAAGAGAAGCTTTATAATTAGCTGATAGAGGCATACAGGTGATTAAAGGTGAGATAGAAACATTGACTGTACTGTATATATAAATGGACATAGCTAACCTTCTATGTGCCACGTTCGTAATAGGAACCATGGGGGCGTGTTCAGCTTTACACTAAAAAATTGTCATGTCACCCCTCTGTCTGTAAATGCTGCAGTGAGACTCGTCATTTTGGTCTTAAAATGTTTGCATTAACCGGTGTAGATGATCATGGTATTTTGCTGTTTTGTCCTTAAATAAATTCAGTCCTTAGACTTAGACTTTATTGATCCACAAGTGAAATTGTTTGGGTACAGTAGCTCACTCATCAAATATAATATATAACAGAGGGTAACAAAAAATAGATGGAATAGCAAACAAAGAGCAATAGACCAGTGTTAGATGAGACATAATTATAAAATAAAAAAAATAAAATAAATGTATACAGCTCTGGAAAAAAAATAAGAGACCACTGCATTTTTTTCTGAAATCAGCATCTCTACCTGTATTACAGCCATTCCATTCCAGCGTTGAATTCCAACACAAACACAAAGCTGAGCTACTTCAGTTCTTGCACCAAGAGTGGAATAAAGTCACCCAAGAACAATGTGAAAGACTTGTGGAGGGCATGGCAAGACGCATGAAAGCTGTGATTAAAAATAAGGGTTATTGCAGCAAATATTGATTTCTGAACTCTTCTTAAGTGTAAACATTAGTATTATGTTGTTTTAAAATGAATTTGATCTTGTTCTTTGCATTGTTTGAGGTCTGAAAACATGTATTTCTTTTATTATTTTGATCATTTGTCATTTTCTGCAAATAAATGCTCTAAACGATAATATTTTTATTTGGAATTTGGGGGAAATGTTGTCAGTAGTTTATTGACTCAAACAAAAATGTTCCTTTTGCCCAGACACATACCTATAAGTAGTAAAAATCAGAAAAAAAATGATCATTTTGCAGTGGTCTCTTATTTTTTTCCAGAGCTGTATGTACAAATCAGAATAAAATAGAAAAATAAATAATACAATATCAAATACAATATCAAATAAGACACAGTTGTAGGGAGTATTATCTATTACATAAGGGTGAGTTGTTGTACACTTGTGTGGAGTATGGTATGAATGTAGTCATGTATCTCTTGCTGTTTGAGCTGTAGAAGCCTGTAGCAGTTCTATAACCGGTAGCATCGTGAGCTTCATTTGTCTGGAGCTGAACGCTTTGGGTGATAGGACTCTCTCTCAGTCCACTTCTTTATACAGTCTGTGGGCAGAAATGAAATCTCTTCACTTCATATTTTCAAAATGTTACTAATAAATCTTTGATCACCGTTCCTGATCCCATTTCTGTGTCCAGAGCAACACCTGCCTTCTGGAGCAGTAATTAAGTACAGCATAATTGGTTGGCATTATACAGGTCTGTGTGGTTGTTGTGTATGATGACTGTATCCTAGGAGATGCTTGAATATCTAATAAAGAGTTTGGTACTCATTTTGCGAAGTGGTCCCTTTGATGTCCATCCGAGTTGAATTGTGTATTTTGTGTTTAACTTAATGAAGTAGAAGGCTTGCAGCTTCAGAGGTGGTTGCTTATCAACTCAGCGCTTATTAAGAGAGCTAGCCGGTGAAAACAAACTGTTCCAAATGAATATATGCACTGAAATCAAAGGCATATGGCAGCAAATCATTGACTGTGATGGCATGCAGGACACATTTAGGTTGGGTTCTAGAAATGGATTATGTCAAAATCCCATATGGAAGGCTGTAAGTTTAAAGAGCCCATATTACACTATTTTCTGGTGTATAATATGATGTTGTTTCCTATCAAAATCATACCTTAAGTTGTGTTTTGTTTCATTCAGACATGTTTAATTAACACATATACCCTGCATATTAAGGTTCTTCAAACAGAAAACACACCACCTTGTGATGTCATGTGGTGATACAGTAACTGCTCCACTGTGTTCTTGAACTCCATACACATTCACTAGAAACATTTGGATAATTTTAGCCCATTTTTTGTCTTTGTATCCAGCATACAGTCACAACTTTTATTGGATGTGCATTTCTCTATCTACCAGTATAATTTTAGACCTGAAATTGCCAATCTCTACTAAACAAAAGGTAAAAAAGTATCTGTTTACTAACTACTGCTTCATGACAAGCGTGAATGAAACAAAACACAACACAACACCAAGTATGCCTTTGAAGAGATAACAGCCCCCCCCCACACCGACCAAACCCTTACATCTGCCCCACCACCCAAAAACAAACAAGACCGTTGTCCATACAAACTCAATTCACAACAACTACTTTCAAAAACAAATGTACAGTTTTAATGAGTACTGCAACAAAAAATATAAACAATAATTACAAAAAAGTTTTTGAACATAAAAAAGACCAAAGGCGCAATTTTTTCACATTATAGCCATGTAGGCCTACAGCTATTTAATTAAGAAAGCAAAAGTGCACTCCAGCACCCCCTGGTGGTCACAATATTGCAAAATCAGTGAGTATTCTAAAAGTGCACATTGAGTTACCATAGAGTAACATAATTAACAAAAAGACTTAAACCTCCATCACCGCGACTGTTTTGTCATATTGTACACCGTGACCTCCTCAAGACACTGACCGAAATCCGAATGATTACCCCCCTGGCCCCTCCCCCTAAAACAAACTCTGTACTGTGCTCGCGCGAGAGGTCAGAGTCAGACTGTCATACCTGAACCATTTCACTTGACCAATTGACCACCACGGCCACTACAGCCACAATAACAAGATCATACACAACAACACGGAATGAAACGTAATGAAATGTAGACAATTTCAACCCCTTAATTGAAGTATATGAAAATAACATAGCAACACAGGGGATTGTACAGGCGCGGACGGTGGGTGCGTGCGGTGGGGGCGCTACTCTGTCTTCACGTAACCACGAGCCAGCACCAGCCCCCTACCCCCCGCGCAAGGATCTGCGGAGGCGTGGATCCTTGCTCCGCGCCTCCGCGCGCCCGCGCACCGCACCGCACCCCCCGCGATGCAGCTAGGGGCAATTGCCCAGGTGGCCCCCATCAAAGAACACCCCTGCTAACATGGCTTAAAGCTCACAAGAGTTCATTTTGTGTAATATAGGACCTTTAAAATTCTTTGGGTTAGACTGAATTTTTTAGATAAATACATATATAAGAGAAATCCACAAACTGCCTATTGGTTTTAGGTTGATTGTTAGGACTTGAGTCCAGAAACCCTTATTAATCCCATATTATTATTGATCAAAGTCCTTTTGACAACAATGAATGGCTTGAAAATGCCATCATGTTTTTTTTATTTTTTTTTACCTTTACACATTTTACCTTGTGTGCTGCCAGAAAATATGTTCAACTGTTTTATATGACAGGACTATAATAACAGAGATTTTCCCCAATCTGGCAACGTGACAGTTACAGTCAAATTCTGCTATAAAACTGTCCTGCCATCCACCTCATTGAGAATGTTATGACATCACTTAAACACAATTTTTCACATTCACTTGTATGCTCACAAATATATCAGATTGTGTAACGGGGAGTCTGGCAGTCTGGCCGTCCAGTTTTGTAAGACAGAAACAAAAACATTCACCTGCCACATGGAGACGTCACTGTGTTATTCTCTGCCTGCTCCCATCGATAAAACAACACAGAGAATGGATGTTTTGGTGGTATTTGTCACAGCTCCATTCACACAATGAAATCTGAGGCTCAGGACCCTGCAGCCGATCGAAAGCCACATTAGTCTGCTGCCTACTGGCCTGCTCCTGTGTTTTACAATCAACACAACAGGGTAAGTCCATACAACAATTATCACCTGACAAAACTGCATTTCTCATGAGCTCCAAGGAATTGTGGACTCGAAATCAGTGTCCAGTGTGTTCTGAAGTAGAAACCTGGATAGAAATAGTAAATGGGAAGATTATTATGTTTTTTTGTTTTGGCTACTGTATTAGAGATGCTTGTCAGTGTCTTTCGTAGCTTTTGCTCCAGGAGTTGAAAATGTGATTGTGGATGTGACATGGCCTTCAGTTCACACTACAGTGACATGGGTGACACCAGCATCACTCGGAACCCTCACACACTGAGCTGTTTCTATCGCAAAGAGTCTGACGTCAGCTGACTCCTGTCCACCTTTCGTCTACTCTTCAGCCATTATAGGAAGCGTTTTCTCTCATGGTGGCCAAGCAAGTACATGAAGTGTTCCGTATAGAGTATAATATATTATTTATGAATAATTTGACTTTAATGAATGTATTAATAGCTTTGATAATTAAAAGGCACAGCTGAGGCAAAAATAAATGTAGTACCACCTCAGGTCAAAAGAGCCGTCATGTTTCAAAGTCATGTCAGAACAATCTCTTTACATCATTGTCATATCAAGGCTGTCAGCATCACTTTCCCCCTAATTAAAACCAGTGGAAATACTGGTATAACAAGAAATAACATTTAACGCACCTACAGTAAAGTTTGCCCTACGCATGCAAATGAGGGAACTTTGTTGAAAAGTGTGTGCCAATGTGTTTCTTTGAAAAATGAGATCCCTCAAAGCTGAAGTGCCTGATTTTCCAAACCATGAAAGGAGGAAATCAAAATCAATCTAACTTGTTCCGAGCTCTAACAAACCTTTGGCACATTGCAAGTACTCATATGTCCCTTTAACCCTCATCCAAGTGCACTCAAATGCGTTTTTATATTTTGTGCTTGCATTCATTCCAGAATATTTCTTGTTTGCAAAGTCAGGGAAAAAAGCACAATAAAACTCACCTGCCTCTTGTAAAGTACATTCTATATTATCGTCCTGCCCTACATTTCTTTCCTCCTGCAGGAGTTTTGCTGACACCATGAATGGACTGTACTGGTATTTTTAGTGGTGATTAATGTGAGTCCAAAACCAGGGCAGTCAACCAGAGAACAGGCAGAGGCTGGAACTGTATCATCCCACATCTGATGGCAATTAGGATCTAACAAAACAAATAAATAAGAAAACATGGGTCTTTAACACTCATCTCAAAACATAACCAAAAAAAATAATGCTGCAAACTAATCTACTTAAAAACAATCAGGTTTCTATATTCTTTACTCTGACTTTTACTTAGCTTCAAGACAAAAAACACATCATATATAAAGTCCTAACATGAAATCCTTAAAGGCCCTATAGGAATATATAACTGCTAGTGAGTTTTTTTTATCCTTTATTTATCCCTGTAGGGAAATTATTTCTCTGCATTTGACCCATCCTTCAGGAGCAGTGGGCAGTTCATCTTTCAGGCGCCCGGGGACCATCTCCATGATCTTATTGCTAGGCTTGGTCAGGACCTCATCTGGAGGATTTTACCTATGGAGCGATGCCTTAACTATTGTTGTGCTGTTGTACTAAAAATATCAGTGAGTGTAGCCATTTTTTCAACTAATTTGACTGTTTAAGCATTTTTACTTATACCTATACCCAGTGTACATTTTGGGAGACTTTGTACTTTACTTGAGTTTTTAAAAAAATGATAACGTTTACTTTTACTTCACTACATTTCCGAATTTAATTGCATACTTTTACTCCGATACATTTTCAATGTGCCGTTTAGTTACTCGTTACAAAAAAAACCCTCTACTGACTGCAAGGAAGTCAGGACGTGCCTGGGCTTGTTCGCTACTTGCGCATGACAATCAGCCTACACCTGTTGGTTTCATGCAGCTAGTTTAATCAATCAACATCCCTGGTGGAAGAGGAGACAGCATCCACATCGGCTACAAATGAAGGGGGACCTGACGATGAGCATCCCTGGCCGTACTTAAACACAATGTTCTCTTACGCTGATATGAAGTATTCGTATAACGTATTTTGTGCCTGCATTTACTTGCTCATAGGACGGCGTTTCATGGATATCACCAAACCCAATATCTTCGACAGTGCTCCATGACACAAAACTACCATGGGTGAGCCGAACATGGTGTTTTACAGTAGAATTAAGGGCCCAATTACAAAAAACCCTCTTCCTCCAAAAACACTCCTTCAATGGTGTTATCTATGCCTTATTTTCAGTACTGTTATTTAAAAAAAAAAAAGGTTGGGGGGGCGAACATTAAAAATATTAAATTCAGACTTTTACTTGTACTTTTAATTACATTACTTGTCATACTTAAGTACAAGAAGTTCCAGATACTTTAAGACTTTTACTCAAGTAACATTTCAGTCAGTGACTTCGACTTTTACCAAAGTCATTTTTGGGAGGGGAACCTATACTTTTACTCGAGTTTGATTTTCCAGTACTTTATACAACACTGCCTATACCTATAGATTTATAATTGTAAACATGTTTACAAACAAATCATCTCTAAAGAAAAAACACTTATTGTGTATCCGATGTATGAGATTGAGATCAATATTGGTATATTACATACAGAATGTTAAAAAAAAAATCAATGTTTGGTCATATGGTCCAGACTAATCCTCTGCTCATGAGTCCTCTTCTGTTGGTAATGATGTGTGAGCTGCAAGGCCGTCGTCCCAGCACAAGCTTAAGCATGAATCTAATCTGAATGGAGGTTGAAAATACTAAACATGTTCTACAGGAAAACAATACCTCCACAACACCTCACCCACGAGGGGTCCCTATATTGCAGCGTGATAATTGACACGTAACATAAAATGACCTTGTTCACCAATAGTTGCTTACCACAGGACATAAAGAAACTGCCCTGGTTTGTAATCATGATTGTCTCATTTATAATTTACACCTAAGAGCAGCAAATCTGGTTAAGAATATTCATTGGATCTTTTTAGGAGATTTAGGATGTTTGTCAAAACATGTGAAGGTAATATATCAGGATCAATGGAACATAATGAAGTAAACGTAGTAAAGTATCTCTAGATTCTTTTTACTTTTACTACACTTGAAAGAATGTATTTGTACTCTCTACTCCACTGCATTTTTTAAACTAGACTGTAAACTAAAAGTATTTTTATTGAGTCCTGCGATAAAGTCTGAAATAAAAACTGCTAGGAAAAAAAACATTGATTCAATTGTTTCTGTTGAACAAAATTCAGCACAAATCTTCGCTACACTATCACTATATTTGAAGCCTTATAAATACCTCAAAATACTTTTACTTTTACTATTTTTTATTACTATTATTTACTACTTTTATATTTTATATTTTATTTTTTATTTTATTTTTATTTTATATTTTTACTATAATTGCAAAAGGAGAAATTAAATTTGTCAACTGGACAAAGTTTATTTGGTCGTTTCGCAGCTCATCCAAGCTACTTCTTCAGTTGTGGCTAGAGTGCTGGTGGACACTGCTTATAACTGCCTGCAGGGAGGAGCTAACTGCAATGAAATCTATCTACTATCTCTGAAAGACTCGGAGAAAAGAACTGGTTTGAGAGGGGAGTTAAAGAGGCTATTTTTGTCAAGAAAGAGAACCCTTCCTTGAACAGAAATGGAGGTCTCAGACATCATTTGTCTCCCATCTATAACTCTATCCTCAAACCTAAATCAAAACAAACAAAGAAAACAACAGGACTAACCAGGTCAGATCCAGAGGACACCTATTATGGACCTGAATGGCGATACTAATAAGACCCCTCACAGAAATTGAAAACAAATAGGTGTGATAGTTTCATAGTAATTTCATTGCAGTTAGCTCCTCCCTGCAGCCAGTTATAAGCAGTGTGCACAAGCAGCTGGGATGAGCTGCGAAATGTATTCGTCCTAATAAACTTTTGTCCAGTTGACAAATTGAATTTCTCCTTTTGCCATGGATTCTACCTGGATGACTGAGGGATTCTACACACATTTTACTCTTTAAGTACATTTTTAAATAGACACTTAAATACTTGTACATAGATTTTTCAAGTGATACTTTTTTCACTGGAGTATTTGTTTGCTCCAGTGTCTGTACTTAAGTAGACTTTTCATGTGATATTGCTCCAGAAATCCGTACTTTTACTTAAATAACAAAATTGAGTATTTCTTCCACTACTGATCATGATAGAAACAGAGAATAGAATAGAATAGAATAGAATAGAAGTCTTTATTGTCACTATACAAAGTTTAGTGAGATGTCATTTGGAGCAGCCAACAACATATGCATAATAGACACAGTATATAAGAATAGAATAAAATAGATAAATAGATATAAAATGAGTTCAGTTTATAACAATATATACAAGTAAAGCTATAAAACAATATGACAAACAATATGAAGAACAATGTGTGCATTTACACTGTCAATATGAAAAACAATATGTACATTTACTCTATCGAAGCCATGGATGAAAAAATAAGGTGCAGGATATGCTAGCAGCAAAGTGAAGTGCGTGACAGTCAGATAGCACAAAGTCCAAGTAATTGCACAGTAGAATTCAAGTACTTCGGGGAAGAATTCAAGTACTTAGGGAACAAATAATACCACATATTTCAGTCACTTGGATATTCTTCTCAAGTGTCTGTTTAGTTTAGACATTGATGTAGCGTGTCTATTACGTTTATTTCGGTGTCCTCGTCACAATGGCCGGTCCTTTCCATTGGCTCACCTGTTGTAGATTCTACCTATAAGTAGTAAAATCAGAAAAAACTGATAATTCTGCAGTGGTCTCTTATTGTTTCCAGAGTTGTAGGTGTATCTCTTTGGTAAATCGTAATGCAAATTTGTAAACGGAGCGCAGGTCGGCCTATGATTGGCTCTTGGAACTGGCCACGATTCATGTAGGTCACCTATTTTGACTTCAAAACGGCGAATTTCGCCAAAAGGTGAGAGATTTTCATGCCTGATTGATAAAATGCCACAAGGGATGGAAGAAGGGATGCCCGTTTTAGAAGAGGGATGATTTTGACTCATTCCCCCTCAACTCGAGTACTGCTTATATTTGATCAGTCTGTGTAACTTGAGCCAGGCTGTAATCTGTGGTTTACCTATGGAGGTATAATGTTGTTTCCTCATCAGAAACATACCCAGAGTTGTGTTATGTTTCATTTACTTCATTTCATTCATGTTTAACACACAAATCCTTCATGTTTAACACACAAATCAGTTCTTCTCTCAAACAGAAAAA
The DNA here is from genome assembly GCA_036785185.1 of Paratrypauchen microcephalus. Classification (NCBI taxonomy): domain Eukaryota; kingdom Metazoa; phylum Chordata; class Actinopteri; order Gobiiformes; family Gobiidae; genus Paratrypauchen; species Paratrypauchen microcephalus. Next base: position 2,887,300 of record JAVJIX010000035.1, read on the forward strand.
AACTCCACCTTGTGATGTCATGTGATAATACAAGAGGTGCTCCAGTGTGTTTTTAAACACACCACACCTTCACTAAAATCATTTGGATAATTTCAGTCGTGGAATTTCCTGTCTCTACTGAACTAAAGGTAAAAGGTAGCTGTTAATTTAAAAACTACTGCTTTATGGCATCATGAGATGAAACAGAGCATTTTGAGCTTTGGCGATGAAGACAGCCAAATAATGCAGGATTATTTAAACATGTGTGAATTAAACAAAACAAAAGGTACATTTTTGAGGAGGTAATAATATAACATGGCTAAAAGATCACAGGAGTCAATTTTTGCGTAATATATGACCTGTGAAATGTGCTTTGCTTGGAATGTTCTACAGTTTGGCATATATCGTATCTATCTACTACATGGAGTCAAGCAGGTGACACTGCAAGTTACTGTGGAGAGGTAAGCCAACTCTGTGTGATTTTCAAGGTATTTGTGAGAAATTTTGAGTCTGGATTTGAAGAGTGGAGTCTATAGGTCAAGAGGGAGAAGGCATTAGAAGGTTTTAGAAAACCTAACCTTAGACCAGTATTTCTTTGTGATGTGTTGGTGTCAATTTCACTATTAGACAAATATACAGCTTTTTATCTGGGAGTCATGGATGCCTAAAACTGTCTACTCCCAGATGTATCTCATTCAGCGCCATATAGATTCCTCTCCTACGTAAGACTATGACGTCAACCACGCAGTGATTACCCACCGCACCACGAATCGAGCCATAGTAACTGAGAGACAACCAGCTCTGACAAGCCCTGTCTCCTTGGACCCCTCTGTTTGCTGATCCAGACCACCCAGGACTGTCCCAGTGGAGTGTTCCAAATTGAACATGGTTGAATTTGAACTGTTAATTGTTAATTAGCTCCTTCTCTCACTCCTCTGTTGCACCATAATAGAGTTGCATGTTTGGGACAGTCCAGCAGGTGATTCCATAGGCTAATTATCATCTTACAATGGCCTTATAGCCCAAAATTGAGCATCACATGTAGAAAAATAGAAAAAAGGTGGAAGGTTGATGGGAAAGATCTGGTGTTTGCTGTGCTTAAATGATGAAAATGTATTTTGGAATTTACAAACATCATTTTGTCCATCATGTTTACTTATTTAAAAAAAATGTTTTTTTAAGAAATAATTTTGAGTCAGTTTACTGATTTTTGATTAGACATATACTCTGTGTAAAAGATTAGTACCATGCTTTCTGGCAACTTTGTCATGAGCAGGATCCTGTTCCCACAGTAATACCTGGAGTTCAGAGGGGTACAAATTATTCTGCCCTGTTTCCGTCAGTGCTCAATTCTCTGAGGAGAGATGGTTCTCACACAGTCCACTCTTCTTCTTCTTCTTCTTCTTTTTCTTCTCCTCTTTTCTTTTGGATGTTGTCGTTATGGAGATGTGTCTAATTAAAGAGAGAGCTTTGGATGTATTGACGAACTGAGATCAAGGGACACCTCCCCCTTTACCTTCCGCCAAGCGTCGTCATTCAGCTCCAAAACAGACAGAAATAAAGGCTGTCATTTACTGAAGCCATTATTATTGTTGATCCATGGATAATTGTGCATGTGCGCACTCTCGCTGTAAACCCTGACTGACCTTTCCAGAAATGAGGCAGTAACCATCTCCTGAAATCTCAGTGAAAAAAATATGATTACCATAGAATCAAATATCAAGTCTTTAATTAAAATACACATCGTTTCCATAGTAACCAAGAGAATGGGCACAAAAGGTTGGGCTCCTCCTAACAAACATTATGTAACATAAGAAGGATTCTGACTGTTTTTATGTTTTTTTTATGTGCTATGTGTCATGTGAGAGAGCATTTTATAACTGCTTATTGAATGACTAGGCTAAAACATCGGGCATAAGATTCAATGCACTGTTACATCATCATCCTTAATGAGGTACTGATTGTTAGCTAAGGGCTGTTACACTTTATTTTCCTCTTTTTCATTTCAGGTAAGGTAGTCCTGACCTTAAATATGGCCTTAAATTATGGCCAGATATTCTTAGATCTTTTCAATAATCAAGTGTACCATCAAGAATTGCAAACAAATGAGGCTGGGCAAAGGGTCCTTAAGAAGACCGAGGATGCTTGAAGTGGACATCATGTGCCCTTCACCACACTCAGTGGAGGTGCCTTTGGATGTTTTGTTGTGGTGGAACAGTCAGCCCTGTGGCACTTGGTGCAGAACATCTCTGTCTTTGTACATAATGGCATAAAGACTAAACTAAACTAAACTAAACTTCAGGTATAGTGGAACATCGCCCCCTTGTGATCATAAAAACAGCTGCAAGGTTCCTAAAACTAAAACGAACAAGAAAACAAAACAATTCAGGACATTTAGACAAAACTAGTCAGAATTACTGCCTAATAGCCAACTGTTCAAATTACCCCTGGCTCGCAAACAGCCATGCACTTAAAATGGCTTTTTATGAAAAATACACATTTAGGCTAGGCCTATATTAAAAACTAAAGAAACTTTTTTTTTTTGGTCTTGTTTACAAATTTGCATTACGATTTACCAAAGAGATACACATACAGCTCTGGAAAAAAATAAGAGACCACTGCAAAATTATCCGTTTTTCTGATTTTACTACTTATAGGTTACACTTAAGAAGAGTTCAGAAATCAACATTTGGTGCAATAACCCTTATTTTTAATCACAGCTTTCATGCGTCTTGGCATGCTCTCCACAAGTCTTTCACATTGTTCTTGGGTGACTTTATTCCACTCCTGGTGCAAGAACTGAAGTAGCTCAGCTTTGTGTTTGTGTTGGAATTTAACAGACGCTGGAATGGAATACATGTAGAGATGCTGATTTCAGATTTCTCTTATATTTTTTCCAGAGCTGTAAAGATATACCTCAACTCGGCATTGATTTAACATAAACGACTACATTACCCAGAATGCACAGATTTCCTTGCGTTAGCCAATCAGTCGAAGGTTTTTTGATTAGGCGCAAATTCTTGTTTCTGTTATTTTCAGGATTATGTCCATTGCCTCACTCAGAAGAACAAAAGATTGAGTTTAGAGTTTCGTCGTAAATGAATAAATGAATGAATATTAACACGAGAGGACGGGCACACGCAGCCTCACTGCCGCGTGTGCTTTGGCGCGCGCTATGCTAAACAGCCGGGGGTAAACAGAGCTAAAGCTAATGCTAGTTTTAGCACACAGCCCAAGCCATGGCGGGTTTACCTCAAAATAATTTACAGGAACAACTCGCAAAACACAGCAGTGCGAACCAGAGCAAGCTGTCTTTGTCCAAACCTAAAGCGGGGTGAGTTTTCTGATCTCCTTGTTGCATTCTCGAGTTATAGGCAATGTTTTGTCCTGGTCTTGATTTGTTCAGGAGCTCCTCTCATTTTCAGAAAAGTGATTCAAGATTCAAGATTGTTTATTTGTCATATGCAGGATCAACACAAGGTCAACAATGCAATGAAATGCTTAGGATCAGAAGAACCCGTTGACTCGCTAAGATAGTCATGAAGTACTAATAGCAGCAATAATAGTACAAAAATAAACATAATAAAAATATATATTTAATAAAATACAAGGTACAGGTAGGATTAAATAAGGTGTAAGAGTATTTCACAGATTGCACATATATAGTATAGTATAAGTAAGTTAAGTCAATTTGCACAATATAGTATAGTATACAGTGCTGCTCATAAGTTTACATACCCTGGCAAAATGTTTTGTTTCTGTTGTCATTGTGGTTTAAAAAAGAGTAAACACAGATGTTTCACAATAAATGGCTTTGGCCAATCACTATCCAAGAGTGAAAGAAAACATTTTGTGTTATTCATTTTCTCTGAGAAATAGCCAAGAAACAACACATTTTGCCAGGGTATGTAAACTTATGAGCAGCACTGTAAGTATTGCACGTGGTTTATGAAGCAGGTTATTGCACAGGTAACCGTAGCATTTACAGTGAGGTAGTGACATACATGATACATTCATATAGAGCAGCAGCAGTAAACATATGCATAATGAAAAGTAGTTTAGTGCAGTATTATTGAGAGTTCAGTAAGTGGAAGAAAGACAAATACTTACAACAGAAACATTAAACAGTGGAGACAAAAGAGCAGCTCGAATGAGTGGGACGTGCTGTCTGATCAGATCATGGATTGTATAGAGAGACATACAGCCTATTACTGATGTGTTATTCAGTCAGATGGTCAAAAAATCACAATGAAGCACTGGTCATGAACATGTCCAACTCACCCAAACAAGGGAATATGCAGTGAACCCACTATGGCTAGTGAATCTGGCTTGTGCCTGAGTGTTGGTGGTGTTCAGATGGGCGATCAGTCTACTACCACTGTCCAGTTTGGAGTGATTAACTATGAATATTGCACTGTAAAGTAATTTGAGTGTCTGGAAAGGCAGTATGTACAACCAGTGCCTTATTTGTATTATTAGTATCTAAATCCACTTTTTTTCTCATATATATTTAGAAGTTTTAGTTTCAAGAAGAAGTCCTCGACAGGAACAACAAAAGTGGAAATCCCAGCGAAGGTAATAATGCGTACCTGTTTTGTTGAAATAAACACGTATGTTAATTTAGAATCTAAGTGTGTTCTTGCTTTTTCTTTCAAGCTTGAGAAGTCTCAAAATGCCAAAATCAACAACTTCTTTCCAAAAAGCAAGTTGGACTCCACTCCATCACCACTACAGCCCACAATTCCTGTTAAATCGAGTGACCCTCAGCCCTCAGTTCTTGATGCGTCATTCCTTAAGGACGACTGGGATGATATGGACGATTTTGAACCTCCTGCGAAATCAAAGAACAGCCCTGACTTATTGGGACAAAAACGCACTTCTGTTTCAGGTTTAACTGAAGAGAAAAGGGAGAGCCCCATCACACCACCTGATATGAGAAAAATGCAAATGCAAAACACAAACATGGACGAGGAACCAGTCTCACCGGCTCTCAGTCTGACTGAGGACCTTTTCGATTATGTCATTGATTCTCCAATAAAAAGGACAAAACCATCTATTCGTAAGCCTGTTGTGAGCGAAAGTGAAGAGGACAACGATAATATTCTAGAATCTGCTGTGGCTGTATCAGGTATTTTTTATACTCTAGGACTCTATTCTAAAGCCCTATTCGGACGGGATTAGTTTTACAGGGGGATGTAGAGTAATGTCGGTTTATCACAGGACCTCTGTAATATAAATGACCCCATTCACAGAGGATAAGAAATGTCCGTGATATTTATTTGACATGGGAGGAGTTTGTTTACGTCTTGCCACCACGTATTCGTCACTGTGCACGTCACTTCCATTGCGTATTACATTTTTCATTCAACATGGTGAAATATTGGCGAACTATGCAAATTATTGCCCATAATCAGGACTAATAGAGCATACATTACCTAAAACAAGCAGAAGGTTCATGCCTCTGACGACTGATTTTGTCTGCCGGCAAAACAAAGCGCTTCAAGCTCCTCCATGTTTGAAAATTGCGGTAAATTCTTTCTTTAAACGGATGTGATGAAATATTATATACATCTTTACCGAGGGTCGCATTCGCACGGGATTAATATTACGTATGGTAATTCCCCCAGACCGTTTTACAGAAGGTGAAACTCGCTGTAAATTTCACAGACATACTCCGTTATGTTTACGGACATGGCACGTTCAGACAGGACTAAATTTCCTGGTAATTATTACTTCACCCCATGTCACCCCATAAAACTAATCTCGTCCGAATAGGGCATAATTCTGTTAAAAAGTTGGGATACTGTGAAATAAAGAGAAAGCATTTACTCATGTAGCTCAGTACAACTCAAATAGCTGAGATACATTTATTAATATAATTCAGTTTAGTTAGTTCTCGATAATGATAAAACACCAGAAAAAGTCAAACACCATATTCTAATTCAAAGCTCTTTTTACAGCTCATAACAGACAAAAGTTAAAGTGAGTTTCAGAACCATGATACTTAAAATGAGCAGATTATTGCATTCGGTTATACATTACAGTGCATCCCAACATTTTAAACAACATAATAATTTTTATTTTGTAGTCAGTATCTGAACCCCTGTATTTTTGTCATCTTTAGACAATAAGAGTAAACTGGCTCCAGCTAAAGTTATTGAAGTCATGGATGACTCTGAGACTGACGACCATTTGGATTACGTTGCTCCATCTCCGAGTCCTGTGAAAATCCTGCCTGATTTCACAAAGGCCTCTGAAAGGTTCTTATTGCTCTTGAAGGTGCTATACGCAACTTCTCTGGTCTGTCACTTGTTTGTCTCCATGGAGATGTTATTTCTTTGCCTGAAATGTTACACAGTATAGCATTAAACACTTATCTAGCATTTTTTTTACGGGTATTTTAATTGAAAAAATGACCATACAAACGTGCATTAATACTGTCACTGGGGTCGCCTCTTCACAGATCTGACCTGTAACTTGGGTTTGGGACATCACCCTGGAGATACATAGGTTTATATACATTACTAGAACATTCCAGCCCAATGCAATAACATCTCCATACCAGCAGGTGATGGACCCCCTACCAGTCAAGTTACGCAGTGCACCTTTAAGATACACACGAGTCAATTATAACAATGTATTGAAATATTGTACGCACTCAAACGTCTTTACCCCAACAGACCCAAGGATGCTGATAAAAATGGATTTGAATCAATTCAGCCTAAAAGACAAACTACAGTTGTATCAGAACCCACTGAAGACCACTCAAAAGACCGGAGTCAGTAAATACTTAATATGTTCTTATGATCATGTCCATTGCATCTCTAACATATTTTACCCCACAGACGATGAGCTGTACAGTATTATGGAATGCATTTGTTCCCTGGTGGACACCATCCCAGAGCATGAACTCATCGCTCTGTCCTGTGGTAATGAGCTGCTGATTAAGAGGGCGCTCAGGTGGGTGCATGAAACGTGTGAGAGTGTGCTCTATTCTGATCGTAATCATGTTTTACAGCCTTTGTAAGTGGAGAGCTCTCATGTTGTAAAGAATATGCTTTGATTATTAAAATCCATTTATATAAATCATGATGATCAAGATGAGCAACATATAGATGTATAACAATGGTTAACTTGATTTTGCATTATCTCAAAAACAGTTTTCAGACAAAGTGAAGCAGAAATAAAATGTGCCTGTAAATGGCTTGGGTCAGTTTTAAGTAGAACACAAAATGTGAATGGACTTCATTTTTAATAGTTTTAATTGTAGCTCAACAGTGACTGCCTACCCCTGGTTCTGGAACAGAATTTCTCATTCATTTTTCCCATAGACATGCTTGGAAAAAAATAAATAAATAAAAAGTTTGAAAGCTTCCTCAGGGCTAATCGGCTATGTGATAGTAACTGAAATGTAAAATGCTAAGTTATTGAAGCATTTCGCCGAATCTTATGCTGTGTTATGGATATTAGTTAGCACATAGCTGATTAGCCTCCGCGATGCCTTTTTACTCTTAAAAGGGATATGCCACCCCCAGGTCAAACTTGGGCATCTCCCCACAGTCCAGAGAATAAGTGGTGGAAAGCGTTTTCCTGGTCACCCAGCCATTGTCCAGGTCTGTCAGCACTGACCTCCGCGGTATCTGCAGCTCCTCCGCCTTAGACTGGAGTCTAACGGCGCCAGAGAAACATTTCGGCCAAAAGGAATTAATTTGCTCGATGCGTTTCCCAATTACTTTCTGTGTAGTGCACATTCATATCGAGTACAAATAAATGTACAAATCAACACGGAGAGCTTGACTTGGTCATTTTGGGTGGGAACTATTTTTCAGTGCGGAAAAACATAGCCGAGGCACGCAGCACGCTGCGCAACAGGGGAACTTCCTTCCTGGTGCGTAACAGGGATTCCCCTGGCAGCTGGTAGCTGCAGATACCGCGGCGGTCAGTGCTGACAGACCTGGACAATGGCTGGGTGACCAGGAAAACGCTTTCCACCACTTATTTTAGTCTCTGGACTGTGGGGAGATGCCAAAGTTTGACCTGGGGGTGGCATATCCCTTTAATATTAGAATTTTTTTTGAAAAAGAATAGGAGCAGGTGGTCACTGCTGAGCTCCGTATACTAGCTATTCTAATTTTACATTCCTACAAACCATTAATGGTGAAAGATATGCATTGGTTATGAAAACACTGACAAACTGATAAACATAGAGAAGGACATTTTCCAGGCATCGATAAGATATCTCTTTTCCACATACCTCAGCCTAACTTTTTTGTATATTTGATTTTTCAGGAAAAGAATTATTGCAACCGGTGGTGGTCGGGATTCACTTCTTAAGGCCCAACAGCCAGACAGTACTGTGCTCTCAGAGTCCAGCTCCAAAGACAAATCCCCAGTCGGCATACCCTCAAACTCTGCTCCCGTACAGTTTAAGAGATCATCTGTCATCAGTGTGGACTACGACTCTGATCCTTCTGACACTGTTATTGAAGTCAAACTGCCACAGAACAAAAACAAAAGACCAATATTTGTTGAAGAAGAAATTGTATGTGATTCTCCATCTACATACAGGCCGCCAGTGCAGACTTCCACCAATAAGTCCAGCTTAGATTTGGAGCATCCTGATTTCTTTACTCCCAAGAAGCCTTCAAGTGTCACACAGAGCATTGGAAAAGGGACAGAGTCAGAGAACCTTATGTATGATGATTTTGGAGATGACGACTTCGACATCGATGATCTGAATGACTCGGATATACCAGAATATTTTGATGAATCTCTAAGCTCCTCTGTGTCTGGCCCCAGTTTTACACCTATAAATGGTATTAAAGAGGGCAATGCAAGCAAGGCCTCATGGGACAAAAAAGCCCCCACACCAACTCCACCAAAGCAGGCTAAAATATTTTCTCCAGGTAAAAAAAAGTTTCCTGGTTGTTGTTTTTTCTTTCTTTGCTGTTCATTTACAGTGGTACCTCACCTTACGAAAGACCCAACAAACGAAAATTTCAAGTTACGAAACGCCTTCACGTTAAATTTTGGTCTCTAGATACGAAAGAAAATTCAAGTTACGAAACGCAAAATCTCACAAATTCAAATAATGCGCGCTCAGCCACACACATACACTTTTCTCAGACTGGATTTAAACTTTTCTCACATTTCTTGTTTATACACTCAAACTTTCATAGATTTTCAACAAAATATATTAATAGTGAAGCGGGGGGAGAAGACTGCGCGCGGACACGTGTGTGATAGCGCAGCATGACCCGGCGCGGGGCTGCGAGCACAAGACCCGTGCTCAAACCGTGCCTCCTCTAGACCTGGTCTAGAGGAGACCAGGTCTAGACCACCGCGGGTCTTGCATGCGCTCAGACTGCGTGCGGTCGCCCTCGCTGCTCGCCTCAGCCGTGACTCGAAACAAAACCAGGAAATAGACCCGCACGCGGCGCTTTAATCCACCTGGTCTAGTCCTGGTTCAGTCCAGGTCTAGACCTGGTCTAGTCCTGGATTAGTCCAGGTCTAGACCTGGTCCAGTCCTGGTTTAGTCCAGGTTTAGTCCTGGTCCAGTCCTGGTTTAGTCCAGGTCTAGACCTGGTATAGTCCACGTTTAGTCCTGGGTACAGTCTCTACGCAGAACAGTGTTACACTATAAAAAAATGTTACACTATTAAAAAAAACTTGGAACGGGGCCTTGGAACGAATCAGGCTTTTTCCATTGAAATAGCTACTCAACTTATGAAAAATTCACGTTACGAAACCACTTCTGGAACGAATTAATTTCGTAAGGAGAGGTATCACTGTATTTAAGACCTTACTATCTTGGATTTCTAATTACTTTTAAAGTTCCCATGACATGGTACTTGATGCTTTTATATGGCTCCTTAATGGTTCCCTAATACTGTAAATGAATCCTTCAAAATCAAGACTCAGTGCATGAGAAACAGAGATAACGTTCAAAAACCTCAGAAAGTGAAAATTTCATGCCATGGGACCTTTAAGGACCCATATTACTCTATTTTCTGATCTGTTATAATGTCGTTGCCTCATTAAAACATACCTGGAGTTGTTTTGTTTCGTTCACACATAATAAACACGCAAATGACATCACAGGGTGGAACGGTATTTGGCGATGTAGACTAAACACAACTCCAGGTATGTTTTTGAGGAGGTAACATGACTTTAATCTCAAAAGTATCAATGTTGTGTGAATTGTGAAAATTTTCTTTTTTTTTTTTTTTTTTTAATATAGAACCCACTTTCAGAAACCCAGCCCATGACCGGTTTAGAGGCTACAACTTCTCCCATTCTCAAGAAATGATGAAAATCTTTCACAAAAGGTTTGGGCTTCACCAGTTCAGGTTCAACCAACTGGAATCCATCAACGCTACTGTTCTGGGTGAAGACACCTTTATTCTGATGCCCACCGGTTAGTAATTATTATAAACCCCCCAATGTAACTGCCACTGCATAATGCCAATGTTTGTATTTGAAGGTGGTGGTAAAAGTCTGTGCTACCAACTCCCAGCCTGTGTCTCACCTGGGGTCACAGTCGTCATCTCCCCTCTCAAATCTCTCATTGTAGACCAGATTCAGAAGTTGACAACTTTAGACGTAAGCATCGTTTTAGTATGCTACAATGTGGTGTAAGGATGAAAACGTCTAAAGGAAATAAGAAATAAGAAGGACCGACAACCCCATAATTTGAAAATGATGCTGTTTTAGATTCCTGCCACAAGCTTAAGTGGAGACAAAAATGAAAGTGAAGCAGGAAGGATCTACATGCAGCTGTCCAGAAAAGATCCTGTTGTGAAGTTGCTCTATGTTACTCCTGAGAAGGTAATAAAAACACATGTACACTTTCTCTTAAGGTCTGGCTTAGTCCTGGTTAAATCCTGATTTACTCTTGGCTTGGTCCTGGTTTAGTTCTGATTTGGTCCTGGTTTAATCCTGGTTTAATCCTGGTTTAATCCTGGTTTAATCCTGGTTTAATCCTGGTTTAATTCTGGTGTAGTTCTGGTTTAGTCCTGGTTTAGTCCTGGTTTAATCCTGGTTTATTCCTGGTTTTATCCTGGTTTAGTACTGGTTTAGTCCTTGTTTAGTACTCGTTTAGTCCTTGTTTAGTACTCGTTTAGTCCTGGTTTAACCCTGGTTTAGTCCTGGTTTAGTTCTTCCTATGTAACTCAGTCATATCAAATTATTTCAATATTCATTGGTCAGAAACACATAAGAAACATGTCCTCCTTTTTCTTCTTGTTTTATCAGTCTAATCATAAAAGCTCAGAAGTCAGCGTATTCTTTCTTTATTGAAATATACGTTAGGTGAATCTGTTAAAATGAAATGAAGACTATTTTCTTTTCCTCAAGGTCGGCGCTAGTAACAAGTTGATTTCCACTTTCCAAAACCTTTATGAACGAGCACTCTTGAGTCGGTTTGTTATTGACGAAGCTCACTGTGTCAGCCAGGTTTGTACATAAATTATTAATAAAACACAACTTACTTAAAGGTGCACTATGTAACTTTTTGGTTGGGGGTCCGTCACCTGCTTGTTTCTATGGATTTGTTATTGCTCTGCCTGGAATGTTCCACAGTATGGCATTAAACGGCTCAACCTTACATTTAATCAATTACAGGTGGTTTTATAGCTCTAAAATACCAAACACAGGCATTTGACTGTGAGCGTGGTCACCTCCACATCTGATCTGTCTTTGTCTGGTTTGGTCCTCATGAAGGTAGAAAGGTTTAATGCCATACTGTGAAACATTCCAGACAAAGCAAGAACATGTCCATGAAGAAAAGCTTTTGACAGACCCTCTTTCAGAAAAGTTGCACCATGCACCTTTTTAGATGTTAAAATTAACATCTTGTACTTTTTTTTAGTGGGGCCATGACTTCCGTCCGGATTACAAACGGTTACATGAGCTGCGTATAAAATTCCCCAACGTTCCTATGATGGCTCTTACAGCTACGGCCACTCCTCGAGTCCAGAAAGACATTCTGCACCAGCTCAACATGACCAAGCCACAAGTGTATGTCTCTTTATTTTGGATTACAGACACATTGTTCAATAATTATTACTATTTCACATAAACCTTTAAATACAGGTTTACAATGAGTTTCAACCGAACCAATCTGAAGTATTCTGTCCTGCCCAAGAAGCCCAAAAAGGTGGATGAAGACTGCATAGACTGGATCAAGAAGCATTATCCACGTGAGTTTGTCAAAAGTGCTATTGATTTATAAGAGTGCTGTTCTTTAAAGTATTTCTCAGCAGTTTTAACAGAAAACCTTTTAATGAAACGTGAGCTGCTGATTGATTTTACTTTGTATTGTAGGTGATTCAGGGATTGTGTACTGCCTGTCCCGGAATGACTGTGACGCTCTGGCAGAGAGTTTACAGAGGGCAGGGATCATGGCTCTGTCGTATCATGCAGGCCTCCGTGATGGGGACAGGGAATATGTGCAAACCAAGTGGATCAATCAAGACGGCTGCCAGGTGAGATGTGCTGTTAAAGGAGACCTATTATTCAAAGAAACGCAAATGTGTGAACAATAAACAGGGATGAAAGAGTTCCGTCTTTTAGCGGATCTCTGCTTTTTTTTCAGCTGCGGGGTCATTTCTTTTTTTTTTTCTTTTTTATATCTGTGCAAATTCGTTGAGAAAGATTTTGGGTGTATATATATATATGTATAGTTGTGTTTAGGGTCGCCAACCGTCCCTTGAAAAACAGAATCGTCCCACATTCAGAACAAAAGTACGTGTCTCATATTAAACTTCGTATTAAACTGCGGGCCGCGCGAGTCCGTGTCTGGAGCCGCGGACCGACCGAGCGAGCGAGCACAGCTCTTTCGCAACAGCGTGTAACATTGCGTACCAACTTGTATCACAGAGCAGGTTAAACTTTATAAAACATCCTAAACCTCATCCTACCTGCCCGTGCCTCACTTAACGCGTTGCTCCTCGCTTTTTCACCTGCGCCTTTTAGCCCGCATAAGCTCCTCCTCCTCCTGCGGTTTGATTAGACGAAGTGCAAAGCAAAAACAAATCAAATATATATACAACTAGTACCTGTTAATAAAATGTGTTTTTTTTTGTACTTTTATGTACAGTTTTACTTTATTGCTAACATATAGCATCTAGAAATCCAAATTTCAGAAATTTAAAATTTTCCGGGGGGGTGGCCGTGGCCGTGACTTTCCGCTTTTTTCATGATTGGCCACTTTCATCCCTGACTAAAACTTTTATAGTATTTCTGTAATGTTATTGTACATTTCTGTAATTTTTAATGTGTAACTTTTACTTATTTTCTTTTAGGATGCCTTTTTGACATCTGGCAAAGGGACTACCGATGCATATTTACATTGTTTTGATGTTGATTAATGTGCATTGTCCCTTTTCATATAAATAAATAAAATGTGCATACATAATTATTGACGGGTATCATGAATAGCTATATAGCAGGCACAAGATCACAAGGTCTTCTATAAAGCTATTATTTATGCTGCTTTTATATTTATAGTAAATTGCATCTGTAAACTTCTTTTTAAACATTATATCTTCATATCTTTTGTGTTAGGTCATCTGTGCCACCATTGCCTTTGGGATGGGTATCGATAAACCTGATGTGCGCTACGTCATCCATGCCAGTCTACCCAAATCTGTGGAGGGCTACTATCAGGAGTCAGGAAGAGCGGGCAGAGACGGAGAAATGTCCCACTGTATTCTGTTCTACTCGTACTCCGATGTCCACCGCATCAAGAGGATCATCAGCAGTAAGCAACTGATTCATAAAAGGACTGAGAAAATAAAGGACTAAAGAACTTAGATGTAATATTTATGTTTCTGTGTTTAAAATAGTGGACAGGGAAGGAGACAGACACTCCAAGGCTACTCATTACAACAACCTCCAGAGCATGGTCCAGTTCTGTGAAAATGCCATGGAGTGCCGCAGAATTCAACTGTTGGCTTATTTTGGGGAACTGAACTTCAACAGGAACTTCTGTAAAGAGCACCCTGAAGTGAGCTGCGACAACTGCACCAGACCTAATGTGAGAATGCATTACTTTAACAGGAGTAAGTCACTACATTTGCAAATGAGCTATAATGATGTATGCCTTTTCAGCAATTCAAGGTTAGAAATGTGACTGAAGATGTGAAGAGCATTGTGAGATTTGTCCAAGAGAAATGTGAAAAAGTTGGACAGAAATACGGCAAAACCTCTGGGCAAATGCGGCTGACTCTGAACATGCTGGTGGACATTTTCATAGGTAATGGAATTTTGAAATGTAATGAAAGGCAGTTTTTGTGTGCTTTAACCTAATGCTGATCAAATGAACAAAAAGCACTGCTTTACATAAATACTCTCTTTCAGGTGCTAAAGCTGCTAAAATCCAGTCAGGGCTGTTTGCAAAGGGAGCAGCTTACTCCAAGCACAACGCAGACCGTCTCTTTAAGAAACTAGTACTAGATAACATCTTGGTTGAGGACCTCTACATCACCAACGGGGGCCAGGCTGTGGCTTATGTATCGGCAGGTCCGAAGGCTATGAACGTGCTGTCTGGACGCATGCAGGTGAGTGTCTGCTCCCAGTTCAGCTTTGACCCATTTAATAGTATACATGTTGAAATCTATTGTAAATGCTGTTAAGTATGACCGTAGTATATCGCATGTTCAGTAGGTGCAATCATCAAATCTCAAAGATTTGATATTTTAAGGTAATATTTAGGTGATAAAATGTAAGCATAAACCTGCTCTGAAGGTGTTTGGAATGAGCACTATGAACAAAATCTTATTTGAATACATTAAATTTCAACTCTAAATGGATTTGCAATACTTGTCAGATTTGTTTTCCCTTCTGAAAGTTAATCTTTTGAAAAGCAAAGTGTTGCCCATGAGAGTGTCCCTCTTGACTTTCCCTCTGGACTTCAGGTGGACTTCTATGAAACTGAGAGTGCGTCCAGCATGAGAAGACAGAAGGCCGCTGTGACGAAGAGTGTGTCCAAGAGGGAGGAGATGGTGGAGCAGTGTCTGAAGGAGCTGACTGATCTGTGCAAGGAACTAGGCAAAGCTTTCAGCATTCACTATTACAACATCTTCTCTACAGCAGCACTCAAAAGGATTTCTGGTGATTAACTTTCATTTGTTTTAATATTTGATTTGTCTTTGAGTGTCCTGAAAAAACTATACAACTATATAAGTAAATATTATTATTAGTAGCATAACTGACCAAAACACAAATGCACATTACATAACTGACATTTTATAACTGTTGTACTTTCTGATGTACCCATAGAGAAGCTGTCCTCTGATCCAGAAGTCCTCCTTCAGATTGACGGTGTAACTGAAGATAAACTGGAGAAATATGGAGCTGAAGTCATTCAAGTTCTACAGAAATACTCGGAGTGGCAGCTTCCTGGTACGACACATCTCCTCAGACACTCATGAAATATTCCTCTATATGTGTGCAGCAATTGGCAATTAAGTTAGGTTGGTTTGTAGTTGTATGTAGTTTGCCATTTGTAATTAAAAAACACATTGGAAAAACGTGCAAAAAGCAGCACCAATTTTTCAATGATGCTGTGTTGTAGAGGTAAATGAGGCAGAAGAAATATAATATTTTTTCACCATATAAAACATACGGACTGATATAAGTTTAAACTTGAGGGCTCAAACATCTCAAGAGTCAGTCTAAAAAACAGAAATGTGTTGAAACTCTTGCCAATTATTACAAAAATCCAATTCAAGATGAGGTCTGACCTTTAGTCATAGTCATAGTTTGCTTTATTGTCGAAAAACAATCATGTACATGTACATAGAATGAATTCGAAATTTCGTTTCCCCACTAACCAGGCAGGACAGTGATAGAGTGGCTAGGGGAGGGGCCGCTGCACTTGCGCGCGCCGCCGACTGGGAGTTGCAGAACAGAAAAGATGCAATACAAGTACAATCAGTGACAATTTAACAACATGTAATGACAGAAAAACAATTGGAGATATAACATAAGGTGATCTTTTTTGTTGGTTACATAAGGAAGGATGTGGGGGGGTCAGATTGGAAATCAAAGAAGTTGATTGAACCGAGAGCAGAGGTCAGACCTTCCTAAAGACAGGAATTTCTACTATTGTTTCTGTTTTCAGTGACAGTGTAAGAGTGTGTGCCATGTTTATGTAGAGTCCAGATAACAGATGGCCTTGGAAGTGTTGATGCAGGGAGGCGAAGTCAAAACACAGATAACCATTGGAGCCAGATTTTCACAGGAAGACATAATAATCCAGGGGGTTATGATGAAATACATTTTTAGAGACCCAGGTAAATAATTTAGACTGAGCTCGGGTGCCAGACCCCCATCTTCATATCGCCATGAAGATTCATGAAAGATCTCATTAGTTCCTCTTGGCGCACAGACTGCGCTGCGTTGGCTTTACACAGTTCTGTCACCATCCCCGTGATGATATCCAAACGTCGAGATGTTTCCTTCGGTTGAAATCCTTCCAAAAGGACCTCAACCTGTCCCACTTTCTGATGTAATCCTTTCACAAGATCTCCAACACCTTCACAATGGCTCGAAATTTCGGCAGACAGCTTAGGGGACTCTTTACAAGCTGCCAGCTTACAAATTATGCGATAGATCATGGACAATCCCAGGCCAATTAACAGATGTCCAGCTATCAGAAATCCAAATACGTAAATATCCTCCACATCCTCCAGGTACATTGGTGCCAAACATACGACTTGCCACGCACGATACGAGTCCCTCGCATATCCAGCAGCAAAAGTACCATCCGGACACACCGCTTCTCCCGGAGCGGCACTCCTCCGTGAAAAAAGAGTATCAATAGTGCTGAGGGTCCAGCTGATCACATCCATCTTTTTGGAATTTGGAAAATCTGCTCCAAAAAGCGAGAAAATGACGAAAACAAGAGTGGCACGCAGACAGCAGGAGCAATAGATAAGGGAGGAAAAAGACAGACGTCTGCTTGCTCTCAGGGTCAGAACAGTTACTACACAAAAGTTATTACACAAAATTGTCTCTTGTGAGCTTTAAGCCATTTTATAATGTAGTTACCTCGTCAAAATCACACCCGGAGTTGTGTTTTGTTTCATTCACATTTGAGTAACTCTGTATTAAAGATCCCATGACATGGTACTTCTTGAAGCTTTTATATGGCTCCTTAATGGTTCCCTAATACTGTAAATGAATCCTTCTTCAAAATCAACACTCAGTGCATGAGAAAGAGAGATAAGATGAGAAAGAGTCATAAATGTCACTCTGGAACAGTCCATTATGGGCGTTGTTGCTTGAATGCAAATGAGGAGGACAGAGATGGCCTATAGTAGCGGGTGGGGGCATGGCCAAACTCTCCACTCTTTCCTTTTCAGCTGTGCCCTGTGCTCTCTGACCCACTTCCGTGTTTTTGCGTGGAGGGAGAGATGAGAAGCATTCCATTGAAAAATAAACACATTTCCACAGAAAATAAAATTAAACCACTGCTGTTCAAAGGTCCAGAGGCTCAGATAAAGGACTTCCGAGCCTAGAAACACTCGCAAGTTCCTCCAGGCAAATAAAAAAACGCATTTTAGCTCCTCCGCAGTCCAAACTCTGGGCGTGATTTACAGAGACGCTGAGTAGAGACAGACGGGGGTGGAACTGCATTTGCATTTCTTTTTTCGAGCTGACGTCAATAAGTTTCCTTGTTCAAAATCGTCCGTTTGAGCTCTGATTTTTTCTAACGCAGAAAAGGATCGCAAATGCTCAGTTTAGATATTTCGCAACTTTTAACCATGGGAAGGGGGGGCCTAAACAGGGTAGGGGAGCTCACATTAACGTTCAAAAAACTCAGAAAGTGAAAATTTCATGCCATGGGACCTTTAATATAGTCTGTCTGAAAATGCTCTGTTCCACCTTATGATATCACGAAGCAGTAGTTTTCAAGCTACCTTTTACCTTAAATTCAGTAGAAATTTGCAATTTCACATCTGAAACCATCAAAAATGATTCTAGTGAAGGTGTATGGAGTTCCTAGGTGGAACAGAGTGTTTTTTTTGTTTAAGCCTAAATGTGCAGGATTTGTGTGTTAAGCATGTCTTGAATGAAACGAAACACAACTCCAGGTATGTTTGTGATGAGGAAACAACATTAAAACAAAGATCAGACAAATCTACTGATTCTTGTACATTATTCTTCTACCCATGGGAGTCTATGGCAACCCCTAGAACCGTCTGGTAAAAAGTTGTGAAATTTTGCATGCACATTCCAGCCAGTCTCCTCATTACCCACAGCAATTTATAGGCCCCCACCCCCCAACTGTGACCTGCTGGTGTCTAGTGCCACCAGCAGGTCAAAGTTGCAGGAATTTTCAGGAATTTTCTGCGTTAAAATGTACCTTTGATCTGTCTTTGATGTGTCTTTGATCTAGCCGAAGTGAGCTCATATCTCGGGAACTCTTCATAGGAAGCCTGGGAGCCTGGGAAGCCTGGCTAACAGACCCTGTTAAACCCTGTCAGACCCTGTCAGACCCTGTTAGACCCTGTATAACTTTTCTGCTTATAACGTAGGGTTTGATTGGCTGTCATGACAAAACGATAATACATGTTGAGGCCTACATGCACCTTCGGTGCTTGGCCCCACATTGCTGCTTGCAGCTATATTTATTAATATTTTCTATTTCAAGCAGAGGAACAGGCAAATACTACTGGAGATGGATGGATAGATATGAGTCGAGGACGCACAAACTCCAACTTTAACTATGATGACGACGATCCAGACGAGGACGCAGAGTCCTCCAGTTACTTCGGTAAAAAAGCTGGGCAGGGTCAAAAGAGGAAGAAGGCTCCATTCTTCAAATACTCCAAGAAGCGAAAAGGATACAACAGTTCTGGTGGAAACTCCAAAGGGTGGGTTCTGTTCTTTACTGTCTACATCTAGCTCCTGAGAAAGAAAATGCTATCTGTGTGTGTCTATAATTAGACAGCAGAATAATTAACAAAATCTCTTGTGTGCACTTCATATGGATCCAGTCGTGGCTACAGCTCCAGCAGCAGTAACAGGTCCTCTTCCAGCTCCAGAGGGGGGTCCCGGGCCTCGACTGGAGAAGCCGGAGGCAAAAGACCCGGCTTTTTAGCAGTCCCTACTCCACAGACTGGTGCACGACCATTTCTAAAACCTGCATTTTCACATTTGACGTAGGGTCTGCTCATCAATGTTGTATTTATGTATATAATTGAATTTGTATTGGTAGTTATATTGGGTTGTTATATTTTTTTTTCTATCTAATAAAGCAAAATAAATAGATTTGCTTAAGTTTGGGATGACTTGAATCATTATTGCACTCAGAGACATTATTTACATGTATATATTCTTATTACACTTACAGTTTTAATGGTTCAACTGGACCACACCAGACGCTTGCATAGATCAGTGTTTCCCAAAGTGGGGTTGTGAAAAGTGTGAAATCTTTGCTTGGATTATAATTACTAATGTTGTTAAAACTGATAAAACTGCACAATTTGAAATTTAAAATGTAAATGAATTCAATGCTGCCTGAAAATGACTGGGATAGTTTTGCAAACAAACAATTTTTCCACTGAAACTTGTTCTTAAACATGAAAAATATAAGTAACTGACTTGAGACGTGTTATGTGAACTGCCTGGTACTGGACATGGTATTCCATAGTATATATATTTTTTACTTTTTTTGCACCGCTCATTGTTGCATAATGGAAAATTTGCAAATGGTTCCCACCAATTATTGCCTATATGCGCCTGTTTTATTTGTAATGGGACAGACCACAGACAGGAAAAGGGCAGATTACATTTGTTTGTAAAAGCACAACAAATGCACTTATTTATGTGAACATTCATTTATCTTGACAATGCCCTTTATGTCAGTGTTTCCCAACCAGGGGTACAAGAATTTTTTAATTCTTATTTGAGTAAATCTGAGTTAAAGAAAAGAGAGAAAATGCCTGAGAATTAAATTTTCAAGTTAAGGAGATGAAATAAAATGATTTTCATTTAATAATTTGTTGTGTCACATTCTACTTTTGGAGAATTATCAACACAAAGAGTGAGGGGTACTCGAGGTATGACAAAAAGGCTCAGGGGGGGTACACAAGACAAAAAAGGTTGGGAAACACTGCTTTACGTGCTTGCTGTATTAATCTATCAAAGAGATTACATTATTGTTGGCTTAATGTTTACATACATTTCATTCTCAAACCAGGGGCTGAGTGTGAAGCCTCTAAACTGTTGTCATGGTAACCGACTCCGTTACCCCTCTCCGGTCCAGGGAGCCTGTTACCATGACGATTAACGCTGAAACTGAACCCAGTGTTTTCTAAAAGTAAAACTGGCTTCTATCAGCAGGCCTCCACGGCTGGTAAACACATTTTAAACTCTAAATTTGTGACATTTATTGTTCCTCTTAAACTGATAAACCAGGTGGTGGTGAAATGAAATTTGTTTAATAAAATCATTGATTGATACAAATTCTCCTTGATTCTGTGTGAAAATATTGTTTTACAAATCTGGATTAAAAAAAAAAAATACTATTTGTATCTCGCTGAAAAGAGAGCATCATTAAAAAAAAAAAAGTTATTGCCCATTAATCATGACATTTCTTGAGTAAAATGTGCACATAAGATCCTCATTATTGGAACTGTCCCCTGAGGCTATGACATCTCACCTAATGACCACCCATCTACTAAATTACCAAAACTAGCTTCTAAATACAGACATTAAAATAGAGTAAACATCTTTTTACCCACTAATTAGGACACACATCTAAATGTCTATTTGTGCTGTGAATCCTTCAAGCTGTGTCTGGCACTACTGCCACTCATAAGGCCAACTATTTCAGAGTATTATCAAAATAATATTGCACTACTAAGCAACCCACATTAAAAACAACAGCCATGTCTCCAAAATCATCTCCCTGTCCATCTCCACATCTCACCTCGCCCCCTCATGCGGATATGTGCTCTGCAATGTCCTACATCACAGCTGTACACCACTGTAACAGTAACAGCAGTAACAGATGGGCTCTGAGGCTAACATCATTTAGAGAGATTTAGTGCACAGATGGACACTAAATCAGGTAACAGATCTGTTTACACATAAAAGCCTGTGATAAAAGATATTCCTATTGATTTATGGCCCAAACCTTTCTAACACCCATTGACTTACTGCAACCCAATGCATCCATTAATCAACTTACTCTTTCACATTCAGACAGTTGTATAACTCCCAAACAAATATACACAATATTAAATATTACAATAAAAAATAAATAACATCTAAAGATGCAAAAAATGTTTCTTCAAAGAAACTGTAAATCCAGATATCTGAGTTAAAAAATACCTGAAATTAGATGAGATAATTCCATAAATAACCAGCAGGGCTAAAAGAGGAGGCCACATCCTCCAGTTTCATAGGAGGGTCCAAGCCTTGACAAGTTTTAATTAGAGTCCAATGTCTCAATCAAACAGTTTCACACGTCCTTAATGAGCAGAGAGCCCGCCCAGCGCAGCTTACAGGCCGCCCAGCGCCGCAGGGGACAAAAGTACTCGTGATGGAACTGTTGGAATTCAGGGGTTTGGCGAATGTCCCGCAGGAAACCAATGTCCAAGTCTGACTCTGTGAGGACGATGAGGAGCAGCAGCAAGATGAGCAACAGGCTGATGGTGACCACCAGGAGGCGCAACACACTAAGTACAAACTTATTGGCCTGTTCCACTTCACTAAGAACAGGCTTCTCTTCAGCTCTGGCCTCCTCTCCCAGCATTGGACCCTCCGCAGAGGTGGGGGTCCCAGCCTCAGACTCCCGTTCCTCCTCAATGCTGCAGGGGGCTCCGTTAATGTGGCGGGAGACAGAAGAGTCCATGCTGTGCTCGGACACAGGGGTGGGTGTGACACTCTCTGAAGGGCTGTAGGTCTGGTCTGAAATAACAGCCAAACCATCACTGCTGTCAGATGCATGGCTTCGAGAGCGTGGGATAAACGAGTCTCCGTGGGACACTGAACGCACCGGAGTGGAGTGGGCACTGTCCCGCAATGACTCCAGACCTGCACAAAAGTGAAGAGAGAAAACATTTAAAACATAGAACTTTATTGAATAAAATTCTCACAATATCTGTCAGTTCACAAACTCATGAGAATCCATTTTGGCAGGCTCCTGTTCAGACCGATCACAGGGCAGCATTGTAGTTTGGGGGGAAGCCAAAAGTGAAGCACCCAAACCAGCCACAACAAACATGGCGACGGGTGTACTCCAGCCTATTACAGAATATTTTTGAAAAACACACAGAAGGAATTTGCGGATGGGACAGATGTTTAAGCTCGTCCCTCATCTGGATTTAGTATAAGTTAGATTTCTCCACTGTTGACACTTCGACTAATTTGATTCAATTATTTGCCATGACGTTCCATGTTTTCCCAATTGCTTTCAGTAAGACTTGTTCCAGACTGCTGTGTAAAACTCAGTTTCAAGTGGTACATATTAAAACATGAGCCAGAGTCCCATTATAAATAAAATAATAAAATTGTACTATAGTTTAAATACAGCAAAAAAAACCAAAAAAAACCAAAAAAAAACTAATTCACATTCAATTTTTGTGAATAGTTTATCAAAGTTGAGAAAAATATCTTGCAACCAGTCATTACCTTCTGTAGCTTTAATCAATAATAATTATGTAGTTGAGAGCCATCATCTGAATACTGTCTCCCAAACACCACTGGTGAAATGGCCTTAGACTTAGAGACCAAATTATTATTTATTTATTTTTATTATAAATTATGTTTACATTCATTTTGCATGTTCTTTGTGGTAGAAAAACAACATTCAATGCTTAAAGAACTACTTTAGCATTGGTTTAACTCTTGATGTCATTCTGTCACCAAACCCATACCAAAATATTTACACCTTATCACTGATCATAACCTGTAGTTAAAAGTATTCAGTGTCAGTCTTATTCTCAAACCTGTCACTAGAAATGATCACTGTGCGCTGATAATGTAAACGTTTTGTATTACAGTTTGTAATGTAACATTTAGTTAACATTTAAGTTTAAATAACAAGGTTAACCAAACCACTGCATAAATAACAGTTTAGAAATTTACCTGGAGCACTGCTGGCCTGGACAGGCTGAGTGTATGGTAGTGGGGTGCTGGGGAGGGGGGATGTACCGGCCGACTCCTGCCCCGTCAGAGCAGGGTACAGGGGGAGGACCCCCAGAGCCTTCCCCAGCAGACGGGGCCCCAGGCTCAGCACTCGGACTTTCACATCACGATAGCAATGGTTGATCATGCGCAGGTGCACATTCACCCGGGTGGTGATGCGGATCAAGCACTTGACCATGGCTGCAAAGTGTATAAATCCTTCCTGATGGTCCCAAAGGCCAGTCCAGGCCGCAGTCTCCCACAAAAATATTAATTAGGTCGGAAAATGCTACAGAGCACAGGTCAAGTGGCTGCGCGCTATACTAGCACTAGACTGAGACGACTAGTTCTGGCTTAGTCCCGCCCATGGCAGCTACATACATGGAGAGGAAGACCCTGCTATTTTAGGTTAGAGTATTTATACCACTCCAAGATATTCAGCCTCCACACTGGGGGAGGAGGCTCAGATAGCAGTTCTCTCAGTCCTCTGTCTGAATGAGTGACACACACACCTGGCACACAGCAGACCCTCAGTAACAGCCAAATAGCTCTTGTTTATATTCCACAGTGAGTGGGGATGCACTCTTATCATGTCATGATCAATGGATTTCAGTTGTTGTCTTCATCTTATATTGTAGATATGTTTAACTTGTTGTAAATCATTCTCTTACCCTCCATGATGGAAATGTGCACAGCCCTCCTTCTTGTTCGAGGCACACTGCTGAGGCGAGGCCCATGTGTGATGGAAGGGCAACTTCTACTTGGCACTAGGCCAGGTCTGAACATAGAAAATGCATTATAATTTTACTTTAAACAGAGGTTTAAGCCGCTCCTACGGTACCTGTGTATTTCTGGAGGATCACGTTTTATTTTGGCACTCTGCTCCATCACCTCTTTAGCCACTCGTCCACTGTCACAGAGAACAGCACACATTACTACTGAAGTATTATGAGGAAAGTGTCAGTGTGTGCATTATTTGTCCAAACTGCTTTGTGTTCAAAGACATTGCTTCAAACAATATTGGTACTAGAAAGTCAAAACTGAGTAAAGGTGAGAAAACACCACAAGTTTTAGTGTTTTTAGTTTTGCATTGAGATCATTAAGAGATCTCAGATAATTTTAATCAAAAAATGCATCTTAACCTATTCTAGACATATTCTAAGTAACACATGTTTTGAGCCAAACAAGCTAGGAGGGGGAGAAAAATAGCAGGAGAGACAAAGTCATGCATGTATGTATAATTACCTGTATCGAAAGCGGCTTCCTTTGAAAAACAGATTACTACTGGTCACAGTTCGGACCTGACTGGACCTCTCCAGCCTGAGCAAGGACACAAGTACAGGGGACACATTCATGTTTGGTAAGGCATATAATACTGTAGTGTATTGTCTAATGCAGGGGTCTTCAACGTTTTTCAAGCCAGGGACCCCCAAACAGATGACGAACTGGGCTAGGGACCCCCTACTATATATACGGCATAGAATTGTGTTTTATATTAAATTGAGCTTAGTGTCATGTATAAACATTGCTACTCTGTTATGGTACATCCAGTACAAGGAAATAATACACAGGTTAATGCTGAATTTTCATGTTTTTTATTTTAAAGATGGGCCAGATAGGCCCTACGGGGTGGATGTGCTACTGCAATTTTTAAACACAACTTGCATATAACATAGGCCTATTAAGATCGTTCACTGATTCAACCAAAAAAACAAGTGCAAAGGAGAGAGTGGCTGTGCATTTTAAGACATCAAAGAGGGTGGATGGACAAGGGAGAAATTGATTGGGAAAAAATGAAAAAATATATTGTTTTTAAAAATATTAAAATATAAAATTATATTATTTTAAAGTGAAATCAAAAGATTTCACGACCCCCCCTGCAGTACCTCCGGGTCGCGACTTCCCTGTTGAAGACCTCTGGTCTAATGTATAAATCAGCCCTCATTTTAATTATTGTCATCCAAGCATACTTTGGTGGATTTCCTACAATATTTTCTACAATATCCATATCAAAAACTAATGCAGTTTTGTGGAAAATTTGTAAAATAAATAAAACGCGGTGCTGTGGTTGTGACTTATTGTCAATAGAGAGTTGGACTTTTTAAGAATTTATATTACTTCTCTACATATTACACAGGCAAAGAGACAACATTGACTGGAATCAGATAAAACCATCTCAATAGTATAAGCTGTGCTCACTTGTAGAAGGCCTGGTGCTCCACTCCACACTTCCACAGATGTTTACAGGCCTCTGGAGTGGGGGTGAAGTATGTCAATATGCTCTTTCTGTCCTAAGTGAAAAACACACAGTGAACACAGCGCTGCAGCCGAATGAAAGAGAGTCCACCGTCCCTGTGGCTCACCTCATTCTGATGAGCGTACAAGTGGAACGTCTTCCCTTCAAACTTCAGCTTGGTCACCTCGCTCCTGTCCAGACATACTTATGATAAACCACAGTACCAGTGTAACGGTATGAATAATGTGCTCCTTTAAAATCCTTTTTATAACTGCAATAGAATCGTGAAAGAGGAATTACAAACTGGAAGACCTTTCTGATTTGGAGTACAGAATACAAACAAAATAATAATTAATACATCAATTATAGTTACTATTTGCAATGTTATGGCAATGTTATGATAAAATAAATATAAGAGTAAACTGAGGAGACAATTATAGATGTTAAAAAAAAGTTATTTGTGTCCTGTATATCATAAATTGCTCATAGAGTTTCAAAGTTTACCACTTGAGAAAATGAACTCTCTTATTTCCCTGAAGTACCACAAAGCCAAAAGGAGTGAAGGCGAGGAAGGCTGGGCTTCCGTACAGGTCCTAAAAACAGTCAATCGTTTAGTGAGATTAAATAAGGGTTTGTGGAGAGGAGGCAGTTCTTGGGAAACATGCTCCTACCAGACAGGGGTGTGGATCCACACCGTAGGTCTCCAACATCTGGGCTTTCTTCAGAAAGTTCCTCTCGGACGTTTCAGGCGTCTGCCCACTAAGAGAACAGGAGAGCAAAGGAGAGCAGCTATTATTGATGAGACTCAAAAGATCAAAGATCAAAGTCAGCTTTATTGTCAATTCTGCCATATGTGTTCAACATACAGTGAATCGAAATTTCGTTTCTCTCTGGCCAGGTAGTGCAAAAAACACAGTGTACAAAATAAAATATAAACACAACAAAAACTATTCAAGACAGAGATCTAAAGTTAAACTAAAGTCTAAGATCTAAAATCTTAAAGCAGTGCAACATAATAAATAAATACCTATATACAGATGTCCAAAAATGTGCAGTGTGCATCAAAAATGTGCAATGGAAGATACAGCAGTGAAATGGTAATGTGCAATAGAATGTGCATTGAAGTTAAGATAAAAATAAATGTGCAACAGTAGTAATTCTAGTGCAATAACAGGAGTAAACAACAGTAGTAAAAATTCCAGTAGTAATGTGCAATAACAGTAGTAAACAACAGTAGTAAAATTCCAGTAGTAAATGTAAATGTGCAACAGTGCAACAGTAGTCCTTAGCAGCAGTTTTTTAAAGTGTCTAGAGTGATATGTCTTTTTATGGAATACAGGTTATGCCAATATGGGGGGGTGGGGGTTAGGAGACGGGTAAGGCGAGAGTTCAGCCTCCTGACAGCCTGGTGGATGAAGCTGTTTGACAGTCTGGTGGAGTGGGCCCGGAGACTCCGGTACCTTCTCCCTGAGGGGTGGCTCGGGTCACCCACAATGCTGGACGCTCTGCGGGTGAGCCGGATGTTAAAAATGTCTAGGAGGGAGGGGAGAGAGACACCAGTGATCCTCCCAGCTCCATTCACTATGCGCTGCAGGGCTTTCCTGTTCTGTTCAGTGCAGCTCCCGTACCACACAGTGATGCAGCTGGTCAGAACGCTCTCAATGGTGCCTCGGTAGAAGGTGGTCATGGGTGGGGGGGGCTCCAGCTCTCCTCAGTTTGCGGAGGAAATAGAGGCGCTTCTGAGCCCTCTTTGCCAGTGATGTAGTGTTCACTGTCCAGGAGAGGTCCTCACTGATGTGCACCCCCAGGAATTTGGTGCTGCTCACCCTCTCCACAGCAGCACCATTGATGGACAGTGGGGGGTTCTGGGTGGGGCCTCTCCGGAAGTCAATAACAATCACCTTGGTCTTTTCAACATTAAGAAGGAGATTGTTATTACTGCACCACTGAGTCAGAAGGCTCACCTCACTCCTGTAGTTTGTCTCATCATTATTAGAGATGAGACAGACTCGTTTAAATTTATATAGTAAGGTTGAGTTGTAGCAGATGAACAGGTTCTTCTCAACATGTTAAGTAGTGTCTGAATCAATGTATTTTAATTATTTCAGAATATTAACAAAGAAGCTCAAAATGTTTGGAAATGCTGTAAACAAAGATGAGGAAGTGTCTCAGAAGTAAAACCACTAGAGGGAAGCAGAGTCATATGGTACGTCCATCACCTCAATTTGAACCTCACTAAGAGAGAAGAATTATAAATCAATATTTATTTGTATTAATAATAATCTGAAATGGCTGCTGGGCTGATGGTGGATGGGGCACTAACCAGAGTTCACTTTTGTGGATCTCTGCGATGCGCCGTTCCAGTCTCTCCGAATGTTTAGGGAAGAACTGGAATTTGGAGCTGTAGCTATCAGGATGTTTCCCGGGGTCATAATCCCCTATTTCCGCTGTGAGAGAAAACAATCAGCACTAAACACAGCACCAGAATCAGAAGTGAGAGTAAGGCATTGGTTCATAAAAGCCGAATGAAGGTGTCCAACAAAGCACTGCTCATATAACTCAACGTACATGTCACCTGTTCTGAATACTAATTTTGAGTAACTGTATTCCAATACAGTTACTTTTTCATTTCGTGGTATTTGATCACTCAGCTTAGCTTCAAACTGTACTGAATAAGTGAGAAAAATATAAAAATATAAAACACTGCTCTGATAACACTGGTCTACAAGCAAAATGCTTATGGAACAAAAGTAGTGAAATTTTTCTTGGTTTAGGTCATTAATAACGAAAAAGTCAGAAGTCCTGATTGGCTATAGTTTCCAAGATATAGTATTGGGTCAAAATAGGAAATGTATGCAAAATAAGGCAAAAATGGTAGTTTATCAGAGGGTACAGTGTGTCTACAAGCAACCAGTTCTATCTGAAAACCTGTCTGCACATTCCAATACATTCATTTTAATATGTCTAGAGTTTAAACATCAAATATTTTTTGATTTCACATAAGAGAGATGCCTCGAAATTGTGCGCACCTGATGTCTTATATGTAAATCTTATAAATATATATAAGACTTATATTTAAGACTTAGATTTATATATATTTCTTGTTTATTTCTTGACAGATAAAGAAGTGCAAGTTAAATATTTTCAAAATATAAATATTATTTTTAAGCAAAAATGCCTAAATCTATTGTATAAACAGATGTGATTTTGATGTAAAACAATATCATTAAATATCTTGAATACATTATCTAACCAGCACAGTTATCAATTGATTTTCAGTTCATCTTATCAATATAAATGAGATTTAGCCACTTTAATCTCAGAAGTAGATCGAGTCCAAAAATGTGTAGACCAGTGTAAGTGATAAAGTGTTGAGAACACAGTACTCTGGTAAAATACATTTTAACGCAGGTATTCAGTATTCTGTAACTAAATACATTTTCAAAATACTGCTCCCATCACTGACATGAACTTGGACTGTAGTTCTACAATTTCCAAATAACCACAGACCCATGAAGAGCCTGTGTGAGTGCTCATTTTGTCATAATAAACCACAGTCTCACAGACAGCTCGAGGAGCTTAAATGACTGCAGAGTCCTGTTACCCTGAAGGATGTGGGCCGCTAACGAGGCTGCCTCTGAGCTTTTACACAGCAGCCGGCCGTGGTACAGGTCTCTCTTGATCTGGAGGAAGATGAGGTATCTGCAAAAGCATGTTTAGAGTTAGTGCAGGTTCACCATTGTAGTTACAAAAGTCATACAGATGTTTTATTTTATTTTATTTTATTCAATCAAAGTTATGTAGGCTTATCTGCAATCAACTGATGGACCGGCAGCTAAACTGAATACTTTTTACTTTTACTACATTTGAGAATCTGTATGTGTACTTTCTACTCCACTACATTTTAGATCTGGACTGAAAAGTAAAAAGTACTTTTCTATAAGGCATGAGACCTGCTGAGACTTTTTAAACACATTTAATTTGAGTTTCCGTCCCAACTTTGAGCAAACCAAATAAACAAAAACAGCTAGAAAAATTAAGAAATCAATTAAATCACTTAAAATCAGCCAAATTCTTAATGAAAATCATTATATTTCATCCTTTAATTGTTCTAAAAATATCTTCAAAAATGTTATACTTTTTTAAACAGGTACTTTAATACTTTTACTTAAGTAGATTTTTTTCATGTGATGCTTTTACTTTTTCTTGAGTAACTTTTTGCCCCCGTATCTGTACTTTTACTTAAGTAACAGAATCACTGATCATGTATGAGCAAACTTGTTTTCTTTAGGACCAGTCACATGGTGTGTTCTGTAGTAATATCTTTCGGGAAATTGTGTAAATCCCTTTAAGGATGAAATATGAAACTTTGCAGATAAGGTGTAGAGGAATGTGTGGTCTTGTGTGTTGTGGTGAGGGACATACCGGCTGATCTCCTCTTTGAGAGCAGCGGGCTCCGGGGGGTAGAACTTGACTCTGAGACACATGGTGAATGGAGGCTGAGCTGCAGGAGCCAAATAGAATCAGGTCAGAGCGAAACGATGGAAATGCAGGCTACTTATACTCCATACACTTAGAACATTATTCTTTAAAGCTCCTATATTAGGCAAATTTGACTCTTGTGAGATTTAGGCCATGTTACAACGTTGTTACCTTCTACCATTTCATTCAAATATGTGTTATTTGAGTGATCCTACATAATTTGTCTATCTTCATCTCCAAAGTTCAGAATGCTCTGTACACCTTGTGATGTCATGAAGTGGTAGTTAAAGGGACAGTGTAAGATTTTTACCCGTTAATTACCGAAATTTGAAGATACCCATTCAAAAATACATTGTTTTCTAAGCCTTTTCACTTCCATCATGAAATCAAAGTATTCTTTTGGACTTAGATATAGTCACATAAAAGGGGGATTGACCCCATATAGAGGCAGCCATTTTAACTACGAGAGCCGCAGAAGGACATTTGGGCTCCGCCTTCGCCTTCGGCAAGGCTCGTGGTTTTGGGTAAACAACGACAAGCATGTTGCCGGATCACACGTCGTAATGGATCTAACACGTGTTTTGGACTAAATTGTTTTACTGGATTTTATTCGCTGGATCCTTACGGACAGATTGAGACCAAGTTTATGGTGAAATACTAAAGTTTGACCTGTGCAGAGCCTTCAAAGGTAAGCTAAGTAACAAACCTTGTTTTGTGCTTTTCCGTATAAAAGCCCCATGTGCTCGGTGAGTGATTGTTTTGCAGGGTTTCATTTGATGTGTAGATTGACATGGTACACGATCGGGAATGTGTGTTTTCATGCGAAAAGAAAAAAAAAAACAGTGAACGGGACCGCGTTTTATTTATACCGTAGTTGTCGGCGAGGGCTCGCACAGCGCCGGGTGCGCGCGGGTACGCGAGCTGTCCGCGTTACGGCGTGCCCGGGTGACCCTCGAGGTCTGCCGTAGCCAAAAGAGGAAGTGCAATAGCTACCATCCACCTATGCGCCACGAATCCTACACACTGTACCTTTAACATTCCAGTGGTGTATGGATTTGAACACAACACAGTAGACTACTTCATGACATCACAAGGTGAAGTGTTTTCAGTTTCAGAGAAGAGCTCAGCCTAAACATGTAGTGTTTGAGTGTTAAACATGTGTGAATAACACTTTTTTTTAATGAGGAAATAACCTTATAACATAGATTAGAAAATATATAAAATCTTCTAACCTTGGCAAAACTTAACTCTTACACTACTTTTTAAAAAAAACAAAACAATACTATGCACAATGGTGCCCTCTATGGATTTGGGTCATTTGGTTAAAGTCTGCTCAAACTACAGTTAACATAACAGAGAATGGCACAGCCTGTTCAAACTTTGTAGAACTTACATTTCATCTGCTTTGCAATAGATTTGGGGAATTCCAACCAGTGCTGTGTTAGAAAAACAAAAGATGAATTACATTTGGCAGTTGATACCCTGAACACATGTGTACATTTAGAAAGCCATTTTGGATCTAACCTGGTCAAATACCACCAAAATTGTTCTTGTATGAAATAAACTATATGTTTTGATGCTTGACTGATGGAAACAAATATAACTAAACAATATAATAAATATTTGTTGTTGTTGACCTGTGTCACCACTACAAAGACAGCACCTTTTCTTTGGTGGAAAATCATTCCGTAAGATTAAAGTGCAGCTCCTCCGGTACATGTAGAGCTGAGGCATGTATGATTTTGGGAGTGGAAATCTGCCTCTCTTAACAGTGCATACTGAAACTCTTAACGTGGCACTGGATGTGTTCTTTTCAGTGCTTCTCTCTCATCTCCGTTTTTTACAGATGATGTCGTCATGCTGGCCTTCAGCGTGTGTGGTTTGAAGTGTGAGGCGTCGGAGGTGAACATCAGCACTCCCACAGTGGCTCCAACACAAAAGGGAAGAATTCTCCAGGAAACACGTGGAAAAGGTAAGGTAAGGTCAACAAGAGTAAAAAAAACAAAAAAAAGGACTGTTGAAATTCCAATTGCAATAATCCCGAATTGTTATTTTTCCAAAATGTGCATGCATATATTGATTAAGAGAATATTCAACAGTAGGGCTGCACCATTTTACATACTGTTCTTTGTCAGCAGGTGTAACAGATGCTATAGTGTGTGTGTGTGTGTGTGTGTGTGTGCGTGCATGCGTGTGTGTGTGTCTCACCCGCTGTTTGTGTGGGTCCACGTATCTGATGCCAAAGTAGTCTTTCTCCAACAGGTTGAGGTGAAGGCAAATCAAGTCAAACAAGTATTGTCCCTTAGCGTCACGCTGTGGACGAAGCAAAAGAATATTCAATACACCCTTTTTGAACTACATAATATCTGAGATATCTGTGGGTTTGTCACTTTTACCGAAATAACTGAGGAATAATCACATCATTTCACCATCAGCCTCCACTATATCCTTTGAAAGAATACATATTTCTGATACTGTATTTCAATACTAAGAGATTTGTAATAGGTGTAAAAAAATAAAAAATACATTTTTTTTAACCAATCTAACTCTGTTAAAACTAAGCTTTTGTGCTAACATACAGGGCCAATACCAGTACACCAATAGCAAATGTGTGGGTCTGTTTAAGCACAGAGCTGCACGCAGGGCTCTCCCACCGACACAAAGGAGCTCAGCTCAAAGAGTCCTTTGTTTGGCCCTGGGGACGGGGCAGGGGGCTGCACTAACACAGCTCTAAGGTGGGACAGCAAGTCCAAGAGAGCAGTATGAAGTAACGAAATCATAAGAATGGATCAGTGGATAAAAGATTTGAATGTTTGGTGAATCTTTCCCGTCTGAGAGTCTGTCAGACGCTCATCCTTGACATGACATAAAAGCAGCATGAGAGCTGCAGGCCTTTATTGTCTCAGCTGAGATCAGTGCCAGGATCCTACAGCAAGATGGAGATGGGGTAAACGGAGTTTCCAAGAGCGCACACGTGTCAGTTTCTAACCAGTGCTGACATGAAGCACCAACTTTTAGAGTACGCAAAAACAAAAGGGACATTAAAAGAACATTTGAAGTGGTTTGATAAAAATATAAAACCACTCCTCTTTGATACTATTCCTTCGTCACCATTTTCACCAATATTACATGTAATTTAAAAAAAATAAAAAAAAATGTTATTCTTTTTGGAAATAAAACTCACTTCTCTGTGATTTTGTGCAGCATTGACCATAATATTTCAAAGCCTATGGATTAGTGACAACTTGCAGAACGTTTTTGAAAACTGCTCATATCCCATAATCCTCTAGCCCTGGTTACGTAATGGACATCGTGTAGGAGAAAATAATCCCAACTGCACGATGACAACCCGGTCAAAGCTCCGCAGAGCCACCAGAGACCAGAGGGAGCATCCACGTGCCTCATGTTCAGAGTGTGTGATGGGAGAAGACTCACAACACTGCGGCTTCTGCTCTCAAGAAAAATGTGTTCAATATTTTTGGGAGGCAGGTGAGATAAAACCATATCAGAATCTGAGAGAGTTTATTGCCATTGTCAGTGAACATAACTCACATAACTCAACTATGACTCACATGCATAAAAAGAGGTGTTCGAATAAAATAGACTTCATGTGAGGTTATCCATTCTAATGATTAAGATTAAGATTGGGCTTTTAGCCTTTATTGGTCTCACACACAATGACACACAGTGACACACGGGAGAAATTTGACTTCTGCATTTGACCCATCCTTTTCAGGAGCAGTGAGCAGCCGTCTTTTTCGGCGCCCGGGGGGCAGTACCGTGAAGGGTCTTGCCCAAGGACCCACACTGGTTAGCTCATTGCCCGGGGGGGGGTTTGAACCTACAACCTCCAGGGGGAAAGTCCATGACTTACCAGTTGAGCTAACCAGCCGGGTGTGTATAATTTTACAGAATGTTTTTTGCAGTAAATAATCATAGAATAATGCACAGACAACTGAGTGGGCTTATTAAAAGGATAAACTGTGGCACTCAACCCTAACAGAAATCAGTACTGCCATAAAAGGAGATAATATTGGATTTATGAAGTAAATGATCCCAGAGCTCGGACACTGGTGTGGACAGGTTACAGCATAAGTCTGAGGAATCCTGACACACGAAGACACAATACATATTCAAACTACAGACCAGCGTTCAGCAGCGCCCTGTGAATCCACAGTAACTGGAATCACCAGGGAGACAGCAGGTCCCAAATA
This sequence comes from Paratrypauchen microcephalus, assembly GCA_036785185.1. Lineage (NCBI taxonomy): Eukaryota > Metazoa > Chordata > Actinopteri > Gobiiformes > Gobiidae > Paratrypauchen > Paratrypauchen microcephalus. The sequence continues at coordinate 2,921,356 of JAVJIX010000035.1, forward strand.
TGCTCGAGTACACACTTTGACCGTTTCCCAGAACTTTCCCACAAAAACCATGTGGGTTTTAACAAGAACAAATGCACCTCAGACAAAGAGGAGAGCACACATTCACGCCAGACCTGCAGATCATCACTCATCACCATCACTTCAGATTTGTCAGTTTCCCAGTATTGTAAAATTAAGCAAGTGCCTCTCCTGTTTCTATTCTCATATGTGATGGCAGAAGGGGGTCCAGTCGTCACAAAATCTCCTTTAACTCCCTCTCATCCTCTTGCCATCAATAAGATCCTCCAGACTAAGGCAGGAGAGATCTGGGGCCCTGATAATATGGCCAAAGTACTATACTTTGTTCTTTTTATAGTTCTGTGGGTGGTCCAGCCTCCAGTGCATGTCCACTTCAGTGTAAAGCTTTAGTTTGGTGCACTTACGGAGAGCTCCATCACATCACAAACTGTTGAGTGACCTCAGGGCTGATCTGGCTGACCCCAACCTGAACCAACTGACAATTTAGTTAGAAAACATGGGCCACAGAAGAGGAGATGGAGAGATGATGAGCAGGGTTAGTACAGAAGAAACACATAAACCATTGGTCATTTAACATATTTTAAATTGCGAAAAGTGGTTTTATTTAAACACTTGGGGCTGTTTGTTTAGTGACAGCATGTCTTGACACAGACACAGTTGGCAACACGACACCTTTGTGCATAATTGATAGAAAAGCTTAGAGCAAAACTGCAAGCAACGCAATCACATGCAAGTTTAGGAAATAGCTACTGCTCAAAATGCTATAGACAATGTCACCTGTCTCCTCGGCGCCTTTACAGTGAAGTGCATGAAGCTGCTCAGGTGCATGACTGACCTGGATGGTGCATGTGTATTCGGTGTCGTCCAGCAGTCTCACGGTGCAGCTGTATTCCCGTTCCAGATTCTTGATGCTGCCGCTTTTAAATCGGCTCAACATCTTCCCCGGGGCGCTGCGTCCAGGACCATGGACCACAACAATGAACTCAACAGCGGCACAACAACTGTGGATGTCCGGACTTCATTCTCGGCTCCCATAAAACACTTTTGGCAGGCGATTACCAGTCACATTGTATCCAGCGCAGGGACTATCTTTAATACAATCCGTGTGTTACCCTCATCCACATCCAAGAGGCATCCGAGCCCCGCTGTGCGTCTGATCCAGGAGGATTATCTTCAGCTTTCACTGCTGCTGCTGCACATTGAGAGGGGGCGGTGCTCGCAGACTGACGTCAAAACCAACCAACAAAAAGAAAGCGTCAATCTTACAAATACCTAGTCCATATGTTAAAGATAATGATAATACGCGTAGCACTGACTGTTGTAGCTTCAAATACTATAATATTTAGTTATCTAGTGAAGTGGAGGATTTAACTGCCATAGTCACAATACAGCTCCTACACGTGCTAATGTTTTGTTTTTTTTGTTGTTTTTTGTTAAGTATCTTCTGTGATGCGTGACCGCCCTCTGCAGGCCAACTTCTGTATCGACATCATAATTTTCTGATGAGAAATACCAACGTTATAACATCCACGCAGTTAGAATTTCCAATAAACATATATATATATAAAACACGTGAAAAGTAACATATAAGCTGACACTTACAAATTACAAAATGAGCCCCTGTGTTTTTCTTTTTCTCTCTGCCGTGACCCGGATTCGAACCGGGGTTGCTGCGGCCACAACGCAGAGTACTAACCACTATACGATCACGGCGAGCTGTGAGGGCTGTCCCAACCTGCACACTTTCTCTATTAAAGCTCAATTAATGTCTGTCACCTTGCATATCCTCCCGGTGTGTCTAAATTATTATTATTATTATTTACATTTTCTATTTGGAGGTAAATGAACACTTTAGCATTTACATTTTGTTAATTTTATTTTTATTCATAATGTCACATGTCCTCTGTAATGGACTGTAATGGTGTTAAATCCATGTCTTAACAACCTAACAAAAACATTTTTGTTTTGTTTTGATGACCAACATCTCTGACAAGCTTCTACAGTCTACAGTCAAGTTTTTAGATTCCCTCTTAATTTCTTATGTATTTATTTATTTACTTACTTATATACTTATTTATGTATTTATTTATGTATTTTTAGTTTTTTATTTTATTTATATTTTTATTATTTATTTGTTTACTTATTTATGTATTTTTATTCATTTTTATTTATATTTTTATTTATTATGTATTTATTTATTTATTTACTTATTTATGCATGTTTTATTATTTTTTGTATTTTTATTTATTATGTATTTATGTATTTATTTACTTATTTATGTATTTTTATTATTTTTTTAAATTATTTTATTTAATGATTTATAATAATAATAATAATTATTATTATAATTATTATTATTATTATTATTATTATTTTATTATTTTATTATTATTTTTTTTATCATAGTGCAGCCACAAACTACCTCAAAACACATTTCTACATGATTTTGGCTCAATTTAATGCAAAAAATAAGGCGTTTTCTCACTTTTTTCCCCAATATTTTCATCTTTACCTCATTGGCAATCAACTATTCCCCCAAGTTATGACATCAGCCAATATGCCATTCTTTTCACCAAACAGTATACTCATTCCACAGAAAAAAATATAAAAATCCAATCCAAATCAATGGATCTGTGATGATTTCACTACTAGACAGGCCCAGAACCTCAACAGAATTTTAGGCTACTCTCCGAAAGGCACACTGCATACCTGTTCATGCCATCACAGAAGCTCTGATGGGGAAGTATGATGTTGCAGCTTCAGATCTTACATCCCTTCATCTCAGCACCTACATACTTACTGGATGTGACACAGTGAGCTATCTGTACAGAAGGGGAAAGGGAGGGTCAACACAACTGCCATTAAACACCTGACAGACCTTCTGCCACTGTGCTGGTACGATGATCTTGAGGAAAGCCTGGATGTTCAGGAAGAGGATATAACAGTAGGCTATATATGGCGTCACTCTATGACATGAGTGACTTTGGTGGTACTCTAGATGCACTGCGATTGTGAGCATCAAAGGAAACATGCGTTGCCTTCCACCAACAGAAGATGCCTTCCTATTACACCTTCGCCGACCTCTGCATCAGTTGGCTGTGTGTAAGTGTGCACACATGGTTCAGCCAACCTACCCAGGTGCCACGGATTTTGGGAGACTTGTCAATGGCAGATTGGTGCCAATCTGCTGAAAGAGGCAAAACATCTGAACTCAAACTCAGCAAATACTGCCACTGCAAGAAAAGCATGTGTGTTTGAGGATGCTCCCGTGCAAGAGCCAATGTGAAGTGTGGCATTGGACCCCAACAGATGTTCAAGGATTGAACTTGCACTTGAAGATAAGTGTATGTAAGTGTGTGTGGGTCTTTTATCACGCTGCTGTATAACTCACCTTGCCGGTCTTGTTTGCTGTCTCCTCAGGTGATGAAATATCGATATTTAAAATATTCATTCATTCATTCATCATCTTCCACTTTATCCGGTATTTGGGTCACGGGAGCAACAGTCCAAGCAGATCTGCCGCCCAGATCACAACGCACCAGCCCCCATGGATCCTCCTGCGGGTGGTGGGTCCACGGGAGGACAGCTCCAGGTCGCTTGATCAGCCTTGATGTAACTCTCCTGACATGGGGACTATATATTTAAAATATACCGAGATATTTTTTAAACTCAATATGGATTTTGACATATTGTATACATCGATATAATGTTTATATTTGATTATGATTTCGCTTGTTTGCCTTCTCTTTTCTGTGTGTGCCCCCGCTCGCCCCCGCCTCCCCCTCGTGTATCTCATTCAACACGGCGGTGCCACAACCAACAGTTTTACAGTAAATTATTTTTCTATACAGAGATTTTTTGTGTGTGTCGCAGAAGCACTTTGTTCCTATGACCTGCACTTCAATTGCACTTCAGTAAAAAAAGACTTTGTGGAATTTGGTATATTTGTATTTGCAGTAGTTTTGGGGTGTTATTTTTCCTGTACAGATATCGATATATGTATCGTATATCGAGATATAAGAAAATATATCGAGACATATGTTTTGCTCCGTATGGCACAGCCCTAGTTTATCCCCAGAGCAGTATTTGCAGTATGTCACCCTCCTGATTATCCCACTTCACAGGAACCTACACCTAGATTAAGTTTAATCTTAAATTATTTTGTTCTGTTAAAGTTGTAATAGTTGTCATCTGAGGCAATAAAATAATGACATAATAAAGTTATTTTGTTGTATTAAATTTCTTGTGACACATTTCCATTTGGAGAACAGAGTTATGTAGAAAATAAAAAGATGCTTAGGCCATGAAGTTTAATAATGTAGACATTAAAGGAAAAGTAACGTTATTTTACAATCTGAGCCTTCTTTCGGTAATAAAACAAGTCGTTTGACTCACCCATATCACGTTCGTGTCATTTGGAGCTGTTTGAAGAAAGTTATGTTGTGGCGTTTCTGTTAGCATTTGTTAGCATTTGTATTCGGGGCATTACTTTGCGGTCTCCAAATAACACAAACTTTAGCACTTTTCAAATCATAGAAGCCCGATGTCTTAATGAAAAATTTCGTTTGAAGCAAAAGTGGCCTGTAATCCGAGGTTTATCCATAGTTTTCAGCTTTGCGTTTCCTGTTTGGGTCCCGGGAGCAGTCCGCGCATGCGCACTGGCGTCCTCATCTACTCGAAACTATGGCTAAATCTCGGATTACAGGCCACTTTTGCTTCAAACGAAATGCCCCGAGCAAATGATACAGCACCATGTTAACGGATACGGGATCATTACTAGAACAGAACGGCTCAACATAAGTTCTGCGATACTGCTCCAATTGACAGAAAAATGCTATGGGTGAGTAAAACGACTTGTTTTATTACCGAAAGAAGGCTCAGATTGTAAAATAACGTTACTTTGCCTTTAACAACAATGCTAAATATGCAGTGTGCCTTTCGGAGAGGAGCCTAAAATTCTATTGAGGTTCTGGGTCTGTCTAGTAGTGAAATCATCACAGATCCATTGATTTTGATTGGATTTTTATATTTTTTTTCCTGTGGAATGAGTATACTGTTTGGTGAAAAGAATGGCATATTGGCTGATGTCATAACTTGGGGGAATAGTTGACTGCCAATGAGGTAAATATTGGGGGAAAAAGTGAGAAAACGCCTTTTTTTTTTTTTTTGCATTAAATTGAGCCAAAATCATGTAGAAATGTGTTTTAAGAATTATTTTTTCACTGAATGTTGTCACCACATGTGTTCTTTGAATATGGAATACATTTATTGAAAGCTTACCCAATCCACTAAGGATTTAGGGAAATTTTTCATTTTTCAAAATTTTCTATCGAAAAATTAAGGGTTCATACACAAAAATGGCCCCCCAAAAATGTTTATTTCCGGCAGAGCAGACCCTTCAATTATTGGTCCTTCGGGTCAAAGTTAACAAAAAAACAAAAAACAAAAAAAAGTATAGCAGACCATGTCAGGTTCAACCCATTTTATTGAGCTTTTGAGACTTTGGCTCCCTGACTATTAAGAGTTAAAGAGGCTATAATAGCCTCTTTTTGTAGTTACCTCCTCCTTCAGGCAGATATAGGCAGTGTCCACCAGCGTCTGACCAGAAGTGAAGAAGCAGCTTGGATGAGCTGCGAAACGTGTTCGACCAAATGTCCATGAACATTTGTCCAGTTCACAAATTGAATTTCTCCTTTTGCCATGGATTCTACCTGGACAACTGAGGGATTCTACACACTTTCTAATTTATATAAATATACTAGTACATGTTTATTGTTAATAAATTCTTTAAGCAAATAGCTATCTTATAAAATGTATTTGGATACAGAGAGAACATAGACTATCCATGGGTTTCAGAATGATTAAATAAATAATAAATCATTATTTAAAAGAGCAATTAAAAGAAAAGCCAATACATGTGGTCCTCAAATGTTGTTTATAACAGGAAGCTGAAACATTCCTCGGACCAACAAAGAAACAAACAAACAAACAAACAAAAAAAACACCAAAGAAAATGTTGACAGAATTGAATTTCTCCTTTCAGCTTCCTCAGCAAATTGAACTTGCTAAGGAAGCTGAAACCCATGAACAGTTTATGTTAACATTTTAGGCTATGTGCATCCTGATTAAAAAAAAATAAAAAAATCCTGTGATGAGGTTTCAGCAATCCAGGATCATACTCTAGAAGCTTTAGATAAACATGTACTTATAGTGGCTACGTGCACTCCCGGACATTTAACTGGTGTATTTGTCAGAGTACCGTGGCCCTCCAGTAGGTGGCGCTCTTGTATTGGATATAAAACAGACTTAAGAGCCTGCGCCTGCTCAACATGAGAGAACACACTTCCTCAGTTTGACAAAATGACATGGTATACTGTACTTCTATATGGGGATTGGTTTTAGATTCATTCTAGCAACAGTCAGAGACGCCGTATTCTTCATGCATGTAGCCTATGATGTCCACTACCAGCAAAAATAAAAAATAACATCAACAACAAATTATTGGTCTATAGATGTTTACTAACACAAACATTCTGGTATGACTCAGCTGAAGTGAATGTTTTCCTGTGTGTTGTGAAAGTTGTTCACACTGTGCAGATTACAGAGGTGTGGCGCAGTTTCTGTGGCCAGAGCAGACAGTGATGTATCGCAGTTTTACAGCAGGCTAAACGCTGAGTGTGTGCTTATGCTGATCATATTCTGGGATGTGTTTGTTGGTCCACCTTCTCCATACATCACTGTCATTCTCCATACAGTCTGTCCCTAAACGTACACTCATATTATCATAAATACAAGTGTGCATTCTGCTGTGGGACAGGACAAAGTAAAGAGAAAGTAACCTGATAACATTCTCATTACAGCCGTGACCTCTGGGGTCAGGAGCAGGAAACGGGCTGGATAAGAACCAAAACATGAGACTTTCAGCTGTTTTTTGTGTAGCAGAAGCATCCATTAAACTCATGTGTTTTAATGGTTAAATGGTTTTGGTTCAACTTTGAAATAGAAAATAGAGAAAAATCGAATTTTTTGGAAATGACTGTAAATATGTATGGATTTCTAAATATTTTTAATCATGGCAATTATTAATTTAAAGGAAAAATACACTTGGGGAACAAAACATAGAAGTTTAACCAATTGTGTTGCATTAAAAACTACACTGATCAACAATGTAAATGTATGAAAACCAACTAAACAACAATCAAGAATAAGTTAAAACACAATGAGTTTTAATGCACCGGGAGTTAAAGGAAAAGTAACGTTATTTTACAATCTGAGCCTTCTTTCGGTAATAAAACAAGTCGTTTGACTCACCCATATCACGTTCGTGTCATTTGGAGCTGTTTGAAGAAAGTTATGTTGTAGCGTATCCGTTAGCATTTGTATTCGGGGCATTACTTTGCGGTCTCCAAATAACACAAACTTGAGCACTTTTCAAATCATAGAAGCCCGATGTCTTAATGAAAGATTTCGTTTGAAGCAAAAGTGGCCTGTAATCCGAGATTTATCCATAGTTTTCAGCTTTGCGTTTCATGTTTGGGTCCCGGGAGCAGTCCGCACATGCGCACTGGCATCCTCATCTACTCGAAACTATGGCTAAATCTCGGATTACAGGCCACTTTTGCTTCAAACTAAATCTTACATTAAGACATCGGGCTTCTATGATTTGAAAAGTGCTAAAGTTTGTGTTATTTGGACACCGCAAAGTAATGCCCCGAGCATATGATACGAGCCCCATGTTAACGGATACGGGATCATTACTAGAACAGAACGGCTCAACATAAGTTCTGCGATACTGCTCCAATTCACAGAAAAATGCTATGGGTGAGTAAAACTACTTGTTTTATTGCCGAAAGAAGGCTCAGATTGTAAAAAAACGTTAATTTGCCTTTAAGGGGGGGAAAATTGTGATCTATGAAAATTAAGACATTTGTTTTAATACTTCTGTGCAAAAATATTAATAATAATTTTGACTCACTCAAAAAAACATGTCAAAACATATGTCAGCATTTGTTTGCTGTCATAAATAAAGATTAACTGGAGATGTAGTTTCACCAAACTTCTCTTGTTTGTGTTCTGCTCTTTATTCCACAGAACTTTACCACATTAGCCTGCTCCTCTGTGACTCCACATAAGTTGAAGGAACTGTCAGAGCCCTGAGCACACAGAGTCCCTGTCACTGATCCTCCTGTTCTACTGTTTCAGCTCACACACAGCAGTGAACCCGGCTACATCCTGGTCCTTATCTTCATAAGTCTGCACTCACACTGTGTCTGCACACAGGCGAGTTTGAATTAAGCCTCCATAATGTAGATCCTTATGAAGTCAGCTCCTCCAACCACATCATGAGGTTGGAAAATATGAGGCTTCAAATGAAATACAGGCAAAAAAAGATAGATATTGAAAGAGGCTCACTCAGATTTAAAATTTAACATTGAGAAGATAATATTTCACCGACACAAGCAACAGCATTTGGTCTGTAGTGTTCAGAATTAATCAATAATCAACAACCTGCTGTCAGTATACAAAAATTCACAAAGATGAAAATGAATTAAAATAAACCTGCTGTGTTTATAATCCAGCCTCACATGTGTTAGCAGGACTCAGAATAAATCACCAGAAGCTGCAGTCAGTCATTTTAAGGCGACTGAGAGTGATGAGAACACAGTCAGCACATGGCTTTTGATTATAAATAATTGTCTGTCAGAATTATGTTCTTTCTTTTTAGCCACACAAACAATTTGGTGGAATTTTCTTTCGGTTCACCAATGAAAAGGAAGCTTGCATCAACAATGTCGAGTCAAAATTGTATCTAAATATTTTTTTTCCAAAATCACAACAGTTGCTTTTTAGGTCTTAACAAGATCATCGATTTAACCTACAGAAAATCCAACAGTGAAACAGAAATGAATCAATAACACTAATCAACGTTCACTGAAAACAAGGAAATGCAGAACTGTCCCAGAACATCTCCTGTCCTTAAACCCTCCTTCAACTAAATAACTAAATAAACTATCCATAGGGCCATAGAGCAAAACATAGAAGTCTAATTTATTCTGTGTCTTGTGCTTGTTTTCATAGTCAAATATCTGTTTTGACAGCTCTCCACTGACCAGTGCAGCCTATGGACCTGGGCACATGCACATGGCCGAGGCCTGGTGAACATGTGACCTGCACTGCTCCTGCTGTAAAACAGACTTCTTGTGGGGCCTGAGAGCTGCGTCGTCTTCAGGAGCTCAACATGTGATCTCTGTGTCTGTGAACGCCACCGACCCTCAAACATCGAACAGCATCACCTCAAATATGGACCGCCATTGGCCCCTTGGACAAAAACAAAGAGCCCCGAATGCACAAAACAGGTGTGTGCTCTTTGATCCCTCCCATAAAAGCACCATCTGGCCTTAACTGGAGAGGAAAGTCTACTGCTAACTTTCTATACACACATTAAAATGATGAAAACAATGCAGTCAGGAGAGCAGGTAATTTCCTCCTGTGGAAATGTGTGTGTAATGAGATGGTTTTCGAAGGTCAAAGTGATTAGAGCTTGGTTTTAATTTGCAGGTCCTTGGATTTCAAACAGCAAAATGTGTAAAATTGTGCCTATTTTACCAACAATCTAGGCTAAGTCATTGCAGAAACTACTTAAAGGTGCTCTATGTAACTTATAGTAGAGGGTTTACCAGATTTTATTGCCTTACCTGGAAAGTTACACAGCATGGCATTAAAGTTATCCATGCATTTATTCAATTACAGGTGAGAGGGCTAGCCTCTTCACAGATCTGACTTGTAACTTAGCCTGGTGCTTGACTCCATGAAGATAGAAAAGTATAATGTATATAGTATAATGTATATAAGATAAGATAAGATATGCCTTTATTAGTCCCACAGTGGGGAAATTCCAGTGTTGCAACGCACAGATCAAGAACAGCACGAAAAAGTAACATGCAACAGAACAATATAATAAATAAATAAATAATGGCCTAGGATAATTTAAAACTAGACCTAAAAATAGACTCTGGATTATAGTTCAATATTTGTAAGTGCAGATAAGTTGAATGACATGTTAACAGTGTTCGTTGTACAGTCTGACAGCAGCAGGAAGGAAAGACCTGCGAAACCTCTCCTTCACACAGCGAGGGTGAATCAGTCTGTCACTGAAGCTGCTCTCCAGAGCACACAGAGCGTCCTGCAGGGGGTGAGACTCATGGTCCAGCATAGAGGTGACCTTAGCCAGGACCCTCTTGTCCCCCACCTTCTGCACTGATTCCAGAGGACAGCCCAGGACAGAGCTGGACTTCTTGATGACCTTGTCCAGCCTCTTCTTCTCCCTCTCTGTGATGCTGCTGCTCCAGCAGACCACACCGTACAGGATGGCTGATGCCACCACAGAGTCATAGAAGGTCTTCAGGAGTGGCCCTCTCACTCCAAAAGACCTGAGTCTCCTCAGGAGATAGAGCCGACTCTGGCCCTTCCTGTACAGTGCGTCTGTGTTATGAGTCCAGTCCAGCTTATTGTTCAGATGAACACCCAGGTACTTGTAAGAGTCCACTCTCTCAATGTCCCTTCCCTGGATGTTCACTGAGGGGGTAGTAGAGTGGCGTCTGCGGAAGTCCACCACCATCTCCTTGGTCTTCCCTGCATTGATGATGAGGTGGTTCCGCTGACTCCAGTCCACAAAGTCCTGTATTAGTCCTCTGTACTCCCCATCATTGTCATCCTTGATGAGACCAATGATGGCAGAGTCATCAGGGAACTTCTGCAGGACACAGCTGTCCGTGTTGTGTCTGAAGTCTGCAGTGTAGAGGGTGAAAAGAAAGGGTGCGAGGACAGTGCCCTGGGGCGCCCCAACACTGCAGGTCAGGAGGTCAGACACACACAGTTCTTGGCTCTCACAAACTGGGGCCGGTTTGTGAGGTAGTCCAGGATCCAGTCTGCCAGGTCACAGTCAACACCGGCGTTCTCCAGTTTGTCCCTGAGGAGCAGTGGCTGGATGGTGTTGAAAGCACTGGAGAAATCAAAGAAGAGAATCCTCACAGTGCTGCTGGGGTTCTCCAGGTGAGACAGTGAGCGATGCAGCAGGTAGATGACGGCATCCTCCACTCCGATGCCAGGCTGGTACGCAAACTGCAGCGGGTCCATCGCTGAGCTCACGGTGGAGCGGAGGTGGCCAAGGACCAGTCTCTCCAGTGTCTTCATCAGGTGGGATGTTAGAGCCACCAGCCTGAAGCTGCTGAGGTCTTTAGCGTGCAGTGTCTTAGGCACTGGTACCACACAGGAGGTCTTCCAGAGTTGTGGCACCACCCTCAGCTTAAGGCTCATGTTGAAGACATGCTCCACAACTCCGCACAGCTCGTCTGCACAGGACTTAAGGAGCCTGGAGGCTGCAGAGAATGACAGTGGCAGGCTGGGGGGATGGGTGAGTCCATGTGTGGTGGAGGGCTGTGGAGCAGAGGTAAAGGTGCGAAGAGGAGCAGGAGTTCCCCATTGTCCAGCTGGGGAGGTGGGAGCTGGCAGCTGGGTGGGGGGAGGAGGGGTGCCGGGTGATTGATCAAATCTCCTGAAGTGAGCATTGAGGTCATTCACCCACTGCAGGTCCCCCTCCGTCTGGGCAGGAGGTGCTTTGAAGCCTGAGATGGTCTTGAGACTTCTCCACACCCCCTGGATGTTCCTCTCCTGTAGCTGTCGCTCCATCTTCCTCTTATGGCTGGCCTGGCTCATCCTGATTTCTCTCCTCAGCCTCTTCTGTGCAGCCTTCAGCTCTCTTCTTCTCCTTCAGCAGAGCCTTTATGGCAGGGTTAATCCATGGTTTATTGTTTGAAAAACACCGCACCGTTTGGGAGGGAACGATGTTTTCAAAACAAAAATTTATGTAGTCCGTGATGCATTCTGTCACTGCATTAATGTCCTCTCCATGGGGGTCACAGAGCTCTGTCCACACTGTGGTGTCAAAGCAGTCTCTCAGAGCCTCCTCACTCTCAGCAGTCCACTTCTTCACCACACGGGGCACCACAGGCTGTCTGTGCACAATGGGCTGATACACAGGCCGCAGATGGACAATATTGTGGTCAGCTCTACCCAAGGGAGGCAGTGGGGATGAAGAATAAGCCTCCTTGACGTTGGCAAAAAATAAATCCAATATTTTATTGTCTCTTGTGGGGCAGGTGACATACTGGGTGTATGTAGGCAGAACAGTTGCAGGAGATGCATGGTTGAAGTCTCCAGAAATCAGGAAGAGAGCCTGTGGATGCTTTGTTTGGAGTGTGCTCGTACAGGAGTGCAGTGTGTCACATGCTGTCTCAGCATTAGCAGAGGGAGGAACATACACAGCGATCAGAATCACATGTGAGAACTCTCGAGGCAGATAGCAGGGCCGTAAGCTAATGGCAAGCAACTCCACGTCCTTGTTACACAGCTGCTCCTTAACTGTACAGTGTCCAGGTTTGCACCACTTCTCATTTACAAACACAGCCAGGCCACCTCCTTTTTTCTTCCCACTGTCTGCCGTCCTGTCCGCTCGCAGCAGGTGAAAGTTGTCCATGGCAACAGCTGAGTCTGGGATTTGCGGGGTTAACCAGGACTCCGTGAAAACCATGACGCTACAGTCTCTGTATTCCCACTGATACCGTGCAAGCGCCGCTAATTCGTCCGTCTTGTTCTGAATAGACCGCACATTTCCCACAATGACAGAGGGAAGCACGGGTCTGCAGCGTCCTTTCCTTTCCCGGAGTTTGCGTCCAGCACGTCTGCCTCTGCGCGTCCTCCGTAGCAGCTCCTCCGGGATGTCATGTCGGTCACGGGGGAGCACAACTGCGCCGCGCAGCGCTAACAGCTGATCCCTCGTGTAAACAATGGGGGCACGTGACCTCACGCACATAGCAACGGTGAAAAAGTTAGAATCCAGAGAAAATAGAGGTTGAAATGGAGCAGAAACATCGCGTTTCTGAAGCAGAATTAAATAGAGTAGTTAAATTACTCTATTTAATTCTGCTTTCTACATATACATTATTATCATTATTTTATTTTTTATAATTATGTCTCATCTGACACTGGTCTATTGCTCTATGGTTGCTATTCCACCTTTTTTTTTTACCCTCTGTTAATTATTATATTTGATGAGTGAGTTACTGTACCCAAAACTACTTCCCTTGTAGATCAATAAAGCCTGATAAAAGGAGAAATTCAATTTGTCAACTGGACAAAGTTTATTTGGTCGAAAACGTTTCGCAGCTCATCCGAGTTGCTTCGTCAGTTCTGGTTAGAGTGCTGATGGACACTGCTTATATCTAGCTGCAGGGAGGAGCTAACTATACAGAAATTATTCTGAAACTATCCCGCCTCTTTGTTTTCAGCTTTCTGTCTTTTGTTTTCAGCTTCTCTCTGGCGTCTCGTTTAGCATACCCATTCAAAACCCTAATGGCTGTTTTCACACCTCTGGCCCTGACCTGGCTAGCCCTATTGTTTCCTTTGTTTGTTTTGATTTCGGTTTGAGGATGGAATTATATATGGGAGACAAATTATGTCTGACTCCCCCATTCCTGTTTAAAGAAGGATTCTCTTTTTTGACAAAAATAGCCTCTTTAACTCCCCTCTCAAAACAAAACAAAAGACAGAAACTCAAAACAAAGAGGCGGGATAGTTTCAGAATAATTACTGTATGGTTAGCTCCTCCCTGCAGCTAGATATAAGCAGTGTCCATCAGCACTCTAACCAGAACTGACGAAGCAACTCGGATGAGCTGCGAAACGTTTTCGACCAAATAAACTTTGTCCAGTTGACAAATTGAATTTCTCCTTTGATCATGCATTCTACCTGGACTGAGGGATTCTTCACACATCAATAAAGTTTGTTAGTCTAAGTCTAAGTCTAAGTCTAATGCCCTACCTACAGTGTAACATTCAAGGCAAAGAAATATCCCTGGAGACAAGTTATATACTGCACCTTTAATACTTCAGCCTTCAGATTTCAGACTCAAATTCGCTTCACGTTATCCTGACGTCTGTGTCATTCCAGCAGATGTTTCCACTGTTTTATGCTTAGACCCACCTCTATTTCTCTGTGGGGTTTTGTTTTTTATTTTTCTTCTTCATCAACCCTTGTGCAATAGATAATACTCCCTAATACTCCCTGTATATAGCTGGGATAGGACATCTTATTTGATATTTTATTTGATATTTTATTACCTACGTTTCTATTTAATTCTGATTTGTACATTCATTCATTCATTTTCATCCACTTTTTCTGCGTCGCAGGGGCAGCAGTCCAGATCTGCCACCCACATCTCAGTGCATCGGCCCCCATGGATCCTCCTGCGGGTGGTGGGTCCACGGGAGGACGGCCCCACGTCGCTTGACGCAACCGGCTTTGATATATCTTCTGTCATGGGGGCTTTCAGTGTACGCAGACACTGGGGGCGAGGTGGGGTTAAGTGTCTTACCCAAGGACATAACAGCAGCATTCATCTGTGGGAGCTGGAATTGTACCGCCAACCTGTGGGTCAGTGGATCTGACCGCTCAACCAATGATGTTCAGTTGAAGGTCAGTGCTCTTTTTTTGCTGTTCCATCTATTTTCTGTTACCCTCTGTTATATTATATATATATTATATTTGATGAGTGAGCTGCTGTACCCAAAACTATTTCCCTTGTGGATCAATAAAGTTTGTCTAAGTCTAAATTATAAGCGGCGTGGAGCAGAGGGCGATGTGTGTGAGCTGCCCTCTGACATACCACCTGCTCAGACCTAAGAGCTCTGTTAGACTACACTGTAAATCATACCGCAGTTTCCTCTGGCCTTTCTCACCACAGCATCCTCTTCATCTTTATTCAATTAGAGATGAAGCGGCAGCAGGTGAGATGTGGGTGTGGGAGGGGCCTGTCTGAAATGTCACTGTGAGGATCCAGTGGGTGATACAAGGGGCACATGAGAAGCAGAGGCAAAGGAGGAGCTGAACCTGTTGTGAACGACTCATGAGAGATGTTCATATAGTTTTAAGGTAATATATTGTGTTCAGCACTGAGGCTTTGAATGATCCCTGTGTTTCATCCTGATGCCATGTCTTTAAATTATATTGAATTGAGGTACAATTCACTATCATACAAGTCAAAGTTCAAAAGTTCAAAGTCAGCTTTATTGTCAATTCTGCCATATGTGTTCGACATACAGTGAATCGGAATTTCATTTCTCTCAGGCCAAACAGTGCATAAAAGACAGTGTACAAAATACAATATAAAGACAATACAAAAAGTTCTAAGACAAAAACTAAAATCAAAAATCAAAAAGCAGTGCAAAGAATAAATACATACCTATTTACAGATGTCCAAAATGTGGAGTGTGCATCAAAATGTGCAGTGAAGGATGCAGCAGTGAAATGTGCAGTAATGTGCAATAGAATGTGCATTAAAAATAAAGATGAAGTCTTGTGTAAGTCTTGTGTAAATGTACTTAATTTATTTCTCTGGCATTATGAGATAAAATAAGATAAAGTGTGGAAAATACTAACCTGAAAACTGTTATAATGAAGTTCATTATAACTGTTATACTGTAATGAACTGTTACAGAAACTTTAAGCTGTTATAATGCTGTTACCGCCTCAAAAACTGGTGTTTTGTTTTGTTTCATTCACACATGTTTGAGTAATCCTTTATTATTACATCTCCAAAGCTCTGTTACATCTTCTGATATCATGAAGTGGTAATGTTCAGTAACAATTGGCATTTCCAGGGCTGAAATCATCCCAATGATTCTAGTGAAAGATGGAGTTTCAAAACACAGTGGAGTACTTCTTGTATTGGAGTGGAGATGAAGTGCTTTCACTTTGAGAAAAGAACCTAGCCTTAATATGCACGATTTGTGTGGTCAACATGTGTGAATGAAACAAAACACAGTTTTTGATGAGGAAACAACATTATACCATAGATCAACAAAGAGCATAATATGGGCCCTTAAATATTTTTTCTATATGACTATGAGCTAGAAAAGCTAACTCCATGAACATGAGATGCTGCTATTTTGGATGAATATGACAAAATATTACGCTTTATACCATATTTCATAGGATGAACTGGATTTTTTTTTATAAAGGATTGGGGAGAAGAGGGCTTTCTGAAGATCAACAGTATAATTCACCGATCAGCGCATTGCCGTTTGTCATGTAACGTCAGTGGAGAGAAAAAATTACCTGCTTTTTTGTGTCAGGCTGCAGAACTAAGCAGAGCCTATAGTCCTCCCACCCTTTGAAGGCTCCTGTTAGTTATTTCAGCGCCACTGGAATGTAAATGAACCCATCACAAAGAGGAGAGGTAACATCTTGACTGAGGCCCTGTCTACACGGCAACGTTGTGGAGTGAATCCGATAAAGTTTTTTATCGGTTTGGTCTCGCGTCCACATGGCATTAGCATTCTGGGTATCCCAAAACGATATTTTTTGGGAACGGGTTCCAGAGTGGAAAACTCTGGCAACGTTACCGTTGCAGAGTCGTCTGGACGAGTAGAACAGATTTGTTTACGCCTACGTCACAACCACATGGCCAGTACGTCACAACCACATGACCAGAACAAATAGCAGCCTCGTGCGCAACATTCATTCGTAACAAGACAGCGACCATGGCGGACACCAGAGTAGCAGTAGTAGCAGTGCTGCAGTCACTGCTAAGTTTACTTGCGTTATTGAAAGAAAATGTACTGCAGTTATACCAACTAGGTGAGCAACAGAGACGCTTACAGCACAGCATGCGCCAGATTCTTTTAAACCCGCCACGGCATGTTACTAGACGTGCCAAAAGAAAGAGATTTTGGGTGAGACCTGGAACGGCTGGTTTGTGGCTCGGACTGAGAGGACATGGTCCGGGCGCCGCAGTTTGATCTCGTGCTCGCAGCCCCGGTGTACACGCGGCCTCGAGCCGGTCGTGCTGCTCTGTCACGGATTTGACCACGATGAGGGGTGCATGTGTCGCGCACTTCTCCAAGGGGTTGGTGCACGTCACTGGATTCCTGCGGATCCAGTGACTCATGTCTCTGCTCCCCTCGCGCGTCCGGCGGGGCTCCCGGGGGAGCCCCCACGCTTCACTATTAATACATTTTGTTGAAAATCTATGAAAGTTTGAGTGTTTAAACGAGAGACAAATGTGAGAAAAGGTTAATTCCAGTCTGAGAAAAGTGTATAATGTGTGTGGTGAGGCATTTACAGCCTTAAAACATGTAAAATAATTGTAAAATATAAAGTTGTCCTACTTCGCGGATTTCTCTTATTGCGGGTTATTTCTGGAACCTAACCACCATGATAAACGAGGGATTACTGTATCTGTATCTTACTTTTAAATACATTGTAGAGTAGATATCTGTTCTTTCTACTCCACTACATTTTTTTACTAGACTGAAAAGTACAAGTAATTTTATAGTAGTCTGAGCTGAAAAGGCTGAGGGGTTTATTTTTTAACATTTTCTAAGTTGAACAAAATATAAAAATAAAAGCTAGAGGGAAAAAAACGAGCGATTCAGTTGTTTCTGTTCAGTACAAATCTTTACCAAAATCAGTACATTTGAAGACTTATAAGACCTGCGTGAAACTGTATTTTTAACAGGTACTTTTTTGTTTTGCTCCAGTATTTGTGCTTTTGCTTAATAGGTACGTGTAACTTTTTGGTTGGGGGTCGTTGGTCTGTCTAGAATATTCCACAGTATGACATTAAACAGTTCTACTTTACATTTATTAAATTACAGGCGGTTTTATTGCTCAAAAATAACTAGAAAAATAGACATTCTGACTGTGAGTGGGATTGCCTCTCAACAAATCAGCCCTGTAATGATGATAGAAATGTTTAATGCTATACTGTGAAACATTCCAAAGCAATAACATCTCCATGGAGACAAGCATTTGACAGAGCCTCCACCAGAAAAGTTACACACAATGCACCTTGAAGTTACAAAATGTAATACTTTTTCAAATACTGCTCTTCAGTATCCACCACGTGCCAATGCTAGCCCCTGAGACTATGAAAATAACTAGATTACATCATCTGTTGCACAGTGCATATAGTCGGGGTAATTAGGATCAGATTGGCTGCTATGGTACCGCCCCTGGTTGACTTTCCCTTTAGTTCTCTGTGTGGTCATGTGACAGATGAGTGACATAAGCTAACACCAGACAGTTAAGGTATTGTTCACTTGAGGGAAATCCCCTGGGAACTCTTCACTGACCCTCAGCCTCCATTTAAAACAGCACAAACACAGACAGGACTGTGCATCGGTATTAGTATCATTACATCATTAGTATTCATTCTTCTTCACACCCTTTAATGAATCAGAGGTTCTGTTGTTGAATTTTTGACAGTTACTGTGGCTGGTTAAATGTTATAGAAGTCTACGGGCTTTTTAACAGCACATACAATACAATTATGTTCTATTTGTCAAAAGCTAAAAGGAGAATTGGAAAAGAACTCATTACAAAGACTCACTTAATTGTACTAACCTATACAGTGGTACCTCCCCTTACAAAAGACCCAACAAACGAAAATTCCAAGTTACGAAACGCCTTCACGTTAAATTTTGGTCTCTAGATACGAATGAAAATTCAAGTTGTGAAACGCGAAATCTCAAAAATTCAAATAATGCGCGCTCAGCCACACACATTATACGCGTTTCTCAGACTGGATTTAAACTTTTCTCACATTTGTCTCTCGACCTTTCATAGATTTTCAATAAAATGTATTAATAGTGAAGCGTGGGGGGAGGGGGGAGAGGACTGCGCGCGGACACATGTGTGATAGCGCAGCATGACCCGGCGTGGGGCTGCAAGCACGAGACCCGTGCTCAAACCGTGCCTCCTCTAGACCAGGTGTAAACCAGATCTGAACCAGGATTAAACCAGGATTAAACCACCGCGGCTCTTGCCTGCGTTCGTTCATGCGCTCGGACTGCGTGCGGTCCCGAGGGGAGGCACATCCCTCCCCTCCTCGCTGCTCGCCTCAGCCGTGACTCGTGAGGTACATCGGCAGAGCTAGCACGAAACCAGGAAATAGACCCGCACGCGGCGCTTTAATCCTGGTGTCCAGTCCTGGTTTAGTCCAGGTTTAGTCCTGGTGCAGTCCAGGTATAGACCTTGTTTAGACCTGGTTTAGTCCACGTTCAGTCCTGGGTCTACAGTCTCTTAGCCAATCAGGACGCAGAACACAGTGTTACACTATAAAAAAAAGTTACACTATAAAAAAAAAAACTTGGAACGGGGCCTTGGAACGAATCAGGCTTTTTCCATTGAAATAGCTACTCAACTTACGAAAAATTCACGTTACGAAACCACTTCTGGAACGAATTAATTTCGTAAGGTGAGGTACCACTGTACTTATAATTGAGTATAGGAACTAAGTATGTTTTCAATATGATATGTTGTTTTCTCATCACAAACATACCCAGAGTTGTGTTCATTCACACATGTTTAACACATAAATCCTGCATATTTAGGCTCTGTTCCACCTTGCGATGTCATGTGTTGATTTCGGAAGTGTGTTTTGAAAACTCCATACACCTTCACTAAAATCATTTGGATGATTTCAGCGCTGGAGTTGCCAATCTTTACTGAACTAAAGGTTAAAAGAGCTGTTAACATGAAAACTACCACTTCATGACATCACAAGGTGGAACAGAGCATTCTGAGCTTTGGAGATGTAGACAGATTAATAATGAAGGGTTGCCTGGTTTTCACCAGACCATATCACAAGTGATATATGGTCTGGGGTCCACCTACTAAATATCTCGTAGCGGAGGTGTGGTTTACGTTTGCCAATGGCCGTTTACTGGGCATTACGAATGTCTTTCATTTGGCGTATACGTAGCCCATAGCCAATCATGTCAGTTGTACTTGATGACGTAGTTAGAGCGACGACCGGGGAGAAGAGAAGGAAACGCCGCCATTTCCCTCAATCTCCACGAAAACAGAAGGCAAACCAAAAATACGATTAAACAATGGCACCAAAGTTTGGTTCCTGTCTCCCGCCGCCATGATCAATGTGGTCCGTAAACAGTCCCAAATAAACTACAAGCTTCCATTTGCCACGTAGTACGCGTCACCGTCTTTCCACTCCTCCCCGCTCTCTGATTAGCTCCTCCGCTCAGGATCCCTCGCTTAGCCTCGTTGCCAGGCTGTCTTTCAGATTGGAACGATTGTGCAAAGCAGCCTGGGATTTCCCAGGTTAAATGAAGGGTCGTAACTCCCAGTGTTTTAGATGTAGTAACAGCATTAGAGCATATCTTGCAGCTCACGCATATATTTTGTGTAATGTGTGAAGAGTCCCTCAGTCGTCCAGGTAGAATCCATGATAAAAGAAGAAATTAAATTTGTCAACTGTTGACAAATTGAATTTCTTCTTTTATCAATTTTGTGTAATATAGGACCTTTAACCCTAGAGCACTATCGCCAGGTGATTTTCACCCGAGCAAAAGTATTTACATGATTTTCAATATGTTGCATATGTTTCAATATGTGTCATGGGTCCCTGGGCAACTTCACCATTGTTTTTGACATCTTTGAAGGTGTAGGTGTTTCCCTAAACCAAAGCCCACTTTTTCCTACAGGCTTTCGGGTAATTTTCACCCGGCAATAGTGAAAAAGGAATGTAAAAATGTAATGAATTTAATGTAAGAGGATGTAAGGAATAGGTAAATAAGAGTGGTCCTGGAATGTGTATCTATCCTTATTTAGTGCAGTGGTTATAAATAAATATCACAAAGTGGTGATTTCAAAGGGAATTCTTATGGTGAAAACAATATTTTAGTCAACTGGTCATTTTTACCCACTGAAAAAATACAAATTTTTGTTCCTCTCTCCTGCAACTGTTCGTGTGTCGAGGAGTCTGTGCTTCACCAGGGAAGTCTCACATGTCCCAGGAATGGGTGGACCAAAGTTTCCAGTATCATTATTATTATGATTATTGATCAAAGGAGAAGTTCAATTTGTCAACTGGACAAAGTTTGTTTGGTTGAAAACGTGTGAAAACGGTGAAGATGTACAGCAGATGTACAGCACCTAGAAGCCACGGGCCATTCTTTTGAGGACAGTGAGGTTCAGATCTTAGCCAGGGAAAAGAACTGGTTTGAGAGGGGAGTTAAAGAGGCTATTTTTGTCAAAAAAGAGAATCCGTCATTAAACAGAAATGGGGGAGTTAGACATAACTTGTCTCCCATTTATAATGCAATTCTTAGACCAGTCAAACAGAGCCAGGGCAGAGGGGTGGAGAGGGTCGTTAGACGTTGAATAGGGGGTCGAAACTAGCCGTCAGAGTAATTTGAAAAACAAAGAGACAGATTAGGGGGGATCGTTTTCAGAGCTTTGTCATTGTAGGACGCGCCTCCCGGCAGCTAGATATAAGCAGGGTCTAACCAGTACAATAACCAGAGCTGACGAAGCCTCTCGGATGAGCGGCGAAATGTTTTCAACCAAACAAACTTTGTCCAGTTGACAAATTGAACTTCTCCTTTGATCATGGATTCTACCTGGACGACTGAGGGACTTTTCACGTATTATGATTATTATTATTATTTTTTTTGTTTTTTTGTTTTTTGTTTTCACATTCGTAATTTTTCAGTAATTTTGGAGCATGTTCTTAGGGTCTTCCTATCTATTTTTCATGACAAGTACTTTTTGTTGGGTATATTATCTATCTATCTATATACAAAGGCTGTGTCCCACCATAGTGGGGTAGCCTAGACAGGGCATACATTTTTTGTTCCTTTCCCTCCTTCCTTCCTTTCCCCAAACCCTCCTTCCGTGACTTTTTTTTTTTTCCCTCGTTTGTACCAGCGTCCTTTCCTCATCACCATAACCACTCTCTTCCCACACTGGCGTCCACCCACCCCCCATCCATGCACTGGACAACCGAGAAGGCAGCCAGCGAACCCGAGCGGAAAAACCCCCAGGACCCGCCCCAGGCGGCACAAAGGGATGAACGGCCAGACCCAGAGCGCAAACCGGACCACCGCCAGCACCCAGGAATCCTCCAGAGGACCACACAGGGACAGCACCTAGAGAGGGACGAGCACCCAAGCACACCTTCCGCCCATCACCATCACCGCTGTCGCCCCACTTTAAAATCCACTTCTCCCCCCTCTCCGAACATTTCTTCATATCCTATGTTGCCCTATATTGTGTATAATGTGTATGCTATTTATATTGTGTCTAAATGCATTAAAAGAAGGAGGACATTGTCCAGCAAACCTAAGTGTAGGTGTTCAGCCCTCACTAAGAAAATGATGCATTAAAAGAAGGAGGACATTGTCCTGCAGCCTAGGTGTAGGTATTCAGCTTGCCCTGACTAAGAAATGATGCATTAAAAACAATCCAAAACATTGGGAGAGGGTCCAGGTCCAGACCATCCGCAATCATCCCACTACAACAGCAGTAACAGTAATAACTAAAGGTGCACCTAGATAACGTCGCCCCCCTCCAGGTGCCCCCGTCCACCATACAAAACCCCAAAGAACCCCGGATCCAGGCGGCCATCCGGACCACACCCCTAAGCACCAGCCAGCTACCCCCTCGGCAGCCCGAAACCAGACCTGGTGATACCACCCAAGCCCGCCAGCAACCCCCCAAACAACCCAACACTCAGAACAAACCAGCACTCAGATGCCAGCACCACCCAAACGTCACCGGAGAGGCATGATGATGTTGGGGAAAAGGACACCTTGGTTTAAGGTCTAAGGACCGATCTAAACCACACCACACTGCACCAGGGTCAGCTGCACAGCCCAGTGTGGGCACTTCCACAGCAGGGCCTCAGCCAAAGCTGGTTTCCCCCTGCCGCTTCATATCGAGACCCGTCCTCTATCACACCCATCCATTCATTCATACACAAACTCTCTCCATTCATCCCTGTCCTGAGCAGCCTCTCTCCCTTGCACCACAGTCATCCCTCTTGCATTCAACGCTCTTCTTACACCCTCTGTCCATCCCATTCGCGGTCTTCCTCTCATTCTCACTCCACTCACATCAGATTCATACACCTTTTTCACCAATCGCTCCCTTTCCATCCTCTCAACATGTCCAAACCATCCCAATGCCTTTTGCTCTGCTCTCTCAGCCAACTCTCGCAACACACCAGTTCTCTCTCGGATATCTTCATTTCTCACACGATCCATGCGCGTCACACCACACATACTCCTCAGACATCTCATCTCAACTACATTCAACTTCCTCTTCTCCGCAACTTTCAAACTCCACGTTTCAGCCCCATACAACGCAGCAGGCACCACCACACCCTCATACAATCTCCTTTTCGCAACCATTCCCAGTGACCTACATTCAAACACTCTCTTCATTCCCCCCCATATCTTACGTACTTCATTCATTCTAAACTCTACCTCACCCCCTATTCCACAATCCACACCAACATGCGACCCCAAATACTGAAAACACTCTACCTCTTCCAACAACTCCCCATTTAATGCCACATTCAACCTACGTTCATCCTTTGACCTCGTGCACCTCATCACCTTACTCTTATTCACATTCACTCTCAGCTTCCTTCTGTCACACACCCTGACAAACTCCTCAACCAAACGTGCCAAGCTCTCCTCTGAATCAGCCACTAGTGCAGTATCATCTGCAAACAACAACTGATTCATGCTCCATTCGCTGCCATCAACATTCACCATGCTCACACCCTTACCTGACACTCTTGCATTCACCTCTTTTACCACACCATCCATATACACATTAAACAACCACGGAGACATCACACATCCCTGACGCAAACCAACCCTCACAGGAAACCACTCACTCGTGCTATTTCCCACTCTCACACACGCTCTACTGTTTCTATAAAAACTCTTCACACCTTCCAACAATCTACCATCGATACCATACAAACTCAACACAACCCACAACGCCTCTCTATCGATCCTATCACACGCCTTCTCTAAATCCATAAACGCCCAAAACACCTCCCTCCCCTTAGCCAAATACTTTTCACACACCTGTCTCACAGCAAACACCTGGTCCACACATCCTCTACCTCTCCTGAAACCACACTGCTCTTCACCAATCATACACTCAGTCCCCTCCACTACCCTGTTAATCAGCACTCTTCCAAATTATATATATTATATCGAGTAAAAATTACCCAGCAAAAGTGATGGTGTTACTTTTTATAGCGAAAGTGTTCTAGGGTTAAACAATTCCTCTACCATTGAAAACATGTCTACTTTAAATAAAATTCAGACTTATCCTGTTTAAATATCATTTAATAAAACACATGCACACAAAACCTGTTCAAAATGTGCCAGCTCAGGTTGCTTGGATGTCTTCTTCAAACTCTTCATCATTGATACATGTAGGAGGGACAGCAGACTAGAGGCATGACTCCATTAGCATAATTGAATCATTAATTGTCAATCCCTTTAATGGTTCCAATAGTGCCTGGCTGTTGGTTCGGTCTGTAGACTTTCCAAAGAATGCATAGGAATGGCGACTGCCTCATTAAGTCTCTCCCCCTTAGAACGCTTCCATTCTTCTACACCAGTGAACGACAAACCAGTAAAGCCTTGAGTGGATGTATTCAGGTGCAACTTATTACACTTTTCCTTCCCACAGTCCTTTGCAGCAACTCCTCCACAGGGACACTCCAAACTCGATTGTATTTCCACCTCCAAAGCGGACCAGTGCTTATACTAGAAGTGGTCCAGACCTGTTGTGTTTCTCCTAATGAGTAGGTTTTCACAGAATTCCTGGCTGCTGGTCAGACTGAATAAAGAGATAATTAAGAGAGTATGTTGGGTCTTGAATGGGGCTAAGGAATGGCAAGTTTCAGGGACTGCTGAGAGGGCCGTGCACTATTCGGAAAGTGTCAGTCATGAAATGTACACAGGTTAACACACATTTAAACAGACCTCCAGTGCAAAATTAAAATTACTTGTTTGTTTATTTCATTCATAAAGCATAAAATGACATCAACAGTGCGATAACAATACAAAATATTGAATGAAAGGGAGCAGAAAGAGGAGTAATCTTATGTTATCAGCCCTCTCTTCCCTTTTCCAGACAATAACACCGAGAGTGACTATAAAACATTTCATCAATACATTCCATTTCAATCACAGTTATTAATCAATTGTAAACAGAAAGCTTCATTTTTTATGTGCAACAACTTAGTTTTCTTTTTCATACATACACATTACACTGGATTTTATGTATTTTATAAAAGCCATTATTGTTCTTGATTCTCTGATTTCTTTGTCAAGATTATTCCATAAATTAACTCCTTTCACAACGACGCTTCGATCCATAATCTAGGTTCTGAATCTTTTTTAAACATGTAGGTTCCTTTTAAATTGTAGTGGCTTGTTTTCATCTCAAACAGTCTTTGAATATTTACAGGTAGCACTTTGCACTTTGCTTTATACATGACTTTGAGGATACTTAATTCAACAATATCATACATTGTCAACACTTTAAGTTTAACAAATAATGGGTTGGATGGCTCTCTGTTGATAATTCTCAAAAATTACATAAAAAATAAAAACAAACTCGAGTTTTTCACTGAGAGGACCCTATACAATTGCCTATTTTGGTTTGCCCATGTTATACAATTATATTTTCTTTTTCAACAGATTATAATGAATTTATAGCAGCTATATCTGCACTGAAATGGCTGGAGGTCAAAACCAAATTATGAGTTATATTTAATTCACGAGTAATAAAACTATTTGTTTGACACTGTTGTATGCTGTGGGTGTATTTGTACAGTTTTGCGTTTGTCAGGGCATCTGGGTCTTCTGTTTATAAGTAAAACATAGGAAAAAAAGGTCAAATAAACTTAGTTGTTTAGTTGTTAAAGTTGTTGTTCATATGGGCCACTGAGGGGGGTCAGTAATATAATATTTTCTCAAAGGTTATCATGAGCTTGCAGCTATAATGTCTGCACTGAAACATTTGGGGACTGCAAATGACAGTATACAGAACAGGAGTACAGTGGTACCTCACCTTACGAAAGACCCTACATACGAAAAATCCAAGTTACGAAACGCCTTCACGTCAAATTTTGGTCTCTAGATACGAAAGAAAATTCAAGTTACGAAACGCGAAATCTCAAAAATTCAATTAATGCGCGCTCAGATGCACGCCCCAAAACGTAAATACACTTTATCAACACACACGTGGTTAGGTTCCAGAGGTGGCCTGGGGTGGGAGAGGTCCACGAGGTAGGACAACTTTGTATTTTGCTTTTGTTTTAGGGCTGTAAATGCCTCACCACACACATTCTACGCTTTTCTCAGACTGGAGTTGGGCTTTTCTCGCATTTCTCTCTCGTTTGAACACTCAAACTTTCATAGATTTTCAATGGAATGTGTTGATAGTGAAGCGTGGGGGGGGGGCACGGCTCAATATAGCGCCGAACGCACGAGGGGAGCGGAGACACAGGATTACTATCAACAACACATCATCAGTATGGTAAAACTCACCTGTCTCACGACAGTCTAAACCCCGCTCACGTTCCCTATGAGTGAACAATCCAACGCTTGGTGAATTCTGCTTCACAATGATAGGAAGAGCCGACATCGAAGGATCAAAAAGCTACGTCGACACGGCACGGGATGGAGCCGCGGCGCCCGGGCCGTGCCTCCCCCTTGGGGCCGCGGGCCCGCGCAGTTCGGGGTGATTTAATCCTGGTCTGGTCCCGGTTTGGTCCGGGTCTGGACCTGATCCGGTCCTGGTTTAGACCTGGTCTAGACCTGGTTTAGTTCTGGTCTAGACCTGGAAGTCACATAGAACCAGAGCCCGCCCCGAGCGAGACCCCGCAGTCTTTCCAGCCGATAGAGCACCTTTCTCGGCCTGTTAGCTCACAGTGTCAGCCCCCCCGGCTCTGGAAGTCACATAGAACCAGAGCCCGCCCCGCCCCGCTCTTATTCCCGCTGAAAGAGCGTCTTTCTCGGCCTCTTAGCTCTAGCGCGGAACGCGCAAGGAGCGCGGAGACACGAGCAACACGCTCCTCCAACGGCACTGCCATGTCCCGGGATAATCCTGGTTTAGTCCAGGTCCAGTCCAGGTTTAGACCTGATTTAGTTCTGGTCTAGACCTGGTTTATTCCAATCAGGACGCAGAACACAAACGTTACAACCTTGGAACGGATCAGGCCTTTTCCATTGAAATAGCTACTCAACTTACGAAAAATTCACGTTACGAAACCACTTCTGGAACAAATTAATTTCGTAAGGTGAGGTACCACTGTAGTATAACGTAGGGGTCCCAATGTATCAATGCGAATATGGCGGTATAGCTAATTTAGCCCTTTACAACACTCATTCACAACGTCCATCTGTTGTCCTTAAGTTGAGAATTGCGCATGCGCAGTGACAGGGAATAATCGTTGTCGACCACAAATGGAAAATGTCATTTGTCTCAACTTAATTGTTGACTTTCATTAAACTAAAGGTGAAGAAAATTGACTCAACTCATTTTTACGAGTTATTTGAACAAGTTTGTTTATTCAACACTGAATTCTAATTTCAGTTAACTATTTGGCAAGTTGGACTTTTTACAGTGTACAATGTAGAGACACAAGTGTGTGTATATATGGTTATATGTGTCACCCCTACTGCAATAACTGAGCAAGACTTGCAATAACTTGGATCACCAATGTGTAGTGCCAGCTTGTATAGGACTTTTTGCACTATTTTATTTGGATATATATATATTTTTTTGCACTATTGTTTTTCTATACTGTGGTGTAAATATCCTACTTAAATGTCTGCACTGAAGTGAGATGCTTTCAGTCTCATTGTATGTATGATGTAAATTGTACATATGAATAGTGACAATAAAAGGCATTCTATTCTATTCTATTCTAGTTTTATAGCTTAAAAATACATAGAAAAACAACATTCTGACTGTGAGCAGGGTCGCCTCTCCACAGATCTGACCTGTAAGTTGATCTGGTTTGGTCTGTGTGAAAATAGAAAGGTTTAATGCCATAGTGTCAAACATTCCAAAGCAACAAATCAATAACATCTACATGTAGAAAAGCATTTGACGAACCCTCCACCAGAAAAGTTACACAATGCACCTTTAAACAAACATTCACATTAGAATACAAGACAAGACAAAACAGCAGGATAACCACAAAACACTAGCCTGAGAATGAAAAGGTTAACAGTTAGCCTGAGTTAGGTGTTTTCCTTTTGGCATATTTAAATCTACTGCAGCTACAGTATGTCCCATTATTATTTTTAGCCAGATTTTACTTTAAATGATAGCTCATTCACATGCTAATGAGTAATACAGTGAACCCTCGTTTATCGCGGGGGTTAGGTTCCAGAAATAGCCCGCAATCAGTGAAATCCGCGAAGTAGGACAATTTTATATTTTACAATTATTCTACATGTTTTAAGGCTGAAAACGCTTCACCAGACACATTATACACCTTTCTGAGACTGGTATTAACATTTTCTTACATTTTTCTCTTGTTTAAACACTCAAACTTTTGTAGATTTTCATTAAAATATATTAATAGTGGGGGGGGCACGTGACACGCGGACACGTGCGCGCGGACACGTGCGCGCGGACACGTGTGTTTGTTTTGGTACCACATATCCATGCCATGTGCGAAAGTCGAGTGGAAAGCGACCTGGATATCATTTTGGGCAAGACTCAAGCCAATGCTAACAGTGCAAAACCGCTAACAGACGCACCAGTCCTCACCACAAGACCAGGTAAGACCAACCTGCTCTCACAAGAGTTGGTTGCATTTCACCCCGGGTCCAAAATCAGACCGCTATCAATGCGTCGCCAATACTCCACAGCTCTCTAGGACGGGGTCGGGTTCGTCCTCTCGGCCTGACGGGGAAGAGCCACTGTCTCCTCTGTGCGCGCGAGTGTCCTCCCCCCGCTGCGGGCTCCCTCGAATGCGTCTCTCCCCGCCCGTCCATGTTGATTCTTGGCTCTTCCATGGTCCGGCTCGCACTCTCTTCCATGGCTCGTGCAAGTAAACAAAGGCCACACCTCCTGTCACCCAGGCGCTCTCGTGAAGGAAATCAGAGACTCTGTCCCTACCATCCCTGGTCTAGACCTGGTTTAGTCCTGGTTTAGACCTGGTTTAGTCCTGGTTTAGACCTGCTTTAGACCTGGTTTAGTCCTGGTCTAGTCTCTTAGCTAATCAGGGCGCAGGACAGAATGTTACACTGTAAAAAAAAAGTTACACTATAAAAAAAATTAAAAAAAAAAAAAAAAAAAAAAAAGGGAAAAAAAATCCGCGAAACAGCGAGGCCGCGAACAGTGAACCGCGATACAGCGAGGGTTCACTGTATAATAATTTCTTTTGCACGGTTGTATGCTGGGCCCGATCATGTTTATAAATGAAACATAGAACAATAAAGGTCAAATAAATTAAATATAATTAGGTAAGTTTAGCAAGTAGGTAAGCATAATTAATACACATTCAAAGATAGAAAGCACCTAACTGAACTGACCTGATCTCCTGTATTTTAACTTGTTTTTTTGTTTTTGTAATGCAAAAGAAAAAAAAAAAAAACATGTACTTGTAAATATGCAGGAAATTAACATGATGTAATAAGTGGAAAGATTTGTTGCAGTCGATAAATTAAACTTTTGAATGATAAATAATTCAGTGAATGCCTTACATAAACCTTTATTTGCACTATTAGCACAATATCAGCTTTTCAATGTAGCTGTGAGTCTATGGAAATGTCTCCCTGACCTTTGGGCTGATATGGGAGTTAAAGAGACAGTCTGCTGGGTTCATTTCAAATGCACAAATCCATCCATAATAAATGATGCCCACACAGGAGCTGGGCCTGTTGCTGGGAAAGCAAACACATGGAAAGGCTCAATTGTGAGTCTTGGATGAAGAAGTCTGCAATGAGTGACAAGAAGACTGTCTTTGCCAGGCACTAACCACCACCCAGCTGTGTTTGATACAGCTAGATTTATATGTGGGATTATTTGAATATGCATGACAATAAGTGACGCGAGTATTGTAATTGCTAATCCTTTAATTTTGGTGCACAATGCAAAATAGTTTGTATAGAGCGTTTTCACGGACTCGAAAAATCCAACCATGACCCATGGATGTGCAGCCATGTTGGAGATATTGCTCACTCAAATTAAACACGCTTTTGAAGCAACCATGCAGAAAAACTCAACTCATGATAAATATTCCACATCAGAATCCAAAACTTCTGATA
Source organism: Paratrypauchen microcephalus (assembly GCA_036785185.1). NCBI lineage: Eukaryota > Metazoa > Chordata > Actinopteri > Gobiiformes > Gobiidae > Paratrypauchen > Paratrypauchen microcephalus. The sequence continues at coordinate 2,951,556 of JAVJIX010000035.1, forward strand.
CAGTTGACCAGCTGTATAGAGATAAGTTGGATGCCAAAGAAAAGAGCGTTATATGAACAAACTCAAATTAATCGGGCAAGAAGATCCATATGAGATGGATTCAAGTTTGTTCAGTGACAGTGGCGATTTGTCGATTCTGCTGCTGTAAGTGATTCCAATATTGTCAACTACCTGGTCTTCTCCCCAAGTCCTTATACAGCACAAGACCTTCAGAGCTCTAAAGGTCTGGAGGCAACAACCAGTTTGTATGTGGCTGGTACGAGAGCACAAAGTGTGGAAAATTGGAGACAAGCGTATTGTGATGGCAAAGGTTGGCATACTTGTATTACATGTGTAACGTGTTTAATTACTAGTATATTGCTTTTTATTATTCACGTGTTGCAAAGATTAAAATATTAACATTGTAATACAATTTACTGTAGGGGCTAATGAAGCAAATGAACATCCACATGTACAAGTATTTACAACTAACAAAATGTAATAAGTTACTGAGGCATGGACCTAAAAAATGACAAATAAAAAATTATGATAACAATCACAGTGCACAGTATGAAATATCTACCGGCTATGAAATGAGCTGAGCATATGCAAATATTGTGATTTTTCCCATCCAAGTTCTGTTTGAGACCGGCAATCCACAATCGCCTCCTTTCCTTTGATAATCGCTCTGTCTTTTTACCCTGGTTGGTCACTACTTTAGGTAAACAATAGAACTGCAGGTGTTTTTCTCTGCCCCGTCTATTGTGACAGCCCTGGACCCGACAACGGTTGACCAGCTTTTTTTTTTTTTTTTAACTTTGCGGCATAAGTGCAATGTTCGCTTTGTTTCGAATATCTCCAACATGGCCGACTTCAGGATTATGACGTCACATGGAAACGCTCTATCGACACTAAAGTAGGCTGAAGTACGTCTGTCTGTTTTATGTTTTATATTCAAATCTTCAAAGTAGCCACCATATATCTTGCTTCATATATTTGATGTCCTCTGTAGGTATCTAAAATTTAGAAAGTTGTAAAAATAAAGAAGAAGAAAAAAAAATCATGAGCGCATATGTCCAAAATTTTGACTGGTGTTGTTTAAAGATACAGTATTTTATTTTATGACATGAAAGTAAATAAAAAATGGGAGTCCCTTTAAATGTTCATAGAGAACTCATAGAGAGATATGCCGATAATACCTATTAATAAGATTAGATAAGATAAGATTTTATTGATCTCACACAGGAGAAATTCACTTGCCACTTTAGCTCCAGGCAGCTTAGTGCAAAAGAAAATTAGAACAAAAAAAGTGCATACAGACAAGATAAGTAATAATAATAAAATAAGTAAATAAGAAAATGTAGAAAAATTGCACGTCTTTCTTAATCTGTAAAAAACTTTGAATTACTTTGTGTTTGAATTGTGCTATAAACCTGCGTTGTCTTACCTGTGAACTATACCAAAACACAGAGAGTCACCTTTTGTTTGCAGAATAAGCTGAAGAAATCCCTTTTCTCTCGTCTCAGCATATAGCATCGGGCACAGAGTCCTCTCCTCTCATGCAGCTGTTTGATGAATGATGAAAATGGAGGAAATGCACTTAAGCCAATAAAAATCACTTCTTCAGGACAAACAGGGCATCCTCTCCAATGGGACAAATATAAGCAGCCTTTATAGCCCTAATTCTACTTTAAGTTCAGTTCTCCTGTTGAAAGACATCTGGAGTCTGATGACTAAAGCAGGAGTATAACATATTTACCGTACGCTCATTCATGTCAACCTCTAAGATAGTTTATGTGGAGAATTATGAGCGGGAAAGGGGCTGTCCAGGGAAAGGAAACAGTGCAGATGGTAGTGTCCCATGATCTAAGACCATACTGAAAAAGGATCTGCAAGGGACCAACAGTGTGTGCATGTAATGAAAGAAAATACTAAAGCTTTGGGTCAGCGTATGAGTCACGTCTTGCAGAAGAAGAAAAAATAACAACAACAAACTGTAGCTCAAAGTAACAGCCGTGTCCTCCATCTGGTTGTTACTTTCACTTCTCCTTGGTTGGTTTCCAATGACATCACAACTTTACAGGACAATAATGTTCATATCAAATCAAATCAAAACAACCAAGCAACCCAAACAGTAACACACACAGACACACACACTAACATGCTAAAATACATAAAACTACACATTGTAACCACACATAGTAAAAAAAAATGCAAAAACCCCAAACAAACAAACAGGTAAAAGTATAAAATTTCAATCAAACGCCAAGCAGGTGAGTCTTGAGCCCACTCTTAAAAACATGAACGTTCTCTGCAGCCCTGAGCTCCTCCAGCAGGCTGAGAGATAATAACAAGATTTCATCTGGCAATTGGATGCCAAAACAATAATTTTTTGCAAATTTTTTTTCTACTTTGGTTATTTTTAGGGAGAAAAAAAACCAAACTTGTATTCTGTATATTCTCTAATTCCATCCACTTTATTTCTACAGCACATTCTGTTACTTTATGTCCCACTCTTGATTTCCTCCTGAGTGAACTCACTGCAGAGACAGAGGTAGTGTCACTGCTGACTCTGTTTACCTCTCAGATCCTCTGTAATCTCCTACACAGTGTAAACCAGTCATGAGAAGATGAAGCATGTTTCCCTGTTTCCCTGATTGTGATGTTTGGTTTCCAGTAAAGCAGTTTACAGAGGACAGACTGGAAACACCGCATATTCACCAACAGTGAGATGGATGTATTTACATATTGGCTGGAAAATATTCTGTGTACATATTCATTTGGTTAATGCATCTGGATGTTTTGCATGTGTACTTTTTGACATTTGATCCCAAGCTCCATAGAAACTCTGTATAGCCAGAATCTGTGTTTTATAAGCACCAGCACGAAGAGCCGCATTTTTCTAAATGTCCAGAAAATATGTTTTAGCATTACATCTGACAGCAGCTGAAGCCTGAACAAATGGTTCTGATGGTAAGAGAAACCATCTATGACAGGGGTGTCCAAACTTTCATCAAGAGTGGTATCAAATCAGAGAATAAATCAAATCTGTGCATTAATAACAGGTTAGAATGACCCACGAGACCTTTATTCATGGTTAGAAATCGGTCTGAGGGCCATATTTGGTCTCCCCGCCATAGTTTGGACATTCCTAATATATGGGAACAAGCAAAAAGGTGTACAGTGAACCCTCGCTGTATCGCGGTTCACTGTTCGCGGCCTCGCTGTTTCGTGGATTTTTTTTCCAATTTTTTATTTTTTATTTTTTTTCAATTTTTTTTATAGTGTAACTTTTTTTTACAGTGTAACATTCTGTCCTGCGCCCTGATTAGCTAAGAGACTAGACCAGGACTAAACCAGGTCTAAACCAGGACTAAACCAGGTCTAAACCAGGACTAAACCAGGTCTAGACCAGGGATGGTGACGCAGGGTGGTAGGGACAGAGTCTCAGATGTCCTTCACGAGAGCGCCTGGGTGACAGGAGGTGTGGCCTTTGTTTACTTGCACGAGCCATGGAAGAGACTGAGTGCGAGCCGGACCATGGAAGAGCCAAGAATCAACATGGACGGGCCGGGGGAGCCGCAGCGGGGAGAGCCGCATTCGAGGGAGCCCGCGGCGGGGGGAGGACACTCGCGCGCACAGAGGAGACAGTGGCTCTTCCCCGTCACGCCGAGAGGACGAACCCGACCCCGTCCTAGAGAACTGTGGAGTATTGGCGACGCATTGATAGCAGTCTGATTTTGGAGCCGGGGTGAAATGCAACCAACTCTTGTGAGCGCAGGTTGGTCTTACCTGGTCTTGTGGTGAGGACTGGTGCTCAGAGGTGTCTGTTAGCAGTTCGGCACTGTTAGCATTGGCTTGAGTCTTGCCCAAAATGATATCCAGGTCGCTTTCCACTCGACTTTCGCACATGGCATGGATATGTGGTACCAAAACAAACACACGTGTCCGCGCGCACGTGTCCGCGCACACGTGTCCGCGCGCACGTGTCACGTGCCCCCCCCCCCCCACTATTAATATATTTTAATGAAAATCTACAAAAGTTTGAGTGTTTAAACAAGAGAAAAATGTGAGAAAATGTTAATACCAGTCTAAGAAAGGTGTATAATGTGTCTGGTGAAGCGTTTTCAGCCTTAAAACATGTAGAATAATTGTAAAATATAAAATTGTCCTACTTCGCGGATTTCACTGATTGCGGGCTATTTCTGGAACCTAACCCCCGCGATAAACGAGGGTTCACTGTATACCAAATAATAAATAATTACATCTATAAACACATGTATACATTTGAAACAATTTCCTCTTTGTTTTGATGAATTACTTTTTATGGTGACATTTGTTATGTCAAACAGTTTGTGCTGAACATCGGTTACAGTATAGCATCAACACTGAACAGTTGCAAAGTGAAGACAATTTCGGCATCGACACGATCAGCCTGATAACACGGACACAAACATTTGAAAAGGAGACAGTCTGTGCAGGATAAAACATACCCAAAAAGATTAAACAAGATTTTAACAGTCATAAATGATATCGATTCACTGAACAATTTCTCTTGAAGGCTGGTGACAGAAAAGCACACATTCTGATGTTGTTTTAAAGCTAATTACTGTGGGAGCCATCACTGAGCTGCAGAGTTTGTGTTGGATGCACAAACTGTGTAATGGATGGCTACCAGACACTTCAAACAACGCAAACAAACCACTAAAGTAATTACCAACTAGTCGAAGGACACAGAGAGAGAGAGAGAGGGGAGAAAACTGCTCAGAGTTACGCACACTTCATTATGAGCTGTCCCCCTCTCACGTGAAGTGGTCCAAAATAATGAAGAGTTATGTGCAGCTTAACAGAGACTGTCAAATGGTCAGAGCAAAATTCCCAAACTCAGTGTTAAAGAACCATTACTCTGACAAAGTAAAATGTTATTGCATAAAAATAGCCAATAGTTGTTGTTTTTTTAAATGATGACAAAAAATGTGCAGAAAGATATACACAGTTTTATTTCAGCTAATGTTAAGTGTGTGATTTAATAGAATGGAATAGTTTGTATGATATATATGCATGTAGAGCTCTGGAAAAAAATAAGAGACCACTGCATTTTTTTTCTGAAATCAGCATCTCTACATGTATTACAGCCAGACACAAACACAAAGCTGAGCTACTTCAGTTCTTGCACCAGGAGTGGAATAAAGTCACCCAAGAACAATGTGAAAGACTTGTGGAGAGCATGACAAGACGCATGAAAGCTGTGATTAAAAATAAGGGTTAATGCACCAAATATTGATTTCTGAACTCTTCTTAAGTGTAAACATTAGTATTATGTTGTTTTAAAATGAATTTGATCTTGTTTCTTTGCATTGTTTGAGGTCTGTACATGTATTTTTATGTTTTAACTTTGTTTTGTACAGTGTCCTTGGGTGTCTTGAAAGGCGCTTTTAAATAAAATGTATTATTATTATTATTTATTATGTATCTTTTTTGTTATTTGGACCATTTGTCATTTTCTGCAAATAAATGCTCTAAAGGATAATATTTTTATTTGGAATTTGGTGAAAACGTTGTCAGTAGTTTATAGACTCAGACAAAAATGTTCCTTTTGCCCAAACACATACCTATAAGTAGTAAAATCGGAAAAACTGATCATTTTGCAGTGGTCTCTTATTTTTTTCCAGAGCTGTAAATACATCATCTGAAAAGAATGTATTTATAGCCCAGAGCTTTCAGTTTGCAGTATTTATGGACAGCACAATCTATGGTTTAGCCCTTAAACGGTTATTTTGCCATGATATATTATATATTTTGTTTTTGATACAGAAGCACAGTGATGGTTTCTGACTAGTAGCTACCAGCTTATTGGAAACAGAAGAATCATCAAATACAAAGCAACAACAAATTACTCATATAATAAATGAATGTGGAGCAAGTTCCAGCAACCAAGTGACCCTGAATAATGACACTTCCTCCATTGCCCCCAAGGAAATACTAAGGCATTCCTGTGCAGCTTAAGAGTCTCAAGTTTCAAAGTTGACCAGATTTACCTTTACCTACACACAAAAATGACCACATTTAAACATACCTGAATTTGTGTTTTGTTTCATTCACACATGTTTAACACACAAACCCTACATATTAATCCTCTCAAACTGAAAACACTCTGTTCCACGTTGTGTGGTAATACAGAAAGTACAGAAAGCTCCACTGTGTTTTTAAACTCCATACACCTTCACTAGAATTTTGTGGATGATTTCAGCCCTGGAACTGCCAATCTCTACTGAATTAAAGGTGAATGGTAGTAGTTAAAGGAAAAGTAACGTTATTTTACAATCTGAGCCTTCTTTCGGTAATAAAACAAGTCGTTTGACTCACCCATAGCACGTTGGTGTCATTTGGAGCTGTTTGAAGAAAGTTATGTTGTAGCGTATCCGTTAGCATGAGTATTCGGGGCATTACTTTGCGGTCTCCAAATAACACAAACTTTAGCACTTTTCAAATCATAGAAGCCCGATGTTTTAATCTACGATTTCGTTTGAAGCAAAAGTGGCCTGTAATCCGAGATTTATCCATAGTTTTCAGCTTTGCGTTTCATGTTTGGGTCCCGGGAGCTGAGAGCACAGTCCGCGCATGCGCACTGGCGTCCTCATCTACTCGAAACTATGGATAAATCTCGGATTACAGGCCACTTTTGCTTCAAACAAAATCGTAGATTAAGACATCGGGCTTCTATGATTTGAAAAGTGCTAAAGTTTGTGTTATTTGGAGACCGCAAAGTAATGCCCCGAATACTCATGTTAACGGATACGCTACAACATAACTTTTACCAAACAGCTCCAAATGACACCAACGTGCTATGGGTGAGTCAAACGACTTGTTTTATTACCGAAAGAAGGCTCAGATTGTAAAATAACGTTACTTTTCCTTTAAGTTGCAAACTACTGCTTCATGACATCACAAGGTGGGACAGAGCATTTTGAGCTTTGGAGATGTAGACAGACTAATAATAAAGGATTACCCAAACATGTGTGAATGAGACATAAAACAACTCCAGGTATGTTTTGAGTCAATTTTGTGTAATATGGGACCTTTAAACTAGTTTTGCTTTAGTCTGACGTATTTTATTTCTTTTACTAAATCTGTAAATAGGTATTTATTCTTTCTACTTTTAGATTTCGTTTTAGATAGTTTTTTGTATTGTCTTTATATTGTATTTTGTACACTGTCTTTTTGCACTGCTTGGCCAGGGAGAAACGGAATTTCGATTCACTGTCACAATGTCGAACACATATGGCAGAATTGACAATAAAGTTGACTTTGAACTTTTAACTTGTATGCACTATTAGGTTTGTTTATAATAAAGGTGGCTATAATGTGCATTAACATTATGAATAATATTTGCACATGCCCTCTTTAACCAGCGCATAGGGTAGAATAACACAGCAGCCTGTCCTGGCACCTGGCACAGAGGTCAGTCTTTGATACTCTCCTGTCAAACCTGTCGTCCTAAACCCTCCTGATCTGGGACCTGCTGCTCCTGCCCCCCTCTCACTCCAGTGTCCCATTTCTCTTATTATGGCAACTTTTCATGAGCAAGTGTCCAGAGTAGTTAGTGGCAGAGTTTTTACAGCTTTTTGACATGAGGCTACAGAGAAGGCCACTGTGCTGAGGTTCTATGTGTGTTCTACATTTGCATGATGGATGGTGGCAGTGTGTGGCGGGAACAGGCTGCAGCTCTAATGGGTCTCAGAGGAACTTAATCAGCACAAAGAGAGGATAAATAAGAGTGTGGACATCTCTGAGCTGGAGGTCTGAGGGGAAAGAGCTGACTGCAACAGAGACAGGAACATTTTTACAGAGACAATAGGGTTAAGAGTTATGATCATGAAATATCTTGTAGGTATCCAGGATTTTGTCAACATTTGTGATGTATAATTGTGTAGATTTAAGTATTTACTGAAGAGGTAACCCACACTGCAAAACATATCCTCCTGAGACCCGGCCCATTCATTTGTGTCCTTTATAGTGGACATTGAGTTAACCAGTCGATCTTTTAAGTATTTTGAGATAGACTCTACTTTGTGACTGCACTATGATAAAATAAATAAATAAATAAATAAATAAATAAATAAATAAATAAATAATAATAATAATAATACATAAAATTACAAATAATTAATAAACACAAATACATAAATAAATAAATAAATCAGTAAGAAATTAAAAGGGAATCTAAAAACTTTTTGAGGCGACTGTAGAAGCTTGTCAGAGATGTTGGTCATCAAAATAAAAATAAAAAAATGTTTTTGTTAGGTTGTTAACTTCACATGGATTTAACACCATTACAGTCCATTACAGAGGACATGTTACAACATTATGAATAAAAATAAATTTAACAAAATGTAAATGCTAAAGTGTTCATTTACCTCCGAATAGAAAATTAAAATAGTAATAATAATAATTTAGATACACTTTTTTCTTCGGGTCCCAGGAGGATATTGTGATTTACATATCTGATTTAAATTATGTGCACATTAAACAAGCAATGGATAGCTGTCCTATATGGAGTGTAGTGGATGATATCAAGAAATCCTACCAGTTGTTGAGAAAGCTGGTCTGAAGGACATCACAGAGACACTCATCCTGACTGCACGAGAGCAAGCCTTGAACACCACAGCAATAGAGGCCCAGATCTACCACACCAGACAAGACCCAAGGTGTAGGCTGTACAAAGAGGCTCCTGAGACAGTCCAGCACATAACTGCAGGGTGTAAGATGCTGGCAGGGAAATTAGCTTTGTGCTAAATCTGGTGCAGACATCTTTTTAATGAAACTGCACACTGTCCTTAATAAACTAAACTAAACTAAACTAAACTAAATACATGGCTTGACATAACCAAGTGGCGGGCATAGTGCATAGAAACATCTGTGCAGAGTACGGGCTGGAGACCCCAAGGTCAAGGTGGGAAACTCCTTCAAAGGCAGTGGAGAATGACCGAGCCAAGATCATGTGGGACTTCCATACACAATGACATAAAGGTGATGGCAAACCAGACATAGTGGTGGTGGATAAGGAACAGAACAAAGCTGCCGTGGTGGAAATTGCAATATCAAGCATCAGGAAAAAGGAACATGGAGCTCTCGAGCCCGGGGGCTGGATGAGGGGCCCATGTTAGGCTCTTTCCTGATCTATGTTTGAATGTTGTTTCCTCATCAAAAACAGACCTGGAGCTGTGTTTTGTTTAATTCACACATGTTTAACACACAAACCCTGAATATCCACCCTGAGTCCACCTTGTGATGTCACGTAGTAATACAGGAAGTACTTCACTGTGCTTTTAAACTCATCTGGAATCATTTGGATGATTTCAGCACAGAATTTCCTCCACAAAACCATATAACATGGCTCAAAGCTCACAAGAGTCCAGTTGACAAACTGAATTTCTCCTTTTTTGCAATTTTGCATAATATAAAACCTTTTATTAACTATTCCAACTGTACTAAACAAAGCCAAGCAAAGTATAATTTTAACCCCAAACAAATAACCTGGCAAACGAAACATGTACATATCTGTGCCACTACTGGAAAATATCAAGCTTCTCTCTCCATGTCCTCACTTCACCTATCTGTGGCCCTTTCTACTATACTTTTATTGCCTGACAGAGAATAGTGTTCCAAGCATTTCATGCACCCACATTACTGGAACACCACACGCCTGTAAATGTGCTGCTGCTGCAGACTGTGTGTGGACCAAATGCAGGTCTGGTGTAGATCTTCACTGCTCTCATCTGGAACACTGCGTCTACAGTCACCTCCATTTTCACTGCACACAGCTGCTTCTTCCACTGAAACGTCCAAGTCCTGTCACAACAGTGAAAATGTTTCCTCTGAGTGATTTTCTTAATGTTTAAAGGGCTATCCTATTTTCTGATCTGTTTGTTTCATTCACTCACGCAAGTTTAACCTCTGTTTCACCTTCTGATGTCATGTGGTAATATGTATATGATGTAATGTGGTGATGTCAGAGGTGCTCCACTGTGTTTCTAAACTCCATACAACTTCACAAGAATATTTGGATAATTTCAGCCTTTCAGCCTTCCCCATCTATATTGAACAAAAAATAAAAGGTAGGTGTTAACTTGAAAACTACCGCTTCATGACATCACAAGGTGGAACAGGGCATTAGAATCCATTTTTAGAGCAAGAATCCATTTTGCATAATGTACGACCTTTAACGCTTCATGTTTGCTTGTAAATTATAATTCCTGCCAATGTAATATTCTATGAAAAAGACAGAGTTCAGCATCAAAGTCCTATCATGCCATTTTGAGGAACAGACACAATATTACAGCCTCCACAGCCCCTGAATTGTTTGATTAATGTGCCAGGGACCTTTTTGGGGTCCCTCAGGGTAACCACCACAGTTTGTGTAAGTGCTTTTGAGTCCCATAATGTGATAAATACTTTGGGGTGGAGCCGCTGGTCACAGTGGAGAGGGAAGGCTCAGAGGGTCATTTTGGGGAGGCATTGTTCTGTTTGTGACTGTCACAGATGAAGCAGCTGTGCTGACCTTAAACAGAGAGATGTGGTGCACCAAGAGACTGAATGTGACAAGTGACACGTTTGAAACAATGCATCTCAATTAAACAAATATTTCAGAAATCCTCACTGTGCTTCATTTCTTTCCAATACCTAATGTGCAAACTGCCTATGTGTCCTTGTAAAAGACACAAGAACATTCAGAGCCATAATAAAATCAATGCTGACAAAAGTAACAGCAACATGTACATGTTCAGATTTTAAATTATACCAGTAGTATCGCTGATTAGAAATAAAGCTGATGCTATATGTCATGTCGGTAGTTAGTGACGTTAGTTATGACTTCAATAATATTATTGTTTTCATTTTCTGAAAACAGCGTTCCATTTTTTAACACTTCCCTAATACTATTTTGAGTATTAACAGCTGTACACAGTGAGGCTACACGTCCGCACATAAAAGTCTACTGCTTCTCTTAATAGACGCTTTAATGCAAAGAATATGAGAGGTGTCCTATGACTGATAGTCATGTACTGTATATTGACCCTAAAACAATATAATAAGTAAAATATCTGCTGTTTTAATGGATTCTCACAGAGTTGCAAAAAAGTTTTTTCCAACAAGAGCAAGGCAGACACAACTGTAGGCTTTGCATTTGACACTGAGTTCACAGGAGAAAATGTGAAATACTGTCGGCTTCTACCAATGTGGTACATTTTATTTATCCTTCAGAAAAAAAAATAAGTTTCTACCAGTTTGACCTGACTGACAAGTTCTCACTGTTCCCAGGATTAATGAGCTCTGTCTGTGTTATGGTGGAAACTGATTTGCGCTGAGAGCAGAAGAGTCTGAGCCTCTAGAGCCCCAAACATCACAGAGCTCCCTCGTGGGGGCGCTCTCAGGGACAGACTGTGGTCTGTCAGCAGAGGAACACATCTGGACCAGCCTCCACATGTGGACAGTGCACTGCTGTACATATGGAATTCTTTACATGCCTCTCTGTTGCACTGGGATCAAAGTGCAGGAGAAGCTTTTGGCTTGATTTTACGACACGCTTTAGCAAGTTTGCAGGAGAGGTTTAGCTCTTCAAATTCATGTGTAAAATATGTTCTGCTGCATGCACAAGCACTGTAATATTATCTATGTATAAATTTAAACAGATTTTTACAATAGACATGTTCAAAAAGTCAAAACATTTGAATAGATTTTATATTCAAAACAAAGTGGACAAAAATGAGTTTGTGAACGACGTTTATTGTTGAAAAATGTTGGGAATTTCTAGCACATTGTTCAGGTATTACAAAACAGGAGGAAAAGGCCTACAAATATTCATAATTTATACAAATACAAACAACTTTAAAAAATAAATCTTCTTAATTTAGTAAACGCTTGAGATCCCTGAGTGAACCGTCTTTTTTGACCCAAGCAATATTCAAATATAAGCACTTTTATGACAGAAGTGTGCACATTAAAGATGGCAGCTGATGGACATTTGAATTACATTACAAAATACTGTATAAAGGACTTGTGACAAAAACAGTGTGAAACCATCAGGACTGCAACATGTCATACCCAATGCATTACAACATTTGACCTCCATTAACATTGGCCAATAATGAGCACAAATATTAAACAGGCAACTTTCCTTCTTTACAAAAAACACAGTGCCAGCTGGTTCTGTCGCTGAGGAGACTCACTGAAATAACTTAAGGACCAAAACACAAGTATACTGTATCATAGCTTTAAAATCAGACAAATAAAACAATGGCAGGGGCACAAATATTGTACAGACTCTGAATGAGAAGGTGCCGAATCACTAAAACATGTTCATTAGACAGAATATATACACAAGAGCTTAAGACTGAGGGAGAGGGCCGTACCTCACACGCTTCAAAAAACCATTGGCCAGCATTTCGTTGGCTACTTTTTTGCTGTATGGATGTATTTACATATTCTACAATATATTAAAGTAATTTATACAAAACAGATTTTTTTTCTAAATAATTTATAAAACATTTCCCTCTGTAGTGCTATGTCTGTGCGGTAGTGATGAGAGCATGGAGTGTATTTGGTTCTGTAAATCCTTCATTAGCATTTTAACTGTAGCTTTAGTAGGTGTGACCTGCAGAACACGTCCTTGTATTGGAAACAGTTCATAGTTCCAATAAGTTCTCCCCACGTATCCTGACAGGTTTTTCTTTTGTGCTATAAAGAAGCAGTAATGGGAAAAGTCACTTCTCCACAAACTAATAAAGAGGATTCACACATTTGGCTGTAAGGCAATGGCTTAAACTGCATTGCCAAGCGTAATCTACTTGGCCGACTCCAAACTTCCCGGAGCTATCAGAGGCTAGTGATGTATTCAAATTGGTGAACAGTCCATTCGCTTTTCATCTTTTTTAATCTTTGAAGCTACAATTTTACTGCTTATAAAATCCTTTTACAGAAAAAGCATAATTTACGTGATGCTCTACGCACTCAAAATGGTCTTCAATTCTTCGCGCAACCTCATCTGAACCGGACCGAGTCATGATGAAAACCAGACACGGTGATCTTTCTGCACAGACTGGACAACAAAATCCCCAGAATTAATTTGCAATAAAACTGCAAATGTATGAGCCCCAGTCTACAAAAACATACTTTATTCGACCACGGTCCAAAAAGCTCAGCCATGCTAAGTTGTGCGGAGTATTCATAGCCTCAGGTGCGATCTGCCTCCTTTCAGACACCCTCCTCCTGGATCAGAGCAGGGGGAAGTGGGGCGATTCTAACCCAGGTCTGGAGTACACGGACAAGGCTCCACTCAGGGGCTAGCAGTCCTCAGGCCCTGCTTCTCCATGATGTTCCAGAGCTTGCGCAGGTTGGACTGGGTGATGGTGTCATCTGGTTTCAGGTGGAGAGCTCTCAGATAGTTAGTCTCCGCCTCCTGTAGTTTCCCATTGAGGTGCAGAATGGCCCCCAAATTCATGAGGGCTGCAGGGTACTGGAGGGACAAAAGAGAAGTTTGGGATGAGAAAAGAAATATCATATAAGATGCGTGAAGAGTCCTTCAGTCGTCCAGGTAGAATCCATGATAAAAGAAGAAATTCAATTTGTCTGAGAACTGACGAAGCCTCTCGGATGAGCGGTGAAACGTTTTCGACCAAACAAACTTTGTCCAGTTGACAAATTGAATTTCTTCTTTTATCAAATATCATATGGTTAAAAATGATTACAACATAATAACAAATGCATAGGGGAAACTTTGCAAACATACACTGGCACGCACTTTTGGGAAGGGCATCTGACATAAACAGATGGCAGATTTCTAATGTTCATGATTTGTCTTGGAGCACAGAACAGGTGTTTGAAATAGAAACTAGCTTTGCTTTTCAGGACCATGCATTTGTAATTTACCATTATTTTTCTACGTGGTCATTTATCATTGCTTTGACTCAAGGTACCATAAATAATTTTGTTATTTTCCAATGCCCCCTGACTAAGACACGAGGAGTCAGATTAGTTTCCCAGTCACTCTGACCTTGTTTGTCAGATGGTGCTGGTTGTGGTGTGCTGTTTGGAGCAGTAACCATCAGTGTACTCTGTGACCACACATGTCAGAGACAGACAGGAGCAGAGCTTTGAAGTGGCTGCACAGGCTCCATACTGTATATGTCCCAGTGCAGGCACCAGGCTGAAGAGCAGTCTGTGGTGGAGCTCTCAGGAGGAGCTGACGTGAGCAGAGCAGGAGCACCATCTGAATCACATTAGGCTCAAACCGGGCCTCTAATGCTGTCACCCAGACACTGACACTCTGCTTTAATATGGAGCACTTTGGCAGTGAAGTGTTGAAAATGTGTTTGTTTGGACTCTTTCATGTTCCATTTCATTATAAACAAAGGGAGATTTTGCTCCATGACAAAAATAATTATTAAAGCTTTCAAAAAGGCCAAGTTAATGTAAAAATGCTACAGCGGGATTAAAGCAAGCACAATTGTGTAATTGCATTTTTGTAATTACAAGTAAATGAGAAAAGTTGCATCATAACAACTTTTACCACTAAAAGAAATCTCAAGTATACAAATTCACTCACTCTCACAAGCAGATTATAAACTGTGGTAACAACTATTGAAATTCAAATATAAATAATACTACTATACTATATGAATCAGAATCAGAATCAGAAAGACTTTTATTGCCATTGTCAAGTGAACACAATTCACAAAACTAGGAACTTGTCTCGGTGATAAGGTGCGAACATAAAACACTAAAAAATAATAATAACTAAAATATAGCTATAATATAGTAAAAAAATAATAAACAATCCAAATAACAAAAATAATAATAAAATAATAATACTATACATATATACCATTTAAAAAATATGTCAAAACACCTCTGCGACATTTCTCTTCTTCTTTGCACCTGGCCCATCTTACCAACTCTTCCTACTGCTCCAAAGTTCCTATAATTACAGTACAGTAATCCCTCGTTTATCACGGGGGTTAGGTTCCAGAAATAACCCGCAATAAGAGAAATCCGCGAAGTAGGACAACTTTATATTTTAAAATTATTCTACATGTTTTAAGGCTGTAAATGCCTCACCACAAACATTATACACTTTTCTCAGACTGGAATGAACATTTTCTCACATTTGTCTCTAGTTTAAACACTCAAACTTTCATAGATTTTCAAAAAAATTTATTAATAGTGACGCATGGGGGGAGACACGGCCCCGGAAGCCCCGCCGGACGCGCGAGGAGCACTGCCACGTCCCGGGACGAGACACGCACCAACCCCTTGGAGAAGTGCGCGACACGTGCTGCTCTGTCACGGATTTGTCCACGATGAGGGGTTTATCGTGTCTCCCCCACGCGTCACTATTAATACATTTTGTTGAAAATCTATGAAAGTTTGAGTGTTTAAACTAGAGACAAATATGAGAAAATGCAGCGCGAGGCCGTCCGTACACCGGGGCTGCGAGCACGAGATGGAACTGTGGCGTCCTCTCAACCCGAGCCACAAACCGAACACGCACAAACGAACGCAAAAGCCGCACGGAGTGATTTAATCCTGGTTCAGACCTGGTCTAGTCCTGGTTTAGTCCAGGGCCAGTCCAGGTTTAGACCTAGTTTAGACCTGGTCTAGACCTGGTTTAGTTCTGGTTTAGTCCAGGGCCAGTCCA
Organism: Paratrypauchen microcephalus; assembly: GCA_036785185.1. Taxonomy (NCBI): domain Eukaryota; kingdom Metazoa; phylum Chordata; class Actinopteri; order Gobiiformes; family Gobiidae; genus Paratrypauchen; species Paratrypauchen microcephalus. The sequence continues at coordinate 2,967,229 of JAVJIX010000035.1, forward strand.
GGTTTAGACCTAGTTTAGACCTGGTCTAGACCTGGTTTAGTTCTGGTTTAGTCCAGGGCCAGTCCAGGTTTAGACCTAGTTTAGACCTGGTCTAGACCTGGTTTAGTTCTGGTTTAGTCCAGGGCCAGTCCAGGTTTAGACCTAGTTTAGACCTGGTCTAGACCTGGTTTAGTTCTGGTTTAGTCCAGGGCCAGTCCAGGTTTATACCTGGTTTAGACCTGGTCTAGACCTGGTTTAGTTCTGGTCTAGACCTGGTTTAGTCCAAGTTTAGTCCTGGTCTAGTCTCTTAGCCAATCAGGATGCAGAACACATTGTTACACTATAAAAAAAAAGGAAAAAAAAAATTGGAATAAAAAATCCGCAAAACAGCGAGTGACAGTGAACCGCAATAGAGCCGCGATAGAGCGAGGGTTCACTGTAATCCCCAAGTAAAACAAGCCCTTTCTCAGCTGCCTGTGCTTCAGTTAGACGTCACCTGAGACGCCAGGGCTCTGCTGTAATGGATGAGAGGATCTTACATCTGTTTGACTCTGTGTTTGACCTGCCATTTCAGGTCACACCGCTAATAACACCAAGGGAGCTATTTGGAAGTCAGGGAAGTGTTTATATATTTGCACTTAATTGAAATTGGTGCAGGTGTTATATATGAAAAAGTTCAACAGTGACATAGGATGTGTGAGGGCTGCGCATTGAATTTGAACTTGATCATAAAGAAGTAAGTACTACAAAAGCAAAATAATATTTTTTTTTTTCTAAAATAAATATACACTAATTTATACACAAATAAAATAACATAATAAAGCACTAAGAAAGCACAATATCCAAGACCATGACCTGCTGAAATACATTTTCAAAATAACCATCTCAAAATATTTGACATTTTTATTGAAATTACATGGTTTGCAATGACCAACTGTCAAGTTTACACAGAGCAGGATTAATAACAGTGGCATTATTACAGTAAAACTTAATGGCAGGAAAGAATTAATCTCCTGAAAGTGTAAATATTTTCTATCCTCAGTCCTCAATCAGCATACTTTAATTGTAAAATGTATTTATTTTATTTTATTTTATTTCTCAATGTGCAAATGAAATAACCGTTGATCAAAAGGTAATTGCTGACTACCTAACTAGTCTATACTAGGGCTGAAACAAGTTAATTGATTAATCTAAAGAATAATTGCCAGTTTATTTAATTACCAAAATAATTGTTACTTGCAGCCTGGATAATGTGAACTGATAGAGTTAAAGAAAATGTTTTTTGAATAACATAATCACAGAAAGCCCTCTTAAAGGAAAATTAAAGTTTTTTTTTACAATCTGAGCCTTCTTTCGGCAATAAAACAAATAGTTTTACTCACCCATAGCAGTTTGCTGTCAATTGGAGCAGTATCGCAGAACTTATGTTGAGCCGTTCTGTTCTACCAATGATCCCGTATCCGTTAACATGAGTGCTCGGGGCATTACTTTGCGGTGTCCAAATAACACAAACTTTAGCACTTTTCAAATCACAGAAGATCGTTGTGCCAGGGTAGACTTTTAGTGGATTCCAAAACGGCCTGAAACCCGATATCCAGCTATAGTTTCATTTGATGACGTCATCAGAGAGGACAGTGCGCATGCGTGAACTCAGCTGTTTTGTAAACACCGCTAGTCCGAAAGAAGCTAACACCACTCTGAACTTTACTTTTCTGTTGCGATATCGGGTTTCAGGCTGTTTTGGAATCTACTAAAAGTCTACCCTGACACAGCGATCTTCTGTGATTTGAAAAGTGCTAAAGTTTGTGTTATTTGGAGACCGCAAATCAGTGCCCCGAGCACTCACGCTAACGGATACGGGATCATTGGTAGAACAGAACGGCTCAACATAAGTTCTGCGATACTGCTCCAATTGACAGCAAACTGCTATGGGTGAGTAAAACTACTTGTTTTATTGCCGAAAGAAGGCTCAGATTGTAAAAAAAACTTTAATTTTCCTTTAACAATAAGCAACTTCAAGGTGTTGCAGTAACGGTCCTGAGTGTGCAGATGTGCTGCAGTTCCATGAAGTCTGAACATTTGAGGGACGCACAAGAACCACTGATGACCACTAAACATCACAACACAGTCCTATAAAACCCAACTGTTTTGTCTGACACTCATTTGTCTCTCCTGTATACCTGATCAGAGTTATTATCCCTGTTTCACTATGTTTCTGCACATTTACTTGTACCTTCTGAGACATTTTTGCTTTATACTGTGGCATACTTTTTTTTTTTTTTTTACTATGCTCTCTGTATGGTACAAAAACATTCCCTTGTCAAAGCCTTTGATTTTTGCTCATTTCCTGCTGCTCTGTTACCTCTCAACCTCTGGAGCCTTCCCTAAACTGGCATGAAGGCAAAGGAGGGAGCAGATGTGGAGCGGATTAGGAAGACCCGTAAAGAAACGGTATAATGGTACGGCTTTGGGAATTTTCAAAAGAATTTTTGCATTTGTTAATTTGTTAATTGTTACATTTTAAAAGGCATACATGAAGAGTCTGAGCAAAAAGTACAGCTATAAAGGCTTTTAAATCCACTTTTAAATATGGTAAATTGTAAAGGATTTCAATGTTTTTCTATAAAACAAACAAACAAACAAACAAACAAACAAACAAAAAAACAGCAACAAGAGCAACAAAACTACTGAAATACTATAAAAAACACTTTTACTTTTTTATTTATTTTAGTTTATTATACTTTCTCCTTCTACCTTTATTTAAATGATTGGTTTATTATTAGGATTGCTATGATGATTACTATTTATTTTTACTTTTATGTATTCTCATATACTCATATTGTAGTATGTGAAGAGGCATTGAATTTAAAAAAAGGGCCCCTCTCTCAACATAAGCATCCATATGAATTCAATATAAAACGGTTTGCTGAGTGAAGTGTCAAAAAGCAGCAAAGCGTGAAGTGACAAACGCAGACGGACAGAGAACACAGTTACAGTCAGGTCCCATTGAGCAGAACAAAGAGAAGGCTCTGAAGATGGATGAAGCCCTAACACATGACTATTGTGCATCAGCTGTAAGCGGTACAACTCACAGGAGGAGTCCAAGTCTGAGTGTCTATAAGGCAACTGCGGTCAGTGTTTGGGTTTGGATCTACAGTGTTTATACAGCTATGGAGGCCAAGAAAAAGTCACATTACGATGATCCCGGTACGCCAATGAAACCATGAGAAAGAAAAACGTAGGAGGAGTTTTTGGGGGAAGAATGATCCTAAATCTAAGCTGTCTCAACGTGTTTACAAAGACACTGGGGCAAGGGTAACTCATACATTATATCACTGTACAATGGTGGAAATTTACGAGCAGTTACATCAGGCTGTTTCGTTCGGGTTAGTGTCTTCAAGTGGTTCTGAGCTAACTTTGTTTGCCCTTTCTCTAAAGAAATATGTGAAATTGGTATATTGGAAAATAATTGACAGCTTGTATAAAATAGTTGTCATTAAAAGTATGCAAAAAATAAAAATAAATACCGTATTTTCCGCACTATAAAGCGCATCGGATTATAAGGCGCACCTTCAATGAATGGCCTATTTTAAAACTGTTTTCATACATAAGGCACACCGCATTATAAGGCGCATAGAATAGAAGCTACAGTAGTGGCTGACTACTACGGTAGCCATGATTAACCAATATTGATCCATATACAGTATAAGGCGGATCGGATTATAAGGCGCACTGTCGGCTTTTGAGAAAATTGAAGGCTTTTAGGTGCGCCTTATAGTGCGGAAAATACGGTAAGTAAAAAGAAACAATGCAGAATCTTTGCATAACACTGGTCTACAAATTTTTGGACTTGATCTGCTTCCGAGATAAAAGTGGCTAAATCTCATTTATATTGATAAGATGAACTGAAAATCAATTGATAACTGTGCTGGTGAGCTAATGTTCATTCATTCATTCATTCATTCATTTTCTTCCGCTTTTTCCATTTTCTGGGTCACGGGGGCAGCAGTCCAAGCAGTGTTCTGCTGCCCAGAACACAATGCACCAGCCCCCATGAACCCCCCCCCGCAGGTGGTGGGTCCACAGGAGGACGGCTCACGTCAAAACAGGCCTTGATGTATCTTCTGCCATGGGGGCTACCAGTGTCCACAGACACTGGGGGCAAGGTGGGGTTAAGTGTCTTGCCCAAGGACACAACGGCAGTGCTCATCTGGGGGAGCTGCGATCACATGCGGTCAACCCGTCAAGATCGCAGCTCCCCCAGCTAATGTATTCAAGATATTTAATGATATTGTTTTACATCAAAATCGCATCTGTTTATACAATAGATTTAGGCATTTTTGCTCAAAAATAATATTTATATTTTGAAAATATTTAACTTGCACTTCTTTATCCGCCAAGAAATTAACAAGAAATATCTTAAAGGGATATGCCACCTCCAGGTCAAATTTGGGCATCTCCCCACAGTCCAGAGACTAAAACAAGTGATGAAAAGCGTTTTCCTGCTCACCCAGCCATTGTCCGAGTCTGTCAGCACTGACCGCCGCGCGAGCTGCTGCTCCTCCGCGTTAGACTGGAGGCTAACGGCGCCAGAGAAAGATTTCGGCCAAAAGGAATTAATTTGCTCGATGCTTTTCCCAATTACTTTCTGTGTAGTGCGCATTCATATCGAGTGCAAATAAATGTGCAAATCAACACGGAGAGCTTGCCTTGGTCATTTTGGGTGGGAACTATTTTTCAGTGCGGAAAAAGACAGACGAAGCACGCACCACGTGGACAGGGGAATCCCTGTTTACGCACCAGGAAGGGAGTTCCCCCGTTACGCTTTGTGCTTTGTGCTTCGGCTTTATTTTTCCGCACTGAAAAATAGTTCCCACCCAAAATGACCAAGGCAAGTTCTCCGTGTTTATTTGCACATTTATTTGCACTCGATATGAATGCGCACTACACAGAAAGTAATTGGGGAAAGCATCGAGCAAATTAATTCCTTTTGGCCGAAATCTTTCTCTGGCGCCGTTAGCCTCCAGTCTAACGCGGAGGAGCAGCAGCTCGCGCAGCGGTCAGTGCTGACAGACTCGGACAATGGCTGGGTGACCAGGAAAACGCTTTTCATCACTTGTTTTAGTCTCTGGACTGTGGGAGATGCCCAAATTTGACCTGGGGGTGGCATATCCCTTTAAGACATCAGGTGCACACAATTTCGAGGCATCTCTCTTATGTGAAATCAAAAATATTTGATGTTAAAACTCTATTACATATTAAAATGAATGTATTGGAATGTGCAGACAGGCTTTCAGATAGAACTGGTTGCTTGTAGACACACTGTACCTTCTGATAAACTACTGTTTTTGCCTTATTTTGCACAAATTTCCTATTTTGACCCAATACTATATCTTGGAAACTATAGCCAATCAGCACTTCTGACATTTTCGTTATTAGTGACCTAAACCAAGAAAAATTTCACGACTTTTGTTCCGGAAGCATTTTGCCTGTAGACCAGTGTATTTAGCTGTAGTTTCAACTCAGTTTACTATGGATTATACCATGGTCAGTGAGAATTTCAGTCTTTTTTGTTAATCTTGCATAAAGCACAAGTAGTCCGGCAACAGCCAAATCACTTTGCCAAATCACTGCTTTGTAGCCATCACAGCAGCTTCATATTGTGGCATTATACGACTCCACATTGTGTGTTACAACTGCATAGTGGCTTCTTTTTGTTTAATGCTAGTGCAAAGGTACAAACATACTATACTTATACTATAAACTAGACTTTGTTATTGACTTTCTTTGCAAGGAATATTTTAGTAAGCATTGGTCTATTCACTTATGTATTAAAAGTTCTTTGTTATGTAAAACTGACTCTTAGAATGTTAGAATGTTGTTACCTCCTCAGAAACATACTCATTTATGTTATGTTTTGTTTTGTTTTATTGACACGTTTGAGTAATTCTTTATTATTAATCTGTCTACATGTCCAAAGCTCAACATGCTCTGTTCCGCCTTGTGATGTCATGTAGTGATAGTTTTCAAGTTAACAGCTCCATTTACCTTTAGTTTAGTAGAGACTGGCAGTTGCAGAGCTGAAATTATCCAAATGAATCTAGTGAAGGCGTGTGGAGTGTCAAAACACAGTAGAGCCCTTCCTGTATTACTACATGAGGGGAAAAGAGGGTGTTTTCTGTTTGAGAGAAGAACTCATCCTGTGTGTTAAACATATGTGAATTAAAAAAAACAAACAAACACAACTCCGGGTGTGTTTTTGATGAGGAAACATCATAACAAAGACCGAAAAATAGCATAATACAGGCCCATTAAGCCAAGTTCATCTATTTGTGTGTTTGTTTTAGTCATTTAAACTATGAATCTATCATATTTAATTTTATTTGGCCAGCCTACAAAAACAAAACAAGTAACCACTGAATAACCAGTTGTGTAACCTGGGCCCCTAGAGCAGTCACTAGAGCGAGACCCCTTCATTTTCAGGATGTCAGCGCCTCTGACCAGGGGGTTATTATCATTATTCTCTCCAATCTGCTCACTTTGCCTGAACTTTGAAGTGACTGATGGATGCTGCACAAACACATCTCAGAGCTTAGTTCAAACTAGCCCTCATTTCTCTGCCTGGCCCTCCACAAAGAGCCCCATTCAGGCCAATAATAAGAAGGGATTACTGCACAGGCCAGGCACTCTGATTGCTCTTATGACAGTAAACAGCAACAATTAGGAGCTTGTGATTTATCAGGGGGGGAAAAAACAACAAACTAAACAAAAAACAGACTTGTAGCTGTTGAACCCTTGCCTGTACATGTTGGATTAAAAAAAACAAAAAAAACCCTGAAGTTATATTTTGTAAAATGTCTAGAGATTATTTAAAGATGCACAGTGTAATTCTGTGGTTGAGTGTCTGCTGGTTTGTCTAAATGGTAAACTTATTACTTTACCTGGAATGTTCCACAAAATTACCTGAAACTTATCTATATCCTACAACAGTGTTTCCCAACCTTTTTTGTCTTGTGTACCCCCTGAGCCTTTTTGTCATACCTCGAGTACCCCCTCACTCATACGTGTTGATAATTCTCCAAAAGTAGAACGTGACATAATGCATTATAAATGAAAATCATTTTATTTCATCTCCTTAATTTGAAAATTTAATTCTCAGGCATTTTCTCTCTTTTCTTTAACTCAAATTTGCTCAAATTAGAATTTAAAAATTCAAAAAAATCTCCCCGCAGCGACACTGCCGAGTACCCCCTGCAATGTTCTCACGTACTCCTAGGGGTACTTGTACCCCTGGTTGGGAAACACTGTCCTACATCCAGGTCAAGTTACAAGCCAGATCTGTGGAGATGCTGTAGAGAGCCAGCTCACAGAAACAATGCATGTTTTTGCAAGGTATCTTTCCAGGAATAAAAACACCTAAAATTAAATAAATGCAAGATGGATCAGTTTAATGCCCTACTGTGGAACATTCCAGGCAAGGCAATAACATCACTGGGAAGACAGGTAGGTGGCAGAGGGTTATAGAAAAACCATTTACAGGTTTTATCCATATTAGTATTTGTACATATTAAACAGAGTTGTTCTACTTACATCCGGCCTGAGAGTGGCTGCTTGTCCGTAGTACTTTTCGGCTGCTTCGTTTAGACTGGCCTGTCTGTGAAGAAAACACACAGAAGGATCTTATAATTTTTCATCTTTACTGCAGACGGCTACAGGCCTTGGACTCTGCTCCCCAGTGCTCAGGGTCAGTGGAAAGAACCACCACCAAACAGATAAAAAATGAGCAAAGATATAAAAATAGAACAGGTTTCCCACAGTTCTCTGTTGGATTGGATCTTAGTAAAGTCTGATCTTGAAATATGTGTGGTTAATTAAACTGAAAATCATGTAAATCAGTCAGATGGTTTTTGCAACATTTGCTGTAGCTGCTGTATTTTACCAAGAGTAACTGTGCAAATACTATTAAAACATGGATCATTATTATTTAAAAGAAAGCTTTACGGGACGCAAAAAATAAAACCCATAAAGTAATCGATGACAGGGACAGAAAAGGACAAACTAAAGTTTTCTTGAGTGGTTTTAGAATGATCTAGATCATAATAATAATAATAATAATAATAATAATAATAATAATAATAATAATAATAATAATAACCAATTAGCAAAAACATATTGTTAATATGCAATTAGCAATAAGATACCAATATATTATAAATAATAACTGATTTATGTGTCTTTTAATTGAAACTGCCAAAGTATGAACCCAGTTGAATTTTGCCTTGAGTAAAGAAAGCAGTGCCTCCTCTGTGCTGTGTGGTTCGTTTTCAGCAGATGGTGAATCACCACGAGTCCCTGCAGCACAGACCTGAGCCTGCACCTGTCACATCCCAGAGTTTTCATCGCTAACGCCCCACGGCGCCTCCTACTGTCTGTCAGCTGTTAATACATATAATACACAAACACTTTACAGTCCAGAGCTGCTGGGCTCCACGGACCAGGCAAACAGTTTTGGTCCAAGAAAGTCAAGGACACAGAGCGGGGGCTGGGGTGGGGGATCAAAGCAAGTGTAGCTCTTTCATTTAAGCTGTCGTCTGCTTCTATAAGGGATCATCCACATGCTCAGGATATAAGGCCCGGCTTTCTTCTTCTACAGGGTACAGGTCATAGACCCAAGAACAAACATAGCTCTAAACGCCCTTAGTGAGTCTCTGGCATGCAGGGTCCAGCTACTTTTACTGCTTTTTATACATTACACAATTTCAGCAGTTATAACAATCATTATTATTCCACCATAATGGTTCCACAGTCTGAAATAATGAGCCACTAAAATGATCACCCCTAACCTTGGCCAAAGTAGACATTTGTTTTATTATTATGGTTTTGTTACAGTTGCTTTATTGTTTTATTTTTTGTTGTTTTTCATTGTTGCTAAACTTTGAGCAATCTGCAACTCATTTGGTAATGCTGTAATCTGTCTGGGACTTAGAGACACATATACACAAATATTTGCTCCATTGGTTCCTATAAACCTATCTTAAATACACAGCTAGAATTTATGTTTTGGGTCAAAGTTGTTCTTTTCCAAACAGCTACTTTAAATTCCTGCATGGATCCAAGCACAGGGCTGTAGCTGAATTTGTCCGGACATTATAAAAGCGGCCTCTCGTCCAGCCACAAACACGGGCCTGTTTGCCAACACAAGTATCCAGAGAGCTCCAGCTTCAGGGCAAGAATGTATGTGCCATTCTAATGGGGTAATATCGTTATCGCATTTAACAACACATTATCAGAGCAACTGGACTGTGTCTGAGCTGAGGCCAAACAGCACCGGTCTCATGATGGAGTTTGTGTTTGGGGCTGGACCAGACAATCCAGGAGAGACTGCGAAGAGAGAGGAGGAGCCATAAGTGTAAACCAGTCTGAATTTATGATTTCTTGTACTTGAACTTCAGTGGTAGAATGTAAAAATGCAAAAGTAGTAAAGTACTGTACTTAAGTATACGTTTTAGGTATCTGTACTCTGATACTTTTCCCTTTTACTTCACTACATTTGAGAGTAGGTCAACACAAATAAAAACAGCAAGGGTAAAAAACAATACATTAATTTGTTTCTGTTGAATGAATGAATACAAACTACTTTCTACAACTAGCTTTTGCAAAAATAAAACTTTATGTACATTATGGTGACAAGACATCAGAGGGAAAGAACTAAACTGTATTTCTACATAAAGAATATTTAAAGGGATAGTGTGTTTTTTTTATGTTAATCTGTATGGGTTTCCTTCTAAAAGTTACGTGTGTTGACACCGGCTTACCTCTGACACTCTCAGCTGATCCCGGTTCGGCTCGCTTTCTGGAGCCCACGTAAGTAGATCCGGTAACTTCCCTGGAACATGAAATAAAGCTTGTTTTTCTTCTCAAAACAAAACATTTGTTAGAAAGGTGATATATTTGCGTCCGAAACAGTTGTCCACGAAACTAGCAGCGTATTTTGCATTTGCGTATTGTCTCTCTCCACTCGTATCACTACGCCCATGTTAACTCTATCAGCCTGTTCACTTGTAAACTTCGGCGTAGACATCCGCTGAAGGTGAACAGGCTGATAGAGTTAACATGGGCGTAGTGATACAAGTGGAGAGAGACAATACGCAAATGCGAAATACACTGCTGGATGTTTCGTGGACAACTGTTTCGGAAGCAAATATATCACCTTTCTAACAATTGTTTTGTTTTGAGAAGAAAAACAAGCTTTATTTCATGTTCCAGGGAAGTTACCGGATCTACTTACGTGGGCTCCAGAAAGCGAGCCGAACCGGGATCAGCTGAGACTGTCAGAGGTAAGTCGGTGTCAACAGACGTAACTTTTAGAAGGAAACCCATACAGATTAACATATAAAAACACACTATCCCTTTAAAAAAGCGTTAAGATTTAAACAGCAGATGCATGGCCCATCTGTCTCCATCACACAATCACATTTTGGAGATTGGCCTCGGTCCACTGCACACAGCTTTAGCCTGAGGGACTCCTCCTGATGTACTGTCTGCTACCAGCTCATCTTATTACCCACTATCAATTCAAAGCAAATTACACATTTAGCAACCGCTGAGGAAGGTAAAAACTCTGAATCTGACACAGTTAACGCCATGACATGCCACTTACACAGACTAATACCTCATATAAGAGCCTCTATAAAACATATGGTTCCAGTAGAAACATTTATGACTGTGTAATGTATTTTAACCATTACTTCCTCAAGAAAATAATAAATCCCCCACACAAGTCATATTTACAAGTATGAACTTGGCACACTGGTCTCACTGTCTTTCATGTCTTTTCTGTCCACGTGGACCAACTTCTGCAAAATATATACATTATCCTTAAAATGATGGGTTTGGTGAAAATCCCAAGGACCCAGGAGTATAATAATACACATTTGCACATCTAAGAGGCTGTATTCTTTAAAATCACTTTTGTCCCTTCGACAGGCAGCCTTTCCACTGCAGCCTCCAAAGCAAACACATAAAGATCATGAGCCATGGAGGAGTGCGGAGAGAGGAGCCCATGCCAAGAGACAGGGAGGAGGTCCAGCACCCGCTGCTCCAGCCTCTGCCCCACTGTGAGGGGCTCAGATAGACACAGCGTGAGGGACTCAGATAAACACACTGTGAGGGACTCAGATAGACACAAGTGTGAGGGACTCAGATAGACACAAGTGTGAGGGACTCAGATAGACACAAGTGTGAGGGACTCAGATAAACACACTGTGAGGGACTCAGATAGACACAAGTGTGAGGGACTCAGATAAACAGTGTGAGGGACTCAGATAGACACAAGTGTGGGGTAAACAGGCTCTGGTTGCTCCTTTTGTGATCAGAGAAGGGCTGTAATATCAGATATAGTATAAGAGCTTACTTCTTGTTGGAGACCCCACATGGAGTCATTATGTCTTTTTATATTTTTAGGTTTTTACATTAGGTTTAACATTCCCAAAGTATTGTTGGGTTTCAGATTACATCACAACATTCTATAGGTTTATATGATTTAATACAGATGGGGGCAGCTAAAATTAATATTGTTCAACTGCAAATGTTTGTTGTAATATAGCACGGTCTTGAGTCTAATCAATAATACAAATGAACGGATTCCATATTTGAGAATATGCTTTTCCAATATTTCATTGCAAAGTGCCATGTAATTAATAGGATAAACTGGCTCTTGACCCCCATCTGGAAGTACACCATCATCACATTCTACAATCTGAAAACCATCAATAGAGCAGCTATTGCTTATTTGTTATTTGAAGTAACTCTGTTCAGTTGGTTGATTTAAAAAAAAAAGTCTGCAATTACGCACAAACTTTGCACAGACCCCAATGGCTATATATTGGTGAAGATTTATAAGAAATATCACAAATGTCTTTGTTTTTTATACTGTTGGGGTCCCAGTTGTCAATCATAAAAAACACAGAAGTGTATGACACAGTGTAACAGTGTAAGGAGCTTTAGGCAAGTGCTGAAAGATTGGCTGACAGAAAAGAACTAAAGGACTAAAGGACACAGCCTTCAGGGAGGTTACAATAAAAAGCAAGGACATGTTCTATGTATGTTTTAAAATATAGCTGTTGTTTAAGTGCATTTTCTGAAAGAACAATTTGAAATAGATTGAATAAATGTAAATATTAAAATAAGGAACGAGTGAGAAATTAGCTTTAGTGTTAATCCTGCATATCTATTGTACGCATTTACATAAGTTGTTATTGAGTTGCTTCTTTTGTATTGTCCATTTCTAGATGATGTGCTTCACATTTGTACAGATGGTCACTTTGTTTTCACTTCACACACTTTTAGAGCAACTGTAATCTGCGGTCACAGCTCACATCTGTATGAAGACACAGCGCTAACACAGTCCAGGCTCTGGGGCTGGCTCTGCTGTGAGGAGAGGATTACCCCAAATCATGAGGCTGAGGACTGGTGTAAGTCTGGGATAAAGCAGCAGACTAGAGACCTCCCTCTCTCCTCAGCCCTGGAAACTACCCAGGCCCACCCATCTCCTCCTCTCACTGTACATGACCAAAACCCACCCATCTCCTCCTCTCACTGTACATGACCAAAACCACCCCATCTTATCCTAACTGTAAGACTACGTTCACACTGCAGGGCTTAATGCTCAATTCCGATTTTTTTGTGGAATCCGATTTTTTTGCGAGGCCGTTCACATTTCCAATTAAATGCGATTTGTATGTGATCTCCAGTCTGAACGTTAAATGCCCCAAAAGTGTCCCGCATGTGCCTTGGAGGACATGATGACGTCACACGCAGCGAACGTGCTCAATATTTACGGAAGTAGTCTAAACTTGCTGCGTACCGGAGCCAGAACATGTACAGCTTATTTGCTTTAAAGAGGAGACGGAGGAAAAGGTTTTTGGCCACGGCGTTTTGTGGGGCAGTGGCAGCAACGTCCATAAATGAACGTGTGGGTGCGGAGTCGCAGCCAAAAGTAGTGGGATTGCTATGTGCTTCGCCGATTCACTGATACAGAGTTTATATACTATTTTCACATGACGAGAAGAACGTTTTGTGTACAGTGAACCCTCGTTTATCGCGGGGGTTAGGTTCCAGAAATAGCCCGCAATAAGTGAAATCCGCGAAGTAGGACAATTTTATATTTTACAATTATTCTACATGTTTTAAGGCTGAAAACGCTTCACCAGACACATTATACACCTTTCTGAGACTGGTATTAACATTTTTCTCTTGTTTAAACACTCAAACTTTTGTAGATTTTCATTAAAATATATTAATAGTGGGGGGGGGGGGGCGTAACACGCGGACACGTGCGCGCGGACACGTGCGCGCGGACACGTGTGTTTGTTTTGGTACCACATATCCATGCCGTGTGCGAAAGTCGAGTGGAAAGCGACCTGGATATCATTTTGGGCAAGACTCAAGCCAATGCTAACAGTGCCAAACCGCTAACAGACGCCTCTGAGCACCACAAGACCAGGTAAGACCAACCTGCGCTCACAAGAGTTGGTTGCATTTCACCCCGGCTCAAATCAGACCGCTATCAATGCGTCGCCAATACTCCACAGCTCTCTAGGACGGGGTCGGGTTCGTCCTCTCGTCCTCTCACGGGGAAGAGCCACTGTCTCCTCTGTGCGCGCGAGTGTCCTCCCCCCGCTGCGGCTCCCTCGAATGTGGCTCCCCCGGACGCCGCGCGGCCAGGCGCCAGGCCCGTCCATGTTGATTCTTGGCTCTTCCATGGTCCGGCTCGCACTCAGTCTCTTCCATGGCTCGTGCAAGTAAACAAAGGCCACACCTCCTGTCACCCAGGCGCTCTCGTGAAGGAAATCAGAGACTCTGTCCCTACCATCCCTGGTCTAGACCTGGTTTTGTCCTGGTTTAGACCTGGTTTAGACCTGCTTTAGACCTGGTTTAGTCCTGGTTTAGACCTGCTTTAGACCTGGTTTAGTCCTGGTCTAGTCTCTTAGCTAATCAGGGCGCAGGACAGAATGTTACACTGTAAAAAAAAGTTACACTATAAAAAAATTGGAAAAAAAAAAAAAAAAAAAAATTGGAAAAAAAAATCCGCGAAACAGCGAGGCCGCGAAGAGTGAACCGCGATACAGCGAGGGTTCACTGTACATTTACTTGTACCACTCTCACTGGAGGAAACACGCCCGGGTTGGATGAATGCGACCTGGCTGTTCAGACTGAAGTCGATTGCCAAAAGATCGGATATGTATTGGATTTAGGACCACATATCCAAGTAGGCTGGATCGCATTTTAAAAAATCAGATCTGTGTCGTTCAGACTGTCATTAGAAGATCAGATACAGGTCGCATAGAGGCGAAAAAATCTGATTTGGGTCATTTCAGGCTGCAGTGTGAACGTAGCCTAAATCTGTGGTTTTCAAACTGTCAATTTAGTTTATATTTCTGTCTTCCTTTGGTTTAGACCTTGTTTAGAACCATTAGTGTGTTTCGTTCTTCTTAGTCCTGGACTGTAAGACTAGTTTAGACCTAGATTTGTCCTTTTTAGACCTGGTTTGGATCTGGTGGTACTTGATGAGTAAAGTTTGAGATTGTTGTAAATGACCAAAGCCCACCCATCTCCATACACTGTAAATGACCCCATTTATCAGTCCAGTCTCACCTGAGCATATGGGCAGCGCTGAAGACCACATCAAACTCTCCACTGTCGAGCTGAGCTGCTTTCTTGGCCATCTCTGCCGCCTCCAGCCCCCGAGACTCCTCCAACAAAAATTGACCTGGAAGCACCGGGACAAACTATGAGGGAGAGGCCTGAGCAAAGACAGAACTCACTGGAACTTTTTCAGGACACAGAAACTTTCCAAAGATGATGTATAGCACACAAAAGCTGGCACACATGATATGGGATTTTGCGCTTTTGTAGTGTAATAAATCATGACAAAGTTTACTGAGGCGTTTCAAGGTATTTTTAGGTAACGGATTTATTAAAAGTCTGAAATTACAAAATAAAACAGTCACTCAGGTGTTCAAAGGTGCATTGTGTAACTTTTCTGGTGGCAGATCCGTAAAATTCTTTTGACGGACAGTATGTAGTATGTCACAGTATGGTATTAAACCTTTCTATCTTCATGAAGACCAAACCAGACCCCGTTACAGGTCAGATCTGCGGAGAGGCGACCCCATTCACAGTGAGAATGGTTGTTTTTCTAGGTGTTTTTGATTTGTAAAACCACTTGTGATTGAATACATGCATGGTAGAGCTGGTTAATGCCATACTGTAGAACATTCCAGGCAGAGTAATGACATATCAACAGAAACAAGCAGGTGACAGACCCTCCACCAGAAAAGTTCCATATACCAACACTTTGGCTATACTCAATTTACCCCTAAATCTTTATAGAAGACACTCAACATTCCCGTTATTTCTGGCCATCTCTGAGAATAATTTGTCTAACCACAGCAGACCTGTTATTGTAATATAAAATATCTCTCACAGGAAATATTCTTCATGAGGAGCATGGCTGCAGTTCAGCCACACCTGGACCAGTCTCACGAAGAGATCAGGAGGACAAGAAGTGGTTCAAAAAAGTCAGGTTTAAAGAATCATTCTGTGGTGTTGACTTTGGTCAGCCTCACCCTTGCACCACATCAGATATTATCCAACGCAAACCAAAACCTGGACTAAAACCTAAAACAGAAGTAAGACCAAATGAAAGACTGCACCTGATTAAATCTCATGTACAAAAAGCTTACTTGAACAATATGCTATATCAGGCACGTTAATTATTATATTGATTTATGGATCAATATATTTTGAGGCTTGTCTGTACAATATCTTTGTATCTTTTAGTGCTGTGAGGCTATTTAAAAAATGTATCTAATTAATTAGAGGATTTGTAATTAATTAATCAAATTGCATTTTAATCTTGTGTGTGTGAGAGAGAGAGAGAGTGAGTAAGAGTGAGTGTGTGTGTGAGAGAGAGAGAGACAACCCACTTTGCAATTTTGCCAGTTTTTCTGTGGTCGTTTTGCTCATTTGTTTCTCAAATTCTGCAAGTGTAGTTTGGTGGTTTGTTGAAGTGCGCTCACGCTCGCACTATCACCAGTAACCTTCACCCCAGACAATACTCTTTTCTCCGTCTCCCGAACCGGTTCCCCTCGGTTGGACTTCTGACCCCTGCCCCCCTCCGCCCTTGCCCCCCTTGGCCCTTATACCCAGTGGTGTTTGTTCCCGTGCCCACATCCGCCGTTGTGTCTTCTGAGTACTTTGCCAATGTTATTGTGGTTTTGGTGATACGTAACTTAAATAATAAAAGATAGAAAAAAAACAAAAAAAACAAACAAACAATGGAACTTGTCCAGACGTGTTTCACGTTCAAATGATCCATCAGGCTGGAGCTGCTTTGGTGATCGGAAAATTCTTTTTGACAAAAGCTACAAATCACCGCGTTCTTGTTGATCGTCCCGTCTTTGTTCTTTTTATAAATAAACTTGCCGTTCAAAGGCCCTGACAGTGAGTTGCTCACCTCACGCCAAATTAAAAATGCGTGTGCATTGAACTGCCACTCATAATTAATTGCATTCATTTTTATAATGTGTTTATTTACAGTGTAATTAATCTAATTAACACGTTAAACTGACAGCCCTATTTTTTTTATATTACAATAAGATTTGAGCTGTAAAAGGCTGAATACATAACTTCTATGGCTAATTATTGGTTCTTTCTGTTTTATTTGTTCCAGCTCATGCCACTTAATGATACTGTATATTTATTCATAAATAGTTTACTGGGATTATCCTGCTTTATTATTACTGTATCAGTAGCAACAAGTAATTTTAATATTATCGTTTATTGCAGTATTTCTCTGTAGAAATATATCGTGCTTCAAAATTTGCTATTGTGACAGGCCTATTTATACTGTACCCCCAAAAATGAGCCCCCTAAAATCAATAGTCCTCATCTGATCTCTAAGTGGGACTTTAACCTTTAATATGGTGCCAAATAAGACGTATGACAGTGTTTCCAGCAGCAGATGAGTCCGACCTATTGATCCGATAAATGTCATTGTGTTAGGAGCTGACGGATCGCTGTAGAATACAAGGTGCAGCAGAGGGACAGTGATGGAAGATAGACCTTTAAAGAACAAAACACAATTATCTCATCGCTTTCAGAATAATGATTCACACGTTCCATTGCTAATGAAGGGAACGCTCAAATTACCATGTTCTACTATATCAAACAAAAAAGGCAATTATTCTATCAAAACATATATGAAAGTCCATATCACACACGTTTTTTATTTTTATTTCAAGTTAAAGGTGCATTGTGGAACAGATCTGAACTGTAATCTGCTCTGGTTTGGTCTCCATGAAGATAAAAATGTTTAATACCATACTGTGAAACATTCCAGACAAAGCAATAACATCTCAATGAAGAAAAGCATTTGACGGACCCTCCACCAGAAAAGTTACACAATGCATCTTTAAGTATTGAACACCTCTTGATGCCTATAATACAGAAATGTAAAAAAGCATGATGACAAACTAAAATACAAAACAAGCCTGTGCAGAAAGTAGTGCTGTCAGGTGATTTAAAAAAAAAGTCAAATAAATTCAAGGATTTGTAATTAATTAAGATTTGTAATTAATTAAGATTTGTAATTAATTAATCTAATTAATCACATTTTAATGTTATGAAAGAGAGAGAGCGAGAGAGACTGAGAGAGAGAGAGATCGAGAGAGAGATTGAGAGTGAGAGAGAGATTGAGAGTGAGAGAGATTGAGAGAGAGTGTGTGTAAGAGAGATTGAGAGAGAGATTGAGAGAGTGAGAGAGATTGAGAGGGAGAGAGAGATTGAGAGAGTGTAAGAGATTGAGAGAGAGTGTGTAAGAGAGATTGAGAGAGAGATTGAGAGAGTGAGAGAGATTGAGAGAGAGAGAGAGAGATTGAGAGAGTGTAAAAGAGATTGAGATTGAGACAGAGAGAGAGAGATTGAGATTGAAAGTGAGATTGAGAGAGTGAGAGGGATTGAGAGAGAGTGTGTGTAAGAGAGATTGAGATTGAGAGAGTGACAGAGAGAGAGATTGAGATTGAGAGAGTGAGAGAGATTGAGAGAGAGAGAGTGTGTAAGAGAGATTGAGAGTGAGAAAGAGATTGAGAGAGTGAGAGGGATTGAGAGAGAGTGTGTGTAAGAGAGATTGAGAGTGAGAGAGAGATTGAGAGAGAGAATGTAAGAAAGATTGAGAGACACAGAGAGTGAGAGATTGAGAGAGAGAGAGAGAGAGAGACCCACTTTGCGACTGAGTTTGTCAGTTTTGAAGTGGTCGCTTTGCTCATTCGTTTCCCAAATTCTGTGAGTGTGGTTTGGTGGTTTGGTGAAGTGCGCTCACGCTCGCTCTATCACCGGTAACGATGGAACTTGTTCGGACGTGTTTATCGTTCAAATGATCCGTCAGGCTGGAGCAGCTTTAGTGATTGGAAAATTCTTCTTGACAAAACCTACAAATCACCGCGTTCTTGTTGACAGTCCCGTCTTCATTCTTTTTATAAATAAACTTGCCGTTCAAAGGCCCGAGTAGTGATTTGCTCGCCGCACTCCAAATTAAAAATGCGCATGCACTGAATTGCCACTCATAATTAATTGCGTACATTTTTATAATGCGTTAATTTGCAGCATAATTAATTTATCTAATTAACGAGTTAAACTGACAGTTGTAGCAAAAAGTAAAAGCATTCCAGTGACATACATACAACTGTCAACAAACTGTCTTTCAAATCCAGTTATGAAAAAGCATACCAACTTGACTTAAAGGTCCCATGACATGGTACTTCTTGATGCTTTTATATGGTCCCTTAAAGGGACAGTGTGTAAGATTTTTACCCGTTAATTACCGAAATTGAAGATACCCATTCAAAAATACATTGTTTTCCAAGCCTTTTCACTTCCATCATGAAATCAAAGTATTCTTAGTATTAGTATTCTTAGATATAGTCACATAAAAGGGGGATCTTCCCATATAGAGGCAGCCATTTTGAATACGAGAGCCGCAGAAGGACATTTGGGCTCCGCCTTCGGCAAGGCTCGTGGTAGCACCGGAGGCAAACCAGGCGGAGTGCTCGGCGCGCGCTGCGCAAAAGAGAGGGAGAGAGGAGCCGGTCGGGGGGTAAACAACAAGTATGCTGCTGTATCACACGTCGTAATGGATCTAACACGTGTTTTGGACTAAATTGTTTTACTGGATTTTATTCGCTGGATCCTTACGGACAGATTGATACCAAGCTTGTGGTGAAATACAGAGTTTGACCTGTGCAAGGCCTTCAAAGGTTACCTGGCCAGCCAAATGATATCTCTCTGTATTTCCTATACAGCGCGATACCATCTGGACACCCTCCATCCACTCTCGCTCCTCCGGTTACAAACGGACTCCGCGATTCTGATTCATTCAAAGATGGTGACGTCAGTGCACCCGCCTTTGCCCGCAAAGTCACTCTTAGGCAGCGGAAGTTCCTCCTCAGTTTTGAATCAAGATGGCGCAATCTCTGATTGGTTCACTTAGCTGTCTGTCTAAGCGCAACAGCAACGCATTCTGTGGATCAAGCGTTACCAGACTCATCCGCTGGTACAGCGATGAGTCATGGATTCTTCCAGGCAACTTCAAAGGTAAGCTAAGTAACAAACCTCGTTTTGTGCTTTTCTGTATAAAAGCCCCATGTGCTCAGGGAGTGATTGTTGCTCGGGAAATGAATTGCATAGTCAAAAAGAGGAGACTGTAAGGTTTAATTTGATATGTAGATTGTCATTGTACACGATCGGGAATGTGTGTTTTCATGCGAAAAAAAAAAAAAAAACAGTGAATGGGAGACCGCGTTTTATTAATACCATTGTTGTCGGCCGGGTGCGCGCCAGGTGCGCGCGGTTACGCGAGCTGTCCGCTACGGCACGTCCGGGTGACCCTCAAGGTTTTCCGTAGCTAAAACAGGAAGTGCCATAGCCACTATCCACCTATGCGCCACGAATCCTACACACTGGACCTTTAATGGTTCGCTAATACTGTAAATGAATCCTTCTTCAAAATCAACACTCAGACTCAGTACACAGTCAGAGTCAGAATATCTCTCTCTGAACAACTCATTCTGGGCCTTGTTGCTTGAATGCAAATGAGAAGGACAGAGATAGGTTAGAGGAGCGGGTGGGGGGGGGCCAAATGTGCCGCTGGTTCCTTGTTACTGTGCGCTGGCTCCCACTTCCGCGTTTTAAGCACGGAGGAAGAAAGGAGAGGCGTTTCAATGAAAAAAAACACATTTTCACAGAAAATAAAATTAAACCACTGCTGTTTCAGAGGTCCAGAGGCTCAGATAAAGGACTTCTGAGCCTAGAAACACTTGCACGTGCCTCCAGGCAAATAAAAAAATGCATTTTGCATTGCGTAGCTCATTCGCTGTCCAAACTCTCTGGGCGTGATTTACAGAGACGGTGGGTAGACATCCAGACGGGGGGTGGAGCTGCATTTTTCGATGTGACGTCACATAGTTGCCTTGTTCAAAATCGCCCGTTTGAGCTGTGTTTTTTTCAAATGCAGAAAAGGGCCGCAAATGCTCAGTTTAGACATTTTGCAACTTTTAGCCATGGGGGGGAGCTCACATTAACGTTCAAAAACCTCAGAAAGTGAAAATTTCATGCCATGGGACCTTTAATATTATACTTGACAATTATTATATATTATGTACAAATTTACAGCCATCATCCATGCTGCTATGTTGGTTTTTAGACAGAAAACACTTACTACTCATGTAGTAAAATATAAAGTAACATTACCATAATGCATGTAGCAGTTGCCCTTCGTGGGATCCAGCTGAATGGCCTTGAGGAAGTAGCGCTCGGCTTCGGTTTTCTGGCCCTGAGAGAGAAACATTACACAGTGTCATTATTATTCCAACCAGTCATTCTGAAAACGCCACAGCCAAAATACACTGGAGTATGCACAGTCAAAAGTTTGGACACACCTTCTCATTCAATGTTTTTTTTTTTTTTTTTTTTTATCTTACTACTTTCTACATTTTAGATTTATACATCAAAATATGACATCAAATACAGTATATGAAGCAGGATAACAAAACAGATAAGCAAAACAAATTGTACAGAGATTTGCTACATAATTTCATACATCTTACTATAAAGAAAACATTTACAGCTCTGGAAAAAAAGAAGAGATCACTGCATTTTTTTCTGAAATCAGCATCTCTACATGTATTACAGCCATTCCATTCCAGCGTCTGTTGAATTCCAACACAAACACAAAGCTGAGCTACTTCAGTTCTTGCCGCAGGAGTGGAATAAAATCACCCAAGAACAATGTGAAAGACTTGTGGAGAGCATGCCAAGACGCATGAAAACTATGATTAAAAATAAGGGTTATTGCACCAAATATTGATTTCTGAACTCTTCTTAAGTGTAAATATTAGTATTATGTTGTTTTAAAATGAATTTGATCTTGTTTCTTTGCATTGTTTGAGGTCTGAAAACATGTATCTTTTTTGTTATTTTGACCATTTGTCATTTTCTGCAAATAAATGCTCTAAATTATAATATTTTTATTTGGAATTTGGGGGAAATGTTGTCAGAAGTTTATAGACTCAAACAAAAATGTTCCTTTTGCCCAAACACATACCTATAAGTAGTAAAATCAGAAAAACTGATAATTTTGCAGTGGTCTCTTATTTTTTTCCAGAGCTGTAGGAAAAAAAAAAACACTGAATGAGAGGGTGGGTCCAAACTTTTGACTGATAAATGTACCTTATGTCCCTGTCCAAACCACACTCCTCTACAATAAATCCTAATGAAGCGACTCCAAACACAGTGCCCTGTTATTCTTACAGACGGTCAGAGAATGTCTACAGCTCATTTATTACACACTTTTACTAGTGCAAAGACACTTCAGGAGCACAACCGCAGAAGAAGTCTGTGTACATGTGTGGGTCCCCACCGCATGAAGACAGGTCAGAGAGGATTATGGGAAAGAAGAAGAGAGGGAAATAGGAGGTCAGCAAAAGAAAATATGGAAGAATCACAGGAACTTAGTAAAAGTCATACAAAGTTCAAAAACATCATTTTTAAAGGCGGACTCCTGTAAGCTTTAAGCCATGTTAGAATGTTGTTACCTCTTCAAAAACATACCCAGAGTTGTGTTTTGTTTAATTCACACATGTTTGTGTAACACTTTATTATGTCTACATCAACAAAGCTCAAAATGTTCTCTTCTACCTTGTGATGTCATGAAGCTTCAAGCTATCTTACCTTATTACCTTTTGTTCAGTAGAGATTGGATAATTTCAGCCCTGGAATTGCGAAATGATGTGAGTGAAGGTATACGGAGTTTAAAAACACAGTGGAGCACTTCCTATGTTACCACATGACATCACAAGATGGTACAGAGTGTTTTCAGAGTGTTTAAGAGGAGAAGACATTTTAAATATGCAGGGTTTGTGTATTAAACATGTGTGAATGAAACAAAACACAACTCCGGGTATGTTTTTGATGAAGAGACAACGTTATAATACATTCTGAAAACAACGTAATTCGTGCCCTTTAAAGATGATTTCATGTTTAACGTTAAAGGCAAAACTCTTCATACAGTGAAATCCCAGATGGTCTTTTGACAGTCGCACTTAACCAATCACATCTCACACAGAACTCAGCAGCTGGCCAATGACAGAGCCAGCTGGGACTGGCACCATATGGCATCTGAGCAACAATTAACAAAGAGCGCTCATCTAGAACTGTAACAATGCTGCGAGGACAATAGCATGAATAATCTGCACAACCCAGACTTTGCAGAAAGAATTAAGTTCAGTTTAAATGACATAAGCCTTAACGACAGTTTCTGCAAATGACCAAACTTTAGTTCTACACTGGAACAGCTTGAGACCAATAAGTGAGTACTAAATATCTGTTCATGGTATATGAGGAAAGCTGGCAAATAAATTTAAACGTGCACTGTGTAACTTTTAAGATAAGATAAGATAAGATTTTATTGATCTCACACAGGAGAAATTCACTTGCCACATAGCTCCAGACAGTTTAGTGCAAAAGAAAGTTAGAACAAAAAGTGCATACAGACAAGATAATAATAATCATAATAATCATAATAAGCAGTGATGCCGGTAACACGTTACTTAGTAACGCGTTACTGTAGTCGGACTACTTTTTTCAGTAATGAGTAGTGTAACGCAACTACTATTTCAAAACCAGTAGTCAGATTACAGTTACTTATCTAATACACTGTGCGTTACTATTTCTGCATTTCGGGGGAACGTAGGTTACATTGATTTATTCTTATTTTTTGGCTACGCGTTTCTTACGAGGTTACGTCATTTCGGCTCCGCGGCGCCAAAGTCCATGTAAACAATATGGAAGGAGAGAGGTTCGCCTTTTCCAGGTGGAAATACAGACATTATTTTGATTTTATTTCGGCTAAGGATGACAACATTAAAGTCCGTTGTACACTCTGTGCTGGTGACAGAGTGCTGTCTACCTTCAAAAACACAACGTCAAATCTGAAAAAAACATCTGGATAAACTGCACAGCACAACGAAGCTAACAGAGCAAGACCCGCCCGATGTGAAAGTCACAGGTGAAGGAGTTCCCAGACCTAGCAAGCAAAGGAAGCTGGATTTCGGTGTAAAACCGTTAAGTGGGGCGGAGTTGAATAGGATGGTTGGGCATTATGTGGTTGATGAAATGCTGCCTGTGAACACTGTTGACTCACCATCATTTCGTGCCATTGTATCTAAGATCCCTACAGTAACGATACTGGGCTGCCTCACAGAACATGCTTTTCTAGTTACCTGGACAAGCAATATAATAATAAGATAATATAATAAAATGTAATATAATAATATTATAATATATAATATAATAATATAATATAATAAGCCTCTGCTGAAAGTAACTAAAAGTAATCTAACTTAGTTACTTTTAAAAGCAAGTAGTCAGTAACGTAACTAAGTTACTTTTTAAATAAATAGTCAGTAGTCAGTAGTCAGATTACTTTTTCAAAGTAACTATGGCAACACTGATAATAAGTAAATAAGAAAATAGTAGAAAAAAAGTATTACACTTATTTATCCCTACAGAGACACCAGGCAATGCCATAGGGTCAAGTTACTTGCCAGATCTGTGGAGAGGCAAGCTCACTCACAGTAAGAATGCAAGTCAGTAAAATAATGTTACTGAGTAAATGTAAGATGAATATGACAACAACATCTCCATGGAGACAAGTAGATGGCGGACCCTCCACCACAAAAGGTACACAGTGTACCTTTAATATTAGAACTGCAACAACTAATCAGAATAATCATGACTAATCAACTATAAAATAACTGTTGTAATAATATTTTGATTGTATTATTATTATTATTATTATTATTATTATTATTATTATTATTATTATTATTATTATTATTATTATTATTATTATTCATTTATTATCCCTGTAGGGAAATGTGTCCTCTGCATTTCACCCATCCTTTTCTCAGGAGCAGCGCTAGGCTTGGTCAGGACCTCAGCTGGAGGATTTTTAACCTTATGGAACATGTTTTTGGGTTAATTATCAACTATAATACGTCATTCATGAATATTCCATATTGAAGCCTTCAGTCAACACATTTCAGCTCTTATTTGGTTAGAAATATATTTAAAAAATCTCAATAATAGAAATGATAATCTGCTACAAAAGAAGCAATCAGAGCCCTATCAAAAGAACACACATCTCACACATTCAGAACGTGTGCTTGAGGACCACCCGGACTCATCACGTCTGTGTTTATAAAGCCCAGGATCACACTTCACACTCAGAGGACTTACAGCCATAGACAGAGCATAAAGGAGCATAATTACTCCATGCTTGAGTGCAGTCAGTGCGTCAAATTATAAGACATTTCTCATCCTTTATTTGAAAATAGGGAATATTGGCTAATCCCAGGTGTGGCACTTCTTACTGTATGTTATATATTATATTACATTCTATTTTATGACAGCTCATTACTGGAGCAGTTAGAGGCTGGCCCTGGTCCTCTGAGCCAGGTGGATGTCTGTGTGAAAAAAGTAGGAACAAAGCACTACAGACCACAGGAGGAGATTAGTTGGCATTTCACACCCTTTCCTTTAGTTTATGCTGTCAAATCACAAGTTGGCACTAAATAAATAAATAAAAATCTATATCATAATGCCATTTTCCTCATCACACATGAGGAACACAAGGCTTGAATAAACTGTCCAAGGCACACTGATAAAAAAAAATAAAAATCCTTTATTCTTACAATTGGGACACCAAATTTGTAGGCGTCCCATTTGCCCTGTGTGACATACATTGTGCTACAACACTAAGTTGTATTGTTGTATTTTAATAAAGTAACTGGTAGCATTGACTTCCTTAAAGTTCAAGGTCCATGCACTGAACACATTTAGAATAAACACTGAAGTCAACGTAATATTTCGTTAGTCATATCTCTGTTGTGTAATCTTTTTTTATCTGCTTTCCTAATTTTATTTCATACTTTGGTTTCCTCCATTTTCCCTGATAACAGCATATACAAAGCAGATGTAGTTTTGGGCGCATAAAAGCCAGTGGATTATGAGGACTGTGTTCTATTAGCTGGAGGAAATGACTTGCCCAATCTCCTCAGCATCTTGTGTCCTTGTGTATGTTCATGTGCGCTTTAACACATCCTGCCCTGAGGTGTATTTACAGAAGAGAGAGGGGGTCCGTTCAACTTAGTGATCTTCAAAAACAACTCCTCATCTGTCCCCCCAAAAACATCAATAAGCAGTGCAATGCCGTGTAATTTCATTGTACAAAATATTTATTCAAACACATTTAACTGGTTTTATTCATGGAATTCATTCTACAAAGGGCTATAGAACTGCCAGTCATCATCAGAGACTCACCTCAGCAGCTTTGAACTTGACGGTCCACGAAAAAAATCAATAACCCATTCTTCAATAAATGCCTTTCTCAACATACGTGGATTTCTCTGCTATCGCCCTAACGCTGGTTCTACATGCCCTTTAATGCCAGTCCTTTTCAGATTATTTTGAAATGGTGTTGCTGCTCTTCTGTTCTTAAAGGTCCCATGACATGGTACTTCTTGATGCTTTTATATGGCTCCTTAATGGTTCCCTAATACTGTAAATGAATCCTTCTTCAAAATCAACACTCACTGCATGAGATATGACTCTGACAGTCTTCATGAGGCTAGATATGTGTCTAAAATGCTTTATTCTGGGTGTTTCTGCTTCAGTGCAAATGAGAAGGACAGAGAGATTGGCTAAGGAGCGGGGGGGGGGGGGGGGTTTCCCCAAAGGAAGCGCAGCTCTGCACCGCTGTCTGCTCGCTTCCGTGTTTAACACAGGAAGACAGATGGGACACTTTGCAATGAAAAAAAGCATATTTACACAGAAAATAAAATCAAACCACTGGTATTTCAGAGGTCCAGAGGGTCGGGTAAGGGACTTGCGAGCCTAGAAACACTCGGACGTGCCTCCAGGCAAATAAAAAAACGCATTTCGCATTGTAGCGCATTCACAGTCCAAACTCTATGGGCGGGATATACAGGGACGCTGAGCGGAGACAGAGGGAGGGGCTGGAGCTGCATTTGCCGATCTGACGTCAAAAAGGTGCCTTGTCCGAACTCGCCCGTTTCAACACTGGTTTTGTGTAACGCAGAAAAGGACCGCAAATGCTCAGTTTAGACATTTCGCAACTTTTAGCCATGGGGGGGGGGGGGGGGGGGGCTAAACAGGGTAGGGGAGCTCACATTAACGTTCAAAAACCTCAGAAAGTGAAAATTTCATGCCATGGGACCTTTAAAGGACCTATTGCTATACTTTGAATTTTCCACTGGAATTATACTTATCCATCTCCACAGAGTCAAAGAAAAATTCAATTCAATTCTGTCAACTGGACAAATGCTTTTAAAGTGAAGACCACTTATCCAAATTGCTTCTTTCCACAAGCCATCAGGCTAATCAACACACTGAAGAAAGTTCCATGAACATTCCACGAACATTTTGTTGTTGTTAATGACATCCAAAAACAATCTCACACACACACAATGTCCATGCAGCTTTCAGCACTCGTGCACTGTACAAAATGCACCTTCACTCTTGCACCTTACATATTGCACATTTCATTCTACCTCAAACGTTCCTTGTTGTTGGAAGAGTATATGCTTGCCTACGTTTTAAGTCTATTTATTGTTGATGCCTGTATACACTTTATGGCATGAGTGTAGCTGTGTGTGTGTGTGTGTGGGCTAAGCGAGCTCTCCTGATTTTGGGAGCCAATCAGCGAGCGATGTGTAACTGAATACATGCTAGAAAAGAATGCTGGAAAAGTTCAGTGTCGTACTGTTGAATATTCCAGGCAAAGTGGTAACATCGTCATGGAGACAAGCAGGCAATGGACCCCACACTAGCCTGGGAATTCCCAGGCCGCTTCCGTTCGTTTCGAACTGGAAGGCGGCCTGGAAACTCGTCCAAGCGAGAGTCCCAGATTTAGGGCCCCAATCAGAGAGCGGGGGAGGTGTGGCAAGACGGTGACGCGTACTACATGACAAACGGAAGCTTGTAGTTTGAACTGACAACTGACATGATTGGCTATGGACTTACGTATACGCTCAATGATAGACATTCATAACGCCCAATAAACGGCCGTTGGCAATCGCTAACCACACCTCCGCTACGGGATTTTTCGAAGCGAGTTTCCAGACCCATATCTCACTTGTGATATGGTCAGGTGTTAACCAGACTAACCCCACACCAGAAAAACTACATAGTCCTTTAAATATGTATATATCATATAAATGTAGTCCACACAAATGCATGCTGAAAAGTAAAAGACAACCCCACCTCGCCCCCAGTGTCTGCAGACAGCCCCCATGACAGCAGATACATCAAGGGGCCATCCTCCCGTGGACCCACCACCCGCGGGGGGATTCATGGATATCTGGGCAGTGGATCTGTCTGGACCGTTGCTCCCGTGACCCGAAATACAAAGAAAGCGGAAGAAAATGGATGGATGGATAAATAAAATATTTTATTCTCTTCAAATTAATATAAGCTGGCCAAAGAAGGAGATACTATATTTAATATAGTATATATTTAATTCTGTTCAATTTTATTTATGAAATTGAGCCCAAAAATATAATTAGAATTACAACAATATAGTATTTTAGGGGTATATGAATTATAAGTATGCCTTTTGTCATTCCATAATAGACAAACATACACAAGAGTCTATAAAATAATAATATAAATGGAGGATTTTTTTTTCTTTTTACAAATTAAATAACTATTCCCTGCCACTGTCAAAATGTAACAATTTGTAGAAAGAATTTGTCATTTATTTATTTCTGCCAAATAATTGTCTCTATACTTAGTTTGTCTTAGTCTGGTTAACACCTGACCATATCACAAGTGAGATATGGGTCTGGAAACTCGCTTCGAAAAATCCCGTAGTGGAGGTGTGGTTAGCGATTGCCAACGGCCGTTTATTGGGCGTTATGAATGTCTATCATTGAGCGTATACGTAAGTCCATAGCCAATCATGTCAGTTGTCAGTTCAAACTACAAGCTTCCGTTTGTCATGTAGTACGTGTCACCGTCTTGCCACACCTCCCCCGCTCTCTGATTGGGGCCCTAAATCTGGGACTCTCGCTTGGACGAGTTTCCAGGCCGCCTTCCAGTTCGAAACGAACGGAAGCGGCCTGGGAATTCCCAGGCTAAGTTTGTCTCTATGTCTCTATACTTAGCTTAGTTTTTCCCCCCCCCATTATATTCTAGATCAGGGGTCGGCAACCCGTGGCTCTAGAGCCGCATGTGGCTCTTTAGCGCTCTCCTAGTGGCTCCCTGGAGCTTTTTCAAAAATGTATGAAAATCGAAAAAGATTCTTATCGTTTTCCAATGCTGCAAAAATGTTTATAATAAATATTAAATTTCAACATTTCTGTCAATGAAGATTTGCGTCATAGCTTGCAATACACGTTTCGGCGCAGTGCCAGGCAGGTAGCTGTTGTAAACAAACCGGCGGTTGTGCCATGGGCCATGGATCCCAAAGAGAAAAAAACGAAAGATAGCTGATGAGAACAGAGGATTCAAGGAAGAATGGACCGAATCATTTGCTTTCACTGCTAATGCGGAAGGATTGCCTGCATGTTTGCTTTGTAATGAGAAGTTGTCAAATAACAACAAGTGTATTGAGAAGTTGTCAAATAACAACAAGTGTCATTTGGAAAGACATTTCAAGGGAAGGCATGCTAAATTTGCAGCCGAACACCCAGTTGGGAGTGAGAGAAAAAGTGCGATTGCAGCACTTCTGGAGAAATTAGAGGAGCGCAAAATAGATTTAAGAAGTGGATTGCATCTCCAAACTCCACTACTGCTGCTAGTTTTGTTGCAACCCGGGAGATAATAAAGCGTGGAAAGCCGTTCACAGATGGTGAGTACATGAAGGATTCATTCATCAAAATATCAGAGCACCTATTTTCGGACTTCAAAAACAAAGCCGAGATAATACAGAAAATTAAAGACATGCCTCTCTCCGCAAACACAGTGAAGGAAAGGGCCATCAAAATGGCAGGCAACATCACCAATTGGCAAATCAAGGACATTAATTCAGCTCCGGCATATTCAATTGCCTGTGATGAGTCATGTGATGGGACCAACATCAAACAGGCAGTGCTCTTATGCAGGTATGTGTACTCTGATGAGCCGCAAGAAGAAATGATTGAATTAATACCACTGCAAGGCCAAACACGGGGACAAGACATCTGTGAGGCTGTGCTGAAGTGTTTAAATGATAAAGGAATAAACACTAACCACCTGATTTCAGTGGCTACAGATGGGGCACCCAGCATGAGAGGGTCACAAAAGGGGTTTGTGACTTTACTACAGAAAGCGCTGGATCGAAATATGCCTGCATTTCACTGCATCTTGCACCAAGAAGCACTGTGTGCACAAACATTCCCACCAGAGTGTACGGAGGTGATGAACCTTGTCATCCAGATGATGAATAAGATAATTGCAAAAGCATTAAACCACCGTCAGTTCCGTGAATTGCTGGATGAAGCTGACAGCGAATATTCCGATCTTCTGCTACACAATAAGTGTTTGTTCCCGTGCCCACGTCCCCCAATGTGTCTTCTGAGTGCTTTGCAAATGTTATTGTGGTTTTGAAACATGTAACTTTAATAATAAAAGATAAAAAAAAGTCCGATGGCTGTCCAGGGGTGAGGTTTTGCGTCGCTTTGTTGCTTGTTTAGAACACGTAAAAGCGTTTCTGGAAAGCAAAGACCAGAACTACCCACAACTGGAAGACACAGAGTGGCTGGAAAAACTGCACTTTATGGTGGATATGACAAGTCACCTAAACATACTCAATAAAAGTCTCCAGGGGTGGGGAAACGCTGCACTGCAAATGCTTGAAGCTGTTTTGTCATTCGAGCGCAAGATGACTGTACTGACTCACTCTCTCACTCCCCCTCCCTGAGAGGGTTCAAAGACACCCATCACGATCACACACTCAGCTGTGATTATTTACAAGGTGTAATCGTTGATATGCAAGCTGCATTTGGGAGCAGATTTATCGAGTTCCGAAAAGAAAAAATGACACTGTCTTTCCCTGTCACACCCCTGGAGGTTGACCCGTCCTTGTTGAACACATTCCCAGGAGTAAATCAAGCTGACCTTGAAATGGAAATGGCCGATATAGTTGACAAAGATTTGTGGGTGTCCATGTTAAAAAGTCTAAGAGCCAATCTTGAATACGTCACTTGTCAGAAAGCCTGTGCTGCCCAAAGCCACAAATGGAGCAAATTAAAAGCCTCCCAACACCTGAGAAACTTGTGTTTGAAACATGGAATGCTCTTCCTGACAGTTATATGAACATGATAAAATATGCATTTGGAGTATTATCCATCTTTGAATCAACATACCTGTGCGAGCAGATATTCTCAAACATGAACTAAATCAAATCCAAATACCGCACAAAGCTTAAAGTTACAGCTTACATGCCCGAGGTTGAGAAGCTGTCCAGTGACGTACGAAAACAGAAGTCACCTTAAATGGGTGAGAACACAATCCTGTCATAGGCACATGTTTAGTAACGAAGTGGCTGTTTTTATAAAGTGATTTCGGATTTGTCAGTATATATTTGGAATGACAGTTAGGGATATTATTGTGTTTTATTGCTCAGGTCCGAGAATTGCTGCGTTGCCTGTTGCTGAGATAAGAGGGAGAAAAAGAGAAAAGGATGCTGCAGCTGGATTGTTCTACATTTTATTCATTTGCACTGACTTAGGCAAGATTTTATATAGCCTACTTACCTTTTCAATAGGCTGCTGTTTTATTTTTATAATTGCAGGCTGTGTTCAATTGCACTGTTGCCCAGATATGAGAGGAAAGAGAAGAGGATTTTATTGTTATTGAGGTTTGAAGAGGACTGCGTTTTTGTTTTGTTTTTTCGAATCCTCAAAATAAAAACGACACCAAAAATCTGATTTCTTAATTATATTTCTATATTTTCATCAATGCAACAAAACATAATACATTAACACCGTAATGGAAGTTAAACTTAAAGATCCCATGACATGGTACTGCCGACCCCTGTTCTAGATTCACACACACAACACACCAAATTACTTATTGATTCCCCAAAGTTCAAGCTAAGTGGCTCCGCCTGTGTTTGGGCTCTGAACGCTTGAATTTTTGTGTGTTACTGAATTGTTGTTTTTGTAGACTACTTTTGTAGCTTTTTTGTAACTTTCGCCTGCTGAATACTGGCTTCTCAGGATATTGTCAGTAGGGATGGGCGATACCAGTTATTTTTGTTTCAATACGATACCAAGTAATACCAGGGTTAGAATCGCGATATCGATACCGATACCGATACTTTCATACATTTTTTAATACTACAGAAAAACACTAACCTGGCTCTAACTAGATACCTTGGCTTCGCAAAGCTCCACCAGGGGGCTTAGCTCCACACATTCTAACACCAGATATCTGAAAAAAAAAATCTTTGATGAAATGAAAATGGCAATGCAGACATCAAATGTGACCACTAGACTTTTGTTTGTGCTGCTTGTATTGCACGTTGTATTTTTATGCATTTGCCTGCCTAGGGACTGCGGATGAAAACTAGCTTTGTAGCTAAAATTCGGCATATTTACATTTGTTTTATACTTATGTTCATTAATGTGCATTGTCCCTATCAAATAAATAAATAAATAAAATAAAATAAATAAATCTATTGTAAGTTGGGCACTTGCAGCCTATGAAAAAAGACAACAAATGAAGTATCACTATTCTCACTCTCACATACATACATTCTCCTCTCACATACACTACTCTTAGTCTTCTACATGGTTGATGGTTCCCTGGATTCTCCCTCTCTCAAATGCCTCGGCAACTGACCTCTGTCGTACGGCTGTTGCTGCTGTGCTGGAGGGAGCTGCCTGACTAGCCTCCTGTCGTCGTTTGGTCAGTAGCATTTCGTCATGCTGAGGTTTATGATTTATGATCAAGTGTTTATTTAAAATTTGTGGTATTGTCACAATATCGGATCATTTTTTGGCACAAACTGCACTTCGCAACATTGTCGTCCACGGTGTTGAAGTAACTCCACACCACACTACACTTCGCTTGCGGTCTCCCATGGCTCCCGCAGCGCCGCTTTGACTGAAATCTCACAGCAGTGAGTCTATCGCGGGATGACGTACTACCCCACGTTTGGTGAGAACGCGGAAGGAAAAGTAGTGCCTGACAACTGGCAATGGTTGAATAATGAACAAAACACATGAATTTGAACTAAATAAACTGAAAGTTAAGTCAGTAAGAAAACATGACTTGGTATCGATATTTTAATACCAGGATCGATGCATATTCAATACCCCATCAGGAACGATATATCGATACTTTGGTATCGATCCGCCCATCACTAATTGTCAGTGGGTGCTGCTGGATGGTTTATTGTGGGTGCCAGTAGGTCGGTTGTTGTGGGTCCTGCTGAGTTGGTTGTTGTGGGTGCCACTGGGTCAGTTGTAGTAGTGCTGCCTGGTCACTCAGTGGTACCAGCGTTTCTATGTTTGTGGTTTGCTGAATGGTTGGTGGAACCATCATATTTGTATAGGCTGCTGGCTGGACAAGGCTGGCAGAGCGGTCAAGATGTGTTGGCTGGTTCGTCGGCATCACCATCATTTCTGCGTTGTAGTGTACGGTCTGAAAGAGAGCTCCCGGAACTGCTGTTGAGCTGATATTTATTTCCAGGACTGTGAGATGGTAGCTCGATGATACCGTCATAGCAGGGTGGCAGTATGGAGGCTGAACAGGACCTACTGGAGCTGTAGGTTGGGTGTAAGTTGTAGGTGCTGTTGTGTTGCCTTTCCATTTCTTCTTCCCAACGTTTTCACTGGCGGACCACCCTGGGTACTTGGCCTGGTGCTCCATCTTAGCCACGTTCGCTTGCTCGTAATATGGGGCTTGTTCATCAGGTGAGAGCATTTTCCATCTCTCCCCGGCGATTTTGTTCACCCCCGCCGAATCTCTTATATTAAGTTCCTGCATAATAATCTTTCTCTGCTCAGCCTTGTACAGCATGAAGGCGTTAGGAGGTTTCTTGATGTAAGGCTTCTTGACAGCATTGGCACTGCTTGTCCTATCAACTCTCTCTGTAGGATTGGAGTTAGCGTGACTAGCGTTAGGCAATGCTATTCTTGGTGCAGCTTGTTTTGCAGATGGTCTAGAGTACAATGAACTGTTCTGAGGAGCATAAAAGTTTTTCATCGGAGCAGGTCTAACTTGACAACATGGGCCTGGTGTCGCTGGGGAGACTGGTGACTGTCTTTTGTTTTCTTTGCGGGACCACCCTGGGTATGTGGCCTGGTGCTCCCTCTTAGCCACGTTCGCTTGCTCGTAATATGGGGCTTGTCCATCAGGTGAGAGCATCTTCCATCTCTCCCCGGCGATTTTGTTCATTTGATCTGCCATCACGTCCTTATCCAGTGCCAAATCTACAGACTGGCTGGCTTCAGGCGATTGTGTGTTGCTCCCAGGGTTCATACTGAAAAACAACTTCTGTATGGCTTCAATTTTAGCTTCCATTGCATCCTGATCCTCTGTGGAATCGTCAGATGGCATTTTAATTTCTTTGTTTGGTTTGGTAATTTGTAAAAGTTAAAAAGTTGAGGACAGCTTGTGAAATGCTGCTTTCTGTACGCTGTTACAAGTGAAATGAGTACCGGTACGTGTAGAACATGTTTGTCAAAGAGCACCTCCTTTGTGCTCTTTGACCTTTGATCATTGATGTAACGATACTATGTCACGTCATAGTAGTGACATCAAAGATCAAAGGTCAAAGATCACAAAGGAGGTTTCCTTTGTGATGTCACGTTACCATGACGATGCAACTGTATATGCTAATGAGTGGAATTAATCACATTAATCACATTAATCATACCCCCCCCCCCCGGCAATGAGCTAACCAGTGTGGGTCCTTGGGCAAGGCCCTTCACAGTACTGCCCCCCGGGCGCCGAAAAGATGGCTGCTCACTGCTCCTGAAAAGGATGGGTCAAATGCAGAAGTCAAATTTCTCCCGTGTGTCACTGTGTGTCATTGTGTGTGAGACCAATAAAGGCTTAATCTTAATCTTAATCTTAATCTGTGATCTTGGTGTAGTTGTCAGAAAAAGTGAAACAGTCTGAAAAAACCTCCAGCATTGTTTATCAACTGTTAATATTTATTGCACTGCTAAAATGACATGTTTACAGAGTTGTTTTGTATCAGACTGCATTGTAAGGTTGTGCAAATTGAAACGATACATCTTTAAAATATTATTGCAAATTCAACCTACTTTGAATAAAATAATTAAGTGAAAAATATGTTTAGTGTCATAATGAGGAAACCATACCTGCCCCTGATTTTTACTTCCTTATTTAGACCTGGTTTAGACCTGATTTAGACCTGGTTTAGACATGGTTTATACCTGGTTTAGATCTGGTTTAGTCCTGGTTTAGTCCTGGTTTAGACCTGGCTTAGACCTGGTTTAGTTCTGGTTAGTTCATAGTTCATAGTTTGCTTTTTTGTCGAAAAACCATATGTACAAGACACATACAAAATCAAAATTTCGTTTCCCCCTGACCAAGCAGAGACAGTGATTGATACGGCCAGGGAAGGACCCGCGTGCATGTGCGCGCCGCCAACTTTGAGATAACAGAGTAGAAAAAGATGCAGTACAATCAATGACAATATTCACAAACATATTAGGACAACAACAATTGGACAGGTAAAACACATGACGTTTTTTTCATTGGTGACAAACGGGCCGGTGGGAAGGGGAGCAGTCCAGAAAAATCGATGAAATTGTTTGAAAACTGAAGCAGAGGCAAACATTACTAAATAGACAGGGCAGAGTGTTTACATAATACATATCAGTGTGAGCCGAATGTGGAATGCCTCATTTTGTAGTGTGCTGTGTGATAAGGCAGCTGCCGACCTTGGACGAGTCAAAACAAAGTCCACTTGAATCCGATTTTTCAAGGAGAATTGATTACACCAGGAAGGGGAAATTTAACATAATCGATACATTTTTAGAACCCAGGTGAAAAGACAATTTATTTATTGGTTATTTGCCAGAACCCCGGTTTCTGCCAGGCCCCCCAACTTCATGCCACCAAGCAGGGCTGTGCGACTCGCAGTCCTCCCCCTGGCACATATGAATGCGGGCTGCACCGCTGTTCCACACAGTTCCACATCCATTATAGGCGATTTTATCCAGTGCCAGACGGATTTCCACAGATTGGATGTTACAGTTCAATCTGTGTCTTTCTCCTTCCGATATAGTCCTCCCTAGTCTACAGCAGCCCCACTATGGTGTAAAATGACCGCCAACGGCTCGGGGTTATTTTATCCGCTCGACTCCAATTAGTGATGGGTCAGAAAACATCCCCCACGCCAATCCAGATGTCCTGCCATCAAAATTCCAATAGTAAATAGTTCCGCGTCCTCCAGTAACAGCGGTGCCAGGCACACGACGCGTCCCTTGTGTATCCGGCAGCGAGTTTCCCTCGGGACTGTCCGGGTCTCCGGACCGGCGCTCCTCCGTGAAAAAAGTGTGCCAATTGTGTTGTGGGACCAGCTTTATCCAATTCATGATTTAGGATTTTGAAAATCCAATTCATGATTTAGGATTTTGAAAATCTGTTCCAACCGGAGAAAAGACCTGGTTTATACCTGGTTTAGACCTGATTTAGACCTGGTTTAGCCCTGGTTTAGCCCTGATCACATGAGATGACGCGTTGGCACGTCTCTGACGAACTCTGACGAGTGGGGTTATTGATATCCTGGTTTACATGAAAAACACTAGTATACCAATGTGTTGGTCCATTAAAGCATTCTCTGTACATGTATGTAACC
This sequence comes from Paratrypauchen microcephalus, assembly GCA_036785185.1. NCBI lineage: Eukaryota > Metazoa > Chordata > Actinopteri > Gobiiformes > Gobiidae > Paratrypauchen > Paratrypauchen microcephalus. The sequence continues at coordinate 3,003,668 of JAVJIX010000035.1, forward strand.
TGTTTACAAACAACAACGTTCTAACGTGTGTGCAAATACAAAGCCAGGATACTTAATATCCCGATATATTTTGGATACTGAAGTGCATGTAAATACGTTGCACCTCAGAAATGTGCACCTACCCCCCCTTTTAGGGGGGGTAGGGGGTGCACCTACCCCCCTTTAAGGGGGGGTAGGGGGTGCACCTACCCCCCTTTACCTCTCATCCTCTGCACCGGACTGTAGAGGAGCTGAGCAGCTCCTTCAGCAGCCGACTAAGGCACCCCCAGTGCAAGAAGGAGCGCTACCGCAGATCCTTCATCCCCACCGCCATCAGACTGTATAATTCTACTGTATAGTCCTACCGTGCAATATCGTTTTCCCAATGTGCAATATTGTTGTTTTTTCAATACTCCTATCGTGCAATATAGTTTTTCCAATTTTTTCAATACTCTCCCTGTCACTGTTTTTTATTATTATCACTACTATTATTATTATTCGATTTATGACTTATTTTTTTAATTATTATTATCACCTATCTTTATGCCTTTTTTTGCCTGCATGCACTTGTCTTCTTGTTCAAACTGTCCCTACCTGGAGCTACTGTGACAAGTAAATTTCTCCTGTGTGAGATCAATAAAGTCTTATCTTATCTTATCTTTATCTTTTCTTGCACTATGTTATAAATGTATGTAAATAATCTACATTATTAATTTTGCGGCCATACCTGCTTGTCAAAGCCTGATCTCGTCAGATCTCAGAAGCTAAGCAAGGCAGGGCCTGGTTAGTACTTGGATGAGAGACCAGTGGGAATTCCAGGTACCACAGTGGGGCGCCAGTCACAAAAAATGTCATTGTGTCCTTAGGCAAGACACTTCACCCACATTGCCTAGTATGAAAGTGGAGTGTGCGTGAGTGTTGGTGGTGGTCGGAGGGGCCGATGGCGCAGATTGGCAGCCTCGCTTCCGTCAGTCTGCCCCAGGGCAGCTGTGGCTACAAAAGGTAGCTTACCACCACCAAGTGTGGAGTGAATGAACAATGAACTATAAAGCGCTTTGGGATGAAAAGGCATGTCATGAAAGGCACTATATAAATGCTATGAATTATTATTAATTATTATTTGCACTATCTGCACTGGAGAATGGGCTGCTTTTAATCTCATTGTACATATGTACAGTAATAATAGAAGGCATTCTAATCTATTCTATGACTATTCTGGCTCATATTTAATGATAAAGTTTTCTATGCTCACGTATATTGACGTCATGTGTGAAGAGTCCCTCAGTTGTCCAGGTAGAATCCATGATAAAAGGAGAAATTCAATTTGTCAACTGGACAAAGTTTGTTTGGTCGAAAACATTTCGCCGCTCATCCGAGAGGCTTGAGCTGACGATATAGGACACTACCCACACACACACACACACACACACACACACACACACACACACACACACACACACACACACACACACACACACACACACACGTCCCTGGTATACTGGTTTAGAGCTGCTTCTGTTATTAGTTAGAACTGACACAAAATGACAAAGTTAATCTCCCAGGACACAATCTATATGTGATGGGCTACATGCCATATTTTTGGAATGCCTTTTAAAATATCTACTATGGAAATCACCCTTACCCCTTTTGAGGCTCATGTTCCTGTTTAAATGTGAACAATAATATGGTATGTCCACTGACACCTCCACCCATCACCTGACCCTCACTCAACCTTCAGCTTCAGCTGTGTTATTTGTTTATTTCTATTGCACACTGTACTTTATAGGTATAACTTCCATTAATCCGGAAACCTCGAGCCAATCTGAGGAGGATGACCATCTGACCTAAACTTGTGACCACAGTGGAGAGTCGGCGTCAGTGAAACTAAATGTACCCTGGAGAATGTGACATTATTTGTTCTAGGACATGTCACTGACCCTCTGTGATATTATCTGTAAAGGCTGGAAAATGAACAGCAACTTATATTTCTGTAGTTCCACTCCACCTATAGCATGGCCATTAAAGGTCTTATGTTACACAAAATTGACTCTTGTGAGCTTTAAGCCCTGTTATAATCTTGTTACCTTTCATTCACACATGTTTGAGTAGCCCTTTATTATTAGTCTGTCTCCATCTCCAAAGTTCAAAAATGCTCTGTTCCACCTTGTGATGTCATGAAGCAGTAGATTTCAAGTTAACAGCGACTGTACCTTTTACCTTTTGTTCAGTATTTTGTTCATATCTGGAGACATTTGTCACAGTGAGGGACAGGAGGATACTGGACAAACTGTTCTCCATCAGGGACACTCCTGCTCACCCACTGCACCAGACTATAGAGCAGGGGTCACCAACCCTATGCCCGCGGGCACCCGGGCGCCCGTGAGCCCCATTTCAGTCGCCCGCAGAGCAGGTTCTAAAAATAGAACAGGTCGCCCTCGTACTTGTATAAATAATGTTTTACAAAAATGCTGCGCCTTTATATGCACATATTTTAAAGTAGGCTAATAATAAAAACACTTACAGATTTTCAAATTTAAAATATATTGTTCGAGTTCACTTATCTGCGCATGACAATTAACCTGTTTGATGCAGCTGGGCTCATCAAAAAAAAAAAAAAAAAGACGAGACAGCATGGCGGAGAAGAGAAAGAAATCGTATGTTTTTAACACCGACTGGGAAGAAGAGTTCTTTGTTACATGGAAAAGAGAAGTGTGTATGTCTCATTTGTGGAGCTACAGTGGCGATTTCGAAACGGCACAATGTGGAAAGTCGCTACGAATCACGGCAGCTTCAACACAAACTTTCCCCTTAAGAGTGCACTTCCAACTGAGAAAGCACGAGAGTTAAAGGCTGCTTTAGCCAAGCAGCAGTCTTTCTTCACTAGACCACTGAAAAAGGCTAAAAAGGCAACCGAGGCTTCTTTCAGGGCAACGAATTATTTGATAAAAAACAAAAAGACATTTTCAGATGGAGAAACTGTAAAAGGAGCGATGATGATAATTGCTGAGACAAATTTAAAGACGAGAAAAATGTATCAGATGTCATCTCAACTCTGGCTGATGTACAACTTGGTGCGAGTACAGTGACAAGACGGGTGTCTGCTATTTCCGAAAACTTGAATGAGCAGCTGGACAAGGACTTACGTGAATGCAGGTGGTTCAGCATCCAGAGCGACGAGTCCGTGGACAACAGCAGTACGGCTCAGCTAATGGTGTTTATTATTATTATTATTTGAAATCATTCAGTCTGCTTCAATGTTGAAATGATAAGAGTTTGATTTATTTAAAACAAAAAAGGGAGTTGAAATAATGTTAAATGTATTACTACATTACCACATTACTAGTATATTTTTGCTACTGAGTCATTTGCACAAAATAAATGTCGCTTTGACAATGAAACACAAATATGGTCATTTACACATAACTAATGCATGTATGCAAACATTTTGATCAAATAAATAATAATACAGCGTAAAAGTGGATTATTTAGACTTGTGAATTATCTTAATTAAGCTGGTAGCCCTCGTATTATTTGATGACCTTATGGTAGCCCTCGGCTTTGAAAAGGTTGGTGACCCCTGCTATAGAGGGACAGAGGAGATAATACTCCCTACAACTGTGCAACAACTGACTCACTGCACCAGACTATAGAGGGACTATAGAGGAGCTCATTCTCCAACAAGCTCCTACAGCTCTGCTCAAACAGTGAGAGATACAGGACTACCGTACATTCATACCATACTCCATACAACTGTACAACAACTCACCCTTGTGCAATAACTAATACTCCCTAGACAATACTCCCTACAACTGTATATAGCTGGGATTGTACATTTTATTTGATATTGTATTTTATACTTTATTACTAATTTTCTATTTAATTCTGCGTTGTACATATACATTTTTTTTTCATAATTATGTCTCATCTGACACTAGTCTATTTCTATTTATTTTATTTTATTTTAATGCTATTGGTCAAGAGACCTGTCCATTTCCAATCTCATCTCGTTGTATAACAATGACAAATAAAGCTTCCATTCCATTGCTCTTTCGTTGCTATTCCATCTATTTTTTTTAGCCTCTGTTATATATTATATATTATATTTGATGAGGGAGCTACTGTACCCAAAAAAATTTCCCTTGTGGATCAATAAAGTTTGTCTACGTCTAAGTCTCAGTAGAGATCGGCAATTCTAGGGCTCAAATTATCCAAATGATTCTAGTGAAGGTGTATGGATTTTAAAAACACAGTGGCGCACTCCCTGTATTACCACATGACATCACAAGGTGAAACAAAGCATTATGAAATTTGGAGATATTTCCAGTTTGAGAGAAGAACTCTCTAAATAAGTAGAGTTTATGTGTTAAACATGAGTGAATAAAACAAAGCATAACTCCAGCTATGTTTCTGATGAGGAAACAACATTAGAACATAGATCAGAAAACAGCGTAATATGGGCCCTTTTATAAAACCTGCCATTTTAAATTCATGGTTGATCCTTTGTGTCTCATTATTGATTAAGTCCAGAGCATGTGGCTGTGATCAGTTAAGAAGTGATGAAAAGCCTGATGGAAGTGTAATTTAAAGCTGGAGGACTGGACGGAGCTGTGTGTCGTAACGAGCAGTGGTTCAGAGATGGAGACAGATCACAGACAGATAAGGTCTGTGCACCATGACTAATGCAGGACGAGACCCCGAGAGACGGTCAGATGTAAGTGGACTACGTTGGACTTGTTCTATGGTCACATGGGAGAAATGGATATTCTGTGAAGAGGACACACATCACAGTATGAGATCAATTCAATTCCATATGTTTCCACTAAGTCAGCGCCAGATGATTTTATTTCTGTATTTTCTGTACTGCGCTATTTGATACTCAAGCCTCTATCCTCACTCATTGGTTAGTATCATGTCCAATATGTGAACATAACAGCTCGGCGTGGGACAAGATCTTGTGCCAGATCTTGCAAAGCAAAACTGCCACAAGATTGCGCAGACATGAGAAACAATATCTTGTGTGATTTTTATATTCCATATTTGTACATTTGGATTGGACAAAAAAGGGTTATGTCTTGGCAAGTTACATATTTTGAGAAGCTATAGTAGTTAGAATGACAGCAAAAATATTAATGGGGCTTTGTAACTTTTCTAGTGGAGGGTCCGTCAGCCGGTTTTCTCCATAGAGATGTTATTGCTTTGGCTGGAATGTGTCACAGTACGGTATTAAACCTTTTTATCTTCATGGAGACCATTACTCTGTCTTACCCCTTGCCCTTCCCCTACCCCTTGATCTACATCTTTGTATTGCCCCTCGATAATGAGCTGAGAGGGCTAGGGGTACACCTCTCGATTACCATTTGCGTCATCATCCCTTGCCTCTACCTGGCTGGTACGTCTACAGAGGCTACAACAATTGACGCAAACAAACGTAAACAAATGTCAAGGATTATCGGGTACCTCAGCTCGACAAAAAAACTAGTTTGTTTATACATAAAAGTTAGCTGAAAATGATAACGTCGGCTAAACAGACATCACTACAGTTAAAACCGCAACAACAGTTCACTAAAGTTACGTAGAATATAAGTGTCATAATCGTAAACCTGCTAAACTGTTAATCAATAATTACAATTGCTGAAAATACATTTATGAGACTCCTTGGCTGGTCGATGTGACGCTGCCATCCTGATCCCAAAACCTGCCTGAGCTTGTAGGCGTTCCCCTTCATTCCAAATTTGGTCAAGAGCTTACTTCGTTTCAAGGGGAATGTAGCCCTCGGTCGTGGCCCCAGCCCTTGATCAAAATTAGAATCGGGACACCCCTTGCCCTCACATGAACACGCAAAACCAAGGGGTAGGGGTAAGACGAAGGGAACAGAGAACTAGGATGAAGCCTAAAGCAGATCTGGATTTGTTTAATGTCATACTGTGGAACATTCTGGGCAGAGCAATGAGCTCACACACACACACGCATTTGGTCTCACACACAGTGACACACGGGAGAAACCCATCCTTTTTCAGGAGCAGTGAGCAGCCATGTTTCGGCACCCGGGGGGCAGTACCGTGAAGGGTCTTACCCAAGGACCCAACTGGCTTGCTCATTGCCGGGGGGGATTTGAACACAGGTACCCCCGGGGGAAAATCAGTGACTTACCAGTTGAGCTAACCAGCCGGTACCAACATATGACATAGAAACAATGGACCCCAACCAAAAAGTTACATAGTGCACCTTTAAAGTATAAATTATGAACTGAATTGCACAATTTATTTTAAATAAAGTCAAAATCTCCAAAGTCACTGTCCCTACCACATATAAATCTAAGTACAACTGTCATTATAATGGTTGCACATATTTACACAGAAATTTGCTATGGTTGTTTTGTGGACAATAGTGAAAGTATTTCCATTTTTGTGTGGTCCAATAAAGCTCACTGTACACTAGTCTAGACATTCACACCCTTTAGATTTTCTGCTGAGCACATTATAGACTACATTATTTTCATTCCAAGTTCCACAATAATAACAAAAAAATATCTACATATCGTGTCTTGCTCTGCTTGCGTATTAAGGTCTTCCATTTGAAGTAATTTAAGATGCATTTGAACTTAATTTTTACAACTTCTATGACCGAAAATTCTGCTTGTAAACCCATCAGAGAACTCATGCTGTAGCCAATGAAAACAGTAGAAAACACATAATGTAACTGACCGTCAGGGCGAGTAGTTTTCCATAGGTGAGATGCGCAGGGATGTGGTCCGGCTTCACCCTCAGGGATTCTCTGTACCAGTGCTCAGCGTCAGTCAATCTGTTCAGCCGCATGTAAGCCTCCCCTGTGGGCCAGAGGTCAGAGTTCAACTCAGCACTACATTCTTCAGCTCTACTTAGAATTTATAGCATCAGCTGTGGAAATACAATAGAGTCAGTGAGGCAGCAGTGAGAAAACAAAAGAATGCTATGTTTCATCCGGGTTCAGTTGAGCTATGAGCAAAATGTAATTATATATGCACATTATGAGAACTTCCTGAGCTGACTCAACACCTGAAAAAACAAGGACCTCTCTTCCAGCATCATCCAATAATGCTCAAACGATTACTGAGGTTCAACAACATTGGCTTGTACTAGAGTACGATATTATATTAACATAATTATTTTTATTATCTCTCCTATGGCACTCTGGAGACCTGCTGTACTCAGGTGTTATCATTCCTCTACACTGTGTAACAGGCTCTGAGCGTCAGCTCATACAGTTCAGTGAGATGTGGAGAGATAGAGGCACTTTACACTGTGGAGCACTCTCTCTTGTCCAGGAGGATTAGCACTGATCATGTCATCATAGGTCACACTGCATCTCACATTATGAATCCTGACTGTAGGAAGTCCTGGACGTTTAAACTAACAGCTCAAGCTCTAGAGAAGAACCCCACTGCCGCACTGTGGATTCAACTCGTCATTATATTTTATGCATGCAATTTATTGTATCATATTTTATATTTTACTATAGTTATTCATTGTTTTATGTTGCACTATTCCAATGCAAATTCCTAGTTTATGAATAGCTGTCAATGGCAACAAAACCTTCAGACTGTAAAAATGTCCCAAGTTGTGACACTGGAGGATGAGTCAAATGCAGGGGACGCATTTCCTTGCAGGAAGAAATACATTTTAGCTTGAATTACATCAAACTGATGCAAGAAATCTTCAATCAACAATTCAACATGGTGAACACACGCTATAACTTTTAACTCCAGAAATGGATTATGTAGGCTTCAGATTAACCACAGAAGCTGAGCTATAAGGCTTTCGGGGCTTTATTTGAGACCGTTTTGACAGATCCTCTTCAGTATCGTCTTACCCACTGCAGAGCTGTGTGAGATTATAATTTCATCTCACATTTGCATGGACCCACCTCTCCACAGAGAAGAGACAGGCCCCTCAGAGCAGAGCATTCTGGGTAGAGTGTCAGTGAGGGCTGCGGGGAGTTGTGCCGACCGTGACCCTGTCTGAAATGTAGCGCGAGAGGAAAGAGTGGATGAAACTACTCCACATTGCATTTTTTTAAATCATAATTTTGTATATTTATGGGAATCTGTGCTACAGGAGCGTGGGTGATATAGGGTAATAATATTGTTAACTGTTAAGAGATAGAAAATAGGGCCTAGGCTGAGAGAAAGTGCAAAATACTCAAACATAAATGGATGACATATAAAACCTCTTCAGGCATCTTGGAAGGAAGAAAGCTCCAAAAAGTTGCCCCTCAAACATTAGCATTTTTTGTGTTTTGAGCTGAATTTGAGCTGTTTTGAGCTGAATTTCTCCAGATATTTTAGAAAGCGCCCAGATGAGAGACAGCTGCATGTTGTTTTGAAAGTGTGAAATCAAAGCAGGAAGCTGAGAGAAGAAAAGCAAATGCACTGCTAATGAGTGTGAAGGCAGCTGCTCCACATGTGCAATCCTTAAGTCCAGGTTCTTCTTATAATTCAAAGAAAATAAACTATGACAAATACAACCTCCCAGAACACAAGCCCAAATATTTAGACAGCACTCTTCCTGTATTATCTCACAGTCTGCTCTCTCTGTGAACAAAAGTGCGCCTTACCCATCATGTTGTAGAGGCTCTGTGGTGCAAATTGTCTTGGCATTTTCTGTATTGCTTCTTTAAACACAGAGAGGGCGTCCTGTGAATGAGACAAACAGGAGAGGGGAGAGGGGGTGGACTCTGTTAGTGACAGTGGCTAAAGGCTACACACTTTCCTCCCACAGCAGCCAGGCCCCACACTGAATACCCAGCGTAGAATTGGGGGTCTCCAGAAGGCTTGTGTGTACAGAAAGGGTCGATCGTCACACTTTCATGCCTGTTAGGACGACCAAAGTAGAGTCAACAAGCTGAGGCCATGATATCTTTGAGGAGAAGGTCACAGGAAAGAGCACTTTTGTCATCACGGGTTATAGATTAGAATAAATTAGATTAGTGTCACAGTTGTTCCTAAATATGAGTGTTGGAGAAGTGCCTGGTTTTAAGGGGCGTAAAGGAGAGAATTTCTACAGCTTTAGGATTATCCTCTCAAAACACACAATCCCCAGTGACGCAGCCAATTCTGGGAGCTGTCCATTCAAAGCCTGTTGCTCTCTCCAAAAGCTTCTCAGCCAAATGACTGTTTCTCCAGGCATTTTTCACATTCTTCATCTCAAATACAACTTGTACAGTTCACATGCAGTCTTATTTTTAGACTGCCAATATATTTTATTCATGTAATCACAAGTAAAACTCATGTTGGAAGATTAATAGAAATGGTTTCAAGTGTTCTTACTACTAAGTAACCTGTTTTTTTCTTAGGATGACAATGTAACATCTGTCCAGGGACTGCGGATGAAAACTAGCCTGCATGGTGCATTTACAGGAATGTTCATTAATGTACACTGTCCCTGTCAAATAAATAAATAAATAAATAAGTTCTGGGCCTTGAGGAACAAATTTAATTTTGTCATGTTTCTCATGTTGGAATGACAAATGACAATGAACTTTAGCAATGCACATTAATTAGTCGTAACATATTAATGCTGTTTATTGCTACTATTATCAGTATAATTCTTTCTACTTCTTGTTTTATATTGTAATATGTGAGATAGTGTCTGTGTCCAAATGATGTCCCTTGTGGTAAATAACGTTGTAGGTATTCAAAAATACCACTAGAAATCTGATTTGTCTTTTTTATGTAATCAATACCACATACAGTCCAGAATGTGCAGGGATAGCAGAGAGTTTTGCATGCCTTTCTCCCGTAGGATGGAGAGATAGTGAATATGGTGCAGAGTCTACAGATCTTGTGGATCAGTAATGTACAAGGAGTAACGAGTGGGAGGAACTCCTAATACCACTTCAAATTTGAATTACATCCAGATGATTTGTCGCTCATGTAATCATTTATGCTTTTTTGTTATGATTTGGATGATATATTAGAACAGTGTTTCCCAACCAGGGGTACAAGTACCCCTAGGGGTACGCGAGCACACTGCAGGGGGTACTCGGCATTGTTGCTGCCAGGGGGAGATTTTTTTGAATTTTTAAATTCTAATTTGAGTAAAATTATGTTAAAGAAAAGAGAGAAAATGCCTGAGAATTAAATTTTCAAATGAAGGAGATGAATTAAAATGATTTTCATTTAATAATCCGTTGTGTCATGTTTCACTTTTGGAGAATTATCAACACATATGAGTGCGGGGGTACTCGAGGTATGACAAAAAGGCTCAGGGAGTACACAAGACAAAAAAGGTTGGGAAACACTGTATTAGAAAACAGTACATAGTAGGAAAATAGAGCTCAGCATCGGCTGCCTACCCCCAGTTCCCCCCAGAAGCAAATTTCTCATTCATTTTTTTTTCTCATGGACTTTCAGCAAAAAAAAAAAAAAAGTTTAAAAGCTTGCCCAGGCATAATCAGCTACATGGTGATTAATGAGCACAAGACCAATCATTTTATTTAAAAGCGGTTTCTGAAATTTAAACTGTGAAGTTATTAAAACATTTCGCAGAATCTTGCATTGTAGCTGTGTTTTTTGGACTTATAACAACCGCGTTATGGATATAAGTTGCAGCACAGCTGGTTAGCCGCCACAGGTGCACTATTTGACTTTTGTTGGAGGTCTGTCACCTCCTTGTTTCTATGTTTATGTCATTGCTCTACCTGGAATGTTTCTCAGTACGGCATTAAACAGATCTACCTCACATTTACTCAATTATACCTACTTTTATAGCTAAAAAATGCCTAGAAAAACAGGTATTCTGACTGTGAGTGGGGATGCCTCTCCACAGATCTGACCTGTAACTTGGTCTGGTTTGGTCTCCATGAAGATAGAAAGGTTTAATGCTATACTGTGAAACATTCCAGACAAAGCAATAACATTTAAATGGAGAAAAGCATTTGACAGACCATCCACTGGAAAATTTACACAATGCACCATTATTGTTTGAAATTTTGGGAAAAAGGAATTAAAAAACTAGAACTAGAGTGGGCGGACACTCTAGTGGGAGATTTTCTTCTAGCCTACAGTGTAATGAAGCATTGCAGTGTACACAGTTACCTCCTGGTGTCCCTGTTCGTGTAGGAGTTTGCCCAGGTTGTACAGGCAGCTGGTGACGGAGCTCTTGTGGGCGTGGGGGTCTTTGAGATTCTCGTCGGGGATGTCAGAGCAGGTCAAAAATGTACGCTTGGCTTCTTCCAGTCTCCCCTGGTTCATCAGGATAATACCAGTGTTCAAGTAGGCGGCTGAGGAAGCAACAAACAGAATCATGAATTATAAATGCGTACAAAAAGATAAATGACACTGTCTGGGTATTTGACCTTTGGTGAGCTTTTGGTTTGACCTTTATTTGTGCACCGTGGGAGATTAAAGAAGATTGTTTAACTTTTCATGAGACACACTACAGTGCGATCAATACGCCAATAGAATAATTAGTTTCACAGGGGCTTCATCAGTAAACATCCAGACTGGCTTCAGGAATACATTAACTTGATCAAGCTGGTTGGACTGATAGGACCATAGACTGTATAAAGAAGTGTACTAAGGGAGTGTGAGGTCACCCATAGCATTCAGCTCCAGTCAAATGAAGCTCACGATGCTAGCAGTTACAGGAGCGAGAGTGGATTAATATGAACATTTTAAGACCAAAATGACGTGGCTCACAGCAGCAGCTACAGAAGAGAGAGAGAAGTGACAATTTTTCAATGTAAATTCAATTGGAGCCAGAGTCAATGGAGCCAGAAACACCCCCATGCTCACTTCCTATTTGGAACTAGCAAGTTTGCTACAGTATGCACATTTACAGTCTATGGCTAGGACACTACTAACCTGGGAAATCCCAGGCTGCTTTCGTTCGTTCCGATCTGAAAGACAGCCTGGCAACTATGGCAAGTGAGCTCTCCCGATTCTGGGAGCCAATCAGAGAGCGGGGAGGGGTGGCAAGACGGTGACGCGTACTACGTGACAAATGGAAGCTTGTAGTTTGAACTGACAACTGACATGATTGGCTATGGGCTACATATACGCCAAATGATAGACATTCGTAACGCCCAATAAACGGCCGTTGGCGATCGTAAACCACACCTCCGCTACGAGATATTAGTATGAGAAGGTGGCTCCCAGACCATATCTCACTTGTGATATGGTCAGGTGTAAACCAGGCAAGGACACTACCCTGAGAAGCAAACATAAGATAAGATAAGATAAGATAAGATATGCCTTTATAAGTCCCATAGTGGGGAAATTCCAGTGTTGCAACGCACAGATCAAGAACAGCAGGAAAATGCAGCATGCAATAAAACAAGATAATAAATAATAGCTTAAAATAATTTAAAAATAGACCAAAAATAGACTCTCTCTGAATATTGTAGTGCAGATAAAATTGAATGACATGTTAACAGTGTTCGTTGTACAGTCTGACAGCAGCAGGGAGGAAAGACCTGTGAAACCTCTCCTTCACACAGAGAGGGTGAATCAGTCTGTCACTGAAGCTGCTCTCCAGAGCAGACAGAGCGTCCTGCAGGGGGTGAGACTCATGGTCCAGCATAGAGGTGACCTTAGCCAGGACCCTCCTGTCCCCCACCTCCTGCACTGAGCCACCAACACATTTCTTTTACAGATTTAACTACAGGAAAACAGAGAAAATACGCTGAAACATTGCTTGAAAAATAATCAAACATGCTCACACAGGTAGATTTTCTTCTTCTCTGGGCCTCTTAAACTCCGAGAATGGTCTGTTGTGGTGAACTTGTCGTCATGTCTATGTGCACTTCTGTCTCTTTTACGTGCTCCTCTAAATGTTCTTCTGTTCTGACCTGCCTTAGGACAATAGATGTAAAGAAGCTATTGTGCTAATTCCAGCATATTTACATTGATGCTGTTTGTTGTCATGTTGATTAATATGTATTGTCCTAATTTAAATAATAAAAAAAGTGATATAACACCAGTATCTGAAAACAACTGGATGATATCACAGTTAACACAGTAGCCCACATATTGTAAACTAGGCTACAAATCCCCCTCCGTGAGACAATGACTAATAATAGCCAGCATATTAAAAGCTCGCTCTCTGACTGTCACATTCACTTTGCCTCTCGGAGTCATTCATTAAAGTGCGTTATCACCTCCAGCAGACTGGATAATTACATACTAAATGGAAATGTTCTGATCCAACCACGTTCTTGATTAGGACGCTAATTAATGAAAGAAGAAAAGAGGAGACATTTTAGAGACGCTGTTTAACATCAGTCAGTGACGGATGCTCCATTTATATGATCAGGTGAGAGGAGGAGCATTTTAAATCCCAACCAATGAAAACACTGTTGCTACGGAGAGTGAATGATAAGAAAAATAATTTGGATTGTCGAAAATATATCAAAGAAAACAGACACAGGAAAAGTTCAGACCAGCTAACGATGACTTATTCCCCCAATTTATATACATTTACATCTGAGTTTTACATATTTAATTTATGGAGTTTTAAAACAGAAATAATAATAATAAATAATAAATTCTCCAGTGCATCCACATTTATGTGCAAGGAAATCAATAGAAAGACAAACATGTACGTAGGCTATACACACGCGACAAAATACAACATATTCACAAAAGAGCTGGGTAGTTAATTGGATTTTAATCAAATAAAATATTGCGATTCAGTCATGGATAATTATCTGAGTTATGCATGGCTGATTTGAAGAGGTCAGCAGCCAATCCTTTGTCAGTAAAAATGTGGTTTTGTAGCAAAACAGGAGGAATATATTTTTATTTGACTATTTTTTGTGTCAACTGGCATTGATTAAAAGACTGAAGAAAGAATGTTTATAAAATCAATACTGAAAGCCATTTTTATTTGACTTTTGAAAAGATAAAAACATACAATTGAACCAAGGACTCAAATGACTCATGCCCTGCCTAAGTGCACTGTATTTAATTAGTCTTTAAACTCAATGCCCTTTTGCCGTCTCTCCCTCTGTTGTGACATATCCACTGGCAGTGTCCACAGTTGCCTGGACACAGCCATAGCCAAAACCACAAGAGAAGAGAAACAGAGAGAAAGAGAGAGAGAAAGAAAAAGAGAGAGAAAGACAGTGACACAGAGAGAGACAAAAAGAGAACCAAAGAGAGAAATAGAGAGGGAGAAAGCGAGAGAGAAAACTGGAAAGTGATGAGAGAGCGTACTTACAGGCCAGAGTGGGGCGGCTCCCAATGGCCAGTTTATAGTAGTGAACGGCCTCAGAGAACTTGTTGCTCTCCTGTAGCAGCAAACCCCTGGAACAGACACAGAGAAGGACACATGTGTAGAGGCTCACACTTACAGGAGCAGTGTTTTCAGTTTGATGGAGATATAGATCTGAACAGACCACAGACATGAGGCAACACTGTAAGTAAAGACTGGAGACGGGTGGAGTTTCCCTCAAGCTAACAGAACACCACCGATAACAGAGACGGATACAAACTCGTGGAACAAGAGACAGTGGCTACTTTCTCTTAAAGGTCCCCTGGCATGAAATTTTCACTTTCTGAGGTTTTTGAATGTTAATGTGAGCTCCCCCATGGCTAAAAGTTGCGAAATGTCTAAACTGAGCATTTGCGGTCCTTTTCTGCGTTTGAAAAAAACACAGCTCAAACGGGCGATTCTGAACAAGGAAACTTATTGACATCACATCGAAAAAAGAAATGCAAATGCAGTTCTACCCCCGTCTGGATGTCCACGCCCTGTCTCTGGAAATCACGCCCAGAGAGTTTTGGTCTTCTTAATGGTTCCCTAATACTGTAAATGAATCTTTCTTCAAAATCATGACTCAGTGCATGAGAAAGACACATGTACACAGTCAGAGTCAGAAAATCTCTTTCTGAACAACTCATTCTGGGCCTTGTTGCTTGAATGCAAATGAGAAGGACAGAGATAGGTTAGAGGAGCGGGTGGGGGGGGGGGGGGGCAAATGGGCCGCTGGTTCCTTGTTTTAGCGGTGCGCTGTGTGCTGGCCCCACTTCCGTGTGTATAAGCGCGAAGGAAGAAAGGAGAGGCGTTTCAATGAAAAAAACACATTTTCACAGAAAATAAAATTAAACCACTGCTGTTTCAGAGGTCCAGAGGCTCAGATAAAGGACTTCCGAGCCTAGAAACACTCTCAAGTGCCTCCAGGCAAATAAAAAAATGCATTTCGCATTGCGTAGCTCATTCGCGGTCCAAACTCTCTGGGCGTGATTTACAGAGACAGGGGGTGGACATCCAGACGGTGGTGGAACTGCATTTGCATTTCTTTTTTCGATGTGACGTAACATCAGGGCTCTCAAGTCTCACGCATTGAGAGTGTGACACACGCAATTCGACTCAATTTTTTTTCTTTGTGCCCAGAAAATCGGTCTGTGTGGCTCAGTTTATGCAGGCACCGCGCGTTTTCAGCGAAAAAAACTCCCCCGCTCCCCAGAAAAAAATCTCAGATATCAGGCGCCGCGCCCTTTTCAACCAATCAGAAAATAGATTGTTCTGTTGTTGGGCAGACTGTTGACAGTGCAGTGCGCGCTCAGTGATAAGGACAGCGACTGAACAGGAGGAGATGATAAAACAAACAGAGAACCATCAGGTAATAACTTCATTTATATAACTCTCATTAGTTGCTTTGTAGTTTAAGTTTGCTCTTTAGACAAACATTTACACAGGGCTCTCAAGTCTCATGCATTGACACAGCATTTTGCACGCAATTGAAGCGACCCCCCCTCCTCACATTAACGTTCAAAAACCTCAGAAAGTGAAAATTTCATGCCATGGGACCTTTAAAAGAAGCTAATACATGACAGAGCAGTAGCTGTAGTGTGAAAATGAATGCATAAAATCAGAGTAACTCACAGGTTGTAGAGCATGTCGGCCATGTTGCTGCGGTAGTACAGAGCGTTCCTGTAGGCGTGCTCGGCCTCCTCCATTTTGCCCTGGCTCTTGAGCACATTTCCCAGGTTGCCCCACGCTGACAGGTCACAAAAACAGAGGTCAATCAAACACAAGAATCACAACTTTGTGTCTGCTGCAAAAAAACTGGTAAGTGAAAACAGCAGGTGGCAGGGGCTTATTTCTGTAAACCTGGAAGGTGAAAGAAAGACTGGAGCAGCTGCTGTATTGAGAGGAGAAAAGGTGGTGACGTGCTGGGAGAGCTTTGTGGCCAAACTAAAAAATTAAATAAAAAAAAAACTAAGAGAGCTGGACACAGAGAGACCACCACAGAGCTATTGCACTGCTAATGGCATTAACAGTAAATGGTGTACAAAGTGAATCAAGTCTGAGATCTTCAACTCTCAAAGAAATGTTGGAGGTGAAGAAGAAAAAATATGATTGGATTTTAAGTTTTGGAGGACTTTAGACCATTCAAAAGATAATATTTGATTTGAATTACGCCTGTGGGATAGGAACGCAATTTTAAGACTCAAAAAGCAGACTCTTTTCCCCATCTACAACTCGTCTTGGTAAGCCTCAGCAATGCCCCGAGTTAGCGACACGTGGATTTAACCAATTGCAATGAAGTTTCAGAAGAACCACATTACTTTAGTTATCTTTTTAATATAATATAAAGATACCAACTTTCACATTTAATTGTTAATAAACTCAAAACTGTGATCTAATGCCATCTTGATATTTAAACTTGATTTACTTTGAACTTTGAACTTTGATTTGAATTAATTGGCATACTGCTCACCTGTGTTTTAATCATGAATTGCTATGGCAACAATGCAAATTTTTATCACCCAGAAACCCATGAATATGGAGTAGCCACAGTCTGTAAAATAATACTCCCACATTTCATTCTTTGTAATACTTGACTAAACTTAAACACAAATTGGTTTCTCAGTAAGGCTCATGATAATGAACAAAAGAAGAGTTCAAAAGCAAAAACAGGTATCTCCGTTTCGAATGATGCCAAAAACGCTCTTTTCTTTTTGTTACTATCTCTTAGAAATGTTAGCACTGACAAACTATAGTGGATTTTATCAGGAAGGGACTAAATTATATTTGGATAGCAGTAAAAAAAAGAACTGGCTTTGGAAAATATAACTACAAACTTCTGATGATTTTTTAGAATGTGTTTTTGCAAATTGACTCCTCAAAAATATACATGAAATATATATACAACGCTATCATGTTTACTGAGTTGGAAGCAATCCAAAATCCTCTCACAGATTCCTGATTTCATTCCAAGCAAACATCAATATAACGTCATTTACAGCCAAAATACGAATTAACCGTTGATAAAATTAACGTACGATCTGATTCGCTCATTTTAGATTCTGACAAATTTGATGAGAGCTGTAAGAAATTAAAGGCAGCAGCTCCACCGAAGCTGCCAAAACAAACAGCAGTCACGCTCGACCTCGGCCTGAGCGTCTGAAAGAGAGATCAGACTCACGACGTGTCCGCTGCCGCCCTACCTCATGGCTGCAACGAACAAAACTGAGCCCTTCTATTAACACAATACTGAACATCAGATGCCCCGCAGACAGTGCCAATCACAGGAGGGTGGCACCGCTCTGATACCCCTTCAGGATGACAAAGGGCAAATGGTGACAGCAGACTTCACGCTGTGCACTGTGGAAGATACATGTGTTGACTGAAGCTTTTATAAATGAAGGGTTCTTGAGAATGAGATTGGGACAAGAGGAGTTCTCACACCAGGAGTCTTTGGATTTGATTTCCACCCTGCTCTCTTGTGCTGAATAGAAGACATTTTAGAAACAGATTTTGCTTTGATTTAAAATTATAATACTTAAACTACTAAATGGTCACATCTTTATATAGCGCTTTTCCGCCTTCAAGGCACCCAAAGCGCTTTACAAGGGTACAACGGAAGCATTCATCTGTGGGAGCTGGAATGGTGGGGATTCGAATGGCCAACCTTTGGATCAGTGGACAAACGCACTACCAACTGAGCTACAATTGTTTTGCGTTGTGTTTTGATTTTGTTTTAATTTGGATTGGACAATAAAAGAGGTCAAGAGCCGTACTACTGCCGTACTACTACTACTACTACTACTACTACTACTACTACTACTACTACTAATAATAATAATAATAATAATAATACATTAGTTTTATATAGTGCTTTTCATGGTAACACAAAGATGCTTCACAATAATGTAACGCTAAAACAAAGACAGGATAGACAAAACAGTGAGGAGCAGTCACATGTGGGGGCTGTTGGCTGTGAGGAAAAGGTGAGTTTTGAGCAGTTTTTTGAAGGTGTTTAGTGAGTCTGAGTTTCTGATGTGAAGGGGGAGAGAGATCCAGAGGGTGAGGACGGCCATGGCAAAGGCTTATACAGAGGAGAAGAGGATTAGAGGGGACCAACAGTGTTTTTCTCTTTGAGCCTTGTTTTTCATTCCTTAGTTTTTGTATAAAGCAAATTGTATTTCAAATAAATAAGAGCAACTGACTGAAGAGGGCATCGTGGTGATTCAGTGATTCACAAAGCAAAAAAGGTAAATAAACTTTGACGTGACGTGTGTGAATGAAACCAAAACATATCAACATAAGTATGAACTCAACAGATGGAAGTAAATTTCTCATTCATGTCTTCTCACAGACTTTTTGGAAAATGAAACAGAGAGGCATGATGAAGGCTAACCAGCAATGTGGTAACTCAGGATGGGACAAGAACTCATACCTCAAAATCTCACCCTACAAAACTGTGTACAAAATTGTGCACACATGAGAAAAAATGTTTTGACTTAGACTCAGGTCTAAGTCTAGACCAGGGCTCTCAAGTCTCACGCTTTGAGAGTGTGACACACGCAATTCGACGTGTTTTCGCGTTTTCAGCGAAAAAAGTCACTCCCCCCCTCACGCACGACCCCGCTCAAAACTTGAGAGCCCTGGTCTAGACTTAGGCTGTGTCCCATTACTCTGTCTTACCCCTTCCCCTTTATCTACGTCTTTGTCTTGCCCCTCGATAACGAGCTGAGAGGGCTCGGGGTACGAATGTTCCCCTAAGAAATGGGACACCACTCAATTACCGTTTGCGTCATCATCCCTTGCCTCTACCTGGCTGCTACGTCTACAGAGGCGACAACAATTGACACAAACAAACGTAAACAAATGTCAAGTATTATCGGGTACCTCAGCTCGACCAAAAAACTAGCTTGTTTATGCATGAACGTTCAATGAAAACGATAGCGTCGGCTAAACAGACATCACTACAATGAAAACCGCAACAACAGTTCACTAAAAGTAACGTAGAACATAAGCGTCATAATTGTAAACCTGCTAAACTGTTAATCGATCATTACAACTGCTGAAAATACATTTATGAGACTCCTTGGCTGGTCGATGTGACGCTGCCATCCTGATCCCAAAACCTGCCTGAGCTTGTAGGCGTACCCCTTCGTTCCAAGTCTGGTCGAGAGCTTACTTCGTTTCAAGAGCTATGTGGCCCTCGGTCATGGCCCGAGCCCTTGATCAAAATTAGAATCGGGACACCCCTTGCCCTCACATGAACGCGCAAAACCAAGGGGTAGGGGTAAGACGAAGGGGTAAGACAGAGAAATGGGACGCAGCCCAGCACAAATGAAAACTTTTTTGTGTTGTGTTTTTTGAGATTGTCTTTTAATTTGGATTGGACAATAAAAGGGGTCAAGAGTTGCCACTGCATTTCCCGAGAATGACAACGAATAATATTAACTAAAGTGAATCAAAAATTGTGTATTCAAAACGTCAACACAGGCACAATAAATCCATATGTCATATTGTCTGATTTTGAATAGCCTTACCTTTAGCAGGATTGACATAGATCCCTGATTTGTAGAGCATCTCCTCGTTCTGCCAGTCCCTGTTCCTCAGTACAGTCTTGGCTCCAAACAGAAGAATGAGCATAGCGCCACAGTAGACCAGTGCGCTCCTGGAGCGTCTGCGTCTGAGCCTCACGTACATGGCCCTCATCGCCACAGCCAGCAGCAGACAGAAGCCCATACTGGGGATGTAGAGCACCCTCTCTGCTATCACAAAGCCCACATAGAAGAAGAGGTTTGTAGCTGGGAGGAAGGGGACTGCCAATAGCCCTAAAGAGAAAATGACTATATTCTCAGTGGTGGGCAGAGGAGTCCTACTTTCATAGAGCTTTTTGATGCCATTTTCCTCACTTACGTTGTTATTTGTATGTGAGTTTGTCTGTTCATGATTATAGTGGTAGCTATGTCCATTACTACTACTATTACTCCCATTGGTATAAATATAAGCTTTACCATTTGAGTCTTTGATTTTTGTTGCTTTGTGCTTTAACAATCCAAACCAAACCAGCAACAGTAATCCACAGTAGAAGAACACTGTCTGTAAATTCCTCCAATCAGAACAGCCTCGGATTAACGGTATGGCGTCCATGGACCAATCAAAGCTAAGCATATGAGGGCAGAGGAGGAGCCAGAAGTTGACCACGGGCAGGTAGAAGAAGGTGAGGGATCGGGTGAGCAGAGAGGGGGAGTCTGCAGCTGGATTGTCTGAGTTGGAGAAGTTTGGGGGTTTGTTTCCCATCCAGTAGAATCGACCGGCCAGCAGCAGGGCACCGCTCAGAGCCAGGATGCAGATGTTAAGCAGCAGGTGGAGGTTCTTTCTCTGGAAAAGAAACAATAAGATTTAAAAAAAAAACTAGGAAATAGTCTTATATTATGCAAAATTGACTCTTGTGAGTTTCATTTGCTTGAGTAACCCTTCTTCCCAAGGGCCATAACCATGTGTATGTCTAACACATATGGCAGAATTGACAATAAAGCTGACTTTGAACTTTGAACACCTTGAACACTCACATGCACTGACTCACGCCATATTCCTATCCTCCACTCTCCTCCCATCCACCCTTTGTGCAATTACACGGTGCAATATGGTCGACGATATTTATTATAGTGTAATAATATAGTTTTTTAGCATATCCACCTGGGCAATATTTATTACTGTGTAATATTTTGAACTGAGTTTTTGTAGCATATCCACCTGTTGTTGTGCAATACCTAATTACAGTGCAATCTCCTGTGGTGCAATACCTAACACAGTGCTATAGATTGTTGCAACATTTAATACAGTACAATACGCTAAACTGGGTTCTGTGAAACATCTCCCTCTGCAATGTAGAGACGCTCTAGTGTGTGTATATATGGTTAAATGTGTCACCCCTACTGCAATAACTGAGCAAGGCTTGCAATAGTCAGCTCGTAGAGGACTTCTTTTCAATTTTATTTAAATCTTTTTGCACAATTTTTGTCTATACTGTGTTGTAAGTATCCTGCTGTGTTGTAAATATCGTACTTAAATGAATAATGACAATAAAAGGCATTCTATTCTATTCTATTCTATTCTATTCTTAGTCTGTCTACATCTCCAAAGATCAAAATGTTCTGTTCCACCTTGTGATGTCATGAGGCAATAGAAGGTAACAGCTCCTTTTTTCCTTTTTTTTTGTTCAGTAGAGATAGAAAAGTCCAGGTCTGAAAATGTCAAAATGATTCTAGTGAAGGTGTATGGAATTTAAAAACACAGTGGAGCACTTCCTGTACTATCACATATCACAAGGCGTGCAGGAACAGAGTGTTTTCCATTTGAGAGAGGAACTCAGTCTAAATATGTATGAGTCTGTGTTAAACGTGCGAATGAAACAAATCAACAACTCCAGGTGTGTTTTGATGAGGAAACAACATTATAACATAGATCAGAAAACAGCGTAACATGGGCCCTTTAAATACAAGACTAGAAGAGTTTTGATCGTAACCGCTTTACTTACATTGCTACAAGCTATACGTCTAAATGATGTTTTGAAAGGGCAAATAAAACAATACACAGCTGAAAAACACAAACACAAAACACTCACATTTTCATGGATTTATTCTGATCGGAGAAAAGCCATGAAAAATACAACATTCTTTACTAACAAATTTTCTTACTCCACAATAAAAAAATAAATTAATTTAAAAAACTTCAATGTGAACTGCTTTTTAGTCAATACAATGACAAAGTTTGTGTAAGGTTTCTATGTTTTTAATGCCAGGGAAACTAATATTATAATATAATAACAATTACTAATAAAAACTTTTACCCAGAAAGTTAAAAGCATAGTTTCTTTTAAAATCATTTTGTCTGTGTTAGGGTTACTACTTGTGAGCACTCTCCATTAGTAGCAGTAAAAGCACAGATACTTGGCGTAGCATCATGTATTGATCTGTGCCCTCGCAAAATCTGAAATGGAATCTTTTGAGCTACACAAGGCAACAAAATATAGAAAATCAATATGTGAAAAACACAGCAAGCGCCTGTGCCATTAGTCTCAGCTTTTTGCGCCTCACCCTGATGATCGCGCCGTGTTTTTCTTTTGAATTATTTATAGAAAAGTCTGACTGCAACACAGACGACACAGCCAAGTGGGAACAGGCTGGACTATCCACATATGCTCAGATGTACAGTTTGCATATACAGGAAAAAAATCAGAGACCACTGCAATTTTTTTTTCTGAAATCAGCATCTCTACATGTATTACAGCCATTCCATTCCAGCGTCTGTTGAATTCCAACACAAACACAAAGCTGAGCTACTTCAGTTCTTGCACCAGGAGTGGAATAAAGTCACCCAAGAACAATGTGAAAGACTTGTGGAGAGCATGCCAAGACGCATGAAAGCATCAAATATTGATTTCTGAACTCTTCTTAAGTGTAAACATTAATATTATGTTGTTTTATAATGAATTTGATCGTGTTTCTTTGCATTGTTTGAGGTCTGAAAACATGTATCTTTTTTGTTATTTTGACCATTTGTCATTTTCTGCAAATAAATGCTCTAAATGATACTATTTTTATTTGGAATTTGGAGGAAATGTTGTCAGTAGTTTAGACTCAAACTAAAATGTTCCTTTTGCCCAAACACATACCTATAAAAAAAAAAAAGTAAAATCAGAAAAACTGATAATTCTGCAGTGGTCTCTTATTTTTTTCCAGAGCTGTAGAACAGAGGCGAGCTATTGAGCTGTAGTAACATGCACTGTTATTATCATGTTGACGAGGATGCTACATTGATATGAAGGAAATGCTGGTGTTCAGAGCATGGAATGTTTTTAAAGATAATGACTATAATACAAAGAGATGACAATCCGAACAAATGGTGCAGAACAATTATAGCGCAGCGTTGGGTGGACGGTGGGTGCTGTTACTGAGTTACAATGAAAATGATAAAGGAAAATGGGACTGAGTCAGAACATAACTATAGTTATTCTTAGTATAAGGCTCACACATAAAAAATACAGCTTATAAAATTATTATAGGTCGCAAAATCTATTTCCAAATACTGATACCTATTTTGCAGCGTTGTTAACATTCCCTGGGGGTGTAATGTTAACTGTAAGCACTGCTCTAACTGAGGCCTAAAGGTTAGATTTTAATCTGAACTTTATTTTAACATAATCTGACCAGAAAGAGCTGGTTTGATTTTGAGACTATTTGGCTTTATCTTTGCTAATATACTGCTGGGACCCAAAGAAAAAAAGTGTATTTCAATTATTATTTTTTTTTTAATCTTTTAATTTCTTTCTTTTAATTAATTTATTTATTATTAATCATAGTGCAGTCTATCTCAAAACACTTAAAAGATAGACTGGTTAACTCAGTGTCCACTATAAAGGACACAAATTTATGGGCCGGCTCTCAGGAGGATATGTATTGTGTCACCATGGTAACTGTTGAACTTTCTGCCATATACATACATATAGAACCCCTCCAGTGTGATGATGATGTACAATATCAATACAATACAGCAATTTAAATAAAATTAAGACGTAAAATATGGGATCTGCATTCTACTTTCTCCATCTCATTCCACATTTACACATAAAAGTCTAACACGTAAAGGTCAGACATGCTCAAACCTTCAGAGCAGACCGAGCGTTACTTAGCAACTAGGTCACCATGTCAATCCAACATTCCCCCATTAATTGAAAAGTCAGCATGCCTCCAAGTACAGCAACCGTCTTTAAATCTCTAAATGTGGAAATAGTGAAATATTCGAGGCACTCCACACTGGTTTATCTGGAAAGCGACTGTGACAACAAAGTCTACGATGCGAAACCTAGACACCCGCAGCTAGGCAACATCATTCCAAACACTGCAACAAACTACCAAATAATCACAAAGCTACAAAAGATAAAGTACAAACATGTGTCTCTGGGGTCTGGCCTGGCCCCACTACACTCATTATAATCCAAGAGAAATGTAATACGAGTTGATTTACATTTAGAGGTGGTTTCGAGGTATCTATTGATTCTTCCATTCACCCATTATGTCATTTAATGAGAAATAGCTTGTGAGTGAGAAGAGAAACAATTACAGGTTTTCTGGCGGTCCGTCAAATGCTTTTCTCCATGGAGATGTTATTGCTTCTTCTGGAATGTTTCACAGAATGGTATTAAACCTTTCAATCCTCATGAAGACCAAACCAGACCAAGTTACATGTCAGATCTGTGGAAAGGCAACCCCGCTCAGTCAGAATGTCTGTTTTTTTGTTTTGTTTTTTATTAGCTATAAAACACACCTGTAATTGAATACATGTAAGATTTGGCCTGCGTCCCATTACTCTGTCTTACCCTTTCCCCTACCCCTTTATCTACGCCTTTCTCTTGCCCCTCGATACCGAGCTGAGAGGGCTCGGGGTGCGAATGTTCCCCTAAGAAATGGGACGCCATTCGATTACCGTTTGCGTTATCATCCCTCTACGTGACTGCTTCGTCTACAGAGGAGACAACAATTGATGCAAACAAACATAAACAAATGTCAAGGATTATCGGGTACCTCAGCTGGACAAAAAAACTAGCTTGTTTATGCATGTTCGAAGAAAACGATAACGTCGGCTAAACAGACACTACAATGAAAACCACATCAACAGTTCACTAAAAGTAACATAAGCGTCATAATTGTAAACCTGCTAACCTGTTAATCGATAATTACAACTGCTGAAAATACATTTATGAGACTCCTTGGCTGGTCGATGTGACGCTGCCATCCTGATCCCAAAACCTGCCTGAGCTTGTAGGCGTACCCCTTTGTTCCAAGTCTGGTCAAGGGCTTACTTCGTTTCAAGGGGTATGTAACCCTAGGTCGTGGCCCTAGCCCTTGATCAATATTACAATCGGGACACCCCTTGCCCTCACATGAACGCAAAACCAAGGGGTAGGTGTAAGACGAAGGGGTAAGACAGAGAAATGGAACGCAGCCTTAATTTCATAGTTTGGAACATTCCAAGCAGAGCGATGACGTTCATAAAAACAAGCAGGTGACGAACCCCTAACAAAAAAGTTACACAGTGCACCTTTAATATATTGAAATCATTGTACTTAAGATTACCCAGAACAGAGTTGCGGATTGATTCTTGGTCTTGCTTAGAAAATGTTACTGTGTTACCCATGAACCTTATTGTGAGGCAACCAAAAGAGAGATGTGGGTGGACTTACTTTACATTCACAATATAGAAATATACATTGAAATTGCAAAAAAGTGTATTAAACGAGTATTGTGAAGAAGGTCAAAGCAGGGTAAAGCAATCGTTATGTATCATTTTAATGTGTGGAAAGAGCCATCTGCTGTGTGGGTCCAGCAGAGAGGGGTGGTAAACTCAAGTAAACACATTTATCATTACAATAAGCAAAGGCCTACAGTACCGCAAAACGTAATATTTAGAGAAGTAACAATTTCTTCAATTAACCAGTTACAATCAGGCCCATTGACAGAAATTTGGGGGCTCGGGGCAAGAAGTCTCACATGGACCCCCCTCCAATATAAATGAACAAGAAGAGGCGCCCCTATGACCCTGGGGGCAGAGACAACAGACCCCTCTGACCCCCCTATCTGCGGCCCTATAATTTTTATTCTTACATTACAAATATCCACATACCAATATAGAGCTGGGAAATGTATTAATTTGAATCGTGATTGAGAGCCATGTCTAATTGTCAATAACCTGGCCTGGAATCCTTAAATTTCTTTTTTCAATACAAAATACAAAACATTTAAGACCTTTAAAGGGGTTGTACCTGTTTTTGTGATGTATTATAGTATGAAAACAGGAAGTGTACCAATACCATGCTAGTTGTTGTTAGCTTTAGGCTACGTCGACACACAACGACGCTCCTGGATTTTTTTTTATGCGGGTTGAAAAAAATTTGCATCCACACACGTGTCAGATCAGTAAATATTCGTGTCCAGACGAAAACGGAAAAGCGCTGAGTGAATATATATGCAATATATACGCCACACCGATATGTGGCACTGTAAACAGGAAACAGCCAGAGCCACCGGAAACGCAATACTACAAAGAGCGCATGCGCATGCCGGTGGTTCTCTTCTGGTCACGTGATGATGACGGCATCGCAATGTCATCGTTTTCCAAAAGCTGCGTTTTGCTCGTTCACACGACAACGCGACCCCGGCGTTCTCAGATTTCTCCACTCTGGAACCCGGCGCTGTGTGGACGAAAGGCCAAAACGAATAAAAACTTCTCAGTTTCCACCAAAAAATATTGTCGTGTGGACGGGTCCTTAGATGACGGTAAACTCTGCTCTGGTCTCTGAGTTGTAAAAAACACTTTAAAAACTCATTGTGGTAAATAATTAAGATGCTCAGAATGCATAAGGTAGAAGTGAGAACTAATGCAAACAATTCAACATTAATTAGCAGTGTTTCTCCATTAAAAAAGGAGACTACAGTGCCCCCACGTCATCTAAAATAGTCCCCCATAGTCTAAAACAAACTGGACTATATATTGGCATAACAAAATTAGTCCATTGTATTATCATACACTTATAGAAGATACTACACACTGCTTAAAATTTAAATATGGGCAGTAAGTACATTTATAGTACACAAATTCAATGAGAAGAAATGATTCAAATGAAAATAATTAGTGATAGCATAGTCCTAATTAAAACTATGAAAAACACTGGGACTACTTCTGTAACTCTTACTTAGACATTACAAAGTCAAAGTGTACTTTATTGTCAATTCACGACTGAAACTGTGTTTCGCCAGACACCAAATGTGCAATTTAAACAAAACACACACACACACACACACATACACACACAGCTACACTCATGGACATGAAGTGTATACAGACATCAACAATAAATAGACATAAGACATACAGGTAAACATATACGCTTTAACAAGAAGGAAAGTTCGAGGTAGACTCTTGTTGGTAGCTGGTGTAGGTAAAAATGAAATGTGCAATATGTAAGGTGCAATATGTGAAGTCCAAGAGTGGTGAAAGCAGCATGGACATGTGTGTGTAAGATTGTTCTTTGGATGTCAGTAACATGTTCATGGAATTTACTTTTTACGTAATTATTTTCACAGGCAGACCCTGACGGCACCTGCTCTCTGTAGAAGGGTCTTGGATGCAGTCTGAACTCCAAATGAACTCTATAGGCTGACAGACCACAGTGAAAACATACCACATTTCCATTTACTTATCTCCTTCGTGTGTAGGAGCAGGTGAGCACAAAAACTCCACTAAGACTTTGTGAAGGCTGTGGCAGTGCAAACTTTATCAGAGATCAAAGACATGTTAGTTCTTCGCTTTCTGAGCTATAAGAGAATGAAATCTGGATTTACTTGGGTCTTTTCGAACTAGGTCGATAGGTGTTCAAAAGGCTTATTCAGACCACCTCACACTGTAATAACTTCTTCCTTTAAAGGCAAGAGACAGAGACAGGTAGAGAAGCACACATGATTCACAAGTCCATTGGAAAGGGAGGCATAGCAGTAAATAATATTGTCTTTTTCAAACTAGCCAGGGTGTATTTATCTACGGTGGCAAACTAGAATTGATGGTTTGGTCACAAAAGGAGAAACTTTTGCGATGACATGAAAAAAAAAATAAAATAAAAAATAAAAATAATAATAATTAGTGCTGTCAGGCGATTAAAAAAAATAATCAAATTAATTACAGGATTTGTAATTAATCAATCTAATTAATCGCATTTTAATATTTTTTTAGGTGGTTTATTGTGCTCTCCCAGAGTGCAAAAAAGGTGTCAAACGTGCGTGAAAAAATATTTACAGTGGTACAGTGAAAAGACTGAAGACTTCCCCTTAAGTCTTTGAGTCTTTCACTCACTCTCTTTCTCTCCGTGCACGTTACCTCCACTGTAACCAAGGCAAGACAGCACCTATATACCCCCCATTCCCCCTCCCACATTACATAACATTCATTTGAAAGCTCGTTTACACCATTCCACTATTAAATGGCGAATATTTCTGGTGCCAAAAGGTGAGTACGTACAGTAGCTTTCATGCAATGTCAATAAATAATATACACAACTTCAAATATACAGAGAATACAAATAATTGCCCATGTAAATTACTCATGGCTCACATGACCCCCGGAACCTGGAGGATTTAAAGGCAAAGTAACGTTATTTTACAATCTGAGCCTTCTTTCGGTAATAAAACAAGTAGTTTTACTCACCCATAGCATTTTTCTGTCAATTGGAGCAGTATCGCAGAACTTATGTTGAGCCGTTCTGTTCTAGTAATGATCCCGTATCTGTTAACATGGTGCTGTATCATTTGCTCGGGGCATTACTTTGCGGTCTCCAAATAACACAAACTTTAGCACTTTTCAAATCATAGAAGCCCGATGTCTTAATAAAAAATTTCGTTTGAAGCAAAAGTGGCCTGTAATCCGAGATTTAGCCATAGTTTCGAGTAGATGAGGACGCCAGTGCGCATGCGCGGACTGCTCCGGGACCCAAATAGGAAACGCAAAGCTGAAAACTATGGATAAACCTCGGATTACAGGGCACTTTTGCTTCAAACGAAATTTTTCATTAAGACAT